>OY757910.1:34680935-34785935 GCA_963585895.1 Sepioteuthis lessoniana | reverse complement strand
TTTTATTTCAAACAATTCAGTTTAGCATGAGTACGCAGTTTAATTGTCAAAAACATTTCTATTTCAAGCTATTCAGTTTAGTCAAACAGTTCTAATTCAAACAACTCAGTTTAGCATAAGTATAGTTTCAATGTCAAAAACAGTTCCATTTCAAACAATTCAGTTTAGATGTCAAAACTGTTCTATTTCAAGCAATTCAGTTTAGCATAAGTACGCAGTTTAGCTCTACTTTACCCATAGATAAGACCCTATCAGGTGCTACAACTGCGGGCCGGACAATCTGATTGTTTAGTATCATATCCAGGACACTCGTTTGGTGGTGGTGGTGGGGGGTCTTACCCCTCTGCAGAGAAGCTGTCGGTATATTCTACAGTCCAAGCCGACTGGGCATGTAGGTAAATGGTTTCAAGTATTGCTACGTAACAGTAGCAATATAACTTCAGTCATTTATTTGTACACGTTTAAATGGATATCGGTATAGAATTTGTTACTGAATAGTTTGTTGGTAATTTTTTAAAAATAAGTTCGAACAAATTCGTTTGCACACAAGTATTAGTATTGTTTCTACACTGTTAAATGGTTTTAATTATTGCTATCAAACAATAATCATTCCATTCCTATCAATCATTTGTTTGCAACAGCGAAGTAGTAACAATTATTGCTATTTAATATTTATGCTATTTAATAATTATTCTATTGAATACTATTCCTTCGTTTGCACACAGTCAAATAGTTCCAAGTACTGTTATGTATTGTGAATTGAATTACTATGACGGGAAAATCCGGCGAACACCCACGCACGACATACGGAAAAAACTGGACAGCGGCTTCGACCCTATTAGGTCCCATCAGCAGTGTTTCCGTATGTCGTGCGTGGATTTTCTGGTCATGGGAATTTAATTCACAATATAATTTCTCTACTAAAAAAAAAGAAATATATATATATATATATATATATATATATATATATATATATTGCTATGTAATACCAATATTTGGATTTAGTCACACTGTTAAGAGTTTCAAGTAATGATCTAATACTAACAATCTCATTCAACATTTCTTATCCGTTTGCCCACAGTTAAATGGTTCCAAGTATTGCTATGTATTTGTAACAATACAATTAAAAATCAGTCATTTGTTTACACACAGTTAAATGATCAAACTATGCTATTCCTAACAATTCGGAGGTATCCTCGTGGTGTAATAGTTAAAGTGATGGACTGCGGAATCGTAGTAAGCGAGTTCGAACTCCAGTCGCACTATTACGTTCACTTTCGGAAAAATACCCTTTGGAAAGGTATGAACCCCCCCTTATCCTTCTAGCTATGGGCTAAATAGTACCATTGTGCTTAGGACTTCGATCGACAAAATCAGAGAAAATGGCTTTGAGCTGACTAAGAGAAGAAGCAAAAGGTACCCCGCAAAAACAATCACGGACGCCGACTACGCTGATGACTTGGCGTTACTAGCGAATACGCCTAATCAAGCAGAGACACTACTGCATAGTCTGGAACGAGCTGCAGCTGGCATTGGCCTACATGTCAATGCAAACAAAACCGAATATATGTGTTACAACCAAACAGGCAACATTGCCACACTAGACGGAGCCTCTCTGAAACTAGTCGACAAATTCACCTACCTAGGAAGCAGCGTCTCATCAACCGAGAAGGACATCGACACACGACTGACGAAGGCATGGACAGCTATCGATAGGCTCTCGATCATATGGAAGTCGGACCTAACAGATAAAATGAAACACAGTTTCTTCCAGGCAGCGGTTGTGTCGATACTGCTATATGGATGCACCACATGGACGCTTACGAAGCGGCTGGAGAGGAGGCTGGACGGAAATTACACAAGAATGTTGAGAGCAGTATTAAACAAGTCTTGGCGACAACACCCCACGAGACTCCAACTATACGGACACCTGCCCCCCATCACAAAAACTATACAAGTTCGACGAACCAGACACGCAGGACACTGCTGGAGAAGCAAGGACGAGCTCATAAGCGATGTACTCCTGTGGACCCCCACTCATGGATGTGCAAGAGTGGGACGACCAGCACGAACTTACATACAGCAGCTATGTGAGGACACGGGTTGTAATCCTGAAGACCTGCCGGAGGCGATGAATGATAGGGAGAAATGGCGAGAGACGGTCAGGGATATCCGCGCAGGCGGCGCGACATGATGATGATGATGATGACTGCTCTTCTAGAAAAATGGCTTCGGAATGAAATAACCCACAAAGGTTGATATGCCATTAAACAAAGAAACCAAATCAAACCTAACAATTCAATTTAGCTTAATTCATTTGTTTGCACTCGGTTTAAATGTCAAACAATTCTATTTGGCCCATAGATAGGACGCTATCAGGTGCTACCACTCCGGGTCAGAGTGGACCAGGAAGCAATCACCATAAAGGTGTATTCTATATTCCACAAAGCTCCAAGCCATCAGATTGTTTATGGTAAAAAATCAGCACACTCAAAATTATATATATATATATATATATATAATTTGAAAGGTTATAAATGTATATATATATATATATATATTGTCACGTGATGGCTCACAGAGACGAGGAGGTGGGAATGATACTCTCCCCCCGTTGAACTAAAATTATCTAGCAGTCAAAAAATGACCGTTAGAAATGAATGTGGGTCACACAGATGTTCGCACTTAAGTGACCTTGGGTCGCCGGACATCGGAAGGGGAAAGAGAAAATGAAGCCAAATGATTGGTGGGGGGACCCCAAACGGAAGTGGGGTTCCCTTCCCCTCAACGGAAGTAAATACAAAAAAAAGGTAGTTTTTGAGCAAGTCTGGTGGCAGACGGACGATAGCCATTTTACTCCGGGCTAAAGACAAAAAGACTGAGACACGAGGGACTCCAAAATCCTTCAAGCTAGCATTAAAAACAGTACAAAGTCTATTAGCCCGTGAAAGAAGAGAAATTCTCCAGTGGAACCCCGTCAAAAAAATAAGATAAGTAACTTTGGAACATTTTTCCGTTACACCCAAATTTTGTTACCACTCTCTCTCTCAATTTGGAAAAAGGATAAAAGCCAAGAAAAGACATTCATATTCATGGACTATCCTATTATATATTTTTGACACTTTGAACATATATATGTATATAACCGTAGTAAAGAACCTATGTATTTTCATTTTACCATGTGGTCTATGTTATTATTCCATGCTTTCCTTTCAGCTTCTATTCGCCTTACATTATCTTGCTTAGAACTGTCCTATTAATTCCTAAAGTATCACACGGGAAACCGGAGTTGCCGACTGTAGCAATATTAATATTATTACAACTAAGACCTATAGGCCCGTATTCTTCTATTATCTAAGGGGAAGAAGTTTAGCGGCCTGGTGGGTGTGTGATAGTGTGAAATTTTGGACCCCTTTGCCAGCGGTGGCCAGTCTGGCCCTAAATTATTCCCTCACGTAATATGCCAGTTCTTATCTGCCTGAGAAAAGAACTCTGAACAGGACTTATTTCGGTAGGGGATCAAGTGCCAACCTGCCCCGTCTTCACACGTGCGAAAATAAAGTCCCGTTTAGGGATTTTAGACAATTTGCCGTCACAGACCTTTTATGGGGGCTCGTCCGGGATGATTTTTATTAATAATATTTATTGCTAGTAGTCGTGTGACAATTCCTGCCGTTTAAATCTACCCTGGGAGACCGTGAAAGAAAAAAAGGAATATTGTTGAAACAGTCAAATTACTTGTTGATATAACTGTTTGGAAAAATTAAAGGAAAAATGGACAAAATAGAGAACTTTTTAAAAGAACCCTCCATGGAAAAGTTGGAGAAGCTGAGAAAAAGTGAGATAATGAAAATTGGCGAGAAGCTTGAATTAAAGGTTGAAAATTCTATGAGGAAACATGAACTCGTTATAAGAATAGCAAGACACATGGTCGACGAAAATGTTTTCGAGGAAGCAGTATTAGAAGAGCTACCAACGGAAATGATAAGAATGACTCCAGAAGAAATTGAACTGGAGAAAATTAAAATACAAGCACAAATGGAACTACAGAGAAATAAAATGGAACTGGAGAAAATAAAAATTCAGCAAGAAACAAGGCTGCGAGAAGTCGACTTGGCAATAAGAGGACGCAAAGAAAGCCATGACAGTTTCGAAGTAACGAAGCAAGCGAGGCTAGTCCCAAAATTTGAAGAAGCCAACGTGGACGGATACTTCGCACATTTTGAGCGAACTGCGCTAAATCTTGGATGGCCGAAAGAATGCTGGTCGATGCTACTCCAAACTGTGCTGACAGGAAAAGCACAGAGAGCATATGCAACCCTGCCGACAGAAAATTGCGCCGACTACGATTTGGTGAAAGCAGCGGTTCTTAAAAGCTTCGAATTGGTCCCAGAAGCTTATAGACAGAAATTCAGAACACAGAGAAAAACGGAAAACCAGTCTTATGTGGAGTTTCTGAGAGAAAAAGAGAATGCGCTGGATAAGTGGTGTGACTCTAAGAGGATAGACGGAGACGCTGAGAAACTCCGGCAGCTAATATTAGCTGAAGAATTTTTAAACTGTGTGCCAGAAGAAGTCAGGGTTCACCTAAGTGAAAGAAAAACTGACGTGACCTATGAAATGGCCGCACTAGCAGACGAATACATCCTCACACACCGAAAAACAAAGGAAAAACCGTACACGGGAAGTAAAGTGAAATTCAAAGCTGAGTTAAGCCCTGAAGGAAGACCGAAGGAAGAAAATATAAGGACCTTCCAAAGTAGCAGCAGAACAGTGGTCTGCTTCAAATGCGGAAAGGCTGGACACATAGCCATAAGGTGTCAGCTAGGAAAAGGTCCTGAAAGAAACCAGACCCAGCCGAGAAAACCTCAAGGAGCTGTAACAACACCTAGAGGGAACCAGTCCTATCGACCCTGGACGAAAAAAGGGATGATAAAAGGCCCACACGGAGGGCCAGTGGAAGTCTCAATTTTACGAGATACCGGAGCATCTCAGTCGTTACTTCTACGAAATAAATTACCTAAAGGGGTAATAGAAGCAACACGTGAGACTGTGATGATAGAGGGTATCGGCGGAAAGAGGGTAAAAATACCGCTATGTAAAATAACCCTTAAGTCCCAGTGGAAAAACGGACCAATTCGAGTTGGGGTGGTAGCTAAACTACCTATGAAAGGAATTTCCCTCATACTGGGAAATGAAGTAAAAACTAAAAAGTGTCACCCGAAAAAGATGGCGAAAATAAGCGCCATAAATGAAGAAAGAAAGATGGCGAGGATGAACTCCAAACATGGAAAAAAGATGGCGAAAATAAGCGCCATAAATGAAGAAAGAAAGATGGCGAGAACGAACGCCCAGCATGGAGACAAGATGGCGGCTGAGCCACGTGCGAGATATAAACGACACAATCGCTCGCAAAGTGAGAAGGTGGAAAGAAAAGAAGTGAACCTTCCACCCCTCAATAAACAAGAAGATAAAAGGACCAGTCGTCAGAAAAAGGATGAAGGTCCAACGAATATTAGGAATAAATTCCCTAATACTTATCGAGAGGATAAGGGGAAAATAAGAGGACCCTCACAAGTGGCTAAGAAGGAAGAATTTAAGAAGGGCGACGAAGTCCTGCTACTATCATCAAATAAAGGACCACACTGTGATGGACAATATGTAGGTCCCTATGTAGTAACACGGAGGATAGACAAGAGGACATATAGGATTGATACCCACGAGGGAAGGAAGCAGACACAAGTGTGTCATGCAAACAAATTAAAAAGATATGTCCGTCAAGAAGGCCCACCTCGAAAAATTAAGAACTCGGAAATGCCGAATAAATTCGAGGAGAAATTAAGACAGTTGTCTATTTCAGAGAGAGGGGACTTAGAGAAATTAATAAAAAAATACCCAGGTTTATTTCTCTAACGCCCTACGAAAATGTAGTAGCAGAATATTCCCTCATAGTTGTTGAGAGAAAGAAAGAGAGAGAGAGAGAAACTAAAGAAAATGAGGAATTCTCGTCCCCAATGTTGAAATATGAGATGGACGAGAAAGCTGTGCGTCAACAAGTGACGGAGAGGGGAAAGAGAGAAAAGAAAAGGAAGTTTCTTCCCCCAGAGCTTAATAACCAAGCTTATAAAGTCGTCAAAAGTGACGAAGAAAGAAAGAAAGAAAGAAAGAAAGAAGGGCTTACCTCCTCAAGGTTTGAAATATGATACGGCCAAAAGCCGAGAGAGAAAAAGAAAGAAAGGAAAACAAGATTAAAGAAAAAGAAAAGGGAGAGAGAGAGAGAAAGAAAGAGAAGTGAAATTGTTTTCCCCTATAGTGAAAATTAGGAAGGACGAAAAAAGGAAAAGGAAAGAATTCGTCAAAGCGTGAAGAAGAAAGGGGATGAAAGAAAAGTAAAGTGAGAAAAAAAAAATGAAAGAAAAGGAGAAAGAACAGTGAATTGAATTGCCTTTTTTTTCTATGATATTTCTATTCCTCCCCCTTTCTTCTCTTAAGGAAGGAGGTGTCACGTGATGGCTCACAGAGACGAGGAGGTGGGAATGATACTCTCCCCCCGTTGAACTAAAATTATCTAGCAGTCAAAAAATGACCGTTAGAAATGAATGTGGGTCACACAGATGTTCGCACTTAAGTGACCTTGGGTCGCCGGACATTGGAAGGGGAAAGAGAAAATGAAGCCAAATGATTGGTGGGGGGACCCCAAACGGAAGTGGGGTTCCCTTCCCCTCAACGGAAGTAAATACAAAAAAAAAGGTAGTTTTTGAGCAAGTCTGGTGGCAGACGGACGATAGCCATTTTACTCCGGGCTAAAGACAAAAAGACTGAGACACGAGGGACTCCAAAATCCTTCAAGCTAGCATTAAAAACAGTACAAAGTCTATTAGCCCGTGAAAGAAGAGAAATTCTCCAGTGGAACCCCGTCAAAAAAATAAGATAAGTAACTTTGGAACATTTTTCCGTTACACCCAAATTTTGTTACCACTCTCTCTCTCAATTTGGAAAAAGGATAAAAGCCAAGAAAAGACATTCATATTCATGGACTATCCTATTATATATTTTTGACACTTTGAACATATATATGTATATAACCGTAGTAAAGAACCTATGTATTTTCATTTTACCATGTGGTCTATGTTATTATTCCATGCTTTCCTTTCAGCTTCTATTCGCCTTACATTATCTTGCTTAGAACTGTCCTATTAATTCCTAAAGTATCACACGGGAAACCGGAGTTGCCGACTGTAGCAATATTAATATTATTACAACTAAGACCTATAGGCCCGTATTCTTCTATTATCTAAGGGGAAGAAGTTTAGCGGCCTGGTGGGTGTGTGATAGTGTGAAATTTTGGACCCCTTTGCCAGCGGTGGCCAGTCTGGCCCTAAATTATTCCCTCACGTAATATGCCAGTTCTTATCTGCCTGAGAAAAGAACTCTGAACAGGACTTATTTCGGTAGGGGATCAAGTGCCAACCTGCCCCGTCTTCACACGTGCGAAAATAAAGTCCCGTTTAGGGATTTTAGACAATTTGCCGTCACAATATATATATATATATATATATATATATAATTTGAAATGTACATTATATATATATATATATATAATTTGACCGAGAACAGTTTTTTAAAAATGAGCATAAAAGTGTTCAACAAGGATTTATATATATATATATATATGTGTGTGTGTGTGTGTGTGTGTGTGTGTGACCGTATTACCACTTCGAGCCTGACTGGATCTCGAAGTAATAGTATCGCATGGTGACTCCTCACTCTTCATGACAGGAGCCTCATTACCAGATGCGGTTTATTGTCATACATAACATAATTATTTACTAATTTTTCAGAACCGAGAGTATTACTTCTTTGCAGGGAATGTAATCGGCGTATCCTAAACACTACCAATTGGAAGAAATAAATAAGATATTATATCATTTGAACCATCCATAGCCATTCCCAGGTTTGTAATAATCCCGTTGTCTCATTTGATCCGTTTAACTGTGCCATAGTGGAGAAGGAACCAATCTTATTTTTCTGTTAGGTCATTAATGTGCCACTTCTATCTCTCAGTCAGTCTTGTTTAGTCAGCATCTGCCGTGTGAATAGCTGTTCCCAAGCTCCGATCGGGAGCGGTCGCTGAGGCCATTGTGAAGAGTGAAAGAAGATATTTTTACGACATGAGCCTCGTTTGTTGCGTCTTGAATATTTTATTTTAATTTCTCTATGTACAGGCTCTCATCACCTAGTGCTGTTCAATCGATTTGACAGGATACAAAGTGTCTTGAGGTGCTGGATCCCATTATGATAGTAATGGACAAGCAATAACCTGTTTAGGCAAGCTTCTAGAAACCAATGAATATGTCAATGATTACAAAGAGAATAAAAGGGTTGCACACATAAAGTCTGATATTTGGAATCCAACGTTTGCTAAAAAATCTTACGTATTTATTAATACTATGATTAATCAAGATAAACAAAAACTGATAATATATATATATATATATATATATATATATATATATATACCTTAACAAAAAGTTAATCCGTCTTGGTATATTCATATCTATCTATCTTATTCTTATTTATCTAGACCTGTTCATCTCTCTCTCTCTCTCTCTCTCTCTCTCTCTCTCTCTCTCTCTCTGTCTCTCTCTCATGTATATAGGCTTGTTGTTATCTATCTGACAGAAAATTGCATCTATTTATCGAGTAGGACAGACTGATCTAATATCCCTTTTAGTTATTTTTGAATTTGACATTTTCAGGCTCATTAGAACATACAATTTATTTAAAAAAATTTCAGAGTTTTATAGTTTTATTTCAATAGCTTTATTGTTGTTTTTGTTTTCTTTTCTAACTTTATTTGTTCATAGTTATTCAAATATTCAAACTCAAATGAATGTGCGTTTAAATGTATGTGTACGTACGTTTGCATATATATGTATATGTATACATATATGTATGCCAACATATACTGGCATAAAGATGTATTAGTGTATGTTTGTTTACAAACACTTTTGAGTATACACACACACACACACACACACACACACATATATATAGTCATCCACAGAAAGACTGTTTCGTTCTATCAGAACTCTTCAGTGTGGCTAGACACGCAGGACGCTCGAAGCCGGGATCGAAACCCGTCTAACTTTATATTACACTAAGTTTCAGACCTCTCGGCCACCAAGCGGACCACGTTGGCTAAGGGAATTTTAACGTATTTATTTTAGAAACAGCAGCAGCAGCCTTTGTTTACATTTTTTTATACCCTATCGGCTACCAGAGTGCTCAATTCTTTCGAAGAGCTTTGCATTACGCTAGCAGCGGCTGACAATTCCTTCGCCAGAGAGCTCAATCCCCATTGGGGAGCACATATATATATATATATATATATATATATATATATGTGTGTGTGTGTGTGTGTGTATGTGTGTATCGGGACCATTAGAAAAATAACGAGAATACCGGTATTCTATTCCTGGTTTTTATAGTGCCAATTTTTTTTGCAATACATATATGAATATATGTAATATACATGCTTACATACGAGGATCATTAAATAAGTTTCCAGATTTTTTTTGTATGGGCACTTTTATTGATAGTACACATATGAAACTCTAGTCCTCTTCGAAGTAATCTCCCCCGGCTGCAATTCACTTGTACCGTTCCAGCAACTTCTTCAAGGCCCCATGGAAGTCCTCTTGTGTGAGCGTGTCAATGGTCTTCGTCACAGTTTCTTTCATCTACTCAATTGTCTCATAACGACAGCCTCTAAGCTTAGGGAATAAGCAAAAGTCACAGGGAGAAAGGTCTGAACAATAGGGAGGGTGACAAACTGTCTTGATGCCCATCTTGGTCAAATAGTCTGTGACAAGGATGGAGTTGTGGAACGGAATCTCTTCCTTAAAACCTCTACATGATATGCAATAAAATTCTGTTTTAAACTTGGAAAAATGCCATAGAAACGTATGGAATGCGTCAGACTGCATTTCGGCCATCTTGCATGAATCGAGCATCAGTTTTTGAGTGGCATAAGAGATTCAAGGAAGGCAGGGAGTCTGTGAGAGATGATGAGAAGTGTGGGAGCAGTAAGGAAGTCAAAACACCAGAGTTGATTGGCCAAAGGGTTAGGCTTAGGGTTACTTCCGTCGGAAGAGGCCAGCACTCTTGAAATTGGGTTTGTGGCATTTCCACCAGGACAATGTACCAGTATACAACTCCATCCTTGTCACAGACTATTTGACCAAGATGGGCATCAAGACAGTTTGTCACCCTCCCAATAGTTCAGACTTGCTCCCTGTGACTTTTGCTTAATCCCTAAGCTTAGAGGCTGTCGTTATGAGACAATTGAGTAGATGAAAGAGATTGTGACGAAGGCCATTGACACGCTCACACAAGAGGACTTCCATGGGGCCTTGAAGAAGTTGCTGGAACGGTACAAGTGCATTGCAGCCGGGGGAGATTACTTCGAAGAGGACTAGAGTTTCATATGTGTACTATCAATAAAAGTGCCCATACGAAAAAAAAATCTGGAAACTTATTTAATGATCCTCGTATATAATCTACAAACTATTCGTTTACAAATTATACACACACACACACATATATATATATATATATATACTCATGATTTGTAAATGAATAATTTGTATGTAACATTTAAAACAAGTCAGAACTCGTTTGCTCACGGTTAAATGGGTTCAAGTATTCAAATGAAACAGTTATAATTCTTTTTGATATTAATCAGTTGTTAACACACAGTTAAACGGTCTCAAGTATTCCTATCGAACAGTAATTATTCTATTTGGTATTAATCATTTTTTTGCACACAGTTAAATGGTTTCTAGTATACCTATCAAACAGTAATAATTCTATTTAATAATAATCATTTGTTTGCCTGCCCAGTCTGCTGGGGCTATAAAATACACTGACTGCATCTCTGCTGAGGGGTAAGACCTTGCTAACAAGAATCCTGACTTTAAATAATCTGACGATGACAATCCAGTCTTGGAGCTTTAGGGAATGTAGAGTACCCCTTCATTGCCATTGCTGTCAGATCTATTCAGACCCAGAGTGGTAGCACCTAATAGGATCTTATCTATGAATCAAATAGAATTATTTGACTTTAAAACGGTCAGCAAAAAATGACTTCTGTCAAATTAAATTGGTGGAAATAGAACTGTTTAACCATTTAAACGGTGTGCAAACAAATGACGGTCAAATTGAATTGTTAAGTATACATAACGATACTTGGAACCCTTTGTCTCGGTACAATTCAATAAATAGTGTTCAATAGAATAATTAGTTTTTTTTTATCATTAAGGGTTTTTCGGACTATTGTCTTCATCTTTAGTGTTATTTCCACAAAGTTTCGGCTGATATGACCTCAGGCCTTCTTCCGGTAGTTCGAAGTTCCGTGAAGGTTCCCGAGTTCAACAAACACCGGAAGAAGGCTGGAGGCCATATCGGCCGAAACGTTGTGGAAATAGCCATAAAGATGAAGACAATAGTCCGAAAACCCTTAATGATAAAAATCAACAAGCTTCGTCTCAGAAATTTAGACAACTAGAATAATTAGTGTTAAATATTAATGATTGTAACCACTTTACTGTCTGCTGACAAATGACTAATTTTGACTTGAATTATGAGTGTTAGAGAGCAATAATTGAAACCATTTAATTGAGTAGAATCAATAGCAATGTGAGTGTGCAAAAATAGTTCTAATTCATTTAATAATCGAATTACCAAAAAATTATTCCCTGACAAATCAAATACGTATATCCATTTAACTGTAGGCAAAGAAATGATAAGTAGGAAATAGAAATATTCGTGTTGAATAGAAATACTTGAAACCATTTAACTGTGGACAAAAAAAAATGATGAATAGGAAATAGAAATATTCGTGTTGAATAGAAATACTTGAAACCATTTAACTTTGGGCAAAAGAAATGATAAATAGGAAATAGAAATATTCGTGTTGAATAGAAATACTTGAAACCATTTAACTGTAGGCAAAGAAATGATAAATAGGAAATAGAAATATTCGTGTTGAATAGAAATACTTGAAACCATTTAACTTTGGGCAAAAGAAATGATAAATAGGAAATAGAAATATTCGTGTTGAATAGAAATACTTGAAACCATTTAACTTTGGGCAAAAGAAATGATGAATAGGAAATAGAAATATTCGTGTTGAATAGAAATACTTGAAACCATTTAACTTTGGGCAAAGAAATGATGAATAGGAAATAGAAATATTCGTGTTGAATAGAAATACTTGAAACCATTTAACTTTGGGCAAAAGAAATGATAAATAGGAAATAGAAATATTCGTGTTGAATAGAAATACTTGAAACCATTTAATTGTGGACAAAAAAAATGATGAATAGGAAATAGAAATATTCGTGTTGAATAGAAATACTTGAAACCATTTAATTGTGGACAAAAAAAAAATGATGAATAGGAAATAGAAATATTCGTGTTGAATAGAAATACTTGAAACCATTTAACTTTGGGCAAAAGAAATGATAAATAGGAAATAGAAATATTCGTGTTGAATAGAAATACTTGAAACCATTTAACTGTGTTAAAAAATGAGCTCTAGTTCGTTTAAAAACGTTATCAACAAAATGTGTTTACAAATCTTATTTATCATATATGCATAAAGAGGATTTGGTATTCATTCGTCCTTTTGTTACATCTAAGCAGAAAGCTTAATAAATCACTATAAAGAGTATTTGGTATTAAATAGCCAACAATGTTGATATGCCATTAAACTAAACCAGACCTAACTAAACCATTTGTTTGCACACAGTTAAACGGTTTGATTATTTAGTTTGGAAATTTGGTTAAATGGCATATCAAACCTTGATACCTATTTAATGCCAAATATTCTTTATATATGTAATATATCACTTGTTATCGCATAGTTTGTCGATAACATTTTAAAACGAGCCAGAGTTCATTTGATTGCACACAGTTAAATGGTCAAAGAGTTTTATTTCTAATAATTCGATTTAGCTTAAATCATTTATTTAGTTTTATTGGATTTTTTGGCATATCAACCATTATGTTATTTAATGCTAAATCCTCTTTATACATATCATATATGATTTGTAAACGCATAGTTTGTAGACAAAATTTTAAAACGAACCAGAGCTTATTTGTTTGCACACAGTTAAATTGTTGCACAAATGATTTTTATGTCAATAGTTCTTTGGTAATCTTATATTTAAATGGGTCAGTGCTAATCTGTTTAAACACAAGTATTCTAACTTTAATAGTTCTATTTAGTATTAAACATTTGTTTGCACTCACTTTAATGGTTTTAGATTTTACTGTCTAATATCAATAGTCTTATTTGCACACAGTTAAATGGTCTCAAACATCACTATGTAACACTAACAATTCAATTTAGGCAAACATTTAAAGAGTTTCTAGTATTTCTTAACACATAATTCTATTTAACATTACTCATTTATTAGTACACTGTTAAATTACTTGAATATCAAATAACAAAATACAATAGCCCAGTCAGATGGAACTGTTGAATACACCGACTGCATCTATGTAGAGAGGTTAGATCCCCCTCAACGAGTGTCCTGATCATGACACTAAACAATATATATATATTTTTTTTTTGAAGTGAATGGTTGCTATAACATCTCAAACAAGTTAGAACTCACTTGTTTGCACACAGTTAAACGGTTTGAATTATTTCATTAATCTTTAGTCGTAATTTTTTTCTTCATCGTTATAAAAGAAAAAGCAGTCATGTAAATTGGGCCTGGGCAATGAAGAGGTACCCCACATTCTCCAAAGCTCCAGAACAGAAGCCTGTCTATCAGATACAGT
Organism: Sepioteuthis lessoniana; assembly: GCA_963585895.1. NCBI lineage: Eukaryota > Metazoa > Mollusca > Cephalopoda > Myopsida > Loliginidae > Sepioteuthis > Sepioteuthis lessoniana. The sequence goes on along the minus strand of OY757910.1, from coordinate 34,772,081 downwards.
TTAGTGTCATATCAGGACACTCGTTAGGAGGGAGTCTAACCACTCTGCAGAGATATAATCGACGTATTCTCCATCCTTAGTCAATTGGGCTGACTTCACGAGACTCCCGACTATATTACATATTTATTCATACTAAACAATATACCTCATCTATTTTGGGCAGTGTAGCGGTTATAGTTTAATGAGGATAACTAATCCGCATATTCATCTTTTTAATTAGATTGCTCATATCTAGCGTATATGTGAATGTATACCTCAAAAAATTCCTTCGCTTACGCTGAGAATGATGGTAGCATAGAGGTAAGATATCCGACTGACGTAAAGTCAGCTACGTTTCGACCAAAGTTTGTAGCATCTCGTGTGTTCGGCCATACTGAAGAGTAATGATACCACGAAACAGTTTGTTTGTGGATGGCAATATATGCTCCCTGCATGTGGGTAATAGGGAATTTACCGGCTACTACAGGAGCCGAAACGCAATTGATCTTCTCATGAATTTAGTACTTCCGGTAGCTGATAACGTATCTGTAAAAAGATTTACGTAAAAATTCCTTCGCTAACGCTGAGAGTGACGATGGCTTAGGGGTAAGATATACAGCTGACGTAAAATCAGCTGGGTATCGATCCCATATTCAAGCGTCACGTGTGTCTAGCCATACTGAAGAGTTGTGATACAACGAAATAGTCTGTCTGTGGATGACTATATATATATATAAAAGGCACGCTTATCGTAATGATTTACTTTGTAAGAAATAGATTCGGACACTCGTGTTCAAATCCTGAAAACAGCCTCGTCCAGGTTTTGAACTTGGATCATCGAATTTATTTTCTTATGATTATAACCATTACGCTACGCGTGACCCAAAGAATTTTAATAGGATATAGAGAGATTAAGATATTTAGAGAAATATTTGCTATTTTTATGCAAACAATCTTACAATGTTTCTTGGATTATTGTCACGTTCTCTGCATTAGTTATGCAATAGAATTAGGTATAAGCTGTAGGCTTAGGTTCTGTTTCGTTGTTTAATAGCATATCAACCTTCATGGGTTATTTAATGCCAAAGCCATCCTTGCAGAAGAAGAGTAGCGGTACAATTTAATCCTTACCTGATTAGTGTTCGAACACACTTACAAAGATGTCACAGTCCAGAACGTTAGCCGCTACATTACAGAATATCCCCCAACACCACTATGGTTCAATCGTGTTTGGTTTGCCTTCGCCTTCTTTGTTTAATGCCATATCAACCTTCGTGGGTTATTTAATGCCAAACCAATCAATGCAGAAGAACAGCGTATTGGCAGCATGAAGAACAGCTCTTGTATTGTGGTGATTAGCAGGCTTAAAAATGAGTTTCTTCAACATTCTTTTAATGGACAAGAGAAGAACTCTGAGATATAGACCACAAAACGAGGAAATTGATGATGATACTCAAGGCCCCACAGCTGACGATTTGATTTGGTTTCAGTTTCTTTGTTTAATAGCATATCAACCTTTGTGGGTTATTCAATGCCAAAGACATCTTTGTGGAAGGATAGTTAATAGTACTATATAAGGTAATAGTACATTATAAGTTAATGGTACCCTATTACCCATAGCTAAAAAAGAGAACGTAATAACATTGACTGGTGTTCGAACACGCTTACAAATATGTCAGCCCAGCACGTTAGCCACTACACCACAGAAACTCCTGTATAATCACTATGGTTCAGTTGTGATTAGTTTAGTTTCAGTTTTCTTTGTTCTATGGCATACCAACGTTAGTGAGTTATCTAATACCAAATACCTCTCTGTAGAAGGATAGTGGTACGGTTTAACCCATATCAGGGAAGAGATGAAAGAGTTCATACCTTTCCCAAGGGCATCAATCTGATAGTGAATGCAATGTAGCTGTTGAGGTTCGAACTCGTTTATTACGATGTCGTAGTCTCACACTTTAGCCACTATGTCACGGGGTCTCCTCTCCATATTTGATGAATGATATAGGCAGTCTCTGTGTCAAGAAAATAAGGAGGAGTACTCGCTACCGTTGAGAATTGTATAGTGTAAACAATTCCTGTGTATGGATGATATTAGGATATTTGTCCAAAATAAAAATGAACGAGAAACCTTATGGAAAACTACTAAGATCTACAGCCAAGAATTAAGAATAGAAACAAGGATTGAAAATATGCTCTGCTTATACCGAGAAAAGAGCAACAATGGATTGAAAAGAACTGCCAGTATCATAAGAATGCTTAGAGAAAACTATAAATGTTTAGAAATATTAGAAAGGGACCTCATCAATGAAATATCGACTTGATGACTGAGGCGATAGAATAAGACGACTACACGCGTGCAAAGGTCCGAGACCCCCCCCATACCAACGAATTTCCTGCGTATGACACCAGACTGCATTTAATGGTGAGGCTCCAAGTCAGGATCTTGATGGTTTGGTTTCTTTGTTTAATGGCATATCGACCTTTGTAGGTTATTTGATGCCAAAGCCATTCTCCAAGAACAGTAGTGGTACTATTTAACCCATAGCTGGGAGGATAAGGGGGTTCATACCTTTCCCCAGTGCATTTGCCCGAAAGTGAACGTAATAGCGCAACTGGAGTACGAACTCACCACAATTCCGCAGTCCATCGCTTTAGCTATTACACCACGAGGACACCCCCCTGGATCTTGAGGAATGTTTAATATTAAATGGCATAGTTATTACTGTTGGATAAGAATACTGGAAACCATTTGACTCTGCGCAAACAAATGAGTACTGGCTCGTTTAAACATAATGTTACCTAAAAATATTTGCTTATAAATCATATATATATATATATATATATATTCTATTACTGGTGATGTAAAAAAACAGATGATACAATTTGTAAATAAAAAATTATACACAAACTGATATCTGGGGAAAAGATTCAATAAAAAAAGAAAAATTTAGAAACATTCGTACTGCTTGAAAATAATCAGCCAGCACTACAATGTATAGCCAAAAGAAAAAAAAATGCCAAGAGAATTACCTAAACTGAAACGTAAAAGTGCTGAATATACTAAGTAGAGCGAAATTAGAATACCTAAGGAGCCAGAAGTAATCTACCTAGGTTTCACCAATCGGATCAGCAGGATAAAGCCAAATCCTCTTTTCATTAAAATTCAGCCCAATATGAGTGAGCAAGAAAAGAAATGACAAAGAATCTATGATTTGCCTTATGCCGAGACGAGCCAGAAGAAAAGTTTCCGAAATAATTGAAATTTCTTATGGTCTTCATCAAGCCCAAACTTTAACATCTGGATTACGGTATATGGGGATTTTTAGAAAACAGAACAAATGCAACTTCTAATCCAAATATTGGTTCGCTAAGAACCCTACGGAAGAGGAATGGAATAATATGTCTGAAGAATTTATTTTGAAGGCATGCAAATCATTTTGGGGGCATGTTGATACAATAATTGAAAAAATGGCAACCATATTGAGTAAAATTTACTCTTTTGTGTCTATCTTCTTATTTTGTCGTTTATTATTTAAAATTAAAATCAAATCCTGGACGAAGCTGAGTGCATTTCACATAGCACCAATAGCCTTTGGAAAGGTATGAATCCAATCTATGAGTAAATTGGAAAGGTATGAATCCAATCTATGAGTAAATTGGAAAGGTATGAATCCATCTATGAGTAAATTGTAAGACAGTCTAGGTTCTTTAGCCTTGATTAGACGACCAGTCTAGGAGAAGGAAAACTCCGAATTAAAACTTGTAAAACTTCACTTAGTCGTTTATTATCATACCATAAATACTAATTTTGCTTCAGTACCCTATATATATATATATATATATATAAGTAAAGTTGGTGACCGTAGTCGAGGGCTCCCTTTTCATTAGCTACTACACCGAGGTGTAGAGGAAAGCAGTCCTCCATTCCCTGGATTACTCCACTTCACCAATGATCCGTACCTTAAAATGCTGAATCATAAGCAAGTTGTCATCAAGTACCATTTTTGATTCTTTTGTATGGCTCGACGTGGAGTTGAACCCCGGTCTTCTGGGCCTTTGGCGAACACTACCCTCTAGACCCCTGGGTCGATATGCCCTGATATATATATATATATATATATATATAGTTATCAACAGAAAAATTTCTTTGTATCATAACTCATCAGAGTAACTAGACATGCGAAATACTTCTAGCTGGGATTGAAATGCAGCTGACTTTTCGCCTGTCGGATATATTTTACCACAAAGTCATCAACAAACTCAGCGTAAGCGAAGGGATCTTAACGCATATCTATCACTATATATATATATATATACATAAAGAGGATTTGGCTTTAAACTCCCCAGATCTGATATGTCCTAAAAGACACCCTCCCCCAAAAAAAGAAGCAGACAACTAATAATTGTTTCACAGGATTACTCCTTGATGGGACCCATTTTAGTAATTCATCATAATGATTTAGTTTCACGTAATTATTCCTATTTTATTATGATAATCATTTGTCTGGCAACAGTTGTACGGTTTCACTTATTTCTTTCTAATACCAAAAATTTGTATAGTCATATGGTTTCAAGTACTCCTATCTAATACAGCTAACTTTTAAACAGATCAGGGAATAGATCCTAACCAGTATTACCACTTCGAATGAGAGTAGAACTGGGAGTAATGGCAATGAATCGTTACTTTGCACTTCCAGAGCTCCAGAACTAGAGTCACACTTCCAGATAGAGTTTACAGTCATGCCGAGGATACCTCCCAATTTTTTGGGGCGGGTGGTTGGGTGAGTCTTGCTCGTCGGCGGAAGATATAGTTGGCGTATTCAAGTCTCGCATATGGTATGTACACAGAGACTAAGGAGAGAACGTTAATTTTCTTCAAATTTCTCTCGTTTGAATCTAACACTCTTATTCCAGCGAGTTTTTCGTTGTTCGAAGCACCTCTGAAACATCTCTTTTGCTATTATGTTAGGCTGTACCGTTATATATCTTTTTATGGCTTTTATGTAATCAAATTTTACGAGATGAATTTTCTGTTTTGGAAACAAGTTGTAAGAGATTAGTATACTGACAAATGTTTCACAGTAAAAATATTTTCAAATATGATAATACAGTGAAAGTAAGTTTTTTTTAACATATTTCTTCTCACACAAAAAACATTATAGGTGCGTATTCCTTTCAATATTTTATTTGGGGTGTGAGCCAAGAGTGAAACATCAATGTGGATGGATGATGATATAATCAACAATTAAAACATCAATCTAATTTCAGCATTAAATAACCCAGAATGGTTTGATATGTCGTTAACGAAACCATTTATGGGAACAATGTCAAATAAAGTATGACTTTGAATATAGTACAATGAGACAGCTACACAATTGGTAGTTTCAACAATAGGTCCCTGAAAAAATCCTGCCACATCTTCTGATCAACCAAAATATTAAGGGTGGCGGTATGTACAGCAGAACTGGTCGTTGTTGAAATAAAAGGCTGGCTGATCAAATATCTAAACTACCGCACGACTACTGAGTGGATCAAGACAGGATACGAAGGGTAACATCGAGTTGAACAACACTTGGAATGCAAAACGGTTGGATGGTTTCCCAAAACACCGACAATTGAATAGTTAATCTGAGAAAGATTCCCTTTTTTAAGGAGACGAAAGAAACACCAGAAATGCGTATTTAGACCTAATTTACTGGAATAGATCGTTATGTCTTTTGCAAGGAAAATTAATGGATAAAATTCTTATCTAAAATTAGTTGTTTTCAACGTTTAGTACCAGACATTTTTGCTGTATGATCGCTAGTAACCGCCAACGACCTCCGATGTCAAGCTCATGGCCTAGATCCCAAGAGAAGGTATTGTAAGTCTTCATGTCAAAAACTACGCCAATAGGTCTTGTCGGTTTAGCCTGAAAGTAGCATGGATAAACTCGGAAAAAGTGGCGCATTTATAAGTGTATATATATATATATATATATATATACTAGCTTCGGCGGTATATATTCTAAAATTGGAACGATACAGAGAAGATTAGTATGGCCCCTTAGCAAGGATGACACGCAAATTCGTGAAACGTTCCACAGTTTTGCTTAAACAAGTAGGTGACTGTGGTATAATCGATATTGTTGTGGGAAATGGTCACGGCGAGACGAGTTCAATTCCTGGACGAAGCTGAGTGCATTTCACATAGCCCCAATAGCCTTTGGAAAGGTATGAATCCATCTATGAGTAAATTGTAAGACAGTCTAGGTTCTTTAGCCTTGATTAGACGACCAGTCTAGGAGAAGGAAAACTCCGAATTAAAATTTGTGAAACTTCACTTACTTGTATCACATCCTACCCGTGCGGAGGAGTTGGTATATATATATATATAAATGCGGGTCGGCTGAAAAGTTCATAGGCTGATCAAGATAAAGAATGGGATCTAATTAGGTTTATTTTTCAACATAGTCCCCCTAGTGGTATACACACTTCTCCCATCGGTGTTGCAGTGCTTGAATCCCATTGGTCTAATAAGTCAGACCCACCTAATATGACGTCATCATGTAAACTTTTCATCCTAAAAACTTTAGAGCCCATCCTCAGATATATATATATATATATATATATATATATATACACGAGGTGCACGCGATCAGTTTCCAGACTTTTTTCGTATGGGCATTTAAAATTGCCGAGGACTCTTGAAAATTCACTATGTTATTGCTATACATCTTATAAGATGACTGACCAATTTTTATAATTTCAGGTTCAAATGAACAGCTACAGCAGCAATTGGAATACACCCTACTAAAACCTGATTGTCACAGATGGTGAATTTCAAAAATGCACTCTGACACTTTAGAAGAACGATATGCAATAAAATTCTGCTTTAAACCTGGAAAAAATGTCACAGAAGCGTATGGAATGCTTCAGATTGCTTTTGGAGCATCTTGCATTAATCGAGCATCAGTTTTTGAGTGGCATAAGAGATTCAAGGAAGGCAGGGAGTCTGTGAGAGATAATGAGAGGTGTGGGAGGAGTAAGGAAGTCAATACACCATAGTTGATTGGCCAAAGGGTTAGGGTTAGGGTCACTATGTTGAGGTTTTAAGGGAGTTCAGGAAGAGATTCCTTGGGAAGAGGCCAGTACTCTTCAAATCGGGTCTGTGGTATTTCCACCAGGACAATGCACCAGTCCACAACTCCATCCTTGTCACAGACTATTTGACCAAGATGGGCATCAACACAGCTCCTCACTGTCCCTATAGTCCAGACCTTGTTCCCTGTGACTTTTGGTTATTCCCTAAGCTCAGAGGCTGTCATTATGAGACAATTGAGTAGATGAAAGAGGCTGTGACGAAGGTCATTGACATGCTCACACAAGAGGACTTCCATGGGGCCCTGAAGAAGTTGTTGTAACGGTACAACAAGTGCATTGCAGCCGGAGGAGTTTACTTCGAAGGGGACTAGAGTTTCATATATGTACTATCAATAAAAGTGCCCTATACGAATAAAGTCTGGAAACTTATCGTATGCACTTCGTATATATTTGTATATATATATATATATATATATATATATATATTGTGTTTTTGTGCGTGCACGCTCCACTGCTAGGTCACGCTTGGGTCACATCGATCATAGGACAAAATGTAAACCGAGTTACTCAGCCACTCCGTCTTTATTTAAGAGTCTTTCAGTCAATGAACTTGTGACCTAGTGAACTGGAATCACACACACACACACACACACACAAATATATATATATATGTATATAATTTTAAAAAGCGTAGACACAGAATAAAAGAAGGTTGGTGAGAATCAATTTCTGGACCATATGATCATAGGACCATTCGTTGAATCTGTGACTACGCAATCCTAACTTAGATATATATGCTCTATGAATGACAATAACCACTCTTTATATATAAATATATCAAATTATGTATATATATATATATGTAAATTATTGTACACTTTTATGATTTAAGCTATCGGTAGATACACAGTCAATAACACTTGGTGATTGATAGTTTCTCACTGATGTAATCATCAAACCAAGACTTGCTCTATTACCGATGTTGAGCACTTTCTAGTTATACTCATATATATATATATATATATATATATATATATAGCATATTGATTTGTTTATTATCTTTTTTTAATAAAACCTCACTTATATTTATATGTTGCTATTTACAAAACTTAACCCAGTTTGGCACAAGGTTAAAACTATGGGACCCCATTAGAAAATTGCACTCATTAATTGCATCTAACCTATCTTACTAACTATTACACCACTCGGGTCGCGTTCTTCATTATTAAGCTTTATTTTGCTTGACACAAGGTCAGTACCATAGGGTACCAAGTGATTATCACATTCCTTAGTCAGCCGTAACAGATCAGGGAGAATTGCTAGTTAGCCACAAAGCACTAACAATCTGCACATTACGAATTCTATACAGCATGACTGATGCAAGAAATAGCAGGTTTTTTTGTGGTTTTTGTTTTTCAATTTTATTTTCAAGTACTGTAGTGACGCATTACGTCTAATGGAAATGAAAATTGTGGAAGGCATTAGAATAAATGTTTAGCTCGGTATAAATTCAATTCTTATCTGTAGCTATCGTCTGGATTACTGAATAACATTATCATCGCCGCTATCGTCTGTTTAATGAAAGTATAATATGTATCCAGTGCGCATGCGTTTGTGCAAATGACTCCGAAAATAAAGATAAATCACATTTGTGTAGTGAGTTTAATGAGCTATGATATGCATACTTAAAAGTTTCAATGGATTTACATTTATATATGAAAATAGTTGAACTGGTTTATGATAAACTTATACATTTCTTGCCCACCCTTGAAAAACATTTGCTGATGAGACAATTCACTTATATATATATATATATATATATATATATATATATATATATATATATATATATATATATATATATATATATATATACGATTACATAAGTGCAGACAAGAGCTGATTCAAACTCGGATACTCCAGCTAGCATAGAGACGTATGATTTGAATAAGGTATTCTTTAGAATAAGGTATAAACATTTACTAATTTAACACATTTATTACAATGCAAATATTGCAGGCACCTGTGGAGTAGAAACAGTGCTCAGCGATCTGAGTTCAAATCTTAGTCAAGACTTTTTACTTTTATCTTCACGGTAAATGTCCTTACGAAAAAACTCGACTGCATCTTTTTACCTACTCCAGCTCTGGAAAAATATTAGCGAAGATTACGCTCTTTTGGTCTAGTGGGTAGATTGTTCGCCAATGGTCCGGGAAACTTCAGTTCAATCCCAGGTCGTGTCATACCAAAGACTTTAAAAATACCTCCTTGTTTAACGCTCAGCAATATAAGGTACGTATCAAGGGTAAAGTGGAGCAATTCAGGGACAGGAGTAGCGCCCTCCCCTACACCTCGGTGGTGTAGCTATTGAAAAGGGAGCCTTCTGGTCACCCTCGACTAAGGTCGCCAACTTTCCTTACTTTTACTTACGCTCTTTTGTCTCTCCAAAACAACCGATCGACGAGAAAGAAAACTTTTAATGTGAATAATTTTAAATTCTTCTTCTAAGGTTGAACATTAACCTCATCTTCTTTTAAGGTTAACAAAAGAGCGAAAAAAAAGAAAGGAAGAAAAAAAAAGCCTGTTAAGCAAAATTGTTAACACTTCATGACTTTAATTTTATCTTTTTACTCAACGGGTCCTTTTGGAGTCTTTGAATTTAAAAAAAAGCATTAATGTCTACTTGCAAAGTTCCATGAAAACAACAGTTTTTAATAGTTGTAATCAATATTTAGTCAAAAAGTTACAATTCATTTTACACAAATTACTTGGATAAATTATTCATTAATGATATCACCAACGTGAATTATTTATTCAATAAAAATATTACTTTATAAAGTTATTTTTTTATCAAATTTTAATTTTTGGTTGCATAATTTAGCTTCTTAAACATTTATATATCTTATATCTTATTATGTATACAATAATTGCTGTACTCTGTTGAAACATTGACCTTATTTCGATGGCAGAAAATTTGGGTAAACACATACTTTCTGTATGTACATATATGTACATATATAAGAACTAAGTATTTTTTCTTCGTTTCGCGTTCTTTAATTTTCATCCTGAGCTCCACTGGAACGGGAGGATCCATTAAATCACTCGTTCATTTCTTTTTGGTAATTTACCCAAGGTTTGGTCCAAAGTGGATTGCGGAAACCCCGATAAATTGGTCTAATAGCAACCCGGAATGCTTGAGTCAAAGAAGCAAAGACTTAGTAAAATCAACAGTATTCCACAACACGATTTCGGAGGGAGGAGTATTACCCATCATACCCTTTAATCGATTTTCTAAGTTGGAAAAGTTGATAAAAGCTACAGAGTTTGCATTCAGATTCATACACAGGGCTAGACAACTAAATGCTTCGGACCCAGGGCACAATGCAAGAATTCACCTTTTCAAAATAATGCAACAGCGAACATTTCAAAAGGAAATTGCTTACCTAAAGGACCCCAGTGACACTCCTCCTGACCTTGTAAAGAACTTTAATAGATTCTTAGATGATGAAGGAATACTAAGCGTTTCATTATAATTATTCTACTCTTTTGAGAGTCTTTTGCACAAACGTTCACTGATAGTTTTTCACTGAAGTATAAAGGACAGCAAGTCACCAGGACTCTTCTTAGTATTCTACCCGATCTTAGTATTGCTGTAGTCTGAATTGTCTCTCCTTGTCCTCTTATTTCTCAGTCTTCCAGTTCCTTTATTAATACTTTGAGGATCGTTTCATGTGCTGCAACTACAGGTGGTATCACCGTTACCTTCATTCTCCATAGCTTCTTCAGCTTTCTAGCGAGGTCCTGATATTTATCCCTCTTTTCACCCTCCTTTAATTCTATTTCATGGTATAACAAGAGAGAAAAATTCACAATTCGGCAGGTTCTCCTCTTTTTGTTGATTATCACAAGGTCTGGTTGCCTGGCCGAGATTAAGAAATCTGTTTGTACCTCTAAACTAGAGTCTGAGTGACAGCAAGTCTCCTTAAGTCTCCAGGACTCTTCTTAGTATTCTGGCCGTTCTCAATAATGCTGTCGTTTGGATGGTCTCGTCCGCCAACTTCCAAGTCCTCTAGTCCCTTTAGTAATCCTTTAATTACTGTTCCAAACGCACCAATTTACAATTGTTATAATTTTCACCTGCATTGTTATAATTGTCACCTGCATTAATTGTCACCTGCATTTTTTTTTAATTCCCTAGTAAGGTCGAGGCACTTATCCTTCTTTTCACATTCTTTCAGTTTTATTCTGTGGTCAGCCGGGACAGCTAAGTCGACTATTTTGCATGTTCTCTTTTTTTTTTTTGTTGATTATTATTAAGTCTGGTCTTCTGGCCCGGATTAGGTGATCCGTTTGTATCTTAAAGTCCCATAGGAGTTTATGCGTGTCATTTTCTAGGACAGGTGCTGGGTTGTGCATATACCATTTGTTAGTATGGTCGAATTTAAATTTCTTACACATTTCCCAGTCAATCACCTTGCCGGCCCAGTCGTGTCTCGCCTTATACTCCCTCTGTGCTAATTTGTTACATTCACTTATTATATGATTGATGTCACCACATAGCCTGCATTTGCTATTTTGTTGAGTCTTATCTATTCTCGCTTTGGTATGATTGGTTCTTAGGGCGCTGTCTTGTACTGCTATTAGGAGAGATTCTGTTTCTCTCTTAAAATTTCCTTTTCTTAGCCATGTCCAAGTTTTGTCGTGTGAGATATTGTTTATTAGTCGTTTAAACTGCCCATACAGTTGTTTTCCTTCCCATTTTTGTTTCCTAGCTATTGTCATTCTCTTGTTCATCGTGTTCTCAGTATCGTTTCTGGTGGCTGTAATGAGTCCTCCTTCGTGTTTTTGTATATAGTCTTTGAGTCGTTGTATCGATGCGTCAACGATGTCTTCAATGCTGGCAAGTCCTCTTCCTCCCTCTTTTCTTGATACATATAGTCTGTCAACGTCGTCTCTGGGATGTAAAGCCTTATGCGTTGTCATTAGTTTTCTTGTTCTTTGGTCCATTTGTTTAAGTTCGTCTCTGGTCCACTTGAGAAAGGGTCCGGAATATTTAATGAGTGGTACAGCCCAGGTATTTATTCCTTTGATAAGATTTCTGCAATTGAGTTTTGTTTCGTGTAGTTTTCTAGTTCTCCTGAGATATTCTTTCGGAATTTTTTCTTTCATTTCCGCTTGTTTGATGGTGTCAGCTTCCAAGATTCCTAAGTATTTGTAGGTTTCGTTTTCTGCGAGCGTTTTTATCTTATCCTTGTTTGGTAGTTCCATTCCGTCAGTTAGCTGCCATTTGCCACTTTTCATTACAAGCATTGCTCTATCATTATTATTATCATTATTTAAAGTTACAAACATATCTGTTGATATATGGGTAGATCTAATATTTGATAGGTATAAAGAGGTATTGATAGAGAGAATTATTGATGATCATGAACAGATTGTGGTATATATATATATATATATATATATATGAACAGAACGTGATAAAGACATGCATGTATGTGCAGATTGTTCTTTTTGCCACCTGGAGAGTGTTACCATAGATCTGAAATGAAATTATAAAACTATAAAATTGAGTTTTCTTCTTTCAGTTTATGAAAAAAATGTCTTAGCTCTGCACGTGAGTTTTGATGCATTTTTAATCTAAAACTAATAATGCAGTCGATAGCCGTTGGTATTGAGCACTCGAACTGGTTATTCCTCTCCCTTGGATTTTACTTCATAGTCTTTCCTTGAAATATATATATATATATATATATATATGTGTGTGTGTGTGTGTGTGTGTGTGTGTGTGTGTGAACAGTGTATGATAGAAATGTATGTACAGATTATAATAGATAAATATATAGACACACACACATGCACCTACATGCAGTTGCCCCCTATATATGTGCATGAGTAGAGTCAGATAGATGTGTATATGCATGTAGACAGGATCTGATTGATTGATATTAACAGAACGTGATAAATATATGGAGATATAGACATGGGAGAACAAATTTGGATCTTTATATTTTCACATAAACTCTTTAAAAACAAAATTACTAATAGCTATATTTTTTTCCCAATTTGAGATTGAGTCCTTTTGATTGCCTTGAATTTTTTAGCTCTTCTATTCTGATATATTGTTAATGAGAGGCTTTTTTTTTATCCTATTCAAGCCCAGAAGAATAATGCTTGAGTCAACTGGACCGTTTAAATAATATTTTTTTTATCTGAATCAGATGATGAAAAGCAACCAGTCAAACTAAAAAGAAAAACATTTACTTATGTAAATTTGAGAGTAAATCATCCTGTCAAGTAACCTAATTGATCTACGAAAAAACAAAAACAAATAAAGAATCTGGAGGAATCTATCAAGAAAGTAAATAAAAAGGCGTCTTACTTTTCTAGTAATCATCTTGTTGGATAATAGGTGTTTTATCGCATACATGTATATCTTTATTGCGGGTTATTCCCTTCCAAATGACACACACACACACACACACACACAGATATATATATATATATATATATATATATATATATATATATATATATATATATATATATATATATATATATATATATTGTAAGCGAATAGTTGTATAGGTAACTTTATTTTTAAAAGACTTGTTAGCGCTTATTTGTTAAACAGTTAAATGGTTACAAGAGTTTCTAACTAATACAATTCTATTTAATATTAATCATTTGTTTGCAATCAGTTAAATGGTTTCAAGTATCGCTCTTTAGCATTGATAATTCTACTTATCAAGTTTTTTCTATTAAATATAAATAATTTGCACAACCCTGAATGGTTTTAAATAACTAAAAATAATAATTCTTCGAAAATAATCGAACAGTTCTATTTGATCCATACATTGGACCTCAACAGGCACAACCACTCTGGGTCAGAGTAGACCTTGGAGTAAAGGCAATGAAATTGTTATCCACATTCCCCAAAGTTCCAGAACTGGATGTAGTTTAGTGTCATACTTAGGAATTTGTTTAGACGGTGACTGACCCCTCCTCAGAGGGGGAAATCGGTGTATACTACAGGCTCAGCCGACTTAGCGGGAATCATCTAGTTAAAACGTGGCCCGTGGTGTAATGGTTATCGTCACAGGATATGGACACGGCGATACGAGTTCAATTCCTGGACAAGACTGATTGCATTTCCCATAGCACTAATACCCTTGGGAAAGGTATGAATACAATTATTCTCCCTCCAGCTATGGGTAAATAGTAGGGCAGACTATTTCTTCAGCCTTGGTAAGGCAACTAGTCTAGGAGAAGGAAAACTCTGAATTCAAACCTGCTAAACTCCGATAAAAAATTGACCTTGTGTCATATCCTGCCCGAGCGGAGGGGTTGGGTAAATAGGGTCTAGTTAAAGCGTCTTTGAAATATAAACGGATATTGTCCATTATTGTGAAAATCAATATATCGATCTTTTAAACACACTTTAAATATACTTATCCCCTATATATATATATATATATATATATATATATATACACTAAAATGGGTACACTATGTTTTTCAGATGAAGAGAATAACATCACATATCTAGAGATAGTAAAAATGTGTTCAATAATATGTCTATTTTAAATAAGTTATTTTTATCATTTTTACTTAGAAGTGGATCTAAGTAAAATATAGATCGAAACAGATTTGGAACTTGAGTCAAAATGAACAATGCCCAGTCGGCTAGGGCTGTGGAATACACCGACTGCATCTCTGTGGAGGGGTAAGACACCCCCAACGGTGTCCTGGATATGACACTAAACAATCTGATGAGGAGGCTCTAGTAATGCTGGAGCTTTGGGGAATGTGGGCACTCTTTCGCTGCCAACGCTCTGGCCCGGAGTGGTAGCACCTGATAGGGTCCTATAGGTCAAATAGAACTAAACTGCGTACTTATGTTAAATTGAATTACTTGAAATAGAACAGTTTTGATATTTAACTGTGTGTGGATAAAACTCTTCTTGTACTAAACTGAATTATTTAAATTAGAACTGATTAAACTAAATAGCTTGAAATAGAAATGTTTTTGACGATTAAATTGTGTACTTGCATTTAAACAGCGTACTTATACTAAACTGAATTGTTTGAAATGAAACTATTTTTCTATGCTAAACTGAATTGTTTGAGATAGAACTGATTATTTGTATAAAATTGGATTTGGTATTGAATAACCAACAAAGGTTGATATGCCATAAAACCCAAGCAACCAAACAAAAAATCAAAATGAACAAATTGCACATGAGAAAAAAATTTGTTATTATGTCTTTTTTTAATGGGCTTTTTTTTCTTTTTTATAAAACTATTGTTTATAAATTAAAATGAAAAAATATATAAAATAAAACACAGCCCACTCGGCTGGGGCCGTACAATACACCGACTACGTCACTGTAGAAGAGTAATATGCCCTCCACCCAATGTGTGTCCAGGATATGACACTAAAACAATCAGATGGTGCGGCTCAAGTCCTGGTTCTTTGGGGAATGTGGGGTACCCCTTCATTGCTATTGTTTTCAGGTGCACTCTGACCTGGAGTGGTAGCATCTATGCGTTAAATAGAACTGTATGTTATTTGAATTGTGTACAAACTAATGACTTATGGTAAATTGAATTGTTAGAAATAGTCCTGTTTGATCATTTAACCGTATGCAAACGAATGACTTAGGTTTTAATTGAATTGTTAGTGATACATAGCAATACTTGGAACCATTTAACTGTGGGTAAACGAAAGACTAATGTTGAATAGAGTAATTTGTGTTAAATAGCAATAATTGACTCTGTGCAAACAAAAGATGTATTTTGAATCGAATTATAAATGTCAGACAGCAATAATTGTAGACATTTAACTGTGTAGAAATAACCCCAATACTTGTGTGTAAACAAATTTTTAAAATGAAATTAGTGCAAACAGATGACTGATCTTAAATTGTGACTGTCTTATACTTTTACAAAAAACATTTAACTGTGTGCAAAAAAAAAAAAAAAAAAGGCCCTGGCTCATTTAAAAATATTATCTAATAGACGTGTTTACAACTCATATATCTTTGATATACATCTATGTATAGAGAGGATTTTGCATGAAATAACGTACAATGGTTGATATGCCATAAAAACCAACTCAACCAAACCAAATCAATAAATAAAAATTAAGGAGACGTAACTCTGCATGTAAAAATGTACCTCTCCTTCGTTTTCTTTAGCATTGGATTGGAAGATAAATTTGGATATGAATGAAAAACAAACATTTTCCAAGTTGGGATAGCTCAAAATACTCACGATTCGGCTTCCAGTATAAGAATCAACTAATTCCACCTTTACAAATAGACGTATATATATATATATATATATATATATATATATATATATATATATGCTTGCTTAAAATTAGTTGACAAATTCACATACCTCGGCAGCAATATCTCATCTACTGAAAGTGATATCAACATACGCTATTGACAGGTTATGGATCATATAAGTTGTGACTCTGTATGAGTGCACCACATGGACGCTAACAAAATGCATGGAGAAAAAGTTTGATGGGAACTACACAATAAAGCTACGTGCCATTTTGAACAAATTCTGGAACCAACACCCTACCAAACAGTAGCTGTAGGGCCAGTTACATTCCATTTCACAAGACATCCAAGGAAGACGAGCAAGACGTAATGGGCATTGCTGGAGCAGTAAGGAAGAACTTATAAGCGACGTTCTCTCATGGACTACAACACTTGGACATACCAATATTGGCCGACCAGCAAAGATTTACATCAGCTCTGTGCAGACACTGGATCTAATTTGGAAGACCTGACACGAGCGATGGATGGCGCGCGTGTACGAGAGAGAGAGAGAGAGAGAGAGAGAGAGAGAGAGAGAGAGAGAGAGAGTGAGAGAGAGAGGGGGGAACTCTGGGCTGTCAGTGCGACTTGATGAGGATGATAATGATGAAGGATTCAATGGTAGATATCTATACACGTCTGCACTCGTCAGGACAGTGGATTTTTTTTTTCTGACAAATTTTTTTCTACATTTACATGGCATGAATAATTTATGCAATTGCGATATTCGCTTTCTGAACGTATAATAGAGTTCAGCAATTTTAGTATAAAATGGATGCCCACGAGAGAATCTAAAGGAAAGACAAAAAAAAAAAAATAAATAAATAAATAAAAAAGATAAGAAAAAAATGAATAGTCACAATATATAAACCGTTTTCTTCGCCTCTGTCTAGAACCTTTTAATATTCACAGAACTCTTATATAAAAGTCGGAATCGGAACACTATTTTCACATTCGAAAATTTGTTCTGTTTATTTACTCTGCTTTGTTGCATCGTATCCTGTAAAGGAATGCCATGGTTAATGTCATATAAAGCTAACTACCCCGGATAAATATTAAAATATCATAAATTTGTTATACGTAGACGAAAAGAAAGTGGTACAAATAGGGAAAATATATAGTGCTACGGCAGTATTCGATATAATATTCAACAATCTTTTTAACAATATTCCCAGCTGGGATTCAGGGTCTTATACGCTATCAAATTTGGTAAATATCCGTCCTGAACAATATCTGGGTGGAGAGAAAAACTAACACACACACACACACACACACACACACACACACACATATATATATATATATATATATATATATCAAAGCTCTTCGAATGAATTGAGCACTCTGGTATCCGGGAAGCCAAAAATGTAAACAAACGAAAGCGACTTCATAATACCTTATAATTCCCGAACTGACGTGGTTCACTTGTTGGCTGAGCGGAATGATTCTAAGTTAAAGTTGGTCGGGTTTCGATCCCAACTTCAAGCGTCCTACGTGTCTAGCAACACTGAAGAGTTATTTGTCGATGACTATATAAATATATTTATACAGTGTGTCTCAGTATATCTAGCACCCACGTGACTGTTAATATATCTACTTATAATAATGTCGTGTTGTTTTTTGTTTCAGGTTTGAAAATAGTATACTAAAACAACAATTAACCCTCGATCACAATATCTTGGACAAGATAGGAAAAATATTTTGCATCGTTACTTATTTGGAGACAATCATGCAAACCTGTGCAAACAAAATTTCGGAGGAAATTTAACTTTGCAATTATCCCCAGAAAAGCCAAATTTATAGTGTGTACACAAATTTCAAGCCACAAATTCAATAAAAAAATTCACCATAAGGTAGAAAATATTAGAACAGGCAGGAAGTGGACTGTAAAATGTCCTGACAATGTGGATGCGGTTAGAGATTCTCTTGGAAGAAGTCCAAAAAAAAAAACCCTCCGAAAACGTTATCAAGAACTTGGTCTTTCACGTGCATTGTTTAAAACGATTTTGCAGAAGGATCTTCAGTTATACCCATACAGAGTCCAGATCAAGCATAAACTCATACCTGTTGACATGGAAAAAGGTTTAGTGATGCGCCGGTGGTTCGAGAACAAGATTGAAGGGGATTCTGGCTTCCTTGATGATGTTTGGTTCAGCAACAAAGCACACTTCTGGCTCTGTGGACATGTCTGTAGTAATAACTGTGTGTACTGGGGAGCAGGACCTCCTGACGAGGTGCTTCAGAGGCCCTTTCGATCTCTTAAATCCACGACCTGGGTGGTAATCTCAAAACATGAAATAATCGGACCGTTTTGGTTTGAAAACGCAGACGAGGAGGCAGTCACTGTCACAAAAGAGTGTTACATCGATGTGTTGAACAAGTTCTGGTGGGAACTTGGAACAGGTTGTGGTGTAAATCGAAATGTGCAAATTTACAACAATATGGGGTGACTCCACGTACAGCCAACATCATAATGAAGTGTCTCGACCGTCGATTCCCTAATCGGTTGATCAGCAGGCGCTGCAAA
This sequence comes from Sepioteuthis lessoniana, assembly GCA_963585895.1. Classification (NCBI taxonomy): domain Eukaryota; kingdom Metazoa; phylum Mollusca; class Cephalopoda; order Myopsida; family Loliginidae; genus Sepioteuthis; species Sepioteuthis lessoniana. The sequence goes on along the minus strand of OY757910.1, from coordinate 34,753,155 downwards.
CCCGAGTGGTCTCTGCATTTACCCGATCTGACCCCCCAAGACTTTTATCTCTGGGGGCTCTTGGAGGACAATGTGTATGAAAACAATCCACGATCCATTACTGAACTAATTGTGGCCAGCAGTCAGATGGTTCATGCCATACTGAAAAATGAGTGTGTCAGGGTGATTGACAAGTTCACTCGATCAATTCAAGTGTGTCATCAGCACAATGGCAGTCATTTGGAACACGTCCTGTAAAAATTGGATCGTTTTAGCTTGAGACATGCAAACAATATTTGATCGTTATCATATTAGCTTCTAGGACATGCAAATTTTTCTTTGAGTTTCTTGTCTCAATGATAAATCATTATCACATTAATAAGTGGCATCTATTCTGAAACGACCTATATCTATATATATTTATATATGGGAAGAGTGAAAAAAATTATATATATATATATATTAGTTTTCCTCTCTTCCCATATATATATATATATATATATACAAACATATGCATGGACACACACATATTCATTTACATGAGAGAAGGAGAAAACTATATATATATATATATATATGTGTGTGTGTGTGTGTGTGTGTGAGACGCGGGGGAAATTGATATATATATATATATATATATATGCACACACACATATATATATACACATTATACGTATATAGGAGGAGGAGAAGACTAATATATATATATATATATATATATATATATATATATATAGGAAGAGAGTAAAATTAATATATGTATATATATAATACACACACAGACATATACATGTATATATATATATATGTATATAAATATATAAATATGGGTGAAGGGGAAACTAATATGCACAGCTATATCAATGGTGCAGTTGGTTTAACAATTATCCGCGGTGGAAATTGAATCGGGGAGCTTAGTTCAAAACCTGGTCAAAGCTGTTTGCTTTTAAATTTGCGCTAATGACCTTTGGAAAGTTGTGAGTCTATCTTTTCTCCCATCGGCTGTGAGTAAAAAGTAGTGTAGACTAGGTTCTTTTGTATTGGTTAAGCTACAGGAGAAGAAATAAAACTCTATATTCAAACCAGATCTGCTCCTCTAAGAAGTTGACCTTGTGTTCCACACGGTTCATGGCGGTGGAGTTGGGTAAATTCATGCCTTTGTACATTAAATTATATTATGCTTTTACTCGTACCAGAATGTAAAACATACAGCAACAAGCATGGAGGTGAGTGATCGAGAGACAAAGTAATACCTGTGTTATAAGTGTAGTTTAGTTTTCTGAAATATCAAAGGCTCTATTAGCTGAGTTGGGATAGCAGCAAAAGAGGACATCGGTTGGAATCTCACGGAGAGCTTACCTTTTATTGTTGTTTTACATTGCGGTGGTCTCGAAGGGTGTCACTTTACCCTTAATAGGGGTGTCCTCGTGGCGTAATGGTTAAAGCGATGGACTGCGGAATCGTAGTACGCGAGTTCGTACTCCAGTCGCGCTATTACGTTCAGTTTCGGGCAAATACCCTTGGGAAAGGTATGAAACCCCTTATCCTCCAAGCTATGGGTTAAATAGTACCACTATTGTTCTTCTAGGAGAATGGCTTTGGCATTAAATAACCTAAAAAGAGTTGATATGCCATTAAAAACAAAGAAACCAAACCTTTACCCTTAATGAAAGAGGGAAGCGACAAAAACGTTGTTTCGAAACCATATTCATCAGCAATGTCAGTGGGGCTTAGAATACACTGACTGTAACCCCTGCAGAGAGGTAAAAAAAAAGGGTTCTGGGTATCACAGGAAACTGTATCTGATGGAAAGGATCGTATTCTGGAGATCAAGGAAGTGTGGAATTCCCTTAATTGGTATTATATTCATGTCCTCTCTACCTGGAGGGGTATTAACTGTTCCAGTTCTGTTGATGGGCAAAATAGATGTGTTTAAAAATAGTCATACTTGAAAGGATTGTTTGAAAATATTTGTTAAGAAACAATTTCCTTATTATTCCTATTTGATAAGACCCCGTGAAAAAAAAATATGAACGTACAATAAATGTTATTTCTTTTTAATCATATTCGATGAGAACATGTGAAGAAAAAATTTGAATGTACAATAAACGTGATTTCCTTTTTATTCTTATTTGCTAAGCCCGTGTGAAAAAAAAAAACTGTTCAGAAACAACTTCACGAAAAACGTAAATATGAATGCACAATAAACGTGATTTTCTGATAATTTCTATTTGATCAGCCCGTGTAAAGAAAAAACTGTTCAGAAACAACTTCACCAAAAATGTAAATATGAACGTACAATAAATGTTATTTCTTTTAATTATATTCGATGAGAACATGGGAAGAAAAAACTTTTAAGGAACATCGTCATCAAAAGCGTAAATATGAATGTACAATAAACATGATTTCCTTTTTATTCTTATTTGCTAAGCCTTTGTGAAGAAAAAACTGTTCAGAAATAACTTCACCAAAAACGTAAATATGAAGGTACAATAAATGTTATTTCTTTTTAATCATATTCGATGATAACATGTGAAGAAAAAACTGTTAAGGAGCAACTTAATCAAAAATGTAAATATGAATGTAGAATAAACGTGATTTCCTTATAATTCCTATTTGATAAGACCGTGTGAAGAATGAACTGCTAAGAAACCACTTCATTAAAAATGTATGAACATTAAAAAAATGTGATTTTCTAACCTCTTGGCATAAAACACCACTAGATAGGTTGGGATGCCATTAAAAGCGAAAACCCGACATAACAATTGTTTCTGATACGCTTTTATTCTTGCTGTCGCACAAAAAAAAAAAAAAAACAACAAAAAACGACCGATCTGACTTTTGAAAAAGGAAATAAAATATTATAAAAGAAAATACCACCAACAATTAATAATTATTTGCTCGTTCAAAAATAAAATAATTTCGAAGGATATTTATTGAAAGAAAAGAAAATGAAGTCAGATTTTAATGATTGTAATATCTGCATTTTTATAAAATCGGTCAAATGTACTTTTAACTTAATCTGTATATTTCTCTCTGTTCCGTTGTAGCGGCACCGTTGAGATTTCTACAAACAAACAATACAGATAAGAGTTGAGAGGTCATGCTGAGAAGTGAAACGTCAAATTACAGTGCACTATTTCTTCAATAGTGCAAACTGTTGGTATGGCTAAATTGCAATGTCGTAATTGGTGAAGAATTCTGTGCAACGGAAATTACATAATCAATAATGATGCTAGAGTCAGTTTAGCGTTAAAAGAAGAACCAATCCAAACAGAGTGGCTCAGATGAAAATACCATTTAAAATAAAAAAATAAAAGGTGTAATTGTATCTTTATTCATAATAAATACTAAATATCTTTCAGAACACTAAACTATCTTTATTCATAATAGACACTAGCAGTGTTACATGGTGTTATCTGTGTGGAAGGATTATATAAAATATCAATTTATAACTTTGTGTGAAACGTACTAGGTTAAAAAAACATTATCGTATTTTTTTGGTAAAACAGAAGAATTAAATAAGAAAATTCTTTTAAAAGTTGATTAGACGTGAAATTAAATGGCTTTCACAGGAAACTTCATTTTTTTTAAACTGAAATTTTTGTGTATTCATTGTAACATTTAAGAAAAAATTAACATTGTTGTGTAACTTTTAAATTTTAATTCACAAATTTTTCATTGTTATAAAAGTATTTACACTTAAAATTGTTGAAATAAGAAAAACATAGAAATTATTCTTTTTTTTAGTAAGGTAAAAAAAAGAGATTTTATTTATCAGAAAAAATGAAATTCAAATAGAAAATTCAAGTTAATCTTATCTGATTCATTTTTTCTTGAAAAAAAATTATAAAAATGATAATTTTGGTTTTTTTTTTGAAAATGATAACGTTGGTTTATATCATAAATAGTGAAAATAATTTGTATTGACGAAAATAATTTTTTAGGAGGAAATAAAAAAAGATTAAAATACGGGTACGAAAATGTAATACTAAACTTATATAATCACACAAGATAAAGTTTCATTCTAGAATTAAATAGTTAAAAGAAACGAAAACGAAACGCACTTTGCTGTTTTAAAATGGCTACGGAGGAAAAAAGCTGATATTGTTTGATGTGGAAGTCAATGGCAGTCAAAGAAAAAAATAATTAGAATATTTTGTCCTCGGACAATTTTTTTGGCGAAATTCATGAAACAATAAGAAGAATATTGATTGAAATAAAGTCTCAAGTACCAATTTACAGCTTTCTACTTCCAGCCGTTTAGTTGTCGATAAGGTTTCAAACACACAGATACACGGGCATAATCAACTTTATTAAGTACTGGATATTTCACGACCGTTGAAACAAAGCAGCCTTTCAGATATTCCCAGTTGAGTTTATTCTCTTTCTCCTTTCAGATTATTGCTAGAAAATTGTCAACACTTTGGTATATTTAACCAAATATAGTAAATTCATTCCTTGGACGATGGAGCAAAAGATCTTTTTTGTATGAAGTCATATTACGAAACTAGGTCTTTGACCTGCTCATTGGCCTAGTGGGGAGAGTGTTCGCCAATGGTCTGGGAGACCTGGGTTCAATCCCAGGTCGAGTCATACTAAAGACTTTAAAAATGGTACTTGATGCCTCCTTGCTTAACACTCAGCGATATAAGGTACGTATCAAGGGTAAAGTGGTGCAATCCAGGGAAAGGGGTAGCACCTTGGATCCACTAGATCTGTTTGAAATTATGCTGAGAACAACTTTGACCAACATTGATACTTGAAGCAACATCCCCAAAAAAAAGCAGCTGTACGGTTACCTACGGCCCATCTCTAAAACCATTCAAATCAGACGAACAAGACATGCTAGATACAACTGGAGAAGTAAGGACGAGCTCATAAGCGAAGTTCTCCGGTGGAATCCTTCATGTAAATATGAATGTACAATAAACGTGATTTCCTTATAATTCCTATTTGATAAGACCGTGTGAAGAAAAAACTGTTCAGAAACAACTTCATCAAAAATGTAAATATGAATGTACAATAAACGTGATTTCCTTTTTATTCCTATTTGATAAGACCGTATGAAGAAAAAACTGTTCAGAAACAACTTGACCAAAAATGTAGATATGAACGTACATTAAATGTTATTTCTTTTTAATCGTATTCGCTGAGAACATGTGAGGAAAAAACTTTTAAGGAACAACTTCGTCAAAAATGTAAATATGAATGTACAATAAACGTGATTTCCCTATAATTCCAATTGGATAAGACCGTGTGAAGAAAAAACCGTTAAGAAACAACTTCAATGAAAATGGTCGTCCAGGATTTGAACTTGGGTCTCTGTATCCTTTTCCTTAAATGATAACTATTGCACTTCGAGAACCTAAATTTTGTACCGTTGAACTTACTTCGCCTTAAAATTACCCCATAAGAATTGGCATACCGTGAAAATAACCAACCCACTGACCTCATTTTCTCATTCTTAATTTTCTTTCCTGTTTTTAATCTCTCCTTCACTTTCTTTCTCCTCTCTTTCGCTCTCTCTCTCTCTCTCTCACACACACACACACACACACACACACACACACACACACACACACACTCCTCTATCTCTCTATCTATCTCAATTCACATACCTTTCTTATCCTTCTTATTTGTCTCTTTATATAATCTCCACCTCAAACATGGGTGCGCGATAACACTGTCTTTCAATACACGAACAAGCAGTAACATTATCATTCCCTGTTGGCAGAACCTTGAATACGATGACCCTGAAACTCAAAAGAATGCCCAGAATATGACAGTGAAATGCATCCAGTGGTGACACTTCAGTTCGAGAGTTTTGGGGAGTGTAGAGTCACTCCTTCGTGCGGAAAAAGTGCCTTATGCATATTTACCCAACCCCTCCGCTCGGGTAGGATATGATACAAGGTCAATTTCTTAAGCGGAGTTTAACAGGTTTGAATTCAGAGTTTTCCTTCTCCTAGATTAGTTGCCTCACCAAGGCTGAAGAACCTAGTCTGCTGTACTATTTTACCCATAGCTGGAGGGAGAATAATTGGATTCATACCTTTCCCAAGGGTATTAGGGCAATGTGAAATGCAATCAGTCTCGTCCAGGATTTGAACTCGTGTCGCTGTGTCCATTTCCTACGGCGATAAGCATTACACCACTGGCACTTCTAAGATGATCACTGACCTTGCCACGCACCCATATAACTAACGGGTAGTGGGGTTTTAGCATGTAAACACACACACACACATACACACACACACACACACATATATGTATATATATATATATATATTAGCCTGTATTTGACCACTCACTTGATTTAAGGACAACGTTCTTAAAACAATTTGCTCACACACAAAACATATATATATATATATATATATATAAAGGAGAAAACAAAATAATAATTAAGCTAACAAAAAAAAGGAAATGTACAGACAATAACAACTGAAATTCCAAAATTTCAAACCGGTTCGGTCGTCCTCTAAAAAAATAAATAAATAAAATAACAGCATAGCCAACACTGCACTGGGGTGGTTGGGATCACTCACCCCTTACAATACCATCATACACATAAGAAAAATATTGTGGGATTCCATTTTTCTCTGTGAAAAATTCTGGGGTCTCCTGACTCATTCCTATTCCTCATCCCGGGAGGACTTTTTGATTCACCTCCAACATCATTCAATTTTCCAACATTTCGCCCCACCCCCATCCAACAGAACACAGGGGAATTTTAACCACCCCTACCCAACAATTCGGGAGTATTTTTGGACTCGTATATATATATATATATATATAAATTTGAAGTGTGATGAAACCGGATGTTGTTCTATATATGTCAAATAATTTGATACATAAGGCTTCTAGGTTTAAATTGGATTAAGTTTATGTAGGCGAAATAAGTTTTTTCTGTCTTGTGTAGTTATGAATAAGGAAATTTATTTTTCATCAATTTTTTCTTTGAGTTGAACTGATAAAGTCCAGTTAATTTTCAGAGCATTTATCAATATTAATGCTTTTTAACGAAATGGAAATAAATTTATCATTTTTATGTGACCGATTGTTGTCTTTTTATTTTGAATATATATATATATATATATATATATATATATATATATATATATATATATATTACTTATCTTTTAACTTCCCAAAAAAACGTACTTTTTGTTTTTCAACAATCTTTTCAAAAATTTTCTCTTATTTATGGAAAATAAGTGAAATCAGACCTTATTAAGTTTTAGCAATGATATTGAAAAAAAAAGACCCAATTTTTCAATTTTCATTTAAGTTTTGCAGTGTTAGATAAGCAGATTTGTGTCTTTGTCTTTCTTTAAAGAAAGAAAGAAAGAAAGAAAACGTTTTTTTAAAAACTCCTTGAGAATTATCAATTTTGACTTTTCCTGCTAATAGGTTAGCAATAGAGTTACTACAAACAATGTTGAGTAAGATGGGTTGCATCAGAAACTCTATCACTAGGGCTCATTATTTTTTAAAGAAAATCCTTTCCGCCATTATTCTGAAGCAGACTGGTGATACGCAGGAACCTTCAAAAGTTTCAACAGTGACTAGTGCTATGATGAACTTGTCTGACAGACACATAATGGCGATTTTCAGTAATATTGGATATAGAATCATATTCCGATTAATAGGCTAAAATTTTGCATTGCATTTTTATAGCAAATAGATATATTTTCCCTATTTTCTTCTCTCCACTTTTCTTAGTACTTCAGTGTACCGCAAGTATATGAGACCCAGTGAGCATCGAACTCACAATAGCAATTAGGATTTGTGAATCTAGCTTTCAAATCATATCTCCACCGAAGGCGCCGCCTGCAATTTTCATTATCTATATTTGTTTATTCCTTTTTTGATAATCATTTATTTCATTCTATTAGTTTTTATCTCTTCTTTCTCACAATTCCCACAAGAGACTTTTTTTACACTATTTAGTACTGATCACATTTAGGAACCGATCACTTTCTCAACACCTTCCTTTATTCCTTCCTTCTATCCCTTCACACTGTCCACCCATTGTTTTCTCCATCCACGCATGCGTGGACACGAAGCTTCTGAGCTTCCTGTTGAAATATTAATTTATTTTCTTGCCTCTTCTTCATCAATATATGGAGACGTCATAGGTCAGCAATAATGAGTCATTGAATTGCAAATATTAAGTTGTGACATGTAGCAACACGCACGAGTAGATTCATCAACAATCCAGATACTCACTGCACCCAACCAAGGACACCCATCTACTCATTTATATATCAGTATTGCCGGTGAGGCTTAGAATATACTGAGTGTATCCCCGGCAAAAGAGTAAGAACACTCCCCAAAAAGGTGTTTTCTAGGTAAGACACTAAACAACAATTGATGGTGATGCTGTAATTTTGGAGATTTCGGGAGTGATGATTACTCTTTCATTGTCTGGCCCATTCAGCTCGGGTTATTGAATACACAGGCTGCATTTCGGCAGAGGGGTAAGAGTCCCCTAACGAGTATCCTGGATATGATACTCAACAATCTAATGCTGGAACTTTAGTAGCATATCCATGTCCAAAAATATTCAAAAATACGACCAAGATATGAATACGTGAAATAGACATATTCATACAGATACGGAAAACGTTGACAAATGTTCATAAACATATAGTGTTCATACGTATATAGGAATCCGAAAAACACGAAACATTTACGACTCTCTTTGGTTCAGGTACGAAACTTTTATTTACCTTTTTGGGTTTAAGTTTTTTCGACACGAGGAGAGAGAGACACAATTTCTTTCTATGCTGACTTTTCCATCTGACCCCACCACGTGCAGCACATTTCGTAGACCCCAACTGGTCTCGCCGAGGCGAGACCAAAAATCGACTACCTTCCTCTAGACTCGAATCTCAACTATTCGTTCGGAGTTTAAATCTCAACTAACTGTTTTTTTTTTCAAATTCCAAAATCCTCAGCGCTTCCGGGCATGACCACATTCACATCCCCGGTCCCATTTCCTACCTGGGTTTTTTATTGTGACATCTCTGATTGTCACATCCGCCCCGTGCGTGCGTGAACACCTGCACTCAATGTGTGCACCTAATTAACCGATGCACTAAGCGAAAGGTTCTCAGCCTAACTAAACCGAAAGGCAAGATATATAAAACGAAATCCCTCCACAATTATATTATATTATATTTGGGTAATACGAACCACCCCTTCATTGCTATCGCTCCTAGGTCCACTCTGGCTCGGAGTGTTAGCTCCTGATAGGGACTTATCAATGTGTCAAATAGAACTGTTTGACACTTGAACTGTTATTTGGAATTTAAACTTAGTGGAAGCAAATGACTTATGCTTAACTGAATTGCTTGAAATAGAACTGTTTGATCATTTAACTGTGTGTCAACAAATGACTGCTTTGTTGAATTGTTTGTGATAAAGAGCAATACTTGGAACCTTTTAACTTTGTTGATTTAGGCTAAATTGAATGGTTTGAAATAGAACTGTTTTTATATTTAACTGTGAGTAAAAAAATGACTGTTTAATTGAATCGTTAGTGTTAAATAGAAATGCTTGAAAACATTTAACTGTGTGCAAACAACTGATAAATACTAAATTGAATTATTCGTATTAGATTGAAATAAGTGAAACCATTTAACCCTTTGCTAAAAATGAGTTGAGGCTCGTTTAAAAATATTGTGTATAAAATGAGTTTAGAAATCATATACTTAATATATGTATATAAAAAGGATTTGGCATTAAATAACATACAATGATTAATATGCCATAAAACTAAACACAACCAAGTTATATATATTTAATATGTATGTATAAAAAGGATTTGGCATTAAATAACCAACAATGGTTGATGTGCCATAAAACTAAACCAAACCAAATCATATATATTTGATATATATATATATGTCAGGATTTTGCATTAAATAAACTATAAGGGTTAATATGCCATAAACTAAACAAAACAAATCATATATATTTAATATATATGTTATATAATTAAAGTAGTAATTTTTATATTAATAATTTTTCGTTAATCATATTTCATCATTTAGTTTGGTAAGGCTTTAAAAAACTTGGTCTCTCTTAGTTCAGGTGCACTAGTCAGATGGTGCACTCTTACGCCCCCGGGGAAAGGATATGACAATCCTCATCTGTCAGAATAAACCCCCAGAGAGGATATCAGGCTGGACGGCAGTTGGAGTGAATTAAGAGCGTGGTTGACGTTGTACCTGTAAGGGATCGTCTGGAGAATTTGAAGATTTTGAAAAGGCGAGTAGTTGAGGTTCGACCGTTGAAGTGCGCGGTTGGGTTTTTCGGATCTGATCAAGGCAGATCAGTTTGGGTCAGGAGCGAATAAAATGAGTCAAGATCTTAAGATATCATAAGATGCGCCCTGTGTAGAGGGAAAGGTCAGTAAAAAGTTATTACCTTGATTTATAACATTTCTACTAAGATATGCAGCGTCAGAATCAGACAATATTAGGAGTAAGGACAACACAGCGTAACGCATATCCAGGTTAAAAGTCGAAAACTAGTGGCTTTAGCAATACAGCTCGATGTCAAGATGTTCAGATAATAATGTCCTAATGTAGTCTAATAATAAGCACAGCTCTAATAACGCCTAATAATAAAAACTACCTTAAAATGCGTTATCATAGACATTACTCTATAAAAAGCTTCATAATAAACACTGCCCTAATAAAGGTTAATAATATACACTGCTCAATTAAAATCAAATGTTAAACACTGATCAAATATAGCCTAATAATAAACACTGCTCTAATAAAACCTAATAATATACACCACTCAATTAAAATCTAATATTAAACACTGCCCTAATAAAACCTAATAATAATCATTGCTCTACAAAATAGTAAACACAGCACTACTAAAGCCTAATAATAAGTAAAAGTAAAGTTGGTATCTGTAGTTGAGGACGACGCGGTTCGAACCCCGGTTTCCCGGACCATTGGCAAACACTCGACCCACTGCCCAAATATAACCTAATGATAAATACTGGCTCAGCTATAGGTCAATAGTATTGACACAAACGCTATTTTAAAGAAATCCCGTTTCATTTTATTGGATAGATAAGACTTCCAAATGATCGATAGCCTATCGATAGCAGTCCATGCTTTTGTTAGGGGCATATTGATAGCTCTTTCAATTGATGAAATGCTACTGCCGAGTACGTCAACATGTCCTCTACTTTCAGAGAACCACCATTCAGTGTGGAGATGGGTCCTTCTTGATTAAAACGGGTGAACTCCGTTTTGCCCTCATTCACGTCGAAGCCAATGGCTTCTGCTGCCTGCCCTAGGCTAATCAGCAAAGATTTGGCTTGGGTAGGTGCATTTTCAGGAAGCGCTATGTCATCTGCATAGCCTGGGTCCGTAATAATTTCTGCGGGATGTTGTATGTTCCTTACTTTTTTTTATGAAAAACTATATTTTATTAAATATATCGACGTTCTAAGTTGGTAGTCTTGGCAGGTTGTAAACAGATATGGTGTTAATGTATCTCCTAGTAGAAATCCTACAATCATGTCGAAGAAGACTGCGTCTCCATCCGGTTGGCGAGCCATGACTTTTGCGTTACAATAGAGCATCATTATTATGTAGCACTTTCTTTGGGGAGATCATAAGCTTGAAGTAAAAAAATGGTACTTGATGCCGCCTTGATTAACACTAAACATTATAAGTTACGGATCAAGGGTAAAGTGGAGCAATCCAGGGAAAGGAGTAGCGCTCTCCTCTACACATTGGTGTTATAGCTATCGAAAAGGGAGCCTTCGGGTCACCCTCGACAATACTCGCCAACTTACTAAATATATATCGTCAACCACAAACAGACTGTTTCGTTGTATCACCACTCATCAGTGTGGCTAGACACGCGAGATGCTCGAAGCTTTCTTGCTGACATTACGCCACCTGGATATTTTAACACACAGCTACCAACAAACTATAAATATTATCAGTAATTTCTAATAGGCTATAAAGTAAAAACTATATATATATATATGTGTGTGTGTGTGTGTGTACATATATATATATATATATATATATATATATATATATATATATGTATATATATAACAGTCTGAGCTGTCTATATCACCTACAGACAGACTGTTTCGCTGTTTTACAACCCTTCAGCGTGGCTAGACACGTGGGATGCTTGAAGCTGAGATCGAAACCCGTCCAACTTTATATTGGACGTAGTATCACACCGCTAGTATGCTAGTATGTCTAGCCACACTGAAGAGTTCTGATAGAACAAAACAGATCAGTCTGTGGATGACTATATATATATATATATATATATATATATACAATGAATATGCCGAGATTGATAATAACATCGTACTGATATTAGTCATTTTTGAATTTTTAGTTCTGCAATATTCATTACATACACGTACAAGTGCCTTTTGCTGGGTGTTTTTGTGTGTCCGTGCAAGCATCTGACTCTTGCTGTTTGTACAAGTCAAATTGTTAGCGACGGTGTGAAGAGGTTTCTCTTTTGACAAAGTATTATCGGAGAATGTAAGAATGAAAGAAAGGAAGGCAAACAAAATAATCTAAAACCCACCCAGTTGTCAGATGCACATGTTTTCTACCTTTTAATCGATCAACCCTGACAAATCGATTGGAAATTGCATTTCACACTCACTTTCCCTTTCTTCTGCTCACGACCAGGGCAGGAGAGGTTCGATGAAATTATGTCATGTAAATAGGATGGACAACAAAACAAAACAAAACAAAACAAAATAAAAATACAAAAAAAAAAAAAAAAGGAAAAATCCAACCAATGATGGTACGTAGGAACGTTTTTTTTTTTTGCTCACCAGTTGCTAGTCATCATCATCATCATATCGCGCTGGTAGCACGGATATCCCTGACCCTCTCTCGCCACTCTTCCCTATCGTTCATCGCCCTAGGTAGGTCTTCAGGACAACAGCCTGTATCCTCACATAGCTGCTGAATGTACGTTCGAGCTGGTCGTCCTGCTTTTGCGCGGCCATGTGTGGGGATCCATAAGAGTACATCTCTTATGAGTTCATCTCTGCTTCTCCAGCAGTGTCCTGCATGTCTAAGTTGCTAGTAATTGACTATTTTTACAACTTTACTAAAGGGCCCGCGTTCTCGTTGGAGCTTTTAGTTAGAAAAGGATTTCCATTCGTATTTTATTGCTATCCCGAGTTTAGTGAGTAAATATTGGTCTGCATCCTTAAAATATGAGAGTTCGACCTCCATTCACGCTATTAAGTTCACTTTCTGACTAGAACTCTAGGGAATAGTATGAACCCACTTATCCGTGCCCAGTAGGCTGAGGCGTTAGAATACATCGACTGCACCTCGGCAGAGGGGTAGGACCCCCTCCAGCGAGAGTCCAGTATATGACACTAAATAATCTGATAGTGAATTTCTAGTAACGCTGGCCCAGAGTAGTAGCACCTGATAGGCTCCTATCTATGGGTTGAATAGAACTAAATTGCCTGCTTATGCTAAACTGAATAACTTGAAATAGAACTGTTTTGACATTCAAACTGCGTATTTACGCTAAACTGAATTGTTTGAAATAGAACTGTTTTTGACATTAAAACTGTATTTACGCTACCTGAATTGTTTGAATAAGAACTTTTTGATTAAACAGAATAGTTTGAAATAGAAATGATTTTGACAGTTAAACTGTGTATTCATGCTAAACTGAATTGTTTGAAATAGAACTGATTATTTGAATAAAAATGGATTTGGCGTTAAATAACCTGCAAAGGTTGATATGCCATAAAACTACCATGTGAAATGTTCATAACAGCACGTAGTATTCTTGTGTAGTTTCGATCTAGCTTTTTCTCTATGTGCTTTGTTAACGTTCAGTTGGTGCAGCTACGCAGTAGTACTGACACGGCTACCTCTTGAAAGAATGCAAGTTTTATTTGTCAGAGAGTCTAAATTTCCTTATGGTCGATTATCTGTCGAAATTGGTATTTCTAAGGATTGGTTTGATTTGGTTTGGTTTTATGGCATATCAACCCTTGTGGGTTATTTAATGTCAAATCCTCTTAATACATACATATTAAACATATATGATTTGTAAACACATCTTGATCATAACATTTTGAAACCAGCCTGGGCTAATTTTTTGTTGCACACAGTTAATGGTTTCAAGTATTTCAGTATGGCCTAGCGGTTAGAGTGTTCGCCAATGGCCCGGGAGACCTGGATTCAATCACAGGTCGAGTCATACCAAAGACTCAAAAAATGGTACTTGATGCCTCCTTACTTAACACTTAGCATTATAAGGTACGGATCAAGGGTAAAGTAGAGCAATCCTGGGAAGGAGTAGCGCCCTCTCCTACACCTTGATGTTGTAGCTATCGAAAAGGGAGCCTTCAGGTCACCCTCGACTATGGTCAACTATTTACTATTAATGATTCGTTTGCACACAGTGAAATTGTTTCAAGTATTGTTATGTAACAGTCACTATTTAACATCACTAAATTATTTTTTACATATAAATGGTTATACATACATGATTTTTAAGTGAATAGCTTGTCGGTAATTTAATTTTTGAATGGGTTTGGACTAATTTGTTTGCACACTAGTATTGCTCTTGTTTTTAAACGGTTAACTGGTTTCAATTATTGCTATCTAACGCTAATGATTCTATTCCAGATTAATCACTTGTTTGCAGACTGTGAAGTGGTTACAAGTATTGCTATTTAATACTAATGATTCTATTAACACCATTTATTTGCACACAGTCAAATACCTCCAAATATTGTTATGTATCATTAAGAATTCAATTAGATATCAATCATTTGCTTACACATAGTTAAATGGTCAAGCAGTTCTATTTCTAACAATTCATTTAAGCATAAGTTATTTGTTTGAACACAGTAAAATGTCAACCAAGTTCTACTTGAACCCATAGATCGGACCCTATCAGGTGCTACCAGTCCGAGTCAGTGTGAACCTAGGAGTAATGTCAATGAAGGGGTACTCAAGAACTGAAGCTTCACCATCACATAGTTCAATGTCATATCCGGGACACTCGTTGTGGGGATAGTCTTACTCCTCTGCAGAGATGCAGTCGGTGTATTCTACAGCCCCAGTCGACCTGGCTTGTATTGCCAAGATATAAGCCGCCCGTTTAATTAGGATGTAATTTATCATTATGTTTAATTTGGACATCATTTGATATTAGTTTTTTTTAAACAATTGTGGACTAGCTGTATAGCAGACCAACCCACTTACTCGATGAAGCCGGTAGTATCTGAGACGATGGCTCCCAAAAGTCAAGCTCTTCACTCTATCAAGTAGAAGTTTACATTTGGCCACTTGGTTTTACGGCATCTTAACTCTTACTTGTTATTTAATGCCAAATCATACAGAATGTTTGTAAGTGAAAAAGTAAAATTAGCGACCGTAATCGAGGGCAACCCGATAGCTCCCTTTTCGATAGCCCTTACACCAAAGTGTAGGAGAGGACGCTACTCCTTTTCCTGGATTGCTCCACTTTACTCTTGATCCATACCTTATAATGCTGAGTGTTAAGCAAGGAAGCATTAAGTACCATTTTTTGAGTCTTTGGTATGACTCGACCTGGGATTGAACCCAGATCTCCCGGACCATTCGGTGAACACTCCTTTGGAGCTCCTTTGTTTTCATACACATAAATGGTTTCAAGTATTGTTATTAAGACAAATAAATATATTCAATATAAATAATAATCCCTAATAAAAGATTGAACGGTTCCATTTGACCCATAGAGGTGACCTAAATATTTCTGTTTGACCCATATATGGAACCGTTACAAGTACTACCACGC
Source organism: Sepioteuthis lessoniana (assembly GCA_963585895.1). Taxonomy (NCBI): domain Eukaryota; kingdom Metazoa; phylum Mollusca; class Cephalopoda; order Myopsida; family Loliginidae; genus Sepioteuthis; species Sepioteuthis lessoniana. Next base: position 34,737,330 of record OY757910.1, on the reverse strand, counting down.
CGGGTCAGAGCAGGCCAGAGAATAATGGTAATGAAGGGCTATCCCACATTTCCCCGAAGCTCCAGGGCAAGGGATTTCACTACCACATTGTTTAGTGTCATATCCAGAACACTTGTTGGGTGGGGGGAGTCTTACCCTTCTGCAGAGATGCAGTTTGCGTATTCTACAGTCCCAATCAACTGGACTACAACTAAGAGGACATTTCTCAGTATTTTAAGTATCTTAGTATCAGTAATTCACTATGTTTTCGTCATATCTTAATTCTTTATCTAAGTAACTTGGTATTTTATAGTTAATTACTAAACTTAACTTAGTTGTCGCACAAGCTCGGAAGTATGAGACACCCAGTGAGATTCAAATTCACTAACATTGGTTAGTAAATCCAGCTCGCTAACCATTTCCCTACGTGATGTTACTCAACTTGGTACTTTTTATAATTCACTAAGCTGAGCTTACCGGTGGCATGAGGCCGAAAGCGTTGGGTACCAAGTGAGAATTAGTATATTTTCAGTATCTTATTTAATATCTCTAGGGAAACTAGTTATGGTAATACAAATTTGCATTACAATTAGTGACACTATTTTGCTTAAATTTTTTAATTAAAAGAAAAAAATACTGAAATACATTGATAACTTTCTAGGGAAACTCGAAATAATGTTCAACGAAAATTTACACATTCACTCAAACGTTTGTTGATCTCTGGAAGCGAGAATTATACATAAAGCTTTTGATGAAAAATATCCCCGAAAAACAAAAACAAAAACAAAAAAACAACAACAAAGAAATACGAGCTGTTATGTCTGCTCAAGATAGACTACTTGCCGCATATTGTCATGGAAACTACTTAATTGATTGGCTAATAACCAGAATATCTCGCGATATTTTGTGAGAAAAAAAATGCGGCAAATCCCCTCGATCAAAAGAAAATTGCCGCTAAAATCGTTGTCACTTTTTCTTGGAAAAAAAAGACGAAATAAAAAATAAAACATTATATGTGTTGCTAAACGACATTAATAAAATTGGAACTTAACTATAGTTAATAGATTCGGTTAACTAAAATTTTGTTCGCTGGTGGTCAATAGCTTACATTGAATGATTGATTTATGGGCATATCAACCCGACTCAAGTTATTTTATACCTAGAAGAAAGGAAAACCCATTCATTGTATATTTATACAAACATTTTTGTGCTGTTGTTTCTTAGATTTTTACTCGCAATTATATGATATTAAGTATTCCTACAAAGTGCATACAATAAGTTTCCAGACTTTTTTCGTATGGGCATTGAAAATTGTTGTAGGCTCTTGAAAATTCAGTATCTTATTGCTATACATATGAGATGACAGACCAATTTTTATAATTTCAGCTTCAAATAAACAGCTACAACAGGAATTGGAATACACCCGACTAAAGCCTGATTGTCACAGATGGTGAATTTCAAAAATGCAATCTGACACTTTAGAAGAACGATATGCAATAAAATTCTGCTTTAAACTTGGAAAAATGCCACAGAAACGTATGGAATGCTTCAGATTGCTTTTGAACAATCTTGCATGAATGGAACATCAGTTTTTGAGTGGCATAAGAGATTCAAGGAAGGCAGGGAGTCTGTGAGGGATGATGAGACCTGTGGGAGGAGTAAGGAAGTCAATACACCACAGCTGATTAGCCAAAGGGTTAGGGTTAGGGTTACTATGTTGTGGCTTTAAGGGAGTTCAGAAAGAGATTCCTAGGGAAGAGGCCAGCACTCTGCAAATCTGGTCAGTGGCATTTCCACCAGGACGATACACCAGTCCACAACTCCATCCTTGTCACAGACTATTTGAGCAAGATGGGCACCAAGACAGCTTATCACTGTCCCTATAGTCCAGACCTTGCTCCCTGTGACTTTTGGTTATTCCCTATGCTCAGAGGCTGTCGTTATGAGACAATTGAGGAGATGAAAGAGGCTGTGATGAAGGTCATTGACACGCTCACACAAGAGGACTTCCATGGGGCCTTCCAGAAGTTGTTGAAACGGTACAAGTGCATTGCAGCCGGAGGAGATTACTTCGAAGGGGACTAGAGTTTCATGTCAATAAAAGTGCCCACACGAAAAAAGTCTGGAAACTTATCGTATGCACCTCATATATAATACAACAACTCAGTCGGCACGGCCTGAAGAATACACGAACTGCACCTCTGCTGAAGAGTACGACCCTTCCACCAACGAGTGTCCTGTTATGACATTAAATAATCTGAAGGTGAGGCTTCAGCCTTCATTACCATCGCTCCCAAGTTCACTCTGGTATGGAATATTAGCACCTGATAGGGATCTGTTAGAACTGTTTGACATTTAAACTGTGTGCGAACAAAAAACTTTTTCAAAAGTGAATTGTTACAAATAGAAATTTGATCATTCAAATTTGTGTAAAAAAATAATTGATGTTTAATTAATTTTTTGATCAATGGCAATATTTTGCACCATTTAACTGTATTCAAAAGAATGAGTAATATTGTCAAGAACCATTAGTGTTAAATAGCAATACTTGAAAATCAACAACTGTGGGCCTAAATTGAAATATTGATATAACATAGCAATATTTTGAACCATTTGACTGTATTCAAACGAACAAGTAATGATGAAAAGAATCATCAGCAATACTTGGAACCATTTAACTGTGTGTAGATGAATGAACAGTATTAATAAAATTATTAGTGTTAACTAGCAGTACTTGAAACCAATTCACTGTCAGCAGACAAATGAATAATATTGAATTGAATTACTCCTGTTGAATAGCAATAATTGAAAGCATATAGCTGTGTTTAAACAGTAGCCATACTTGTGTACAAACTAGTTCTAACACATGTAAAAATAAAATTACGTTCAATTTACTCGCTTACAAATCATATGTATATCCATTTAAATGTAAGAAAACAAATGATTAATTGTGAATAGAATTATTTGTGTTCGATAAAAATGCTGGAGACCATTTAAATGCATGCAAAATGAGCTCAGGCCTGTTAAAAATTTTTTTTCTAAAAATGTGTTTATAAATCCTATATATATATATATATATATATATATATATATATATATATATATATATATATATATATAAAGCTGATTTGTCATTAAAAACATGCTATGGTTGGTATGCCATAAAACCAAACCACATCAAATGATTTTTATTTAATATATATGTATAAAGAGGATTTGGCATTAAATAACCTACAATGGTTGATATGCCATAATACCCAACCAAACCAAATGCTGTATATTTAATATATATGTATAAAGAGGATTGGGCATTAAATAACCAACAATGATTGATGTGCCATAAAACTCAACCAAACAAAATTATATATATTTAATATATATGTATAAAGAGGATTTGGCATTAAATAATCTATATTGTTTGATATGCCATAAAACCCAACCAACTAACCAACCAATCTATATAATGCAAATAATTTTACATAGTTATATGGTTCCAAGTATTTCTATCTAATACTAATAATTATATGGTTTCAAGTAATTATTTCTATTTAATAAGTATTTGTTGGCACACAGTTATAAGGTTCTAAGATAGTAATAATCCTAAGGAAATAAAAATACCTTCAAATAAGTATTCTTAATACAAATGATTTACAGTTATATGATATTTATTATTCCTATTTGATACAAACATTTTGCGCATATTTTTATAGTTTCAAGTTTTTCTATCTCATCATCATCATCATCAAGTTGCCCTGACGGCACAAATTTCCCCCCCCCTCTCTCTCTCTCTCTCTCTTTCTTTCTCTCTTTCTGTCCATCAGTTCTAATCATCCATGACTCCTGACGGGTCCTCCAAACTATATCCACTGTCCACACAGAAGCTGATGTGAGTTAATTTACTTGTAATTTATACACAATTATACGGTTTTAAGTAATCACTTCTATTTAATAATAGGGTTCAATCCCAGTCGAGTCATATCAAAGACTCAAAAAATAGTACTCGATGCCGCCTTGCTTAGCACTCAGCATTGTAAGATACGGATCAAGAGTAAGAGGAACAATCAAGGGAAGGGAGTAGTGCTCTCCCCTACACCTCGGAGTAGTAGCTATTGAAAAGGGAGCCTTCGGGTCACCTTCGACTAAGGTCGCCAACTTTACTTACATGGTTTCAAGTAACTAATACAACCCACTGCAGCCTATTCCCAACGATTGTCCTGGATATAACTAATTGCATCTGATAGTGAGGCTCTATTCCGAAAGTTTGGAGGAATATGAAGTACCCCTTCATTGCCATTGTTCCAAGGTCTACTCTGATCCAGAGTGATGGTAGCTCTTAGGGTTCTATCCATGTCAAATAGAACTATTTTATCATTTACTATATTTGAGACCATTTAGCAAAGAGCAAAGAAATTATAAATATCAAATTGAATAATTAGTAGTAGATAGCAATACTTGAAATAACTGAGCTAGCTGCAAACAATAAATAGCAATACTTGAAATGTTTTATCTGTGTGCAAACAAATGAGCTCTGGTTCGTATCAATCACTTAAAATCCAGTATGTTTAAACATGATTTGGCTGATATACCATTCGATCAGCTAACCCTAAACTTTAAATATAAAATAACCCCAGACGGGTTTACAATTAGACCAAGCAAGCAAGCAAGCAACGAAAGAACCCGAATCAACCAAATAATAATGCTTAGTAAACAATTATAGCTTCTAGTAACTTTGTTCTTGCGTCACCATTCTGCTCGTTGTGGAGGAGTAAGATAAATACCTCCTTGAAAATTACATTTTCTTGCACTTACTTTAGTCAGGGAGAGAGAGAGAGAGAGAGAGAAGAGAGAGAGAGAGAGAGAGAGAATCTTGTAATGATTGGTTGGTATTTGTATATCTGTCATCAATTTCTAGAATCGGCTACGTCGATTTCACCGTATGGAAGTATGTCTGAACAACAACAACAACAACAACAACAATAATAATAATAATAATACTTGTACCTATTCCATAATTGCTAATATTATTGAAAAAATAGGGCTATAATTATCAATTTATTTATCAATAAATTGACACGCTAGCGCATCACTGCAAAACGTGGCATTCGGCTTAGCAATGTCTGTGTTTATGCCTTGAAATATATATATATAATATATATATTGGGACATTACATTTGAAATAATTTGACAGAACAAAAGAAGAAATAGATAATTTTATGATATATCTATATACGAGGGTCTTTCAATAAGTAATGTGAAATATTGCCAAACAATGAGGAAATAGGAAGCACCGCTTACAGTTGCACCTTTGGCATGGAAATCAACAGTCACAGATCCTTTTACATCAAAGAAGACTGTCAGCATGAACCTCTTTATTGACTGCTGAGACCATACATTTTTTTTTACCGGAGAGTTATTGTTTCCCTTCCATAGACTGTCCTTTGGACTCGGGCTCGTAGTGGAAAACCTTTGTTTAGCCCATCTATAAACATTTTTTGACTAAAACATGCTATATTGTATACATCACACTTCTAAAAATTCTGAAATTGTCACATGGTTTTACACTTCTCAGACACCTGAAATTTGATGTCAGACCTTTGAAGCCTGGAGAAATTCTGCTTGATTTGTTGCCATCTTGAACAGTCTCAAAACAAATATTTTGAGATATTGAAATATTTTTTGCTATAAACCAATTTCAAACAACAAAGAGTTTACATTTCTCGAAAAAAAAAAAAATTCTAAAAATATGTATTTGGCTTTTTCAAAAAAATCCCTTAATTATTGAATGCTCCTCGAATTATTAAACTCTTACAATGTTTGTATATAGGATACACACATATATAGATATAGGATACACACAATTAAGTGATCAAACAGTTCTATGTGTGACAATTTAATTTAGCTTATGCCATTTATTTGCACACAGTTTAAATGTCAAACAATTGTATTTGATCCATAGATAGGACTCTATCAGATACTCCCACTCTGGATCAGAGTGAACTCAGGAGCGATGGCAACGAAGGTGTACTCCTCATAACCCAAATATCGAGCGTTACTTGAGCCTCACCATTAGATTGTCTAATATCATATATTAGGACACTCATTGGGATGCCTTTTAGCCGTTGAGTTTTAGAAAGACGAAAACGTATAAAACACAGAATTTAAATGGATTTTCTGCTAGTTCTTTTACGAGGCTTATGGGTGCGTTTTTACTTGGAAGCTAATCTTAAATGTCTGAGTTTGTTTCAACTAAAAAATTGTATTGGCACATTTGTCTATATTTTCAAAAGTATCATGGGAAACACTTGCTGTAACCATACGATGAACAAGAAAATCACACAACTATAGAGACTTGAACCAAACTGCGTTGCATACACTGATGACCTTATTTTGTAAGTACATAACCTCAGAAAGTTGGTTGTGTTTTATGATATATCAACGCAGTAGGTTATTTAATGCCAAATCCTGTTTACACACACACACACACACACACGAATACTTTGTTGGTAACATTTTTAAACTAGCAAGAGCTCATTCATTAACAACTAAATGGTTTCAAGTATTATTATCTAACACTAATAGCTCTATTTGAACGCATTTGATTGGATTCAAGTATGGCTATTTAACATTAATAATTCCACACTTCAAGTATTTCTATCTAATTCCTTCCTAATCATTTATTTGCGTACAGTTAGATAATTTCCTGTATTACTAAAACGCTAATAATTCTATTTAGTATTAAACCTTTTTTGCACAGAGTTAAATGGTTTCAAGTACTTCTAACTAGCACAAAGAGTTCTATTTATAGACAGTTCAATTATTTCAAGTATTACTCTCTAGCACTAATAGTTCTATTTGTAGACAGTTAAATTATTTTAAGTATTACTCTGTAGCACTAATAGTTCTATTTATAGACAGTTGAATTATTTTAAGTATTACTCTGTAGCACAAATAGTTCTCTTTGTAGACAGTTAAATTGTTTTAAGTATTACTCTGTAGCACTAATAGTTCTATTTGTAGACAGTTAAATGGTTTCAAGTATTGTTCCTCAACGTTAGTAATTCTATTTATCAAGCATCCCAATTCAATCTAATTCTTATCATTTGCTTGCACCCTGTTCAATGTTTCAAGTATTGCTATCAAACACAAATAGTTTTATTCAGTGGTAATCAATTGTTTGAACACTGATAATTTCTAGTATTGCTATCTAATACTGATAATTTCATTTGCACGCAGTTAAATGATTTCAACTATCACTTTTAATTGTTTCCGCAGAGTTAAATGGTTTCAAGTATTGCTATCTAATATCTATAGTTCAATATGCATACACTTAAAAGCCTTCGTGTATTGCCATCTAACATTGACTCTTTTGTCTGCTCACAGTTAAATTGTTTCACATATTGAAATCTAACTTTAGTGATTCTTTTTATCCAACATTCTTATATAATTTAATACTTATTATTTGTTTGTACAAACATGAATGGTTGGAAGTATTGCTATGAAACTCTACTAAATCTATTCGACATTATTCATTCGTGTGCATACAGTTAAATTGTAAATTGCGATGTAATGCTAATAATTAATTTAAGATCAGTCATTTGTTTCCGCACTGTTAAAAGTGTTTCAAGTAATGAAAACTCCCCATTTCCCCAAAGCTTCAGGACCGAAGCTTCACATCAAATGTTGTTTAATGTCATACCTAGGATACTAGTTATTTTTTGCCTTTAAATGGGACCTAAGCATATTTACCATCCCCTCCGCTCGGGCAGAATATGACACAGGGTCAATATTTTAAGCAGAGTTTAACAGGTTTGAATTCAGATTTTTTCTTCTAGACTAGTTGCCTAAACAAGGCTGAAGAATCCAGTCTGCCCTACTATTTACCCATAGCTGGAGGGAGAATAATTGGATTCATACCTTTCCCAAGGGTACTAGTTCTATGATGAAATGAAATCAGTCTCGTCCTGGATTTGAACTCGTGTCACCGTGTCCATTTTCTACGACGATAAGCATTACACCACGGCCAATAGGACCTAACGAGTACTAACACTCCGTGTTAGAGTTGACCTCACAGTAATGGTAATGAAGAAGTGCTCAATATTCCCCAGACTCCAAGACTGAAGTCTTAAACGAGCCAGAGCCCATTTAGATTCATTCAGTTAAATGATTTCAAGTATTCCTATCTTACAGTTTTATTTGTGCACGCTTAAATGGCTTCAAGTATTGCAACGTAATACTTAGAATTCAATGGTGCCTGTTGTGTAATGGTTATAGTCGTAGGAAATGGACACAGTGACACGAGTTCAAATCCTGGACGAGACAGATTGCATTTCACATAGCACTAATACCCTTGGGAAAGGTATGAATCCAATTATTCTCCCTCCAGCTATGGGTACATAGCAGAACAGACTAGGTTCTTCAGCCTTGTTTAGGCAACTAGTCTAGGAGAAGGAAACCTCTGAATTTAAACCTGTTAAACTGTGCTTAAAAATTGACCTTGTGTCATATCCTAGCCGAGCTGAGGGGTTGGTAAATATGAATACTTAGAATTCAATTTAGTATCAGTCATTTTTTGCTCGCTGTGAAATGGTTTCCAGTACGGTAAACGATGAAATAGTTGTATTTGCCCTATAGATGTGAACTGAACAGGTACTACCACTCCAGATCGTCTCTAAATTAGAGCATATTAAATGCGTTTCTCTAATTAAAATCTAGCTACGATGTGTTGTTTTTCTGGGTTATGGTCACGCACACACACACACACACACACACACACGCACACACACACACACACATATATATATATATATATATATATATAATGAGAATATTAATAACTCTCAGATCAATAGATTTAGGACAAATGATTTTTTTACAGATAGTGAAAATGAATGAATGTCCTTGATAGACGAAACCCTCTGCCCTAATCATAGAGCTGCACCGGAAAGTATTATTATAAAATTAAATGATAACAGCAGCAATTGATTAGTGCTGCTTAATTTTCAAACACGATGACAAGATAAAAGACAGAAATCTTAGAAAAATTATGCCGTGGTTAAGTGGGTATTTTTGGACTTGCGACATTTAAAAGTTCTAAAACTGCCATTTTTTGAACTGAATCGATCCGAGCGAAAAATCTATATCCAATTTGCCATATGCAATCAATCTGATTTTATTTTCGTCTACAGAGATAAAAAAAATTACAATGTTTAAATAATCAAAATGGTTCAAACAGATAATTTTTTAAAAATTTCTATTTATTTATTTTTTTAATTTTAAGAATTTTAATTCCTTTTTTTTTTTTTTGCTTTCCATCTCTTTTTCTTTCCTTGAATTGTGAATTGGATAAACACTTTTTAATTGTAAGCTTCGGTTTTCGCAATAGGAGCGTCATTAGAATATTTTTCTTGAGTAATCTGGTTGCCATTGTGTCTACAGCTCAATGGTATGACGTAGGACTATAGATCGTTAAGTGACTCTCATTTCAAAGTGTATCAGGAAAAGAATTGACAGAAAACCGGAGAGGTATAGTTTGCTGGCAAGATTGTCTCCAAAGACAAGTCTGATACAAGATTGGGTTTAATACAGGTGTTCTCTAAAATGTCGGTGGGTAGTGACAAAAATAGCAAAGTTTCGTCGACATTCCTATTCTGTATACAACTCTACTATTGTTGATTCTACACACTGTTATTCTAAAAGGATATTTGCTGATTGTGGGGTCTCCTCCACTGTCGAAGTTGAACCAAATAATTTAGTTTAAGACGTGAATAATCAGGTTGTCTTACTTATCAGACTCGGCGTTTGATAGATATACTTGATGCCATATAACTGTATATTATTAGTATTAAGAATAGTTTTCTTGAAGCTATAATTGTTTAGTAAAGATTATGATTAGTTATTTGAAACACGACAATAAAAGTCCGCTGCCCGGATAGAGACACAGACTATTTCGACATTGTAGCAGGTGTGCTGCAAGAAGACTCATTAACCCCATACCTCTTTATCATCTGTCTAGACTACGAGCTTAGAACGTCTATTGATCAAATGAAAGACAACGGTTTCAAGCTGACAAGGGAAAGAAGCAGAAGATACTCTGCACAAACAATTACTGACGTTGACCATACCGATGACATAGTGCTTCTAGCAAATACACCCGCCCAAGCCGAAACCCAGCTACATAGTCTGGAACGAACAGCTGCTGGCATAGGCCTCCATGTCAATGCACACAAGATGGAATACATGTTTTAATCAAAGCGGTGACATCTCCACACTAAACGGTAGTTCTCTGAAACTAGTAGACAACTTCACCTACCTAGGAAGCAGTATCTCATCAACCGAGACTGACATCAACACGCGACTAGCAAAGGCATTGACTGCTATCGATAGCCTATCCCTCATATGGAAGTCAGACCAGACCGATCAAATAAATCGCAGTATTTTTTTCAAACGGCGGTCGTATCGATACTGCTGTATGGATGAATTACATAGACGCTAACAAAACGTATGGAGAAAAAGCTTGACGGCAACTACAAGAGAATGCTGCAAGCAATATTGAACAAGTCCTGGAGGCAGCACCCCACAAAGCAGCAGCTGTACGGCCAGTTATCACCCATCACGAAAACTATCCAAGATAGACGAATCAAACATTGAGGACACTGCTGGAGAAGTAGGGACGAGCTCATAAGTGACATACTCCTGTGAACCCGTTCACATGGACAAGCAAAGGCAAGACCACCAGCTAGAACCTACATACAACAGCTCTGTGCCGATACATTATGTAGCCTGGAAGACCTACCTAAAGCGATGGACGATAGACAAGAGTGGCAGGAGAGGGTCACGGAGATCCGTGCTAATGGTGTGACATGATGATGATGATGATTTGTACTGTAATTTTTAGTATTAAGAATAGTTACTTGAAACTATAATTTTTTTTAGTAAGGATTATTATTAGTTTTCTGAACGGTAAATTGTTAGTGTTAAGAATAGTTACTTGAAGCTATAATTTTTTAGTATTGATTATCATTAGTTATTTGAACAGTAATTATTAGTATTAAGGATAGTTCCTTGAAGTGATAATTGTTTAGTAAGAATTATTATTAGTTATTTGAAACCGTATAACCGCGTGCAAACCAAAAGAAATAATTACGTGAAACGATACATTTGAATTCCCGTAGAACTTTAAAACTATATGATTATTAGTTTGGTTTCGTTCCTTTTTTAAATGGCATATCAGCTTTCGTAGGTTATCTAATGCCAAAGTCATCCTTATAGAAGGACAGTAATGGTAATATTTAACCCATAGCGGGTTGGGGTATAAGGGAGTTCTTGCCTTTTCCCAGAGCATTAATCCAAAAGTGAACTTAATAGCTCGAACTTGCTTACTCCAGTATCGCAGTTCAGCATTCTACCACGATGCACCGAGGACTGCCATTCATAATTATAAGTATTGAATAGGAATACTTGAAACCTTACAAACGTGTGCATGAAATAACCCTTGACGGGTTGACATGCCACTAAAATCAATCAATCAGTTATTCATAGTTCAACAGAATCATCTTTCAGGTATGGATGAAAAAAGTAACAATAGCGCTATTCATACGGTTATCGTCATAGGAAATAAACTCGGCGACCCGAGTTCAAATCCTGAATGAGGCTGTTTGCGCTTCACTTTCGCGCTGATACCAGAGGGAAAAGCACGAATCCATATGTTCTCACCCAAGCTATAGATTTATAGAAGAGAAAACTGTGCTCTTTAGCAACAAATCTAGGAGAAAGAAAACGAGTAGTACCCCACTGAAAATCAAAAAAAATTAATTTCTATCGAAATCCTGACCGTGCCATAGTGGTTTGATAAATACATATGGGCACCTTACATGGTGTTATGGTTAACAAGGTAGATGAGCAGACGATAGTTAGTGAGTTTGAGTCTCTTTGGGGGCTCGATACTTTTGTTCTTACGCCTCAAGCGAATAATTATTTCAGCAGTAACGGTCTTGCGAGATTACTGCAAAATGTAAAGAAATATTCCGTCACCAAGAATAAGTTTCGCCAAAACTTTTATTTATTTTCCACTCCTAGAAAAGAAGTTAAAACAGAAGATGCAGTAATTAATATCTCTATGTTGAGAGTTAGTATTCGCAAAAACTGCAGGTAAATAGATTTAACTCTTAAATTTCTACATGGAAAAGCTTTCGAGAAAATATTGTCGACTTTTCCCATTCTTGAAAATTCGATGAACGGTGAAATTTGATGTCAATAATTTATAACATACTTATCTGGACTAATATTACTAGAATCTTCATGAAAAATTCTTTCTTTAATAATTACACAAATGCTTGGTATATTAAAAAGACACGCGAGTTTTTTTTTTCTTTTAATAATCAGAGCAAAAATTAAAGCTATTACTCTTTGTTAGCCGAATCAACTTTAACATCTGCCGAATGTGACCAACAAGGGAAAACTTTAATCGTTACTCAACTACACATGAGCACAGAAGATTCCTTTTATAAGATAAGAGCAAGAGGTTGGTTGGTTTTTATGGCATATCAACCTTTGTGGGTTATTTAACGCCAAATACATTTTCATTCAAAAATCAGTTCTATTTCAAACAATTCAGTTTAGCATGAATACACAGTTCAATTGTCAAAAACATTTCTATTTCAAGCTATTCAGTTTAATTAAGCAGTTCTAATTCAGCCAATTCAGTTTAGTACAAGTAGAGATTTTGTTAACCCACAGTTAAATGTCCAAACAGTTCTTTATTAAACAATTAATTTTAGCATATGTAGGCAGTTTAAACGTAAGTAAACAGTTTAATTGTCAAAAACATTTCTATTTCAAGATCTTCAGTTTAGTCAAAAAGTTTTAATTCAAACAATTGTGTTTAGCAAAAGTACCCAGTTTAGTTCTATTTAAGCCATAGATAGAGCCCTATCAGATGCTACCATTCCGGGCCAGAGTGGACCTGAGAGCAATGGCAATGAAAAGGTGCTCCGTATTCTCCAAAGCCCCCGCATCACTGGAACCTCACCATCAGATTGTTGAGTGTCATATCAGGACACACATTGGGAGGGGGATCTTATCTCTCTGCAAAGGTGCAGTCGATGTATTCAACAGCCCCAGCAGACTGGACAAGAGAGCCAGATGATATTGATGTTTCTACTTCGTAAGGAATGAAGGATTCTAATTACCATTTCATTGTTAACTGCAATCCATGATTATTTTGATGCTTCTATTAAGGAACAAGGGAAGGATTCTAATTACTGTTACAGAGTTGACAGCTATCCATGATGATACTGATGTTTCTATTTAGGAAAGAGTGGAGGATTCTCGTCAGCATTTCATTGTTAATAGCTGTCAGTGACGAAATTGATGCCTTTATTTAGGAATGAGTGTAGAATTCTTATTAGCATTTCAGACTTACAAGTATCTCCGTTACATAAAGAATTTGGATGAATAAAACATGACATTTAACGAGGACGCTGACCCTATAAAGGCATTAACCTCGTTGCAAACTGCTGAGGAAATTGTATTATTCTCTAAGAGCATTTAAGTACATTCCTCAATATAGGTGCCCGTGGTGTAATGGTTATCGTCGCAGGAAACGGACACGGTGACACGAATCCTGGACGAGACAGATTGCAATTCACATAGCACTAATACCCTTGAGAAAGGTATGAATCCAATTATTATCCCTCCAGCTATGGGTAAATAGTAGGGCAGACTGAATTCTTCAGCCTTGTTTAGGCAATTAGTTTAGGAGAAGGAAGACTCTGAATTCAAACCTGTTAAACTCCGCTTAAAAAATTGACCTTGTGTCATATCCTGCTCGAGCGGAGGGGTTGGTAAATAGGATTAAGTACATTGCTCAAATATGTCACCATAATGTGACGTAAGGTGGGTAAGGGCTTGGTTTTGTTTTGATTCGTTGGGTTTACAGCATATCAACCCTTGTTGAGTTATTTAATGTTGAAGCCAGTGTTCTTTCAAGAAATTATTCGTTTCACTAATGATAATAATAATAATAACAATAATGCTACCGAATAGTGGACTTTGTCTTCCCGGCGGACCACAGAGTATAAATAAAAGAAATGGAAAAGAGAAATAAGTATGTAGACTTTTTTAGGGAACTAAGAATATATGGAACACGAGGGTGACGGTGATACCAATCTTAATAGGTGCACTCTGAAGTGGAAACCATCCGGACTATAGCATTATTAAGATCACCCAGAATATTGAGAAGAGTCATGGAGAATTGAGGAGAATTGCTGTCACTCAAACTCCAGTGGAAAACTATCAGCTAATGATGGTGTGAAAAACTCACAAGCAGTTAAATAATAATAATAATAATAATAATAATAATAATAATAATAATAATAATAATAAAAGAGGGATAAATACCTCGACCTTGCTAGGGAATTGAAAAAACTGTGGAACATGTAGGTGAAAATTATACCAATTGTAATTGGTGCGTAATTAAAGGATTGCTAAAGGGACTAGAGGACTTGGAAGTTGGCAGACGAGTGGAGACCATCCAAACGACAGCATTGTTGAGAATGGCCAGAATACTAAGAAGAGTCTTGAAGACTTGAGGAGACTTGCTGTCACTCAGACTCCAGTGAAAAACCATCGGCTAACGCTGATGTGAAAAGTTCTAATGAGTGAACAATAATAATAATATGGGAGTTTGACATACAAATGGATCACCTAATCTCAGCTAGAAGACCAGACCTTATAGTAATCAACAAAAAAAGAAAAAAAGAAAAAGAGAACTTGCAAAATTGTAGACTTTGCTGTAACGGCTGACCACAAAATAAAACTGAAAGAAAGTGAAAAGAAGGATAAGTACCTCGATCTTGCCAGGGAATTAAAAAACAAACAAACTATGGAACATGAAGGTGTCAATTATACCAACTGTGATTGTTGCTTTAGGTACAGTAACTAAAGGACTATTAAAGGGATTGGAGGACTTAGAAGTTGGAGGATGAGTAGAGACCATCCAAACAACAGTATTGTTGAGAACGACCAGAATACCGAGAAAAGTCCTGGAGACTTGAGGACACTTGCTGTCACACAAACCCCAGTGAAAAACTATTAGCTAACGCTGATGTGAAAAACTTTAATGAGTAAATAATAATAATAATAATAATAATAATGATAATAATAATAATTTGTAAACAATTATAGTTTAAAATAACTGTCATTATTACAAGATAAATTTGATATAATTTTCAAACAGATCTATTTGACTTGCAGACGGGATTCTGACATTCTATCCCATTGATTGCCAAGCGCCAAACCCATTCTTGCACCCTGATATTTCATATGGATGACATCAAGATGGTTCGTAGATGCAAAGACCTTCTCATTACTGCCCATTCCTTCAAAAACAGGACTTTTCTAATCAACCATATACCAGAAAAATCATATCTACCATTAAGTCCAGCGTTCTTCGACCATCCCGACATTTTCCTGGATTACATAAGTCTGTGCTTATATTCATGTTTTAGGATTTTCTGAGGCATATACATTTGAAAAAAAAACAGACTCATAGGATTTGAGCTTCGTCGAAAGCAAGGAATGATTCGAAATCTATTATGATTCGACAAACAAACGGAACATAAATTCTTCACAATATTTCTAATAAGTCAAATGATGTAATTTAAAACAAAAACGCTGATTCATTAATCAAATGGCCAACTTTTTCTTGCCATAAACGGCCGCATTCCCCCAAAACCCCAACATCACTGGAACATCATCTTCAGATTGTTTAGTGTCATATCAGGACACTCGTTAGTAGGGGGTCTTACCCCTCTGCAAAGGTGTATTCACTGTATTCTACAGCCCCAGCAGACTGGACAAAAATTAAGGTTAAAATATAATTAACATTTTAGTAATATATAAAAATATCTAAGTTTAGGAGTATATAGTTATTGCATCTCTTTTCTTATTTTTACATAGTATCTTAAAGGAAGTTTTTTCGATTCTTTAAAAGAATATTTAAGTTTACGAGTATATGGATATTGCGTCTTTTTCCAATTTTTTATATAGAATCTTAAAGGAAGTTTTTCTATTCTTTGAGAGAATGTTCAAGTTTAGGAGTATATGAATATTGCATTTTTTCTTATTTTTTACATAGAATCTCAAAGGAAGTTTTTCTATTCTTAAAGTGAATATTTAAGTTTAGGAGTGTATGGATATTACTTCCTTTTTCTATTTTACACAGAATCTTAAAGTAAGTTTTTCTATTCTTTAAGAGAATTTAATTATTCCTCTTCCTCATTTTTCAGACGAAAACTAATACGATTCACATCATCGACCAAAATCTTTCAAGCTATGAAATGTAATTTTTCATTCAAGATTTTATGTCATGACAAAATTTATCTCATCTTTTATGAAGTGTTAGTCTCCATGAAAAAAAGTTTCTGTTCACTCTGCACGAAAGCTCCTGGGAAACGTTTTCATTCACTTCTCCTAAAATGGCCAGTTGAGGTATAATTCCTGTTTCCGCAACTATATAAACCGATATAATCTGTCACGTAATTTTGAGTGGAGAGGGAACAAGCCAAGTAACTGCACTCTTTGCTTCAAGATGGAAAAGGCCAAGTAACTGCACTCTTTGCTTCAAGAAATGTCTTGGAAGATCAAGGAAATGCGATAATTTTATTTTTGTTTGGTTTGGTTTCTTTGTTAAATGGCATATCAACCATCGCAGATTATTTAATGCCAAAGCCATCCTTCTAGGAGAAAAGTAGTCGTACTATCTAACTCATAGCTGGAGGATAAGAGGGTTTATACCTCTTCCAGGGGTGTTAGTTCGAAAGTGAAACTAATAGATCGACTGGAGCTCGAACTTGCTTACAACAATCTCACAGTCGAGCGAGTTAGCCCCCTATGCCACACAGACTCGCCTGACTAATTTTGACAACGAACCCCTGAATTTTTGAGTATCTATAAAACGTACAGTACAAAAGTTTTTCTATAAAAATGAATAAAAAATAAAAAAAACCGTATTAAAAAGATTCAACCCTTATTCATATATAAATGTAATGATTGTTGGTTGGGTGTTTGGGTTTTATGGCATATCAACCTTTGAAGGTTACGTAATGCCAAATCCATTTTATACAAATAATCAGTTCTAGTTCAAACAATTCTGTTTAGCATGAGTATACAGTTTAATTATCAAAAACATTTCTATTTCAAGCTATTCAGTTTAATGAAACTGTTCTTATACAACCAATTCAGTTTAGTATAAGTATAGATTTTGTTTACACATAGTTACATGTCGAAATTAAACAATTTAGATTAGGATAAGTACGGAGGTGCAGTCGGTGTATTCTACAGCTCTAGCCGACTGGGCTAGTAAATGTAGTTTTTATTCCAAAAGTTTTGTTCCAGTTGGCTGGGGCTGCAGAATACACCGACTGCATATCTGCAAAAAGGGTAAGACACCCCCAACGAGTGTCCTGGTTATGACACTAAACTGGCCCAGACGGTTTGGACTGCAGAATACTCTGACTGCATCTCTGCAGAGAGGTATGCCTTCCTTAATGAGGTTCCTGGATATGACTCTATACAATCTGATGGCGAGGCTCCAATAATTCTGGAGGTTTGAGAAATGCTAGATACCTTTTTATTGCTATCGTTTCCAGATCCACTCTGACCCTGAGTGGTTGTACCTTTATATGCCATAAAACCAAACCAAACCAAACCAAACTTAACTAAAACAAACCTTCTTGAGAGAGACAATGTTGTACCAAAGATTATGATGACTTGAAACCATTTAATCGTGGGAAAACACATGGGATCTTATTTGTCTAAAATGTTATCTAGAGAGTATTCGTTTTGAAATCTTAGGTTTAATATAAGTAAAAACAGAATTTGGCATTAAATAACCTACAAATATCGATACGCCATAAAAATCCAACCAACCAAACAACCAACCAACTTCCAAATTTGATATTCATATACTCAGAGTGTCCAGGAGAAGCACTTGACGTTAATAAGCTTGTTGTTCTTTATGAGGAAAGTTAAATTCTCATCGAGATAGGATTTCTAACATAAACAATTATAAACGTGAAACGCCTTTTAAGATATAACCAATGGTACATAATTTAATTCTCTAAATTTCAAAAGAACAATCGTCTCATTAAAATAATCATTCATTAAACATTACTAATTGGGTGTATAGGTAAAACTTTTCAGCCGGGAATTGCAAAATAATTACATAGCATTATTGCTTAGTTAGGACTTATAATAAGCAAATATGAAATAATTATTTAACAATATTGCTTAGTTAGGATAAGCAATGTAGAAATGTATAATAATTACATTTCATTTTTGCTTAGTTAACCCTTAGAACCTGAAAATACAACATTATTATTTTATAACATAATTGCTTAAAAGAGAGTGACAATCGGGTGATGTAAAATTATTACATAGCATTATAGCTTAGGACCAACTATTTGGAAATGCATTATAATTATATGAAATTATTGCTGAATTAGGAATAACAATTTAAAAAATAATTATATTGCATTATTGCTCAGTTGACCGGCCCATTGGTCTGTTGGGTAGAGTGTTCTTCAATGACTCGGGAGACCGGGGTTCAATTCCAGGCCGAGTCATATCAAAGACTCAAAAAATGGTACTACATACATCATTGCTTTACTCTGAGCATTATAAAGTACGTATCAAGGGTAAAGTGGAACAATCCAGAGAAGGGAGGGGCACCATCCCCTAAACCTCGGTGTAGTAGCTATTGAAAAAGAAGCCTTTGGGTCGCCCTCGATTATGGTGGCCAACTTTACTTTACTTTATTGCTTAGTTTAGACTTACAGTCTGGAAATGTAAAATAAGTACATAAGATTATGGCTTAGTTTGGACTAACAATCAGGTAATATGAAATAATTATATAACAATATTGCTGAGTTATGACTAACCATCTGGAAATACAAAATAATCCAGGAGCACCGGATTTTAATTAGTATATATTTAGAATTTTACTGATCAAAAAATAATGTTCATCGTGAATAAATAGACACTATTATAATGAGATCGATGCCTGGTGACCAAATTATATATATATATATATATATATATATATATATATATATATATACGTGTGTATTTGGGCAACACTTCTTTATTAATACATATTTGATTAAAAAATATATACATCCTTTGTCTACACATTTTTGTATTCATCTTTTCGTGTCACCGCATCGATTTTATGGTATCCGGCGGGAATTAATAAACCTCCCATAATTTGTAGGAGGTGCCCGTGGTGTAATGGTTATCGTCGTAGGAAATGGACACGACGACACGAGTTCAAATCCTGGACGAGACCGATTGCATTTCACATAGCACCAATACCCTTGGGAAAGGTATGAATCCAATTATTCTCCCTCCAGCTATGGGTAAATAGTAGGGCAGACTGAATTCTTCAGCCTTGGTGAGGCAACTTGTTTAGGAGAAGGAAAACTCTGAATTAAAACCTGTTAAGCTCCTCTTAAAATGCCCGAGCGGAGGGGTTGGTAATTAAGAATAAACCTCCCATAATCAATTGATTCTCAAATACTCTCTGCTCGATCTTGAGCCATCATCAGGTGTGTGTATATTGCAAAAGCGACGTGACCTTTGCATGTATATTACTCATTTGTATTGCTGCAACTTATAGAACCAAATTTCAAAATTAACGACACACCAGTATAAATAATAAATGCTCAACACTTACAACCTACAGTTTCAGGCCTACCTGATCTTGCCTGATTGTCGATGTTCTTGCAAAGTTTTCAAACATACGAGGATCATTAAATAAGTTTCCAGACTTTTTTCGCATGGGCACTTTTATTGATAGTATACATATGACTACTTCGAAGTAATCTCCTCCTTTGGCCAATCAACTCTGGTGTATTGACTTCCTTACTCCTCCCACACCTCTCATCATCCCTCACAGACTCCCTGCCTTCCTTGAATCTCTTATGCCACTCAAAAACTGATGCTCGATTCCTGCAAGATGGTCGAAAAGCAGTCTGAAGCATTCCATACGTTTCTGTGGCATTTTTTCCATGTTTAAAACAGAATTTTATTGCATATCGTTCTTCTAAAGTGTCAGATTGCATTTTTGAAATTCACCAGCTGTGACAATTAGGCATTAGTAGGGTGTATTCCAATTCCAGCTGTAGCTGTTCATTTGAAGCTGAAATCATAAAAATTGGTCTGTCATCTCATAAGATGTATAGCAATAACATACTTAATTTTCAAGTGTCTACGACAATTTTAAGTGCCTTTCAAAAAAGTCTGGAAACTTATTGAAGGCACCACATATAGTTACTTTACTGTGAACAACTGCACCCTTACTTTTCGTGCACCAAATTCTTTTGGCTGTTTCCTCAACGTTATGGCTCAGTTTGAACTCGCAAAGCATAACTTCCTGAATTAGACTACATTGTACATTCATCTGTGTGGCTTTCAGATCTCAAACGGAGAGAAAAATGCACAATGAGTCAGTGCAGCAACTACCACGATACTAACAACCACAGCGGATTTCTACCATGGCTTGAACTCTTTCGAGCTGGTGATAATGTTGTTTACCATAACCATATCAACCACAATGATATCAATCCAATGGTACATTTACAAATGCAGGCGGACTCTGTTGTTCAGGTACGAACGGTTTTATTAACTTCTTGACTTCAGTTCATCGTTACGAGGAGAGAGACACAATTCTTAAAAGTCTTTCGTAATCATACTATGCTAACCCCACCAACAACGTTTGGCACATCTCGTGGTGTTTAAGATCTCAGTTCATCTCTGCCGGTAGAGATCGGAAAAACTTCACTGCCACTGCAACGGTAGAAAACTCAACCCTTAACTCCATGGTCCAATGTCAACCTCTCAACTGACTCTTTTTCAAAATCCTCAAATTCTCAGGACCATCTTTTCCAGCCATGACGTCATCCACACTCCAACCTCATTTCCTGTCTGGGGTTTATTATGACAATGGTGATTGTCGTATCCTTTGTACGCGAGCGTAAAACTGTACCCAATGACTATGCACCTGAACTCTTAACCCGAATAGTTCAAAGCCCAACCAAACTGAATGATAAAATATAATTAACGAAAAATGATTAATATAAAAGAAATCATCCCTTAATTATATAACAATAAACGCTTCACAAACTCGCGTGCAGTAACATATTGCTAAACTTTTAACTCATCCTAGTTTCTAAAACAACGAAACAGTCATGTCCTAAAGAAATTTCCCCTTAAGAAACCAGACAAAATTGTTCATACACTTTTTTCTACAGTTATTCTTTATATTCTTCCTGTGCATATGTCAATAAATTCATTGTTGTCATATGAAGTGATTATCTCTTATCTTTCGCGTTGCTTCTTTCACCGTCGCCATATTGAATTCACTCTAACAAACATCACCCTTAACATATGAACTATGCTACGCTCAATATTCAAAACTCTTATAATGGGTAGCCAATAATTTTTGACGCAAGGAAACAGATGAAAATCAATTCTATTTCGCTATTTTTCTATTTATAAATGTTTAGAAGACGCCACAATGTAATTTGTTGAGCTGGAAACAAATATTCGCCAAGAAAAGAGAAATAATAAAAGAGACTATTTTTCTTTTCTTTTATTTGTTAGTATCTTTGGCAAGTTTATCTTGTAGATACACGCACGATAAAATAATAAGTTTTCTATCTTAGTAGTGTAAATGAGGTAATAAATCTAGAATTTTTGATATCTTGACAATAAAAACAACAACAACAAGAACAAAACAAATAAACAAACATCGTCACCCACATAGTAAAAAAGAACAGTGTTTTCTAATCGCTTTTGGATTGGATTCATGGTGTTTTGTTTTCAGGCGAGAAACCAGGCTAGTTTTTGGGTTGCCGACTTCGATTGCCCAAAAAGTAGAGACAGAGACAATGACAGCAACAGAGGTATGGTTGTGGTTCACCCTAACGCCTTTGTAACACTGGCTACAGTGTCTAGGCAATTTTTGTTCTTGTTAGTATTTGTTCACGGTACCAACGACTGAAGTTTAGGGTCATTCTCAGACATGAAATTCAGCAGGACCCTTAAGGAAGTGTGCTAGTTTTAAATACGTCCAAAAAATACGTTGGTTTTCAGTTGTTATAAGATGGCAAGAATACTAAGAGAATTACCATAAAAAGTGTATCCTGGGTCTGCTATGGAAATCTGGAAAGTACGGAGCACTCCTTAGCCATTGCAATCAGATTCACACTTACACTAAGTGTTACTGGCAGTCAGGGTCCCAAATGGATCTGTTTGAAAATTACACATATTCGATGGGACCGTGGTCAAAAAAATCCTTTCATAAACAAATACACAAAAATATAGTGGGTAGGTCTTCGTGGTGTAATGGTTAAAGCGCTGAACAGCAGAATCGTAGTAAGCGAGTTCGTACTCCAGTCGCACCATTATGTTCACTTGCGGACAAATACTCTTGGGAAAGGCATGAACCCACTTATCCTCCCAGCTATGGGTTAAATAGCACCGCTACTGTTTTTCTAGGAGAATAGCTTTGGCATTAAATAGCCGACAAAGCTTGAGATACCATTAAACAAAGCAAAAAATCTAAATATGAATGTACAATGAACACGATTACTTAACCTCTTGGCATAAAACTCTTTGATAGGTTGACATGCCGTTAAGATCAATCAATCAACCACAAGACAATTGCTTAAAGAGAAGCTGAAGTCATGTAAGTGCCTCCACCGAATAACCCCACTCTGAAGATAAATTTTTTTTTTAATAATCTTTATCAATATTGAGAAATCCCTAAATAATTCCCCCCGACAAATCTTTTCCCATTAAGAGTAAATTTTCTTCTCGACCGAAGAATTAAAAGACGTCAAACAGTCAGATTCCAGCATTTTTTACTGCAAATCTAATGAAATCAAAGTCATTAAGAGCAATAATAAAAAAAAACCCATCGACAGAGAAATCTTCGTGGTGTAGGGGATAATGTACGAGAATGCGATATCATAGTAGGTGAGCTCGTACTTCAGTCTACATATTATGTTCCCTTTGGGACTAGTAATTTCTTATAATAATAATAATAATAATAATAATAATTTTTATAGAAAGGATTTCAACATAAATGCAATGCACGCGGAACCACCATTCCCGTGTGATTACCCAAAATCAAGAAACGGTTGCTATGACATCAACGGCCGAAAGTAAACACATTTTTAAATCACAAACAGCACTAAAATGAAGATGAACGAACGTCCAATGTAATCTCTGCTTTTAGTTGATCTGGCGTATATATAGATATATATTTCTTTAAATACCCTGTCCGGTGGCAAAAGCTGCTTGGTAGCGCCAGGAGTGGCAGTACCGCCTTGAGTTACCGAAACTTTGTTATCACCCTGGTTGGCGGCTAATGCGGACAGGGTATCACACGTGCTTTCACACGTTGTATGATGAAAAATAAAATTAAGTTCCCTTTGGGACTAATAACCTTGGCAAAGATGAGAAATCTATCCCTTTAGCTGAGAATTAAATTGTATCACTGCTGTTCTTTTATTTTTCAAGGATGGCTTTGGAATTCAATAGCCCACGAAAGTTGATATGCCATTAAATAAAGAAGCTAAACCAAACCTTCATCTTTTTAAAATATTTCGGAAGATACCCACTAATTTGAGAGGGAATCTTCGTGTTATATTCTCATAATCATAACAACACAACGAAGAAGAAAGACGAGCAAAGACTTCTTTATAAATATATGTACCTCTCACTTTATTTGTAACGTTTGAAAGGGTTATTCAAGGTTTTACTGTGAGAGGGAGTTGGAGACCGAACAGAAACTGCAATATTCTGACCCCCACTCTTATGGCCGTCAACGTTGTGTCTTTCTCGTTCTCCTGATGCTCAACCAGAGGCCCTGGGGCCCACTCTGCTGGGTGATGGCTTTCTTTACTGCATCTTATCAGCAACTTCTCTGGACCCCAACTCAGTCGGGGGCCCCGAGCCCCTTCGGCCTTGTGTGGCTTTCCTTACCACATCTCGTCTATAACTCCGTCCGAACTCTCACTGCAACTCTGTCTTGACTGAGTTATATAATATTCCAACGACTTCAGAATCGCATGTTTGATCGTCATTAAGCAGAAATAACTGTCATGCAGTTCACAGGTCGCTCTCTTCCGGTGCATCAGTCTATGAGTGTACCATGGGAATTTTTTACCTCGTCCCATTTCATCAGCCAATTTCCGCTCACACGATTTCCTCTTATAACTGCCATTAGAATGTGTCACCTCCTTCCGGGGCATCACCTTGGAATGGCATTTTTGGCCGGGTCGAAGGCCAAATACAACACTCGTAGCGTAATGGTTAATGCGCTAAGCCGTAATAATGTAGTAAACAAGTTCGAACTTCAGTCGCTATTCTACAAGGATGATTTGGAATTAAATAACCCATGAATGTTGATATGCCATTGAACAAAGAAACTGAAACTGAAGAGCAGTCATAAAAAATAAAAGCAGACACACCAAATATTGATTTGAAATGACTTCTAACGCTGATTTCTATTTATTTTTAGACAGTTACATCTTACACCGGCCCATTGGCCCTTTGGGTAGGATGTTTGCCGTTGGCCCGGGAGACCAGAGTTCACTCCCCGGTCTAGTCATACCAAAGACTCAAACAATGGTACATGATATCTCCTTGCTTGACCCTCATCAATATAAGGTAAGGTTAAAGTGGAGCAATCCAGAGAAAAAAAAAGCGCCCTTCCCTACAGTTCGATGTAGAAGCGATTGAAAAGGGAACCTTTCGGTCGCCCTCGATTCCATTTGCCAACTTTGCTTACCTTTTAGTAATTTACGAAGCTCTTTGCTTCGATGTGGCACAAGGCCGAATGAATGGGGCGCTCAATATGACTCGAACTCACTTGTGTAGGTTTGCTAGTCTAGCTTGCTAACCGTTACACCACCAGAGGTGCCCATCTTTACTTACATTTTACGTATCAATACTTTTGATTACAGAGTTTCAATGCTGTGGAGTCATTGAAATTTAAAATTTCCCTATTGACCGCATATAGAAATAATAAAATCCTGGTATCTTTGATTTATATGAGAATTAGATTTTTATTTGAAAAAAAGAAAAAAAAAAAAATACTGGCAGCGACATACTTATTTATGGGTGATTGTATCGGGCGCTTGTGGTATTGAAGGAAATGAACTTAGTGACCTTAGTTCAAATCCCGGACAGCACCATTTGCCTTTTAGATAACGTTAATATCCTGGGGAAATATATGAATCCAACTATTCACTCAGAGCATTTGGTAAATAGTTAGGCTGACTGGGCTCTTTAACATTCAAATGGCAACCGATCTAGAAGAAAGAAAACTCTGAATTCGCAAAAGTTATCCTCTGCTTAAAAATTAATCTTGTGTGACAACCTGCTCGCGCAGAGGGGTTGGGTAAATTCATACTGTATCGGGGAACAGATTTTCGAAACCACACGACCGGCTGATTAGGACAGGAAAGCTTAAACAGAACACCTACGGTGTACTGTGATGCCTTGTTTTGTTGTTGGTTGTTGGTTGTTTATGGCATATCAACATTTGTAGGTTATTTGAT
Organism: Sepioteuthis lessoniana; assembly: GCA_963585895.1. Lineage (NCBI taxonomy): Eukaryota > Metazoa > Mollusca > Cephalopoda > Myopsida > Loliginidae > Sepioteuthis > Sepioteuthis lessoniana. Next base: position 34,711,723 of record OY757910.1, on the reverse strand, counting down.
GCCAAATCTGCTTTTATACAAATGATAAGTTCTAATTCAAACAATTCAGTTTAGCATAAGTACGCAGTTTAGTTATATTTAACCCATAGATAGGGCCCTATCAGGTGCTACCACCTTGGGTTAAAGTGGACCTGGGAGTGATAGCAATGAAGGAGTGAACGCATTTCTCAAAGCTCCAGCGCCACTGGAACCTCACCATCAGATTGTTTAGCGTCATATGCAGGACATTCGTTGGGGAATAGGTCTTTCCCCTCTTCAGAGGTGAAGTCGGTGTATTTTAGAGCCTCAGCCGACTGGGCAAGCCTTGTTTTGTAAAGGAAAAAAGAAATGACCAGAAAATAATTTTTCCTATCCAAGAAAATATTAGTGAATTAATTATATCTATGTAAAAATCATTTGAAAACGTAATCATCATGCAAATTAAAGGTGAATGCATCAAGAAAAAATTTTAAAGTGAAAACCTTTCAAACAAAGATTTTTTTTTTATGGAAGATAGAAACCGACGAAGCTTCCATCGACTAACTTGCAGGGATCGTGTAGATAAACTCTGTTTAAACACTTCCATAAAAGTTTAGATGACACAAGGAAAAACAAGTAACCGTTGAGAATGACCACACGATCACTGCCACGTCATCAAACATTGCAATACGCATCCACTAGGTCGAATAACATCATCACGTCAAAAAGCAATGCAGAGCCATGATAATAAAATCAGTCGTCTGTGTCGATAACCGTGTAAATCTTATAACAAGATTGCAAATCGATTGGCAAGTAATCATTTCCCGAAATTGCACAGGATTCCTTTGGTTATCGATACAGCTTACCTGTTTAAAAAAAATGAGTCGTTTGAACTTGGGCAACGCAGAACGTTATCTTAACTTTGCAAAATGTTATAATCGCATCGTACAATCCAAATTATCATCAGTAAATTTTGATTTTGAGATCTCGCTCACTGACTTCGCCCGTGAATCTCGCGGAAATTCTTTTCTCGTTCACTTTCAGTATAATGTCGTGTCATCTTCTCAATCAATTAAAATCTTACATCATTAAATTAACGCTTCGTTGCTGGAATGATGTGAATGCAACAAAGTACTATTCGACGAGGTTGCATCTTGATCTGGCATTCCCTCAACCAAAAAAGTCTGGGGGTATTGTCTTTATTGGGAATCCTTTTGAGATGGGGCTTCTTAATTTGAGAATTATTATTTTTCTTTTTATTGCGGACTTTTTGTCCTTATCTTGGTAGTTTTTGTTGTTGTTGTTTTTCTCACTACATTTCGATCAAATTTCTGGCCTTCTTCAGGTACCCATGGTGCAGCGGATAGAGGCGTTGAGTCTCTACGGTTCCAGATGAGCATTGTCAGAAGATAACGGTTTCAATTCCTTCCCAAGCCGGCCAGAGGTTTACTTGGTCAAAAACGTGGTGCGATAGACAACAACTATGGAAGGCAGTAATTACTGGGGATACGGTTACAAGACTCAGCATTCCTATCCGAGGTCGCGGTTAATCACCTGAAGAAGGCCAGAGGTGAAATTTGGCCGAAACGTAGTGAGAAAAACAACAAAAAAACTACCAAGATGAGGACAAAAAGTCCGCAATAAAAAGAAAAATAATAATTCTCAGAAAAAAAAAGAAAAATAATTCTCAAATCTGGGGGTATTGTCAGATATTGGTGTAGTGGTCTCTATTATTGATAATGACACACTTACCCCAGAGTCAACATCTGATAAAGGATTTGATGCCTGCACAGCAATTTCTTTTATCTTGCTGCAGCATGTGTGTATAATATGATGAAGAATAGAAAAATACAGTTCCACATTTTTTACAGACAATCTAATTTTTTTGTGACAGATTCACTGCGAGGATCTTGCCATAACGTACAGCAACATCTGCCATCAACCAGGTTTTTCTGCTCTTAATTTTATCCCAGTCACCAGTCAATCAGTATTTATTGTTTTATTAGTGTGGATTTTGAAGTCACAGTGAATAATGTAATTATTTTGAGACCTTGGAGTGCAATGGTTATTGTCGTGGGAAATGGACACAGTGACACGAGTTCAAATCCAAGACGATGCTGCTAGCATTTCACATAGTGCTATTATCATGGGGAAAGTAATGCATCTAACTATTCTTCCTCCAGCTACAGTAGGGCAAAGTGAGTTCTTTAACCTTGGTAGACCATCTGTTCTCAGGGAAAGAAAACTTTAATTTAAACCTGCTAAACCCCGCTTAAAATTGACGTTGTATCACATCCTACGCGTGGGAAGGGGTTGGTAAATGAATATATCGTTTTTTTTTTGTTAGTCATAGTTTATACCTACATAAATTCCCCTGTGCCCACAAATATTACACTGTAAATATTGGCTGATGAGGTTATTTTTTTTTTGTCGATTTACAATTTGGCAAGTCTCTCACTTAAGACTAGGGTGTGGGGTAAATTGAGGACGTTGGGTCATATTCAGTCCGTAACCTGGGCCTATGCAGTACGCAAGAAATTTTGGTAATTTAAGCATATACCCACAAAATCTTCCGTCGCAAAATGAAAAAAAAAAGGGTAACACAAAATAAAACAAACAAACAAACCACACCAAAAAAGCACAAGAAAAATTAAATTGTTATTTATATCGTTCTAGCGCGACATGATAATGATGATGATGATGAATTCCCATGTGGTCAATTAAAAATCAAGTTATCGTATCTAATCAAACCACTTCGGATATTGGTGCGTTAAAATATCCGAGTCTGGGCATGTGGATTGTTACTAGCTTTGTGTAAAGAGAATTTTATACGTCTCATATTCTTGGACATTTTCTGGTTTTGTACATACACAATTAGTCAGCATGGCTAAATTCAAATCTCTTGCAGACTTTCTTGCGCCTTAATGGATCGCCTTTCTCACCTAGACATGCCATATATCATATGCCTTTTGAGCCAGTTGTATTCACATATTAAGTGATTAACTGTATCATTTCTTACTCCACATGACATACACTTGCTATTCTTTCGTGTAGTTGTAATATAATGGCCGAGGGATTTCGTTTTATACCTTTGGGTTTAGATAGGCTGAGAACCTTTCGGCTCAGCACATGGGTTAGTTAGGTGCAAACTTGAGCACACGTGTTGACGCGCGTGCGGGGAGGATGTGTCGTTCACAGATGTCAAAATAAAAATCCCAGAGAAAGGTTGACCTGTGGATGTGAATGACGTCATGCACCGGAAGCGCACGCGGAGGATTTTGGGGATTTTCAAAAAGCCGTTGAGTTGAGAACTAGTCACCGAACGAGATGGGTCGACTTTCGGGACTCGCTGAGGCCAGACTAATTTGCGCGGTACGGGCGCCGCACGAGATGGGGGGGGGCATATGAAAAAGCCAGAATAGAAAGAATGTGTATCTCTCTCCTTATGTCGAAGAACCTTTAAACTCAAAGGTAATAAAAAGTTTCGTACCTGAACTAAGAAGTCGTAAGTGTTTTTCGTGTTTAAGGATCCCTATGATCTATGTATATATGTTATGAACATTCTATGTACGCTTCCCAGTTTCATGTATGGGTATGTTACATAATATCAGTTTTCAAGTTGATATAATTTGTTCTTTTGGCATTATTTTGAGCAACTTTTAAAGAGATTTATTTTCTCTCTTCAAGTACCCTTGAGACATTCCCAGATAATTTCGTGTTCAATAGCCTTTGTTTGTCGCTTGAAGTATACATACAGTTGTTTTTCTTACCATTTTTGTTTTCTAGACTTTGTGATTGTTGATCTTTTTTTATATCGAAGTCACTGACTGCTTTTATTATTATGATTATTTTTTTTTGGTTTTCTTTTTATAATTTAATTTATAATTTTAATTTCCCTCTGTGGTCTGTCGGGACAGCAAAGTCCTCTATTTGGCAAGTTTTTTTGTTAACTATCACTTGGGCTGATCATCTGGCTGATATCAGGTAATATATTTGTATCTCAAAATCCCAGATTTCTTTGTGCATCGCATTTGCCAGGACGGATTCCTGATTGTGCATACTATAATTATTATTATTATAGTTTTTTCACATCAGCTAACGCTCATCGTCTTCCACTGGAGTTTGAGTGACAGCAAGTCTTCTTAAGTCTCCAGGACTCTTCTCAGTATTCTGGCCGTTCGCAATAATTCTGTAGTTTGGATGGTCTCCACTCGTCCGCCAACTTCCAAGTTCTCCTGTCCCTTTAGTTATCCTTTATTTACTGTACCAAGAGCACCAATTACAATTGATATAATTGTCACCTGCATGTTTCACAGCTTTTTCAATTCCCTCGCAAGGTCGAGGTACTTATCCTTCTTTTCACATTCTTTCACGTTTATGTATTTATTATTAATATTATTATTATTAGTAGTAGTAGTAGTAGTATTAATAGTAGCAGTAGTAGTATTCAACTGAACTTCTTGAACGAAAGAAAATCATAGTAATTAAAGTATCAAATTAGAATCTCGTTTGAGTGACGGGAAATCATATATTTTATTATATTTTCATAACTCTCGTCATTTGATTTTTTATATTGCTATGATGTCATTGATCGTGATTAGGTAAATCATCAAAACGGTGTCGAGCGACAGATATCCCATGGTTATACTTTTCTTCTTTAATGATTCTCTTTAGAACGATTATATTTAAAACATGTATATTTAAAAGGGGCTCAGATATGGGGAAGACAGTGGCAGGTGTCAAGTTTGAATTTTAGAAGCAATTTATTTTCCCTTTGCACCAATGTTTTTCAAAAAGGCTTGGTTTCTCTTCTCTATGCGTTCAGTTTCATCGCTAGATACATTAAAGTGTAGGAGATGCCCCTGGTGTAATGGTTATCGTCGTAGGAAATGGACACGGTGACACGAGTTCAAATCCTGGACGAGGCTGATTGCATTTCACATTGCACTAATACCCTTGGGAAAGGTATGAATCCCATAATTCTCCCTCCAGCTATGGGTAAATAGTAGGGCAGACTGTGTTCTTCAGCCTTTGTTAGGCAACTAGTCTAGGAGAAGGAAAACTCTGAATTCAAACCTGTTAAAGTCCGCTTAAAAATTGACCTTGTTTCATATCCTGCCCAAGCAGAGGGTTTGGGTAAATATGGATGCATTAAAGATGTTCCATAACAAGCATATTATCATGCTTGGCAAGGGAAATAGCAGGTGAATGAGAACTTTAGAAAACTATTCTATCATAACTACCTTACCTGTCCAGGCAGTAGCTGCAAAAAGAGTAAGTAATGACTTTTACTGAAACTCGAATAACAATCATGTTTTCTCAGTTCTCTGTGATTCTTCTTGGTATTCTCGCCGATCTCAACAGTACTGAGATCTGGATGGTCTCAATCCTTTAAGAGATTTCAAGTTGCCCCAGTGTTTTCTTCAGGTTCTTCATGATTGTTTCAAGTGCTTCCACAATGAATGGCATCATTTTCGCATTCATATTTGATTTTTTTCAAACGCTTTGGTCACTTACGTTTATTTCCCGATGTCAGATTTTCTTTTGACCAGTTTCAAACATGAAGATGAGGTAAGGGTTTGCGAGTCGATGGAAAAAACCAGACATCTTTTCATTTATAAGACGTTACTCCAACCCTCCAATGAGATATTGTTTTACTTAAATACCAGACTACTTGACTAATCTCAGTCCTCCAGACCCTGTAGCGTAGTGACTAAAGTGCCAGACTGTTGCTTCGAAAAAGTGAGTTCGAACTCCTCTCACGTTATTTCCTTCAATTTCGGAATTATCGTTGGTGAAAGGTATGTATCTTTTTTATCTTCCTGCTATGGATTAAATAGTATCACTGCCGTTCTTTTACAAGTATGACTTTGGAGTTAAGCTACGATGGTTCAACTAAGTCGTTAAACAAAGAAACCAAAACAAACCTAGTCTTGGTACCATACTACCCAAACAAGTCTGGGTCTCAACTGACGTGAATTTGTATGTCTCAAAGTCTCACATGACAGTTTCTAGCAAATGAATGAACTCAGATGCGTTTCCGACACTTTTTTTAGCATTTGTACTTCTGACATTCAAAACATCAACCACCCAGAGTACCGACAGTGGTCAGTGGGGGACCATGGTATTTGTCTAGTTTTTTCCTCTCATTTAATTTCACTGTGATATACTGGAAAAGTAATGTTCACGAAATATTATTATTATTACTCAGTTTTAACTCTTGGCTTTTCATTGAACTTTGAATGATATAAAATCTCTTCGGTTCTCCCGGACACTTCTAAGTATTTTTGCTGATCTCAACCGTAATGTGATTTAGATGATGTCGATTCTTTCTCTGATCTTCAGTTCTCTCAGTCTCTTTTCCAAGCTTTTAGAGAACTAGTTCAGGTGTTCCAACTACAACTGGTATCAACGTCACTTTATCTCAGACATTGTATCACGTCTGTCTCGGATAGTCGTCCTAAACTTCCCAAACTAGTCTGGGTGTCAATTGACTAGAATTTGTATCTTCAACTCTTTGATACAACAAATTCTTTTGCCCATTTCCCGGCGAACCACATCTTTAACCCAGTCGTTCCTAGCCTTGTATTCCACTTTTTTTCGTCCTCCGGCAAGATCCACGTATTTTTCTATTTTTTCGCTTTCTTTCTTTTTCACTCTGTGGTCAGGTGGGACAATAAAATCGATCAGATGTTAAGTTATTTTCTCCTTGTTTAATAATTAGGTCTAATCTTCGGAGAGGAATTTGGCAACACGTTTTTATATTTTTACAAATTTTATGCATCCCATTTTCTTGGACAGATTCTGGTTTGTGCATATGCCATTTATCAGCATCGTAAAATGTTAATCTCTTACACAATTCCAAGGAAATCAACATTCCTCCCCAGTCTTGTATTCTTTTTGTGTCAACTAATTTTATGATAAACTGTTTCATATTTGTCATCACATAGATTACACTTGTAATTCTATAGCTAATAATCAATTTTGGCTTTGATATAATTAGTCTTTCTGGTATTATTTATTCTGCTATTAATAGAGATTCAGTTTCTCTCTTGATGTGTCCCTTTCGTAGCCATGTCCAGGGCATATCATGAGCAATTTCATTTGTTTGTCGCTTGAAATATCCATACATTTGTTTTTATTCTAGTTTTTGTTTTCGGAATTTTTTTTATTATCATTATCATTTCACTCATCTAAGAGTTTTTGGCTAATGGTTTCCACTGGAATCTGAGTGACAGCAACTCTCTCCAAGTCTTTAGGACTCTTCTTAGTAATCTAAAATTGCCGTAGTTTGGATTGTCTCCGCTTGTCCTCCTATTTCCAAGTTCTCCAGTCCCTTCACTAATCCTTTGGCGACTGTACTAATCGCGTCAATTACAATTAGTATCATTATCACTTTAATGTTTTATAGTTTTTCAGTTCTCTAGCAAGGTCTAGGTATTCATCTCTCTTTTACCTTTTCTTGAGTTTTACCCAGTGGTCAACCGGAGCGGCAAAGTCCACTATTCTCTTTTTTCTGACTCTCACCCAGTCTGGTTGTCTGGCGGAGATCCGTTTGTATCTTAAAATCCCATTATTATTATTATTATTCACTCATTAGAGCTTTTCACATCAGCGTTAGCCGATGGTTTTTCACTGGAGTCTGAGTGACAGCAAGTCTCCTCAAGTCTTCGGGACTCTTCTCAGTATTCTGGCCGTTCTTAACAATGCTGTCGTTTGGATGGTCTCCACCCGTCCGCCAACTCCAACACCACCAGTCCCTTTAGTAATCCTTTAGTTACTGTTCCAAACGCACCAATTACAATTGGTATAATTGTCACCTGCATGTTCCACAGTTTTTTCAATTCCCTAGCAAGGTCGAGGTACTTATCATTCTTTTCAAATTCTTTCAGTTTTATTCTGTGGTCAGCTGGGACAGCAAAGTCGACTATTTTGCAAGTTCTCTTTTTTTTTGTTTATTATTAAGTCTGGTATTCTGGCCGAGATTAGGTGATCCGTGTGTATGCCGAAGTCCCATAGGAGTTTATGTGTGTCATTTTCTAGGACAGGTGCTGGGTTGTGCATATACCATTTGTTTGTATGGTGAAATTTAAATTTCTTGCACATCTCCCAGTGGATCACCTTGCCGACCCAATCATGTCTAGTCTTATATTCCTTCTGCACTAATTTGCTCCATTCGCTTATGTGATTGATGGTGTCATCTCTGTCACCACATAGCCTGCATTTGCTGTTTTGTTGAGTCTTATCTATTCTCGCTTTGATATGATTGGTTCTTACGGAGTTGTCTTGTGCTGCTATAAGGAGAGATTCTGTTTCTCTCTTTATTTTTATCATTATTATTATTGTTGTTATTATTATTTCACTCCTTGCGAGTTTTTTAACACCAGCGTTTGCTGGAGGCCCTTCACTGGAGACTGAATGACAGCAAGTCTCTTCAAGTCTCCAGGACTCTTTCTAGTATTCTGACCGATGTCAACAGGACTGTAATCATTTTTTCTTCTGATTTCCAATTCTTCCTGTCCTCTCCCTAAGCCCTTGGGAACCACTCCAAACGTACCAACTTCGATTTGTACACTCAATTTCCATAACTTTCTTTATTCTCAGGCTAAGTTCAAGTATTTGTCTTTTTTTTTTCGCTTTCTTCTATTTCCAATCTGTGGCCCGCCAGAACGGCAAAACTGACCAGACGGTAAGTTATTTTTTTCTTTTAAATTATCATTAGATATGGTTTCTGGCCGGAATTAGGTGATCTAATGTCTTTCGGATTTCCCGAGAATTTTATGGATCTCATTCTCGAGCATCGATTCTGGTATGTGCTCATACCTTTTGGTAGTTTGATCACATTTCAATTTCTTGCAAAATTCACAATGGATGACCTTTACCACCCAGGCGTGCCTACTTTTGTACTCTGGACTAATTTGCTGCATTCACGTATCACGCGATGAACCGTTTTGTCTTTGTAAACATATAACCTATATTGCCTATTCTGTTGCGTATTATCGATTTCCGCTTTAATATTATTGGTCCTTATGGCGTGGTTTTGTACTCCTATTTGTAAAGAATCAGTTTCTCAAGGTTTCTCTCTCATAGCATGTTCATGTCTTCTCGTGTGCAATATTATCAGTTTGTCACTTAAAATATCTATACAGTTGTTTTTCTTCCCATTTCTGTTTCCTAGTTTTTGTTGTTGTTCGGTTTATTCTTATGTTGTCTCTGCTGTTACTGGCTGCCATACTTATTTTTTCTGTACGTTTTTAAATGTAATTCCTTATATTGATGCATCCACACAATCTTTAATGCCGGCGTGGCCTTTTCCTCCTTTTCTTCACATTATATAGTCTGTCTGTCAGTCATTTCTTGAATATAAGGCCTTGTGCATAGACATTGTTCTATTGGTCTAAATTCCTTTCTCGTTCATTTTACGAATGGTCCTGAGTACCTTAAAAGGGAGATTTCTCAAATGTTCATCCCTATTATGAAATTCCAGATGTAGAGTTTCGTTTCGATACGCTTTTTCGTTCGTCTGACAAACTCTTTTCTTATTTTTTCCTTCATCTCCGCTGATGTCCGCTTCCGATATTCCCAATTACTTGTAATGTAACATTACTTCAAGAGTTCTGATTCTTCCATGATTTGATAGTTCTATTCCTTCCGTAATTTCTCTTTTTCCACTTTTCATTATCGGAATTGTAAATTTTTCTATGCTAAATTCCATTATTATCATTATTTTTCACTTTTGAGAGTTTTTTTACATCACCGTTAGCTGATGGTTTCTCTCTTGAGTTTGAGTGACAGTAAGGCTCTTCAAGTCTCCATGTTAGTTGGTTGGTTTTGGGGTTTTTGGCATATCAACCTTCGTAGGTTATTTAATACCAAATTCATTTTTTTACAAATCAGTTCTCTTTCAAACAATTCAGTTTAGCATAAGTACGCATTTTAGTTCTATTTAACCCATAGATAGGACCCTATTAGATATTAACACCCTGAGCTAGAGTTGACCTGGGAGCGTTAGCAATGACACCTTAAAACTACCACTATGCCTGAAATAGTGAGAGCTTTCGGTATGGTCAAGAGAGAGAAAGAGAGATAAATACATTAATAACATACCTAGCATTCCCAGCCTATATGAAATACGAAAAAAACTGTTCTTTATGGAACTGCTTATATTCTGAAGAGGTAACAAAAAATATAAATTTATCGAATAAATATAATTACTACTTTTTAGGTTTTGAGTAAAGGCTTATAAGAAAGCAAAAGTAAAGTTGAAAATTAAATTAAATAACAACAGAAGTAATAAAGGATTATTAAAGGGACTGGTAAAGGGACTCGAAGACTTGGAAATAAGAGTTCGAGTGGAGACCATCCAAACAACTGCATTAATAAGATTGGCTAGAATCCTGAGAGGAGCCCTGGAGACTTTTGCCAAGTCAGTTAGGGCTGTACACTACACCGACTGCATCTCTGCGGAGAGATAAGACTCCCCCAACGAGTGTCCTAGTTATGACACCAATCAATCAGATGATGAGGCTCCAGTAATGCTGGAGCTTTGAGGAATGCAGAGCACCACTTCTTTGTCATCACTCACAGGTCCACCCTGGCTGGTAGTTGAAGCACCAGATAAGGTCCTATCTATGGGTCAAATAGAACTAAACAACATATATATGCTAAACTGAATTGTTGAAATAGAACCGTATATATATATATATATATATATATGGATTTTGCAGACTAAACCAAAATTCATTGATATGTTACTGTCTTTTGGGACTAATAAATCAATTAGAAGTTATGTTTTTGTTTTATAGTTCTTCACCCTTAAATCTTGTTTATTGCTTCTTCTTCTTCTTCTTCTTCTTCTTCTTCTTCTTCTTCTTCTTATTATTATTATTATTATTATTATTATTATTATTATTATCAAAAGGAAATTGTGTAGCCAAGTAAACAATTTATGAAAAACATATGTTTACTGAAAGCAGATAAAAAGATAAGTCGCTGATAGAAATGATTTCCCCTCGGCGCAATTAGTGATTACCTGCTTCTCGTGTTTTTTTAAGTATCTGCTAAGAATCATACATATGTACAAATGTTGTATGCATTTCTAGCGATTTAAAAGGAATTGATAGGACAAGAGCAGAAAACTTTGTGTTCCTAAGGGTCTCAGAGTGAGCGATAATCACGTATTCTTTTTGCCTTTTTAAATTTTTTTCAGCTCGTGCGCATATGTTTCTATTTATTGAACATTGTCACATATAAGGCATCAGGTGCGACAAGGTAGTGACCTATCTAAGTTCTAATCAGGTTCATCGTTGCTTAACTTCAGCAATTAGAAAATAACTGGTGTTTTAGCGTGACAAACTCAAACACCATTCTTTCATTCTTTCTTTCTTTCTTTTATATATACACAGAGAGACCATGCAATTGTATATGATTATATACACACATATATGTTTGATTAACCAATATAGACATTTTTTGACTTCATATTTTTGTGTTTATCCTTTCAAGATGCCTTATTGATTTTATGATATCTGGCGGTAATTGGTTAATAAACATTCCATTATTAATTGTTCCTCTCGTAATTTCTATCCAAACTTGGGTCATCATTACTACTTTGTAAGAATGAGCGTTTATACTGATGTATACACCAGTATAAACGCTCATACATGCAAAGGTTACATAACTTCAGCAATATACATACCCCTGATGATGGCCGAAGATCGAGCAGAAAGTACATGGGAAACAATTAATTATGGTAGGTTTATTAACCAATTCTCACCGGATATCATAAAATCGATGAGGCATCTTGAAAGTATTAACACAAAAATATGTAGGCAAAGAATTTCTGTATTGTTTAATCAAATATGTTTCAATGAAGAAATGCTGCCCAATGCGTTATAATTCCTAAGTTGATGCATGTCGCCGAAATGGCTGATCGTTGCGTAAAGCTAGGCGGGTTTCGATCCCAGTTTAAAAAATCCTTTGTGTCTAGTCACACTGAAGAGTTGTGATCCAATTAAACAGTCTGTCGGTGGATGACAATACACACACACATATATATATATATATATATATAGAGAGAGAGAGAGATACTCCCCAACCCCCGTAAGGTTGAGTTCTCTGGCGAAGAAGTAATCGTGTTGCCATTAGCGTTTATTGCAAGCCTCTTCGTATATGAATTGAGGTCTCGGTAGACGTTGAACGGATGCATGTAAACAATAGTAATTGTGATTCATAACCGTTTAAAATTTTCTTCGTAGCTAATGGCTCCTCGAGGCTGAATGGTTAAAGGTTTTGGCTTGGCGTTTGAGTCAACCGGGTTTCGATCCCAGCTACAGGGAGCTAATGTCTAGCCACACTGATAAGTTCTGATAGAACGAAACAGATTTGTCCGTGGATGACTATATATATATATATATATATATATATAAATATCGGTACGAAACTCCGTGATGAGCCGTTGAGGAAAAACTTTAGTAGGAAAATTCCGACTCACGATTTAATTTTTGTCATTGGCTCTACTTCGTATTGAGCACTCTTGTAATTGTAGCATTGCAGCAATTTACGGTGGGTTTTTATTTTTCTTTTGACCAACTGATTGTATATCTCTTGATTTTTTTCAACTGGTGTGACGAAGTTGGCCTTTTCTTTTTTTTTTTTTTTGTCCTATAATATTTTTTCTTTTTCCCCCCGGGCGGTGATTTGAGATATTTTTATCTCTTGTTCCTGGCGGTTTTTTTTTTTTTTGTCCTGGTAACCGTGAATGCTGGTAGATAGTAGGTTAGTAAATATATATATATATATATATCATCAAATTTTACTGGCAGCACAGAGTTCCCTGACTCTTCCGCCATCCATCCGTATCAATCATTGCCCCTGTTAGGTCTTTTAGATTGCATCCAGTGTCCGCATAAAGTTGATGTAAGTACGTTTTTGCGGGACGTCCAACAATGACTAGTCCATAGAAGAACGTCGCTCATAAGTTCGTCCTTATTTCTCCGTCGGTTCACCGATTGTCTTGTTTGTCTTACTTGGACGGTTTGTGAGATATGAACATGTCACAATACAGCTGCTCTTTTGTGGGATGCGGCTTCCAGGATTTATTCAAAATAGCATAGAACATTCTTGTATAGTTCCTGTCTAGCTTTACTTTAATGCATTTCGTTAGCGTCCCAATGGTGAATCCATTAAGTTGTATTAATACAGCCACTGCTTGGAAGAAATCTTGTTTTATCTTATTGGATAGATCAGATATAATTGGATCAGATTTTCATATAATCGATAATCTATCCATAGTCTGCCATGCCTTCGTTAGGCATATTCTGACATCACCTTCAGTTGATAAGATGTTACATCCAAGGTATATGAGCTATTCTATTATTTTGACATTTAGAGTGAAGATGGCTCTTTCTTCTTTAAAACATATTTATATTCGCATTCGCGTAGAGACCAGGGCCTCCAGTTACGTGCTCCCGGGCTATGATATAGGGTTTGGTTTAGGTTGGTGGAATTGCAAGAAGCAATAGATAATCTGTGTAGTTTGCATCGGTCATAGTTTCTGTTATCGCTAAAACCGTTTTAAATCAGCATAATACAATCGTCTATAAGGTTACTTTCAACTATGAAATAGAACCCTGCAAGATAAAAACTCGATGACTGTGTTTCACGTGATGAATTTTTCGGGTGAGCTTGCATTAATACATTTGAAGTCCGCTATATATATATGTATATATATACGACATATATATATATATATATATATATATATATATATATATATATATATACGACACACACACACACACACACACACACACACATATATATATATATATATATAACAGATCGGGAGTCCCCGAGGCGTAATAATCTCTTTGTAAACGAAGTTGAACTAAAGTCACGCTTTTAAATTCAATTTCGAATTAATACACATGGTAAAAGTATGAACCCTATTATCTTCCCTACTATGGGTTAAATATTATTACTGCTATTTTTCTACAAGAATGGCGTTGGCATTAAATAACCTTCAAAGACTGATATGCTTTTAAATAAAGAAACCGAAACCTTTATATATATATATATATATATATATATATATATATATATATATATATATATAATTTCTTGAATGTTGTCGGGTTTCTAGATTTTAAAAAAATTCAGAAAATACGTTACCATTTTTAAAAGAATGGAAATAAAATAATTAAAAGATGTTGGACATTAATTAATTCACATCTATTTGAAAACAAGACGCTATTAATGATAATAGAACGCTAAAAACTTTCTCATTTTTTTGTTTAATTTTTTTTTATTTTCATTTGAAAATAATTTTACGGATGAGACATCACACAAAAAAATCACCCAGTAGATGGTTTGAAAAAACGAAAAGTTAAACGTTACTGATTATTCCTACATAAGTAAATACATTCTTTGAATATTTTTCATACACACACACACACACACACACATATATATATGCATGCTTGGTTAAAAGAAATAGACAAGGAAGAATTATGAATTTTTGAAAAATTCTAAAAACAAAAAACATACCACTAGAAACCCCAAATTCTTGTCGGAAATACACGCGTATTGGCGAAGAACATCAGTAAAAAAGACTCGTGGTCTTATCCATGAGATAATAATCACTGTGTGATATGAGTCAGCGTTTTACTAGACAACACCATTCTCGTTTGGACCGTTAGTTAATGTAAATAAGAAAAAAACTAGAAAAACTTTGTTCATTTTTAACCAAACAATCGTCAACAAAATGATCCTACCCAAATATGAATGCATGTTTGTATTTTTGTTTGTTTGTGTGTGTGTGTGTGTGTGTATGTGTGTAGAAACAAATGTTTAAGATTGTATAATGATAATCACAATAATAGTTCCTTTGTTTGGTTTTATGGCATATCAAATATTGTTGGTTATTTAATGCCAAATCCGGTTTAGTCATATATATATTAGATATATATGGTTTGTAAACAAAAGCCAACAAAGTTAAATAGTTCCAAGTATTGCTAAATATCCCTAACAGTTCAATTAAACATCAATCATTTGTTTACACCCTGGTAAATGATCAAATTGTTCTTGGTAGAGTTTGGTTTTATGGCAAATCAAACGATCTTAGTTATTAAACACTAACTCCTGTTTTTGCATGTATATTAAATTTATGATTCGTAAAGACATTTTGTAACTATACAAAGTTAATTGATCACACAGTTCTACTTCAAACAATTGCAGGGGTGTCCTCGTGGTGTAATGGTTAAACCGATGGACTGCAGAATCGCAGTAAGCAATTTCGTAATCCAGTCGCTCTATTACGTTCACTTCCGGCCAATACCCTTGGGAAAGATATGAACCCCCCCCTTATCCTCCCAGCTATGGGTCAAGTAGTACCACAACTGATCTTCTATGAGAATAGCTTTGGCATTGAATAACCTACAAAGGTTGGTGTGCCATTAAATAGAGAAACCGAAACAATTGCAGTTTAGCATAAGTCAACAAGATTCTATTTGACTCAGTTGCTACCTCTTCGGGCCGAAGTGGACCTGGGAGTGATGTCAGTGAAAAATTACTGTGCATTTATCCAAAGCATTAGAGAAGCTTTACCATCAAACTGTTGAATTTCATATCTAGGACACTCGTCTGGTGGTGGTGGTGGTGGTGGGGGGTCTTACCCATCATCAGAGATGCTATCAGCGTAATCTAGAGCCCCCCTAAGGGATAATTAACAAGAATAAAAAGAACTTATCGTAGAGTGGACTTCAGCGTTCCGACGGACCACAGACGGGAAATCAAAGAAAATGAAAAGAGAAATAAATTCTTGGACCTTGTCAGAAGACTAAAAACAAAAACTATGGAGCATAAAAGTGATGATGATACCAATTGTAATTGGTGCGCTTGAAACGAGCCCAAAAAGTTTGGAAAAAGTAATGGAGAAGTTGGAAATCGGAGGACGAGCTGAGGTCATTCCAACTGCTTTATTAGCATCGACAAGTATACTGAGTCGAGTCCTGGAGACTTAAGGAGACTTACTGTCACTCAAATCTCAGTGAAAGACTATCAGCTGACGCTGGTGTGAGGAACTCACAATGATAATGATAATAATAATAAAGACGAGACACAACTGGGTGGGCAAAGTGATGTACTGGGAATTGTGCAAGAAATTTAAATTTGACCATACGAACAAATGGTATAACCCAGCAGCTGTCCTGGAAAATGAGACACATAAACTCCTATGGGATTATGACATACAAATGGATCACCTAATCTCTCCCAGAGGACCAGACCTTATGATAGTCAACCAAAAAAAAAAAAGAAAAAAAAGAAAACTTGCAAAAGTGTGGACTTTGCTGTCCTAGCTGACCACTGATTAAAATTAAAGAAAGTGAAAAGAAGGATAAATACCTCGACCTTGCTTGGGAATTGAAGAAACTGGCACATGAAAGTGACTTTTATACCAGTTGTAATTGGTGCTCTTGGTACAGTCATCAAAGGATTAATAAAAGGACTGGAGGACTTGGAAAAAAAAGGACGAGTGGAGACCATCCAAATTACTACACTATTGAGACCGGCCAGAATATTGAGATGAGTCCCGGAGACGTGAGGAGACTTGGTGTCACTCAAACTCCAGTGAAAGACCATCAGCTAACGCCGACGTGAAAAACTCTCAAGGAATAATAATAATAATAATAATACTTTTTTCCTTACAAAAAAACGTGTATAGAATTATTTACTCTGAATAAAAACTTTTCATATTCTTTTTTCCTGGGTCTAAGCGCTTTCTAGCGTTTTCTTGCCATTTTCAATTAAAAAATAAGTGTTTCCGTTCTTTGATAAATACCAGTGGCATTTAGTAGTCGTGTTTAAAATTTTTTTTTAAACTAGTGTCAGGCCCAGTCGGCTGGAGCTGTAGAATACACAGACTGCATCTCTGCAAAGGGGTAATATTCTCCCAACGACTGTCCTGGATATGATACTAAACAGTCTGACGGAGGGGCTCCAGTAATGCTAGGGTATTGGGGAATGCGGAGTGCCCATTTGTTGCCATTGCTTCCAGGTACACTTTGGCCCGGAGTTGTAGCAGCTGATAGCTCCCGAAATATGGATCAAAGAGAATTACTCTGTGTTGGTTGAGATGGGACTGTTTTGACTTTAAAACTGCTTTCCAAACTGAATCGTTTGAAATGGAAATGTTTTTGTATGCTAAAGTGAACTGTTTAACTTATGCTAAACTGAATTGTTTGAAATAGAACTGTTTGACTAAACTGAATAGCTAGAAGTAGAAATGTTTTTGACAATTAAGCTGTATACTTATGCTAAACTTAACTGTTTGAAATAGAACTGTTTGACTAAACTGAATAGCTAGAAGTAGAAATGTTTTTGACAATTAAGCTGTATACTTATGCTAAACTTAATTGTTTGAAATAGAACTGTTTGACTAAACTGAATAGCTAGAAATAGAAATGTTTTTGAAGATTAAGCTGTGTACTTATGCTAAACTGAATTGTTTGAAATAAAACTCTTTATTTGTATAAAATGGATTTGGCATTGAATAACCTACAAAGGTTGATATGCCATAAAACACACACACACACACACATACACACACACACAAAAAACAACAAACAAACAAACAGAACCAGTGTTAATGGTGACTAGATACCTTCAGTGATTTTTTTTAATAGATAATTATCTAATATGTTTATTGTGATCAATAAAGGATACTTGTCTACAGATGAAATTTTTATTAGCCATTTCATCATAGAGTTTCCGTGCATTTGTTTATAATAAAATAAGTTTTATGGTATTTCTATTTTGGTTGCAGTTATTATACGAATGAATGTTATTGATTTTATCTAAGGTTACTTTTAGTTGTTCAACCAAAAATATTAGTCTAAAAAATATTTTTATGATTAATATTAGAATTATTAGTGTTGGATTGGAATCATTGAAATCATTTAACTGTTAGCAAACAAATGCACAGTAACTCATTTTAAAATAAAGTTTCCTCACACACACACACACACACACACACACACACACACACACACATATATATATATATATATATATATATATTAATAAAATTTGGGATTAAATAACCCAAAAAGGATGATATACCATTAAACCAAACCAATCAGGAATATAGATGCCGGTCGGTCGATGCAACTTACAAAATCAGTTCATTGAATGTGAAATCAATATTTACATTAAATTAGGAAAACATCAATATTCCTTGAAAATGTATCATTGTGCTATGTGCAAATCATGTAATCTATATTTTATTCATGTATTTTTTTAGACGAAGATCTGTCACTGTTTCTCCATGTCGCAGAACGGACAATCTGGGTGAGTGGTGATAATTAGTAACTAGTATTTGGAACAGGCTTCCATATTGTATTACTGATTGCTGAGAGAAGACATTGATTCATGCCTTTTTTGCAAGACATAACTAATCGTACAAAACTTTAAATTTCCAAACTTAAAACGAAGAAAAATATCGAATGATTTTACCAAAGCAATTATTCAATTAAACATTATAAATGAGTTTCTTTTAAGTCGTTATTTAAGCTGAACAGGTTAACTAATTACATTGGAGTATAGTTAATTACGTAATATTTAATTGGATTTAAAATCGCTTTATTATCTGGCGCTAGCAAATATCTCACTATGATGTCTCGTTTTGGAAAAAAAAACAAGTCAAGCTTAGTAATCTCTTGAGTTTATTTTACTTTGTTGACGTTTGGGCTTCTGAGTGTGATCTTGTTTGAAACAGAAACTCCCAAGAAACTGATTATTTTCCTAGATATTGGCCCATTCATAGCCTCTAACACAGATCATACGACGTTGAAATCCAAGGTTATTTAAGACCTCCAGATTGCAAAATATGGCATTTCTGTTAAAACCAAGGAAGATAGAGACGTTATGATGAAATTCAACCATATTTGTTTATCTTATAGATGACAATGTCAGATACATACTTATCGCACGATCAACCGAAAGACGATCATTCATTAGCAAATGATGGAAAAAGTAAACGATGAAAGAACACAGATAATGTATTGTCATTACTAAGTCGTCAACTAGCATAGAAATTGCTTTATTATCTTGTGCAAGCAAACATCTCGCTATGATGACCTGTTTTTGATTTCTCAAGGCAATATACACGCAAAAGTTGGTGGCGAGCTTAGTTGAACAGTTTAAAAAAAATGAAATAGCCAATCTGAGTTCAACTACTAAACACAACAGTTTGTGGTTCCTTTCACGTTTATGATATTAAGACTCTATCTCTTCCCTCACAGCTATGGAAAAATAGTTGGGGGTATTGTGAACTTTAGCCTTGGTACGAGAAAGAAAACTTTGAATTAAAACAAACTTTATTCGGATTTATCATATTTACCCAACCCCTCCACTCGGGCAGGATATGATACAAGGTCAATTTTTAAGCAGAGTTTAACAGGTTTGAATGCAGAGTTTTCCTTCTCCTATACTAGTTGCCTCACCAAGGCTGAAGAACCTAGTCTGCCCTACTATTTACCCATGACTGGAGGGAGAATAATAGGATTCATACATTTCCCAAGGGTATTAGTGCTATGTGAAATGCAATAAGTCTCGTCCAGGATTTGAACTCGTGTCGCCGTATCCATTTCGTACGTCGATAACCATTACACCATGGGTACTTTATTCGGGTTTATAAACTGATCTTCTATTACATGTGGTAGACGGGTTCGGTAGGTACTGACTAGGTTCTTTAGCCTTGGTTAGGTAACCAGTCTAGAAGAAGGACAACTCTGAAATAAAACCAGCTGTACTCGGCATGAAATTGACCTTGTGTCAAATCTTGCTCGTGGCGAAGGGGTTGGGTAAAATATAAATGCATATGAAAATTTGATCATTAAAATGGACAGTCCCAAGCGAACTTTTTAAAAAGTACTCCATAAAGGATTGTTATTAAACGCGCCATTATCTTCGTTTCTGATGCGTCGTCTGTGATGTTACCATGCAAATGAACATTAACAGATCAAAATAAATACAACGATCCGCTATAACGACAAGACCTGACGCCATTGTCAACGAAATGAAACAGACCTTGTCATGCAGCCGTCATTATTTTCAATTAATAAGCATGCTTATATATATATATATATATATATATATATATATATATATATATATATATATATATATATATAATGTTACAAAGAAACTGGTTGTGGCAAGTGAAGGAAAATCAACAACAAAAAACGCGTACAGATTTTGCGATTAGTGTGTCAATATTAATGTGAAATGAAACAAGGAGAATAGAATTGTAATTGATACAGGTGGCGGTGAATCGGGTGGTTGGGTGTATGTATGGAACGCAGTAATTCAAACTGAGTAGTCGTAAATACCCGTATTGGGTTGGATTGAATTATATGATTTGGTCTTGCTGGTAAAAATACATGTATTTATTCAAGCCTACCGCTACATGAAGGGTATGACACAAGGTAAATTTTTCAAGCAGAGTAAAGCTAGTTTTGTTTTGTTTTGTTTTGTTTTGTTTGGTTTGGTTTATTTTGATGGCACATCAACCATTGTGGGTCATTTAATGTCAAATCCTGTTCATACATATTTATCAAATATATATGATTTATAAACACATTTTCTCGATAACATTTTTAAACGATCCTGAGCTATTTTTCGCCGACATTCATATGGTTTCGGGTATTGCTATATAATTTACCATCGGTTATTTGTTTGCGTACATTTAAACATATATATATATATGTGTGATTTTTGTCCGTAATATCATTTCTAAATGAATCAGAATAGATTTTTTTGCACACTAGTGTTGTTATTGTTTCTACATAGAAAATGGTTTCAATTATTGCTAGCTAAGACTTATAATTCTATAAGATATTAATAATTTTTTGACGTTGTGAAGTGGTTACAAGTATTACTAAGTAACACTAACTGTTCTATCCAGCATTTCTCATTACTGTAATTTCTCATTACTTTAATTTTATTAACTATTAATCATTTTTTTGAACACAGTTAAATGGTTCCAAGTATTGTTATAGATCACTAACAATTCAATTGAACATCCTTTGTTTACACACACTTTAATGATCAAAAGGTTCTATATGAAATAATTCAATTTTGCATGTCATTTGTTTGCTCTCGGTTTAAACGTTAAACACTTCTATTTGACCCATTAATAGGAACTTATTAGGTGCTACCACTCCGGGTAAGAGTGGACCTGGGAGTAATGGCAGTGAAGGGGTACTCGACATTCCCCAAATATGCAGGATTACTGGAGTCT
Organism: Sepioteuthis lessoniana; assembly: GCA_963585895.1. Lineage (NCBI taxonomy): Eukaryota > Metazoa > Mollusca > Cephalopoda > Myopsida > Loliginidae > Sepioteuthis > Sepioteuthis lessoniana. The sequence continues at coordinate 34,690,464 of OY757910.1, read as the reverse complement.
CACCATCAGACTGTTTAGTGTCATATCCAAGACACTCGTTGGGGGTGGTCCTACCACTCTGTAGAGATGCAGTCAGTGTATTCTACAGCCCCAGCCGACGAGGCTCGATGGTTTTCATTCAGAGTTTTTTGGGGCTAGCTGCCTAAGCAAGGCTCAAGAACCCAGTCTTCCATAGATAGCTGTTGGGGTGGAAGAGATGAATTCATGCCTTTCCAAAGAGAAACGAAAAAACCTCGTTTGAACTCAAGTCGTTGATTTTATTTTTACGACGATAACCGTTACGCCAAGCGTGCCTCTTACTGTTGAAGATGTGCACGTCTTTTTATTTTTATTTCGACATAATAAAATTATTTCTTATCTCTACTCATACACTTAGCCAATCAAAGACTAGAGATCCCAGTTTGCTCATCTATTTACTTCTAGCTAGAAGAGAGAAGTTGATTCATGCCTTTCTCAAACTGATATGATGTTAACTGAAGTAATACTATATATATATATATATATTTATATATATATATATATATATATATATAACAAGTATCATATCAGACTTTTTCAGTCCACTATAGAAATCTGGCTTTCCCCAACTACACAACTGGAGGTTGAATTCGCAAACATCGAGGCTGCAGTCTACCAATTTAACCATTACGCCACGAGGTAATTGTGTAACACCCTTGCTGTGTAACACAAGGTAGTTGTGCAACGTAATTGAACTGCTCATAGAAAACTGAAATTGAAAAAAATAGATAAATAAACAAGAAAAAGTATATTGTCTCCGAACGGCCAGGCAAAAGCACTCATTGTAATTACAAATGACTTGAACCCCCCCCCCAAAAAAAAAAAAAACCGGGGGTTCGAAACCTTCTGCGCTGGTGTAGAGCCACCGGGAACGAATATGTTTCTGTCTCCGACACGACAGGCGGAAGTGAGGGGACGACCGATTTTATGAGAGAGAGAGAGAGAATTTAAGCGACCGGCGTACAAGAAAGTCGGACCTAAGTTTTATCCCAAGAGGAGCAGCGACCTTTTTATAGATACATATGCCCGAGTGACAACGTGGCGTACCTGTCCCTGTTTGGTATGTATACCTATGCCAAGGCTACAGTTGTGTTACACTCTAGTTGTGTAACAAGAAAAGAAACGAAGTTTTTATTTATTAAGATTACCTTAGTTGTTTGATTTCTTTGTTTTACAGCATATCAACTATCGTGGGTTACTAAAAAGCAAAGCTATCCGTGTCGAAGAACTGCAGTGAAACTATTTACCCCATAGTAAAGGAGAAAATGGAGTTTAGGCTTTTCCCAAGGGCTTAGTCCAAAAGTGAACTTTACCGCGCCACTGGATCCCGAACTCGCTTTCTTCGAAGCCGCTGTTCAGCCAATGGAGTACTCTCCTATCCAAGCTGTGTAATAAGGAAAGAATCGAGTTCATTAACCATGATATGCAAAAATAAATACACTAGCAATTATAACGCGACCTTATTAGGCTTTCTTAATATGTTTTAGCAAGATCACATGTCGTCCTTCTTCTAAAGTGGCTGCTCCACCAGGGCTAGAGATCCAAAGTAGCTCTAGGGTATTACCGATAGATTGGGGAAGAGATGGATTCCTTAGTTTTTTCTTAGAGGTGGGGTTACCGTGGTGCTAATGCTTTCCTACAAGGATGTCTTTAGTTTTAAAATAATCCACGAAGTTTGATATGCCATTAAAAAAAGAAACCAAAACCAATCCTTTTTTTCCAAGACACAACTAATCGTATGAAACGTTAAATTTCCAAATTTAAAATGAAGAAAAATACCAAATGATTTTACAAAAAACAATTATTCACATTTAATTAAACATTATTAATTAGTTTTATTACTCATTATTTAAGCTGAACATGTAAAATAATTACATTGCATTATTACTTAAGGATATGAATTCGGGCAGAAACAAATATATTTAATGTTATTCAGTTCAATTAAACTTACAGGATGTCAGGAAATGTGTATACACACTTTGACCAGTGAAATAAAAATGACCCAATTACAGCCAAAACTTATAGGGAGATTTTTTTCTGGTTGTAGTGGCTAACTTCCTGAAATGCGACACCATAGTTATCAAGTTCGAATTATAATCGCAGTATAACGTTCACTTTTGGACAAATACCCTCGAGCAAGGTGTGAAATTCACAAATTCCACCCAGCTATAGGTTAAATAGTACCGCTACGGTTCTTCTTCAAGAATTGCTTCGGCATTAAATAACCCACTAAGTTGATATACTGTTAAACAACCGAAACCGAAACAACTTATCAGTTGCTAGGGGAAGAGAGAAGAAATGGAATCATTGATTTCCTAAGGACATAAGGGCAAAGTGAAATACAATCAGCCTCGTCCAGGATTCGAACTTCGGTCACCGATTTCATGTCCACCGACAATAATCGTAACACTAATCGCGCTTCCTATTGTAAAGTAGATTTATCTTTCATAGTCATTATTACCGTTTGTAACCAGTGGGTGTAATTTTTTGAAATGAAAGAAAAGATTGTTAAATGTTCATTGGTAAATGTTGAATTGCTCAAAAACAGTACAAAATTTAATTTTTTGCAGAAAGTTTTTTTTACTAAATTCTGAAAATTAATTGTTTTATTTCTCTGTTATTGATTTGTTTCTATTAGTAGAAGTTATATGAGTCTAGGGAGGCATGTTTAGTGTAACAGTGATTGCAGCTTGAAATGAAATTGGCAACATGAGGTCAAAACCCTGAACGAAGCTGTTTGTATTTCATTTCACGTTGATACCTTTGGGAAATGCATGAATCCATTTACTTCCCCCTCCAACAGCTATGGGTTAATATTAGGGCACACTGGGCTCTTTAATTTAATCGTAGATTAGACAACTCGTCAAGAAAGAAAACCCTGAATTCAGATTTGTTGAAATCCACTAGAAACTTACCTTATATCTCATACTGCTCATAGTAAAGGGGTTTAGTAAATGCAAGCGTAATACGTGAGCTATTCAATAAATAAAGGAAGATTTTTTGACTTAGTAGAAACCTATTATATATACGAAGGTCATTCAATAAATAAGGGAAATTGTTTTGACTCAGGAGAGACCTAATATATACACGAAGGTCATTCAATAAATAAGGGAAATTGTTTTGACTCAGGAGAGACCTAATATATATACGAAGGTCATTCAATAAATAAGGGACATTTTTTGACTAGGGAGGGACCTATTATATATACGAATGTCATTCAGTAAATAAGGGGAAGTTTTTTTGAAAAAAGCAATTTTTTTCAGAACTTTTTTCCCATGATTAGAAAATCGGCATTGTTTAGAATTGATTTATAGCAACGTTGTTTTTCAATCTCACAAAAATATTTGATTTGAGGTTATTCAAAATGGTGACAACTCAAACAGAGTGTCCCTAGCTTGAACAGAGATCACTCATCAAACTTTCTGTGGAAGTAGAGACCATGTTAAATTTTCAGAAGAAAGTGCGATGTGTACGGAGAAGCAAGTTTTTATTCAAAAAATGTTACAAACAATCAAATCACCAGCGATTTCCTTGAAATCTAAACAATGCTTCCAATCCACCTCATTTATTGAATAACACTCGTACATACCGATATATATTTGAGATTAAAAGTCAACAATAGCTTTGGCATTAAATAACCTACAAAGGTTCATATGCCATTAAACAAAGAAACCAAACCAAACCTATAAATGATGAAAAATTCATTGTCTGTTGAAGTCCCATACAAAGTCTTGGAGAATGCTGAAAAATTGACCGAAAATACATTGTTTGAAGAAACTGCCTAGGAAGATGTGGGTGGGGGGTGTCCTCGTGGTGTAATGGTTAAAGTGATTGGCTGCAGAATAGTAGGATGCGAGTTCGTACTCCAGTCGCACTATTACGTTCACTTTCGGGCAAATACCCTTGGGAAAGGTATGAACCCCCCTTATCCTGCAAGCTATGGGTTAAATAGTAGCACTACTGTTCGTCTAGGAGAATGGCATTAAATAATCTACAACGGTAAAGTAGATGAGAAAAATAAGCTCTACTTTTTTAAAGTACAGTTTAGATATTTCTGGAATCGCGGCTATACGTGTTGTATACTATTTTTGGTGATGTTAATAATAACAGTGATACATATACATATACATATACCGGCCGTTTCAGACACGAACGGTAGAGGATGCCCTCGTGGTGTAATGGTTAAAGCGATAGACTGCGGAATCGTAGTGAGCGAGTTCGTACTCTAGTCACGCTATTATGTCCACTTTCGGGCAAATACTCTTGGGAAAGGAATGAACCCCCTTATCCTCCCATCTATGGGCTAAATAGTACCACTATGTTCCTCTTGAAGGATAGCTTTGGCATTAAATAACCAACGAAGGTTGATATGCCATTAAGCAAAGAAACCGAAACCAGACACGAACGGGTTCATTAATTTTTGGCTTTGGTCCATAGCGACACGAAGTGAGAGACACACTTCTTAAAAGCCTGTGATGACCATACTATGCTGACCTCCCGCAACGTGCGGTGCATCTTGGGATGTTTAAGATCTCAATTCATCTCTGCCGATCGAGATCCGAAAAACTCAACCGCACGCCTCAGCGGTAGAAAACTCAACTGCCGTCTTCAACGGTAGAAAACCCAAGTACTGTCTTTTCAAAATCCTCAAATTCTCAGGATCATCTCTTCTGGGCATGACGTCATCCCCACTCCAGTCTCATTTCCTGTCTGGGGGTTTATTATGAGAAATAGTGATTGTCATATCCTTTGCGCGCGGGCACCCTCTGACTATACGCCTTGACTAAGAGACCCGAGTGGTTCGAAGCCTTACCAAACTGAATGATAAAATATTATTAACGAAAAATGATTAATATAAAAAAATCATTCCTTAATTATACAATATACTTGTATGTATATTATTTATGTCTATATTTTCCCAACCTCTCTTCATAGACAGGAGTACAGCTGGTTTGATTTAAGAGATTTCCTGCTTCTAAGCCGATTGCCGTACTAAGACTAAAGAAACCAGTCTACCCTACTATTTACCTATAGATAAGAAGGAAGAAGAGATTGATTTATGCTTGTCACAATGGCATAAATACAAAGTGAAACGCAAACAACCTTGCCCGGGATTTGAACTTGAGTCGTCGATTTCATTTTCTCCGACAATAACCGTTACGCTACGATCGCATTCACCATTCAGTTTCCTTTTTAGGTGGTTGTTTCGATTTCTGGGTATATACAATATACATCTCGTATATATGATATACTGCACTTGAGTCTTCGCACCTCACAATCAATATATATACAAATAATGTTTCTTCACAAATTTCTCTTCTGAAGTATCTCTCTATCTATCTATCTCATAGTTTCGTATAACTTGACTCAGATGGAAATAACACAAACCAGCTTCTGTCAGTGTTTCAAATTTTTCTACTGTTATCATAACCAGATGTGAGTTAAGTCTTGATCGATTACCCGGCGTAGATAGAGGGGTACTTCAGCTAGTTTAAGTATACATTAATTTCTTTTTTCAGAATGTTTAATTTAATTATTTTTCAACTCGCCATAAACGTTTTAGTGTATTTGCTTTGTTAATCTACTGTTTTTAACGATCTTATCAATTATTTTAGCAATTCTTAATTATTTTTAATTAATTCATTCGTAATCATTGTTTTTTCTTTTCTTTTCCTTTCTTTTCTTTTCTTAATTAATTTTGGTATCGGCAGTAATTATAGCTGAAAAATAGAAAACTTTATTCGCTTATTATTTTTTAGTATTGTAATATTTATTTTTTTTAATCATCGTTGTATTCATTTATCATTGTAGCCCTAATTGCTTTATCATATCACCTTTGGAAATTCTATGAAATTCATGGATAAAGACGGCACGAAGTTAAACGATGAATAACATTCTAAAATAATCATTGTCGATTTCTATTTTCAAAATTTGGTGAATTGTTCTGGTTTCTTTGTTTAATGGCATCTCAACCTGTGTCGGTCATTCAATGCCAAAGCTATCCTAAAAGAACAGCAGAGGTATTTTGAACACATAGCTGTATGGAGGGTCCATGCCTTTCCCTCGGGGTATTAAAGCGAAAGTGAATGTAATAGCTTGACTGATATTTGAACACGCTTATTACGATGTCACGGTTAAGAACATTAGCCACTACGCCTCGAGAACTCCTTTCTCAGGAATATAATCATAGCACATTTATATATATATATATATATATATATATATATATATACAGTCATCCACTGACTGGCTGTTTCGTTGTATCACAACTCTTCAGAGTGGCCATACACCCGAGATGCTTCAAATTGTAATCGAAACCTGGCTGATCTTACGTCAGTCCGACATCTTACCTATCAGCTATCGTCATCTCAGCGTAAGCAAAGGAATTTTAAGGTTTATCTTCATATGTACTTATCGGCTACCGGAGTACTTAAATCATAAGAGCTTTGTATATATATATATATATATATATATATATATATAAAGAAACGTAACCTTTCAATTAAGCAAGAGAACATGATGGCCAAGTCGTTACTCGGAGATTTGATGTGCTAAGAATTTGTAACTGGTTTGTCTGTCGACTTTACATCCGCAGGTATTTTATTAAAATCTGATAAGTCGTTTTTTTTATTATTAAAGTCGGCGTTTTATAAGTGCCGACGCTGTTCTTCATACCTTCCATATATAATCCTTTTCACAAATCTTACATGTAATAATATAAAAACCTGCCGCTGTCGTAATTTTCTTGTCTGGTTTATGAACTATGCTTTTAATGTTTTGGACAGGTGTGCTTATGACAATTTGAATTCTTAAGTTTCATAGTTTTATTCATAGTGTTTTATAATTAAGCTTGTTGTCAAAAATATGTGGTCAGAGTCCATGTGGCGTAGTGGCTGATGTGCAATAATGTGATATCGTACGAGGCGAGTTCGAACTCTAGTCGCGGTGTTACGTTCGCTTTTGGACAAATACCGCTGGGAAAGATGTAGTTTTCCTTATAGCCACGTCCAGTTATGAGTTTAAATCGTACCATTAATGTTCTTCTCCAAAGAGTGCTATGGAATGAAATAACCCACGAAGGTTGATATGCTATTAAACAAAGAAACCAAACCAAATCAAACCAAACCTAGATAAGGTGAGTGTGTCTCCGTGGTGTAGTGGCTAACGTCCTGAACTGTGATATCTTTAATGGTGAATATGAATTCCGGTCGCGCTATTACGTTCATTTTTGGACTTATACTCTTCGGAAACATATGAACTCCTTTATCCTCCCAGTTTTGGGTTACATAGGACCATTACAGCTCTACTGCAAGGTTTGCTTTGATATCGAATGACTCACGAAGGCTTATATGCCATTAAATAAAGACACTAAACCTGTTTGATAGCAAGTTTTATATCTCGAGGTGAATATATTACTTTTATATAAAATCCGAGTAACTTTTAAACATATCTATTTGATCAACTGATACTACCACACCGGGTTACAGTGGATTTTAGAGTAATCGAAATGCATCTGCTAAAAACTATTCGTATTCGATAGGACTGTGTGCAAAAAACAAAATAAAACAACCCCCCTCAAAACCCTTAAGAAACAACTACACAAGAAATATGAATGTAAAATGAAGGCGATTCCTAAACCTCTAGACCAGTTGACACGCTGTTAAAATTAACCAATCAACAACGTATTTTATATAGTAAAATTAAGGATATTTCTATGAATTTTTTTGTTAGTAATTTTTAAGAACATCTATGAAGACATCCATCCTTTTTTTTTAAAGAAAGTCCATGGCTATATCTGTATCTTTATGGAGAGCCCAAATTTAACAATTTGCTAGAAGAGGCTGCGTAATCGTACCCCGAGCCACAAATAATTTAGAATAATCTTGTTTTGATGTAGTCCTAATGTACTTATTCTATATTGTTATTAAGAATGATTCCGTTTTACCTTTTACAAACATTTATACGCAGTGATTTTGTCTGAAAAAAACATTTGTTTACACTTGAGTTCTCGAGTTGAGTTGTTTTTCTTTCCGTTTTCCGCTTTGAAGCTTTGAGTTTCCCCAATCCATCATTTATTGTCTTTTGGTCAGTTTTGTTTCAGCTTCTGTCACGATTATTCACTATTTGATTCATTATCCGTTGGCCGATAGTCATTTCAAAATAGAAGCAGCACAGTTTCCAATGCTGAGGAGTTTCTCTTTGTTATATAATAATTTCCTCCACACCATCATCCGCTCCAAGCACCGTTGAAAAAATTTGACAGACGACAGGGTTAAAGGTTTGGTTTCTTACAACAACGTCATCGCTCAGCATGTCTGCCACTACGCTACGAGAACTCTCTCTACCACTCGAAAGTTAGAATTTAGAGTTTGGTTTCTTGTGTACAGCAGAGCGGATATCCGTTTTTGAGTTTAATGTTTTAGGAACTTCTTTTTAAGGGCTTTGATATTTTTCTGAGAAAATCAAGGGACTTTTCTCTTCACTATGAAAGACGGTTTGGAAACTCATTGAATTAGCCTGCCGGAATTACTAGCTTATTGCTTGAGTGATAATTTTTTCCTTGTCACCATAACCAAAGTGTTTCACCAAATCTAAAAGTAGAAAAATACCAACGTGCGTCGTAAAATGGAGAAAAATTATTATTATCATTATTATTATTATTATTATTTCCTCTCTTAAAGAGTTTTTCACATCAGTATTAGCTGATGGTTCCTCACTGGAGTCTGAGTGACAGCAAGTCTCCTCAAGTTTCCAGGACTATTCTCACTATTCTGGCCATTCTCAGTAATGCTGTCATTTTGATAGTCTCTACCCGTCCTCCAACTTCCAAGTCCTTCAGGCCTTTTAATAATCCTTTAGTTATTGTGCCAAAAGCACCAATCACAATTAGTACAATCGTCACTTTCATGTTCCACAGCTTTTTCAATTTTCTAGCAAGGTAGAGGTACTTATCCTTCTTTTCACATTCTTTCAGTTTTATTCTGTGGTCAGCAGGGATAGCAAAGTCGACAATTTTGCAAATTCTCTTTTTTTTTTTTTTGGTTAATTATTATAAGGTCTGGTCTTCTGGCCGAGATAAGGTGATCCGTGTGTATGTCAATATTATTATTATTATTCACTCATTAGAGCTTTTCACATCAGCGAAAGCCGATGGTTTTTCACTGAAGTCTGAGTGACAGCAAGTCTCCTCAAGTCTCCAGGACTCTTCTTAGTATTCTGGCAGTTCTTAACAATGCTGTCGTTTGGATGGTCTCCACCCGTCCGCCAACTCCAACACCACCAGTCCCTTTAGTAATCCTTTAGTTACTGTTCCAAACGCACCAATTACAATCGGTATAATTGTCACCTTATTATTATTATTATTATTATTATTATTATTATTATTATTTGTGAGTGTTCTTCCCTTCATCTCTTCAGGCCTCTTCTCAATACTCTAGTCGATCTCAACAGTCGATAGAGTCCCCGTGATGTAGTGGACTGTGATAAATGAGTTCGAACTCTAGTGACGTGA
>OY757910.1:34658435-34675935 GCA_963585895.1 Sepioteuthis lessoniana | reverse complement strand
GAAGAAATCTTCTCCAGCTGCAATGCACTTGTTATACCATTACAACAACTTCTGGAAGGCCTCATGGAAGTCCTCTTTTGTGAGCATGTCAATGACCTTCGTCACAGTCTCTTTCATCTCCTCAATTGTCTAATAACGACAGCCTCTGAGCTTAGGGAATATCCAAAAGTCACAGGGAGCAAGGTGAGGAACAATAGGGACGGTGAGGAACTGTCTTGATGCCCATCTTGCTCAAATAGTCTGTGACAAGGATGGAGTTGTGGACTGGTGTATTGTCCTGGTGCCACTGACCCGATTTGAAGAGTGCTGTCCTCTTCCCAATGGAATCTCTTCCTGAACTCCCTTAAAACCTCAACATAGAAACCCTAACCCTAACCCTTTGGCCAATCAACTCTGGTGTATTGACTTCCTTACTCCTCTCACACCTCTCATCATCCCTCACACACTCCCTGCCTTCCTTGAATCTCTTATGCCACTCAAAAACTGATGCTCCATTCATGCAAGATTGTCCAAATGCTGCCTGAAGCATTCCATAATTTTCTGTGGCATTTTTTTCAAGTTTAAAACAGAATTTTATTGCATATCGTTCTTCTTAAGTGTCCTCAAGTCCAGATTGCATTTTTGAAATTCACCATTTGTGACAATCTGGCTTTAGTAGGGTGTATTCCAAATGCTGCTGTAGCTGTTCATTCGAAGCTGAAATCATAAACGTTGGTCAGTCATCTCATAAGATGTATAGCAATAACATACTGAATTTTCAAGAGACTACGTCAATTTTAAATACCTGTACAAAAAAGTCTGGTAACTTATTGAAGGCACTACGTACGTAGGAGATTAGATTTCTTCAGGATGAATTTATTTGGGATTTACTGTCTCCAGTTGACGTTTAGTATTTTGCGCAAGTGATGAATCATGTAGATGTGAAGTATTTGGATATCCGCTTTTTTTACGGTCCAAGTATCTATGCCTTACAGTAGGGTTGAGAGAACTATGTATGCGGTACCCTGTACGTATAGTTTTTATGACGAGGGCTGTGTTGGACCAGACTCGCTTTCATGGCCTGTCAAAGACCTTAGAAGTATTTGACATGCATGTATCTTTTTCTGCATCTAGCCTGTAATTATTGGCGACTGTGGAGTCTAGATGTTTGAATTTGTTCCCTTGGGTTAGTACTTGGCCTCTCTCTCTCTCTCTCTCTATATATATATATATATATATATGTAAATAGTTAAAAGAGTAATACTATCATTATTATTATTATTATTATTATTTACTCCTTTATAGTTTTTCACATCAGTGTTAGCTGATGGTTTTTCACTGGAATTCGAGTGACAGCAAGTCTCCTCAAGTCTCCAGGACTCATCTCAGAATTCTGACCGTTCTCAGCAATGCAGTCATTTGAATAGTCTCAACCCGCCCGCCACCTTCCAAGTCCTCCAGGCTTTTTAATAATCCTTTAGTTATTGTACCAAAAGCACCAATCACAATTGGCACAATTGTCACTTTCATGTTCCACGGCTTTTTCAATTCTCTAGCAAGGTCGAAGTACTTATCCTTCTTTTCACATTCCTTCAGATTTATTCTGTGGTCCGTCGGGACAGCAAAATCGACAATTTTGCAAATTCTCTTCATTATTATTATTATTGTTCGAGTTTTTCACATCAGCGTTAGTTGATAGTCTTTCACAGGAGTCTGAGGGAGAGCAAGTTTCCTCAAGTCGCCAGGACTCTTTTCAGTATTCTGGCCAATCTTATTGATGCTGTATTCAAGATGGTCTCCACTTATTTTTTTAATTTCTAACTCCTCCATTACCTTTATTAATCCTTTGGTGACTGTATCAAAAGAACCAATTATATTTGGTCTCAACATCACTTTCCTGTTCCACATTTTTTTTCAGTTCCATCGCAAGGTCGAAGTATTTATTCTTCTTTTCACTTTCTTTAAATTTTACTCTGTAGTCAGCTGGGACAACAAAGTCCGTAATTCTTCAAGATTTCTTTTTTGTTGATTATTATAAGATCCGGGGTCATCTTTTCGAGATTAGGTGAACCGTTTGGATGTCAACATCTCAGAGGAATGTGTGTGTGTCATTCTCCAGGACTGATGTTGGGTTGTGCATATACCATTTGTTCGTATGGTCAAATTGAAATTTCTTGCACAATTCCCAGTGGATCACTTTGCCCACCCAGTCGTGTGTAGTCTTATACTCTTTCTGGGCACTCGCTTATTATTTGATTGATCGTTTCGTCTATATCTCCACATAACCTGCATTTGCTGTTTTATTGTGTCTTATCTGTTCTTGCTTTGATATGACTGGTCTTGATAGCATTGTGTTGTGTTGCTATCAGGAGAGCTTACGTTTCTCTCTTAAAGTTTACCTTTCTTAGCCACGTCCAGGTTTTCTCGTGTAAGATGTTGCTTATTAATTGCTTAAAACGTCTATAAAGTTGTTTTTCCTCCCATTTTTGTTTTTTTGGTTATTGCCGTTCTGTTGGTCCTCGTGTCGTCAGGATTGTTTCTGGTGACTGTAATCAGTTTTCCTTTGCGCTTTTCTCTGTAATCTTCGAGTCGGTGTAACGATGCGCCAGTGCTGTCTTCAGTGCTGGCAAGTCATCTTCCTCCTTCTTTTCTTAGCACATATAGTCTATTAACATTATCTCTGGGATGTAATGCCTTATGCATGGTCATTAGCTTTTTTGTTCTCTGGTCCATTTGTTTAAATTCTTCTCTGGTCCACTTTAAGAATCGTCCCGAATATCTTTGGAGCGGAACAGCACAGATATTTATCCCTTTGATAAGGTTTCTGCTATATAGTTTTGTCTCGAATAACTTTCTGGTTCTCCTGAAATATTCTAAATTTTTTTCATTTCATCTCCTCTTGGTGGTGTCAGATTCCAATATCCCAAGTATTTGTGGGTTTCTTTTTCTCCGAGCGTTCTAATTTTGTCTTGACTTGGGAGTTCCATTCCGTCCATTATGTGTCGTTTTCAGCGTTTCATTATTATTATAATTATAATTATTATTATAGGATTGGTCGTCTTACCGAGATAAGGGATTTGTTTGTATCTCAAAATCCCAGAGAATTTTGAGCGTCTTATTCTCCTGGACATATTCTGTGTGGTGCATTTATCATTTAGTCATATGGTCAAATTTGAATTTCTTACACAAATCCTAGTAAATCATCTTCCTCATCCATTTTCTTCTAATCCTATACTCTTTTTTGCGCAATTATTATTATTGTTATTATTATTACAAAGAATCGTTTCCTGAAATGTAATAATTTACGTGAAACCATATTATGATTCGTGTTTGATAAGAATACTTTAAACTATAACCATGTTCATATCTTTAATTATCAAATCGGTATAGTACCTTGAAACTATATCATTTCATGAGCTTTTACTTTTAGACATAGATACTTGAAACCATTCATTCAGTAAACATATAAATTGCGTGCAAAACAATGAAATAATAAAATTGTTTAAAAATGGCAAAGGAGCCGTGAAAGAAAGAAAGAAAGAAAGAAAGAAAGAAAGAAAGAAAGAAAGAAAAATTAAGAAAGAGAGCATCCCAAGAATAATTAAAAATGTTGATAAAAATCGTATCATGGATAAACAAGGTGATATAAAAGACGTCGGAAGAAAGAAAAGGATCGTTCATTATTGCTGTCAATGATAAAGTACATAAAGTTAAAGACTAACAAAATCCCAGAAAAATAATGTTTGCCTTTGTGAAAAAGGGTGAAACCCCATATTCAGAGAAGAACTTGCATAGAATGAATATAAAATTAGGCATGACAAAGTAGGAACAGTCATACACAGTGAACAGTGCAAACAGGTTGGTTTTACTCATATAGACAGTTTGTTTGCGTGGGTTTTATGGCATACGAATAGTTGTAGGTTATTTAATACCAACTCCATTTTTATACAAATAAACAGTTCTATTTCAAACAATTCAGTTCAGCATAAGTATACAGCTTAATCGACTAAACTGAATCGCTTGAAATAGAAATGTTTTTCACAAACAGTTCTATTTCAAACAATTCAGTTTGGCGTAAATTCAGTTTCAATTTCAAAAACACTTCCATTTCAAACAATTCAGTTTAGCATTAGTACGCAGTTTGAATATTAAAACAGTTCTATTTCAAGCAATTTAGTTTAGCATAAGTTCACATATTAGTTCTATTTGATCCATAGATAGAACCCTGTCAGGTGCTACCACTCCAATCCATAGTGGACCAGGGAGCGATGGCAATAAAGGGGTACTCCACATTCCCCAAATCTCCAGGATTACTGGATCCTCACCATCAGATTGTTTAGTGTCATTACCAGGACACTCGTTCGGGGGTCTTACCCCTCTGCAGAGATGCAGTCGGTGTATTCTACAGCCCAAGCCGACTGGGCTGATGTCGTTTAGCGTCATAACAGGACACTCGTTCAGGGGGAATCTTACCCTTGTGCAGTGGTGCAGTCGGTGTATTTTACAGCCACCACTCCCGGGACTAAGTGGGCAAAATGGTATCAGTATCTCTGCAGGAGTTGCCAAAACACAAGGTCGGACTGTTTGAGAGACTCCTTATCTTGGTTTTTGCCACTCCACCATGGCAAATTACCTTATTGTGTTGGTAGGATGTTTGAATTCAGAGGTTTCCTTCTCCTAAACCAGTTGCTCTTGCAAAGGCTAGAGAGCCCATGCTACCCTACTATTTATCCATTGCTCAAATTCATTTAATACCATATATATTTGGTATATTTAAGGCTATGAAAGTAATTAAATAGTGTAGCAAAGAGCACACAAACACGAATAAGCACATATACCAACTCAAATACATACGTGTATCATTAAATAAATTTCCAGACTTTTTTAGTATGGGGCCTTTTATTGATAGTGCACACATGAAACTCTACTCCCCTTCGAAGTAATCTCCTCCGGCTGCAATGCACTTGTTATACCGTTACAACAACTTCTTCAAGGTCTCATGGAAGTCCTCTTGTGTGAGCATGTCAATGACCTTCGTCACAGTCTCTTTCATCTCCTCAATTGTCTAATAACGACAGCCTCTGAGCTTAGGAATAACCAAAAGTCACAGGGAGCAAGGTCTGGGCTATAGGGACGGTGAGGAACTGTCTTGATGCCCATCTTGCTCAAATAGTCTGTGACAAGGATGGAGTTGTGGACTGGTGTATTGTCCTGGTGCCACTGACCCGATTTGAAGAGTGCTGTCTTCTTCACAAGGAATCTCTTCCTGAACTCCCTTAAAACCTCAACATAGTAACCCTAACCCTAACCCTTTGGCCAATCAACTGTAGTGTATTGACTTCCTTACTCCTCCCACACCTCTCACCATCCCTCACAGACTCCCTGCCTTCCTTGAATATCTTATGCCACTCAAAAACTGAGGCTCGATTCATGCAAGATGTTCCAAAAGCATTCTGAAGCATTCCATACGTTTCTGTGGCATTTTTTCTAAGTTTAAAACACAATTTTATTGCATATCTTTCTTCTAAAGTATCCTCAAGTCCAGATTGTATTTTTGAAATTCACGAGCTGTGACAATCCGGCTTTAGTAGGGTGTATTCCAATTGCTTTTGTAGCAGTTCATTCGAAGCTGAAATCATAAAAATTGGTCAGTCGTCTCATCAGATGTATAGCAATAATATAGTGAATTTTCAAGAGTCTACGGCAATTTTAAATGCCTGTACAAAAAAAGTCTGGAAACTTATTGAAGGCACCACGTATAAGCCTAAATATGCATGCAGATACACACACATTTATAGGCATCCATACTTATGGATGCATATGCAAAAATATCCACGCAAATGTACACAGATACATATACATAAAACAAACATATAGGCAGGGCACTTAACGTAACGCCTATTGTAAAAATGGAATCTGTGACCTGAGTTTAAATCTTGGATGAGATTGTTAGCATTTTGCTTCGTGTTAATGCTCTTTTAAAAGTCAAGAATCCATTTTTTCTCCCCCGAGCTATGGGTACATAGTAGGTTAAACTGGGTTCTTTAGCCTTAGCAAGGCGACAAGTATAAAAGAAATTGTTTATTTCCTTCTTACCCACAGACAATCACTGTCACTTTTTTCTACATCGTGTTGTATACTCAGCTGTGTCATTATAAACAACGAGGAACAAGTATATATAAAAAATTGGCGATGATACTTGTGGAGCAGAAAAGCAATCGCAGAGAGTTCGCGCTCACGAAGGAGTTCTCGGGAAACGGAAGAACCAGTGAACAACTGACTTTAGCCAAAATTCGGGAACCTATATAGTCTACAACTCTCATGTGACCTGCAGCAATTCCTCTTTTTCATTGGTTATGGTTACTTGCCCAAGCCCACTTCTGTTTGCGGACGCATCTGCCACCTCACCGAATTCAACCACGCCCATAGGTCAAGGTGATACTCCGATAATCACTTTGTTGATATAATCTTCGGCCGAATGGAGTTGTCACCAACATCTGCCGATACAACAACACCTGTGGGCATGATGACATTCCGGTGATCACTCAGATCTTATCAATGTATCTATCAACATCCGTTGTATTCACCCCTGCAGGTCACGTTAATATATTACAATCGCTTGTAAAAATGAGTTCATCGGAGGATCCCCACCTATTTCGATCAACCCTGTAATTTGGCGCTCCCCACTGTTTAACATAATTCATAAACAGCAGTTGGAGGTTTTAAACTTTCATTGACTGAATCATCTATCATCTGAGTCATGGAGCTAATTCATTTCTGGTAGAAATTAAAAGTACTTTTGTGTATAGGCTCTCAATTTCATGCTATGATTTTCTTCTTCTCAAAGTCTGAATCTCTAATGTCTCGATCAGAATCTGCTGGATCGGCATTCTGACCCGCAAGATTATTTTAAACCTGTAAACCCGGTGAATATCATTCCAGAATTAAGTGCTTGCTATTTAATGAAAGGTCTGTATAGCAGAAGTCCAACTATGGAAGGTCAGATTGCACCAATTGCCTTAAAAATCATCATTCTACATTCTAGATATCTGGGGTTCTTCACTGACCACTGGCATCAATAGGATGATATTTCTCCAACTTCACGCCAAGCCCGAATTGACATAAGGTCATTTTATATTAGGAGGAGGCACCCACGAATCGAAACTCCCACGTGGCCATTACACAAATGCTTGGTTTTGTCAGCATTTCCCTTCAGGTTTACATTGGGCTCCGGATATTAAACCCTAAGCTCGCCCCTTTCAAGGAAGGGGACTGATGCTGCCTAAGGGAAGGCTTCCTGGGATCAAACTAACAATAATTTACATAAAATACCCTCGCAAAGACTAGCAAGCCCTTTTCGACGAAGCATCAATAGAGTATATACAACAATGTAACCTACCAAGCAGGTTGCTTTTCTATTATTACTCAGATGATGCTCAATAAGATTAGCCCTTAGAATCAGCATTCAAAATTCTGGTATTCATTTTTTTCTTTACCTTGTATTGAACTCTAACCAAAAGCAACAACGGGAAATATGTAATGTCGATGTGATAGATTTTGACAACTGTGGCTTTTTTTTAAGTGTTATATGTTAAAAAAATCAAATCGTTTTTAGACGTTGAGTGCAAATAAAAGAAATCACCTCCTTAAATGCAAAATTTTTACGTGAGAAAGCCTTCGTGCAGAGCAGACGACAGTGCAGACAAAGCAAGTCAAAGTCATTTGGAACGTCGGTACGTAAATGGATGAGTGCGCATGAGCAGATGACTGGTGAGAATTTCCGGTTGTCAAAAAAAAAAAAAAAAAAAAAAAAAAAACTAAAACAAAAAAAACGAAAAACAAAAAAAAAAACCCCAACAAAACTACAATAACCAAAGACGAACGTTATAAACACATAAACTAAAACGAGAAAGTAGGGAAGAAAGCATGTTTGTATAAAATGCGGAGAATTTTTTTTGTACGTGGCGATTACATAGAATGACACGGAATTAAAGTGAAAAAAAAAAGAAAGAAAGAAAAAAAAAATAAAACAATGGTAATTATAAAAGACAAAGGAATTTTTTCTTTTCTTTTTTTCAATCTGTCTGCTTTTGTGTCTTTTGAAAAGCGCTGTTTGATGTTCTTTGATGATATTTCATGATGAAAATTGTTTTTGTCACTGGTTTGGATCACCATTAATTTGTATAACTTTGAATAGATAGAGAGTTATATATTAACAGAGAGAGATATATAAGAATAAATTCAAATAGATAGATAAATAGATAGATAGATAGATAGATATCAACAGAGTAAAATAAATAGACGTATCGAGATAGATAGATAGATAGATATTAACAGAGTGAGGTAAATAATCTAAAAAAAGTAAAAGTAACTGAGTAAGATAAGCAGAATGAGAGAATAATATAAACAGTGATATATATATATATATATATATATATATATACATATATATATATATATATATATATATATATATATTAACAGAATGAGGTAGAGAGATCTAAAAGGAGTAAAAGTAACTGAGTAAGATAAAGAGAATGAGATAGATAGAATAATATAAACAGTTATATATATATATATATATATATATGTGTGTGTGTGTGTGTGTGTGTGTGTGTGAACATGGTAAGATAGATAGACAGATAGACATCAACAGAGTATAATAAATAGATGTATAGAGATAGATAGATATGTGATTTACGATTGATACATGCATATGACTAAACTGTAATGGAGAAGCCTAGAGGTAGTGATATAGGAGGGTGGAGAGAAACGTTTGTAGGCTGAAAAGTTCATATGACGATATCATATTTGCTACTGATAACTTTTTTGTCTAATGGGGGACATAAGCACAGCAGCAACGGTAGAAAAATAGTTTGGGCCAAAAATAGGTATTATGTTGAAAAATAAATCTCATTTGGTCACATTCCCTGTGAGTATCTTGGACGACCAATGAACTTTTCTGCTGATACTCATTTATTCACATAAATTAAAACACACACACACACACACACACACACACACACACACACACACACACACACACACGCACGCACGCACATACACACACACATACACACATACATATATATACTTGGTTATTTAATTAATAAGGTGAATTTTGACACAGGAGCAAGCAAAATAAATCATTGTTTACATTTACTCTTTTTTTAGGGAACTCGACTGTAATAGGTCTTTTTATATCCCAGAAAACTGTCAGCAAAGAGTTCTCATTGCCCACTGAGCCCGGAACGTTTCTTTACCGGAGAGTCCATGTACTTTAGCTCCATGGACTATATTTTCAACTCGTTGTGGAAAGCCCATGTTTAGTCCCATTCTTAACCTTTCTTCTCCGCACACACATTATGCTGTTAATTTCACATGGTTTATATGCCTCAGACACCAAAACATTGATGACCGACCTCTGTTCAAGTCTGGAGAATCTTTTTTTACTATAGACTAATTTCAAACAATACAGAGTTTACATTTATGAAAAAAAAAAAGAAATACTACTGCTCGTAGTGTAATGGTTAACGTTTCGAGAAATGGACACGGCGACAAGAGTTCAAATCCTGAACAAGGTTAATCGCATTTCACATAGCACGCTTGGGACTCTTATGAATCCTATTATTCTCCCTTTTAGTATGGGTAAATGGGAGGGCAGGCAGGGTTCTTTAGCTTTACTTAGGCAACCAATCTAGGATAACGAAAACTCTGAATTCAAACCTTTTTTACTCCGCTTAAAAATTGACCTGCTCCTGCGGAACGGATTGATAAATACCAACATTTATTGAAAAAAAAATGAAAAAACGAATTTCATATGCTCCATAACATTTAATGTCAAAGCCGTTCTTGAAGAGGAACAGTAGTGGTTATCTATCCCATAGGTGGAGGAATAGGAGGGTTCATGCCTTTCCAAAGGGTGTTCGTTCGAAAATGAACATAAAAGTGTGACTGGAGTTCGAACTCACTTACAAGGATGTCATAGTCCAGCATGTTGGCCACTACCCACATGAATTGTATGGATCTATATCCGGACCTAATGAGTAGAGTGTTCGCCAATGGTCCGGAAGACTGGGGTTCAATCCCCAGTCGAGTCATTCCAAAGACTCAAAAAATGGTACTTGATGCCGCCTTACTTAACACTCAGCATTATGAGGTAAAGCGTAGCAATCCAGGAAATGGAGTAGCGGCCTCTCCTAAACCTCAGTGTAGTAGCTATTGAAAAGGGAGCCTTCGGGTCGCCCTCGAATAAGGTCGCCAACTTTACTTACTTATATACATTCAAATGAGCTTTAGACTGTCGTCGAAATGTCTAAACATCGCCATCTTAGTTTCTCGGCTGTGCACGCGTCATCATTTAAAGTATAAAGTTTAATCTTGTATAAATGAAGATCATTCAATCAATAAAGGAAATTATCTATCAATCAATCTAACTATCTATCTATGATGATCATTCCATAAACGAAGGTAAGATTTAATATATATATATATATATATATATATATATGTTGCATAGTCACAACCAACTATACCCATATACATGCGGAAACATAGTCAACACAATAATGACGAACGAAACACAGTTCTTTAGAAAAATATACCTCTCACACTTTATTCGAAATGGTACGAAAGGATTACGAAAGGGTTATGTGTGAGAGGTGAGTTGGAGACTGAAGAAAGACTGCAACATATTGACCCCCAGCTCTTTTGGCTATAGCAGCACTTCTTTCCCATTCTGCTGGGCTGCTCAACCGGGGGCCCTGAGGGTCTGGTTCTCACTGCTTCGAACTGCAACAACTGACTCTAAAACTAACTGAACTTCCGACAGTTAAGGTTATCCCCTGATATCTTCGACTGGATGCACCTGTAATTTACACAGGTGCATTTCTTATTTGACAACTCGGCCGGGTCGGAGGTCAATATGTTACATATATATTTTTCAGAATTTTTTCTTCAAATGTAAATTCTACGTTGTTTATAATTGGTTTACATCAAAAAATATTTGAATCACCCCAAAATACTTGTTTTGAGTCTATTCAAAATGGTAGTTAGTAAAGTTGGCGGCCGTAGTCGAGGGTGACCCGTAGGCTCCCTTTTCGATAGCTACTACACCAAGGTGTAGCGTAGGGCGCTACTCCTTCCCATGAATTGCTCCACTTTACCCTTGATCCTTACCTTATAATGCTGTGTGTTAATCAAGGTAGCATCGAGTACCATTTTTTGAGTCTTTGGTATGACTCGACCTGGGATTGAACCCAGGTTTCCCAGGCCATTGGCGAACACTCTATTCATTATGCTAATGAAAATAGTATTCTAAGATTGAAAAGAGAACAGTGATCAAATTTTGGTTAACTAAGAAATACAAACCGTGTGAAATTTACAGAAGTATGTATAATGTGTACGGATAAGCAGATTTTAGTCAAGAAAATGTTTATAAGTGGCTAAAGCATAGAATTTCCGCTACAAGTCAGAGTAAAAAGGACAAGCCAACGACGTGGAAACACACTGACTCTCCGATTAAGAAAAAATTCCAGGCTCAGTGATCAATAAAGAAGTTCATGCTGACAGATCGTCTTTGACATGAAAAGGCATCACCACTGATTTTCTTGAAAAAAGTGCGACTGTAAAAAGTGTTTCCTATGGAGAACACCCTAAGTAAATTTCACCTTGTTTTTCAAATGACTCTCATCTATCTATCTATCTATCTATCTATCTATCTATCTAATAACGTGGTAAAGTATCTATTTCAGAGTATATATATATATATATATATATATATATATATATATATATATATATATAACAGCTCATTGGAATAATGGTTTGAGTGACCGGGAGACCGAGGTTCAATCCCATGTGAATCATACCAAAAACTCAGAAAATTGTTCTTGATCCTTTCTTGCCTAACACTCATCATTACAAGGTATAGGTCAAGGGTAAATGGAGCAATCCAGGTAAAAGAGGAGAACCCTCCCCTACTACTTGATGTTGTAGCTATTGAAAAGGGAGCCTTCGGGTCGCACACGACTATGGTCAGCCAACTGACTTATTTCTGTGGATATATATATATATATATATATATATATATATATATAATATATATATATATATATATATATATATATATATATATATATATATATATACCTTAGGTATTTACACACATAATACACGTTATGTGTCTGTGTGTGGAATATTGTGGTAAAGTGCTGCACTACGGTCACGAAGTAGGTGAGTTCGAACTCCAGTCGTGGTATTATGTTCACTTTCAGACTAATACCATTGGGAATAGTATAAACCCCCTTATCCCCCCGCCAGATATACGTTAAATAGTACCACTACTGTTATTCTACTAAAACGGCTTGGTATGGAATAACCCACGAAATTTGATATGCCATTAAGCAAAGATTCCAAACCAAACATTATATATATATAGTAAAAAGTAAATAGCTAATAATGTTTATCAGTCTTTTGATATCTATCTATCTATGACAGTCTGTTCAGGTGTATGTATGTATGTATGTATGTATGTATCTATCTATCTATCTATCTATATTTCTTTCTTTCTCTCTTTCTTTCTTTGTATTTATCAAATTAAATGGCTTTGCTTACGAGGTAAGGTATCTATTTCAGCACACCAATGATACATTAGTAAAATCGTTCTTTCGTGCAATTTACTCGATTTTTTACATGTCATGTCCGAACAAGCAAACCATATTTTCAAATTATTAGTGACTTGAGAAAATATATATTTTTTAAACTCCTATAATTCTCTTTACACGAGCCTGTCACTTTAAGACAACCTAGTAATTTCCAAAGATTCCCAATGTACATCATATAAAGAGTGTCATTCATGCTATGAAAATTAAAGCGATTATTAAGACAATATAGTTTTTTCTTTTTTTAAATACTTAGGTTTTATGTTCAATCAGATTTACTGCGTAAGATCATTTAAGTTGTAATACATTCTCGCCATTAAGACAGGTTGGACAATTAACAAAATTTAGAGTGCATTCATTCATCTGCCAGTTAGGGATTTAGCGGGAGATTACAAGCGCGTGTTCCTTTATGACATACAACAAACATGGAAGACATGAGAGAAAGAAAGAAAAACACCAGGATAAATAAACGATCAAAAAGAGAGAAAAATAATCATTGAATAGTAAGCAAAGAAAAGAAAGTAGAAAGAAAGAATAACGATATCATACAAATAACCAAGTAATAAATGCCTCTCCCCGCACCAGTATATATCCTTAACAAATTTGTGTTTGTATAACTGGTGTGAAAACCACAGCAAAAAAAACAAAAACAAAAAAAAACAAACAAACAAACAAAAAAAAAAAAAAAAAACAAAACAAAACAAAATAATAATCATTAATCATAGTTGGTCTAGAAAAGAGACTGACTGTACAAGAGAGGAAGAATCCAGACCAAAGCAGTGTTGAAATCGGCTATAATTCTTAGGAAGAATCCTGTAGGCCTAGGGACACTTGTTGTTACTCAGGCTTCTGTGAAAAAGCACAAGTTAAAATTCAAGTGAAAAATTCGCTGGCAGAAAAATATTCAGTTGGCACAAATCCTAATACAAATAATTTGCTAAGATTACTATGATTTCAAGTATTTTTATCTAATTCTAATTATTTTAAATAACAAATTGGACTTGGAAATGAAGAAGGAACTTTACACTCGCCCAAACTCCCGAACTGAAGCCATCCCACTTAATGCTTTCGTTTTCGTTTTTTGTTCGGTTCTGAAAAGAAATCAATTGCAGTAGAATACACTGACTGCTTCTCTGCAGAGGGGTAAGACCCCCCCCCCACAACGAGTGTCCTGTATATGACACTAAACAATCTGATGGTGAGGTTCCAGCAGTGCTGGAGCTTTGGGGAATGCGGAGTACCCCTTCATTGCCATCGCTCCCAGGTCCACACTGGCCCGGAGTGGTAGCACCTGATAGGGCCCTATCTATGGGTTAAATAGAACTAATAGCATACTTATGCTAAAATGAATTGAGTAAACTGAATAGCTTGAAATAGAAGCGTTTTTGACAATTAAACCGTACTTACACTTAAACTGCGTGCTTATGCTTAACTGAATTATTTCAAATAGAACTGTTTTTCGACATTAAAACTGTATTTACACTTAACTGAGTTATTAGATATAACTGCTTGAATAGTTTGAAATGGAAATGTTTTTGACAATTAAACTGCGTACTTATGCTAAACTGAACTGTTTTCAATAGAACAGATTATTTTCATAAAAATGGATTTGGCGTTAAATAACCTACAAAGGTTGATATGCCATAAAACCAACCAAACCAAACCAAACGAAATCAAGAAAAAACTAAATTTGTAAATTTTTGTTTCGAGGAAAGGTGACAATTTGTCGAAAGTTTCCCCATTTGATGCAAATGTCGGACAACTGTTGATTGGGTAACGATTTGCTCCTCTGCATCTTTATGCGTTTTGAAATTTGTAGACCAGTTCATATACCTCGGTAGCAAAATCTCATCTACTGAAAACATATGTCAACATGCGCTTAGGGAAGACATGGGCTGCCATTGATAGGCTACTGATCATATGGAAATCTTATGCTTGATATAAAAAGATTCTTCACATTTGTAGCCGTGTCAATACTACTTTAAGGTTAACGATTTGTTCTTCTACATCTTATTTATGTTTTTTGAAATTAGTTGACCAGTTCATATATCCTGGTAGCAATATCTCATCAACTGAAAGCAATGTTAACACACGCATAGGAAAGACATGGGCTGTTATTGATAGGCTGACGATCATATAGAAATCTTATCTTTGATAAAATAAGATTCTTGCCAATTGTAGCCACGTCAGTACTAGTGTACGCTTGCACCACCTGGACTCTGACGAAACGCTCGGAGAAAAAGCTAGATATAAATAGACCAGGATACTCTGTGCTGCTTTAAACAAATCCTAGAAACACTTGTTGAATGGCCACTTACCTCCTATCACACTAACCATCCAAGGCGAGCAAGACATCATGGATGTTACGTGGTGTAATTGATATCGTCGTAGGCAATGGTCACGTTAATATGAGTTCAAATCCTCGACGTGACTGTTTGCATCTCACATTGAGCTAACACTCTCAGGAAAGGTATGAATCCGATTATTCTCCCTCCAGCTATGGATAGATAATACGGCTGTTATGTTTTGACCTTTTGACCCGGCCAAAAATGCCATTCAAGGTGATGCACCGGAAGGAAGTGATACATTCTAATGGCAGTTATGAGAGGAAATCGCGTGGGCGGAAATTGACTGATGAAATGGGACGAGCTAAAAAAAATCCCATGGTACACTAAAGAGTGATGCACCGGAAGAGAGTGACCTCTGAACTGCATGACAGTTATTTCCGCTTGATGACGATTAAACATTCGATTTCAAAGATCGAGTGGGCGTCGAACGATTGTATAATTCAGTTGAGTTCGACGAGCCAGTTGAATTGAGTTCCGGTTACAGTTAGTTGGGCCCTGATGAGTTGAGGTTCACAGAAGATGCTGATAAGATGCAATAAAGAAAGCCAGCATCCAGTAGAGTGGGCCCCAGGTCTTCGGTTGAGCAGCCCTAGAGAACAAGAAAGACACAACGTGACGGTCATAACAGTGGGGTCAAAATATTTCAGTTATGTTCGGTCTCCAGCTCCCTCTCACAGTAAAACCCCACACAACCTTTTCGAACCCTTGCAATAAAGTGCGAGGTAAGTAAAGTAAAGTTAGCGACCATAGTCGAGGGTGACCCGAAGGCTCCCTTTTCGATAGCTACTACACCAAGGTGTAGGGGAGGGCGCTACTCCATTCCCTGGATTGCTCCACTTTACCCTTGAACCGTACCTTATAATGCTGAGTGTTAAGCAAGGTGGTATCAAGTTCCATTTTTAAAGTCTTTGGTATGACTCGACCTGGGATTGAACCCAGGTCTCCCGGGCCATTGGCGAACACTCTAACCGCTGGGCCAATTGTTAAAGAAGTCTTCCTGCGTCTTTATCATTGCGTGCGTCGTTTATTACTGCGTCTGATTAATTTATCATTGCGTCGGTATGTATCCAGTATATATATGTATATTTCTGCATGAATCAGCAGATGACAATATAACACGACAGACTGAGTTTTTTAGCAATCTGCCTTGGAGAAGGAAAACTAATTGAAACCTTTTAAACTCTGCTTAAAAACTAACTTAGTTTCATATCCTGCCTGTGGGGAGGGATTCGTAAATGCATACACGTTCACACACCGGTGTTGGTCGACCAGCAAAAAATTATATTCATCGGCTCTGTGCCGTCACTTGATGCCGTTTTGAAGACTTGCAAAGAGCGATAACTGATTGGTACAGACGGAAAGAGAGAGAGAGAGAGAGAGAGAGAGAGAGAGAGAGAGAGAGAGAGAGAGAGAGGAGTTCAAGGAATCTTCGTTATCGGATCGGCACGCATTGTTGATGATGATGATGATGATGACTTGAGAGGTTTTTTTTTATATAGGTTAACTGCAAAAATATTCTTCAATGGCGGAATGATGACTGTTAGAAAAAGAATTCGGAATCATATTGTAAGCAGTTTCCACTGATTTACATCCTATTTTGAATTCTTATAATAAAATCGCTCAAGTTTTTTTTTTTTTTTTTTTTTTTTTTGCTTGTTTCTTTTTTTTTTTTTTTTTCGTCTTTAATTTGATGCCGAAAATAAACTGAAAATGAATAGTGAAAAGAAAACCATTAAGAAGAAACAGATGAATGAAATTACGTAAACATCGTTAAAAATTAGATTTATTTATTTATTTATTCATTTACTTTCTAAATATGCATCAAAGTTGAAAATAAAACCACAATTATTTTGCACCAACCTAATAGCAGGAAGATAAAAAGAAAGAAAGAGGTAAATAAAAATCCAAATACGAAAAAAATGAATGGAAAATATTTGGATAATAAAAAATTTGGACTGAAACAAAGGAAAATGAGGGCTGGACGAAAAAGTAAAAAGAAAGAAAACGAAATAAAAAAAGAAAAATCAATGATAAAAGAAATAGATCAAAAGAAAGGGTAAATAATTACGCATACAAGCACACGCATCATATGAGAGAGAGAGAGGGAGAGAGAGAAAGAGAGAGAGAGGGAGAGAATAAATTAAGAAAGAAATAAAGGAGAGAGAGACAGAGAGAAAAGAAAGAGAAACTGGAAAAAAAGAAAGAAAGGAAGAAAGAGGGAAATAGACAAATACAGAGAGAGAGAGAGAGAGAGAGAGAGAGAGAGAGAGGGACAGAGAGGGGGGAAATAAAATAAGAAAGAAAATTAAGAGAGAAAAGAAAGAGAAACCGGAAAAAGAAAAAAAGAAACATAGAAAAAGTAGCAGGAAAAGGAACAAACGCAGAGAGAGAGAGAGAGAGAGAGAGAGAGAGAGAGAGGGAGGGAGATAGAGAGGGAGGGAGAGAGAGAGAGGAAATTAAAAAAAGAAAGAAAAGAGAGAGAAAAGAAAAAACTGGAAAAGAAAGAAAGAA
>OY757910.1:34536903-34658235 GCA_963585895.1 Sepioteuthis lessoniana | reverse complement strand
CCAGGACCCAAAAAGTGAAAGACAAATAGAAAAAGGTAAATAAATGTGAGAGAAAAATGTACATAGAGAAGGACACAGAGAGAGAGAGAGAGAGAGAGAGAGAGAGAGAGAGAGAGAGAGAGAGAGAGACCAGGAATATAAAGAAATAATGAGAGAGAGAGAGAAAAGGAGAGAGAAACCAGGAAAATACAGAAAGAATGAGAGAGAGAGAGAGAGAGAGAGAGAGTGGGGGAAATAAAAAACAAGACAAGTTATGAGGAGATACATATCGTTGCCATGCCAACACTCACTGTTATGTTCCCTGTCGATGTAGCCACGAGAATAACTGAGTGGCTTGCCTGTCATTCACGACCGAAGCTGTAGCGAAACTGAAAAGTCTTCGTATTTAATTTCCTAAGACGCCTGCCCAACGCTGATTGATGGTTAGTAAGGTTATCTCGTAAGCCGTTGTTAGTAGGTTCGTGATATAGGTGTAAGCGAGTTCAAGCTCCAGTCGCGCTATTGTCTTCAATTTCGAATTAATACCTTTGGGAAAGACATGAACCCCACTGTTCTCTCAGTTATGGGTTAAATAGTGCCACTGCAATTCTTCTATAAGGTTGGCTTTGGCATTAAGTAACCCACAAAGTTTGATGTGCCATTTACTGAAAAAGTTAGACTAAGTAAATTTTTAATGTTTACATTTGTTTATACTTTCTTCTATTGCAATATTTACCCGATGGAGAAAAAGACTGGCATTTGCTCGAAAATAATGCAAAAATTTAACAAGTCCTGAAGAATAATGAATCTTTCATCCAAGTTACTTACCTTCTTTTTGCAATTTAGATAAGTAATATTAATTTCTAATCCGATGGTTGCATATAGAATATTTACTCAGGCTTTGACTCCAGAGTCTAGACATGGAAATTGGAGTGTAAAATTGACATAGGAGAGCTTACATAGAAGAGGGTTGCTTGGTTGGGTTTTATGACATATCAACCATTGCAGGTTATTTGATGCCAAATCCTCTTTATAAATATATAGTAGATATATATGATTTGAAATGATATTTTGTGGATAACATTTTGAAATTTGCCAAAGCTCATTCTTTAGCACACAGTTAAATTGTTTGGAGGTGCCCGTGGTGTAATGGTTATCGTCGTAGGAAATGGACACGGTGATACGAGTTCAAATCCTGGGCCAGACTGATTGCATTTCACATAGCACTAATACCCTTGGAAAAGGTAAAATCCCATAATTCTCCCTCCAGCTATTGGTAAATAGTAGGACAGACTGGGTTCTTCAGACTTGGTGAAGCAACTAGTCTAGGAGAAGGAAAACTCTGAATTCAAACCTGTTAAACTCCGCTTAAAAATTGACCTTGTGTCATATCCTGCCCGAGCGGAGGGGTTGGTAAATAGGGTTAAATTGTTTCAAGTATTTTTATCCAACAAAAATAATTTTATTTACTATCAATCATTTGTTTTCACACAGTTAAATTGATATACATATGGTTTGTAAGTTAATTGTTTGTTTGTAATTGCATTTTTAAATGAACTAGAACTAATTTATTTGAACATTACAATTGCTATTTTTGCTACATAGTTAAATGGTTTCAATTATTGCCATCACTAATAATTCTGTTCAGCATTAATTATTTGTTTGCAGTGGTAACAAGTATCGCTAAGAATGAAGTGGCTGCAAGTATCGCTAAAAATTCAATTAGACATCAGTCATTTGTTCACACACAGTTAAATAGCCAAACTGTTCTATTTCTATTTCTGGCAATTCAATTTAAGATAAGTCACAGTTAAATAGTTAAATAGTTCTATTTGATCTATAGATAGGACCCAATCAGGTGCTATCATTCTGAATCAGAGTGGACCGGGAAGCAATAGCAATGAAAGGGTACTCCGCATTCCCCAAAGCTCCGGGACTGGAGCGTCGGCATCAGATGGTTTAGTGTCATATGCAGGACAATCATAGGGGGCGGGGGCTTACCCATCTGCAGAGATGCAGTCGGTGAATTCTACAGCTCCAGTCAACTGGGCTGCAAAGAAGAGGGAGAAAAATAATAAAAGAGTAAACGATTACAGTTACTGGTAGATGATGGATACATTTGGATTAACTAACTGTGCTTTATTCAAAGAGGTGACATCTCCACACAGTGGTTCTCTGAAACTAGTGGACAAGTTCACCTACCTCGGAAGCTGCGTCTCATCTACCGAAAATGGCATCAATATGCGACCAGCGAAAGCATGGACAGTTATCGATAGGCTTCTGGTCATATGGAATACAGGCCTGTCCGATACAATAAAACGCAGTTTTTTTCCCAAGCAACAGTCGTGTCAATAGTACTATGTGGAAGCACCTCATGGACGCTGACCAAGCGTATAGAGAAAAAAAAAATTGGCGGCAATTGCACAAGAATGCTATTGAACAAATCCTAGGGGCGGCATTCCACAAAACAATAGCTGTACTGCCACCAACCACCCATCTCAAAAACCATCCATATTAGATGAACAAAACATGCAGGATACTGCTGGAGAGGTAAGGACGAATTCTTAAGCGATGTACTCCTAATACAGAATATAACCTTAAGACCTGCCAGGAGCGATGGACGATAGGGACGAGTGATGAGAGAGGGTCAGGGAAATCTGTGCTGGTGGTATGTCATGTTGATGACGATGATGACTAAACAGGAAAAAAGAATTAGAGATGATCTAATTAAAGCTCTCTAAATAATTAATGGAATTTTAAATCATGTTAAACATTTTTTTAATATTGCTCTTCAAGCGGAAAATTTACTGCCAAAGCAGATTTAAAAAATTAAGTCTATTAAACAATTGGATTTTTTTCTAATCGAGTTTTTGGAACAAATTGCCAAAATTAGATTTAAAATAACAATATTATAAAAATTATAGAAAATATTAATAAAATTATAAAAATTATAAAAAATATTATAAAAATTAAAAAAAAAAGAGCTGAATGGGATGATTTCAGAAATAATGGCAAGAAAAAGAATTTTAAAGTACATTTTTGGAACTATTGGATGGACAATGCAGCAGAATTTGATATATTGTATTGTTAATTGGGAAGATTCTTTTTTTTTTCTTCTTCTTCTAAGGTTGATATGAGATGACAGTAAAAAGTGGAGATGCTCAAAGAGGCAAAGCAATGAACAAATAATAATAATAATAGTAATAACCTGCTGAATAGTGGACTCTGCTGTACCGGTGGACCACAGTGGGAAAATCAAGAAAAAGAAAAGAGAGACAGGTACTTAAACTTTAGCGGAGAACTAAAAAAAAAAGCTATGGAATATGAAGGTGAAGGCAATACCAATTGTAAGTGGTGCTCTCGGAACGAACCTTAAACACTTGATGAGGGGACTGGAAGTGTTGGAAATCGGAAGACGAGCCGAGATTATTCAAATTACAGCATTGTTAAGATTAACCAGAATACTGAAAAGAGTCCTGAAGACTTAAAGACACTTTATGTCTTTCCAAACCAGGCGTTAAAAACTCACAAGGAACAAAAAATTGAAGAAATATTTTCCCTCCAAAAATATTTTTAACCAATCAGAATCATAGATTAATCTTCAACTTTTTTTCATCCATTTTTTTCGAGCCGACCTTTATCTCATAAATAAGTGATAAAATAGATAAAATCTTCTATTCATTTATGGGTCCATTTTGTCAATCTACTTAAAACTTTCGACTTTTGAGTGAAAATTTAACATTTAATTGCGTTTAATTTCAACATGGCGAAGCTAATTTATTTAACAGTTTCTGACTTTTCTTACATTCTAGCTTCATAAATCTTCATTTGCACATCGTGACATCCTCACACGAAGATCTCTTACACTCACAAAATATATCAACGTATAAATCTTGTTGATGTATCTTATGTGTGCTAAAAGATCTTTGTGGGAATACGTACGTTGCTACATTGCATACATGAACTTTTCTTTCATATGTTGTAATTTGACAGCTTACATTTTCCCTGTGTCAGTTTCCTTGTGTCGATTTACCAGTGTCAATTTTACCAGTGACGATTTCCCACTGTCACTTTCCCAGAGGCTATCCCCCAGTATCAATTTTCCAATGGCGGTTTACCAGTTTTAGTTTTCCCTGTGGCGATTTACCAGCGGTCGTTTACCAGTGTCAGTTTTCCAGTGGCTGTCTAACAGTTTCAGTTTTGTCAGTGACAATTTGCCAGTGCCAGTTTTGCCAGTGTCAGTTTGCCAGGATCAATTTCCACAGGCAAGATGTGACACAAGGTCAATTTATTTCTAATCGGAGTAATGCTTGTGTGAATTCGAAGTTGTCCTTCTAGACTGCTTGCCAAACAAAAGCTAAAGAACTTTCTATTTTATCATCGATCAAAATCTACCGACCTCCCTAACTCGTTTAGCTATCCTTTTGGTACTACTATACACACATCCATGTACATAGATATACTTGCTACCTGTATCTAAACGCACCAATACAGATTTGCTTAACCCCGCATACATGCATATAAGTCACACCTGTACGCATGCATATATAGATACCCTTAAATCGATGTGTATATCCATTATTGCTACTGAATAAGGTCTTTTAGGGTCACATACCCCAAATTGATTTTCCCCCTTCTCAGCTGGGCTTGGAATAATCTAGCTGTATCCCTTGCAGAGGGCTATGTAAAGAGGGTTTTAATTAAGAGGTTTCTTTTTCCTAGACTGGTTACCTAACCAAGACTAAAGAACCCAATCTGTCCTACTATTCATTCATAGCTTGGGAGGGAACTGATGGATTCATAACATTATGAAGGGCATTAGTTCTGAGTGAAACACAAACAGCCTTGTCTAGAATGTGAACTCGTCTGGCCGATCCCATTTTCAACAACGATAACCGTTATGCTAAACGCGCTTGATGCATGAGAGTATGTATTTCTATGTGTGTTTGAATGCGTTGATGTTTGTGTGTGTCTGAAATGATTTCGTTTATCTGAGAGAGAGACAGACAGAGACAGATAGATAGATAGTGAGTGCAGTTGTGTGTATGAGAGCATATGTCAGTTAAGTAAAGCAGCCAAGAAAAGAAACTGTGTAGATTGTAGATGTGTAGATATAGATTGTCAGCATAACGATTTATTTGGTCTCCAATTCGTCAGCCTACATTGTATTACGAAAGTAGCCATGGTGATATTTACAATTGGTAATCTATGTATATTAAACACGTGAAGAACAATTGAAAGATGAGGAAAAAGGAAGTTCGAAACTGAACCTGAATCTCTCTAAAAAATCAACGTGTATATTTGGTTAAGTTTAGTTTAGTTTATTCGTTTAACGGCATATCAAACCCTGATGGGTTATGTTATAGCGAAATCCGATTCATTTATAAATATTTGATTATAATCATAACTATATTTTCAATATTCCATTGTATTAAAATAATTAATACCTCTGTTTGTGTAGAAGCATTTATTTTCACAAATGTTATAATATTAGATATCCTAATCTAATACAAATAATTTGCATACAGTTAAATGGTTTCAACTATTCCTAAGTGATAATTTTGTCTGCATACAGTTGTATGTTTTTTTTAATGAGTTAAATGATCTTGGGATTGGTTTTGCTGATACATTTAAAGCTGACTATCATATAGAAGAAAATTCAAATAGAATTATTGATTGGATGGCTAGACATTTTAATTCATTGAGGCAAACGTTTTAAAATATACAAAACCCTTTTACTATCTGGTGAACAATCTAACATAGTTTGATCTGTAGATAAGTACACACAGTTTAGTTCTATTTAACCCATAGATAGGACCCTATCAGGTGCTACCAATCTGGGGCAGAGTAGACCTGGGAGCGATGGCAATGAAGGGGAACACCGCATTCTCCAAAGTCCCAACATTACTAAAGCCTAACGATCAGATTATTTAGTGTCATATCCAGGACACATGTTTGGGGAGTCTATCTCAGTATCCTACTGACCCAGCCAACTGAGCCATGATCTATATATAGATAGGGCATAAATAGTCCTATTTACCAACCCCTCCGCTCGGGCAGGATATGACATAAGGTCGATTTTTAAGCGGACTTTAACAGGTTTGAAGTGAGAGTTTTCCTTCTCCTAGACTAGTTGCCTCACCAAGGCTGAAGAACACAGTCTGTCCTACTATTTACCCATAGCTGGAGGGAGAATAATTGCATTCATACCTTTCCCAAGGGTATTAGTGCTATGTGAAATGCAATCAGCATCCTCCAGGATTTGAACTCGTGTTGCCGTGTCTATTTCCTACGATGATAACCATTACACCACAGACTTTAAAAATAGTACTTGATACCTCCTTGCTTAACACTCAGCAAAATACGGTATGTATCAAGGGTAAAGTGGAATCATTAAGGGAAAGGAGTAGCGCCCTCCCCAATACTATTGAAAAGGGGGCCTTCTGGTCATCCTTGATTACGGTCGCCAACTTTACTTTTACTTATAAGCCATTCAATTTTTTTTATCTACAAAGTCAATATCAATTCATATCTGTCTATAATTCATGTGAAAAAAATCTATCAACAAATACAATTTACAATATCACCCATAAATAAGCGTAGTCAACAATTCTTTTTAGAAAAAAAAAAGATTTTCTTAAAAGCTAAAATTATAAAGATTTTAGCAGTGTAAACAAAAGTATAACTATATAAAGTGAGCAAAGTAAAGTTAGCGACCATAGTCGAGGGTGACCCGAAGGCTCCCTTTTCGATAGCTACTACACCAAGGTGGAGGGGAGGGCGCTACTCCATTCCCTGGATTGCTCCACTTTACCCTTGAACCGTACCTTATAATGCTGAGTGTTAAGCAAGGTGGTATCAAGTTCCATTTTTAAAGTCTTTGGTATGACTCGACCTGGGATTGAACCCAGATCTCCCGGGCCATTGGCGAACACTCTAACCGCTGGGATTCATACAATCTTAATTTTGGTTTCAGAGTTCAATGTTACAGCGTTTGGAAATAAATAATACCTTATAATCTTCTACCTTATAATCTACACTAGAATTAATAAAACCCTAGTATACAGGCTCATTGGTCTAGTGGGCAAATTGTTCGCCAATGGTCCAAGAGAGCGGGGTTCAATTCCACGTCGAGTTATACCAAAGACTATTAAAAAAACTGGTACTTGATACCTCCTTGCTTAACACTCTGCATTATAAGGTACGTAACAAGTGTAAAGTGGAGCAATCTAGGAAAAGGAGTAGCGCCCTTCCCTACATCTCGGTGTAGTAGCTATGGAAAAGTGAGCCTTTGGGTTACCCTCGTCAACAGTCACCAACTTTACTTACTTTTCTCTTTAATTTAGAAGAAAATGAAAATTTTTTAAAGAAAGAATTCTTAGGGCGTACTTATTTATGGGCGATTAGTAAATAAATTGTAACTGTACATTTTCGTTTTCTGAAGTAGAGAAATATACATTGTAAATTGAATTACCATGACAACCAAATCCGGAAAACATCTGCGCATGACGTTCGGAAACACCAAAAAACTGCTTCGATCTTATTACGTCACATCAGCAGTGATCTACCCCAATAGAGATCGAACCATTTACCACAGAATGCAGAGCCGAAACTCTACCACTGGTCCACATCGAACACAAGTGACGCCAAATTAACAAGTCATTGCAATCGCGCTGCCGATTAACCTGATAAGTCTTGTAAGTTACATCTGTACTCTTAAAGGGGACACGGTCACCTTGCAAAAACATATAGACGAATAATTTATGTATTTAATCTATTTAATTCATCTCTGGCACCAGCCACGTGAAATTAAATCGAATAGCTGCAGTTTGCAGCACAATAATCCTGTTGTGAAAAAGCGTTGAATGATGCATGAGGTGTACCTAAAAGAGAATTCCCGATATATATATATATATATATATATATATATATATATATATATATATATGTGTGTGTGTGTGTGTGTGTGTGTGTGTGTGTGTTTATATGAGTGTGTGTGTAAATATATATATATATATATATATATATATATATTGAAGGGTTCAATCACAGGTCGAGTCATGCCAAAGACTCCAAAATATGGTACTTGATACATCCTTACTTAACACTCAACATTAAAGGGTACGGATCAAAGGTAAGTGGAGCAATCGAAGTAAAAGCGTAACACTCTCCCGTACACCTCGGTGTAGTAACTAGTGAAAAGGTAGATTCAGATTATCCTTGATAACAGTCAGCCAACTAACTACTTATATATATATATATATATATATATATATATATATATATATATCAAGATTGGCATCATATTTTTTTCAAAATACACTTACTCGTTTATATGACCAAATAGCAATGTAGACTTCTTGACATCATCAGTTTATATGGGTTTATATGTGATTATATTATTATTTCAAACTATGCAGAAGAGTGCTATAACCAAATGGGGGACATCTTCACTCTAGAAGGAACCCCACTTAAACTAGTAGACAAATTCACGTACCTAGGAAGCAGCGTCGAATCAACCGAAAAGGACATCGAAACCAGGCTAACGAAAGCATGGACAGCTATCAATAGGCTATCGATTATATGGAAATCAGACCTAACCGATAAAATGAAACGCAGCTTCTTCCAGGCAGCGGTCACATCGATACTGCTATATGGATGCACTACATGGACGCTAACAAAACGGCTGGAGAAGAAACTGGATGGCATTTGCGCAAGAATGCTGCGTGCAATCCTGAACAAGTCCTGGCAGCAGCACCCCACAAGACACCAACTGTACGGCCACCTGCCCCCTATCACGAAAACTATTCAAGTTAGACGAACCAGACATGCAGGACACTGCTGGAGAAGCAGAGACGAACTCATAAGAGATGTACTCTTATGGATCCCCACACATGGCCGTGCAAAAGCAGGACGACCAGCTCGAACATACATTCAGCAGCTATGTGAGGATACAGGCTGTTGTCCTGAAGACCTACCTAGGGCGATGAACGATAGAGAGGAGTGGCGAGAGAGGGTCAGGGATATCCGTGCTACCAGCGCGATATGATGATGATGATGATATTATTATTTGAATTATATATATACATATATATATGTGTGTGTGTGTGTGTGTGTGTGTGTGTGTGTGTGTGTGTGTGTGTGTGTGTGTGTGCGTATTTTCTCACTCCTCCACACGAGCAGGATGCGACTTAATTACTTAAAGCGAAGTTTAACAGGTTTGTATTCAGAGTTTTCCTTCTTCTGAGTCTGTTGCCGCACCAAGGTTAAAGAGCCCAGTCTGTACTAGTATTTGTCCATAGCTGGAGGAAGAATTGTTGGTTGCATATTTTTGCCGAGGATATTAGTGCTAAGAGAAATACAAACAGTTTCGTCAAGGAGTTTGAACTCGTGTCACCGATTCCATTTACAACAACAATAACGGTGACGCTAAGCCCGCCTTCCACTTCTCATTGTCTGTTGATTCGAGACATAGCGGCATCAGTTTTATTGGAGTGTTGAGAGAGGAATAAAAAATATAAATCCCAGGACCCATTTGAGTATATTGAAAAAGACGAAAAAAGAAGACGACAAGTTGAAAGAAGAAGAAGAAGAAGAAGAAGAAGAAGAAGAAGAAGAAGAAGACTTACTGTCAAGGGCTGTAATACAGAGAAGAAATATAAAGGAATAGTCACAAATATTTCGAGCATGAGCGTTTGTCTGGATTTATTTTATTCAGGCAGTCTTAAAGGAAATGTAGTTGTCTGATTTCCGAGTGAAAAGCTGAATGAAAAAAAAAAAATTAAAAAAAAAAAAAAATAAATAAATAAAAATAAACAAATAAAAAAAAAAAAATCGGCTTCTGGCGCTTTTCTTATGCGACGAACATGTTGTTTTGTAAAACCAATTTATATATGATTGACCGCATTCTGCTTGAGTTCTATTCTTGTTGTTACTCTCATTCTGCCTTGACTTCGCCTCCAGCTGTTTTCCAGTTGTACAACAGATCACGATGCACGTCTATTTCCGCAAGCCAGAAAAGACCTGAGTCTGAAAAGATCTGTAATGAATTGCCAGAGATTTTGGCTTCTGTGGGTGTACTTTGCTTACATCACATTACCTATGACAATTTAGTCTTTATACATTCATTTTAGACGACATCCGAAAGTAATGTGTTTGTTCCTGTAAATGCAGAGTAACAAAGGCACCCAGTGTTACTCGGGATAAAAGTCAAAAGACAAAACGTTCCGATTGAATAATTCTGATCTATCTATCAATCTATCCTCGTGTATACCTCTCTACCTACCTGTCTGTCTGTTTGTTTCTCTCTCTCTCTCAGTATATATATATATATAGTAAAAAAGTTTGGGGCTACCCTGCATTTTTTATTAAATACCATAAAAGGAGATATTTTCAAATTTTTTAAAGTTGAAGATAAATTTTCTGTAGCAACAGTGTACTTGCTTTTATTTTGACAAAAACTAAGCCCTTAACTATAAAAAAAAAATATACAACATCATCATATTTTGTTTTCGTCAGTAAAACCGCCAACTTTCTTAATTACTTCTTTACAAATTCCTAGCATCTTCCCAACAGTTTTGGAAAGAAAATAGATAGCAGAGATTCTTAAGCATTCTCCAAGCAC
Source organism: Sepioteuthis lessoniana (assembly GCA_963585895.1). Classification (NCBI taxonomy): domain Eukaryota; kingdom Metazoa; phylum Mollusca; class Cephalopoda; order Myopsida; family Loliginidae; genus Sepioteuthis; species Sepioteuthis lessoniana. The sequence continues at coordinate 34,647,632 of OY757910.1, read as the reverse complement.
TGAAAAAATCTCATTCTCACTCTTTGGGTATTCTCTTCGATCTTTCCCATCCAATTCTTTCCAATTTAATTCGATTGGACTGAGATCAGGAAAGAGGTCAAGTTATAATTTCTAAAATTTGTTCCCCTTTTGATAATTTTGATATAATTCAGAGGAGGGTTTTGGATTGTTGTTTTTTGGCTGGTTGGTTTGGTTGGGTTTTTATGGCATATCAACGATTGTCGGTTATTTAATGCCAATTCTTCTGTACATTTATATTTAATATATATGATTTGTAAACGCATTTTATTGATAACGTTTTCAAACGAACCCAAGCACATTACTTTGCACTCAGTTAAATTGTTCCAAGTATTGCTATGAATCTAATTAGGTCTAGATGACTGCAGTATAGGGTATAGTGATTGTTTCGTCGAGTGGAACATTGGTTGAAAAGCTCACTATAACAAAGGAGGAAAAAAAGGCATTGTTGGGGTTGATAGATGCATTACGAATCTGGTGTGTAAAGGTGAACGAGTCACTAATGTAATGTTGGGAATGTAGTTGTACAACTAGCTCTTGTATATCAGCTAACCATTTGGCGAAGCTGTGTTAGGCAAAGCTGACCATTGATACTATTTACCAACCCCTCCGCTCGGGCAGGATATGACACAAGGTAAATTTTTAAGCGGAGTTTAACAGGTTTGAATTCAGAGTTTTCCTTCTCCTAGACTAGTTGCTGACCATTGATAGAATAAGTTTTAAGGGAGTATTTAGTTTAGTCATTATGACGAGCCCATAAAAACATAGTCATTGTGATCCAATTGGGCGTATTTTTTCATAAATCTTTTTGGTATCTTGTTTGTTTTTTTGTTTGTTTGGGTTTTATAGCATATCAACCTTTGTAGGTTATTTAATGCTAAATCCATTTTATACAAATAAACTGTTCTTTTTTAAACAATTCAGTTATAGCATGCAAAATCAGTTCTAATTCAAACAATTCAGTTTTGCATAAGTACACAGTTTAATTGTCAAAAACATTTCTATTTCAAGCTATTCTGCTTAGTCAAACAGTTATAATTCAACAATTCAGTTCAATATATTTTTTGATATTATATATATATATATTTATATATAAGTAAAGTTGGCAACCGTAGTCGCAGGTGACACACGGGCTCCCTTTACATTAACTACTATACCGAGATGTAGGAGATGGCATGACTCATTTCCGTAGATTGTTTAACTTTACCCTTGATCCGTACCTTATAACTTTAAGTGTGAAACAAGGAGGTATCAAGTACCATATTTGAGGCAAAGAGGTATCAAGTATCATTTTTTGAGTCTTTGGTATGACTCGTCATGGGAGTGAAACCTGGTCTTCCGGGCCATTGGCGAACATTCTACCCAATATCCCAATGAGCCCGTGGTGTGTAGAGTGCACCTCCTTGCTTAACACTCAGTACTATAAAGTACGTGTCAAGGGTAAAGTGGAGCAATCCTGGGAAAGGAGTAGCGCCCTCCCAAACACCTTGGTGTAGTAGCTATTAAAAAAGGAGCCTTCAGGTTGCCCTCGATTACGGTTGCCAACTTTATATATATATATATATATATATATATATATATAAGTAAAGTTGGCGACCATAGTCGAGGGTGACCCGAAGGCACCTTTTTCGATAGCTACTACACCAAGTTGTAGGGGAGGACGCTACTCCTTTCCCAGGATTTCTCCACTTTACCCTTGATCCGTACCTTATAATGCTGAGTGTTAAGCAAGGAGGCATCAAGTACCATTTTTAAAGTCTTTGGTATGACTCGACCTGAGATTGAACCCAGGTCTCCCGGGCCATTGGAGAACACTCTAACCATTACACCAACGTTTTGTCGTGTAATGGTTACAATTAAAGAAAATGGAGTTCAAGTCCTAGAGGAGGTTGTTTTCACTTCAAATAGTGCTAATGCACTGGGGAAAGGTATGCAGCCAACAATTTTCCTTCCAGCTGTGAGTAAATAGTAGGGCCTGTTGGGCTCTTTTAATTTAACACGGTAACCACTCTAAGAGATCGAAAACACTGCATTCAACCCTGTTAAATTCTGCTTAAAATTTGACCTTGTGTAGCGCCCTGCTCGTTACAAAGGCTTCAGGAAAATACAGAATCCACCACGCACATAAATAAATGAATATATATCTATATCTATATAGCATTTACAAATATGCACTCACACACATTTATATATATATACATAAACTGATGAAAATTTCTTATTAGTTTTTGAGAGTGTCTTTTTAGTTATTTTTCTTCTATCTCTTGCAAATCTTTGCGTTCTTTTTTTCTATTTTCTCATGGATAACTAACCAAAAGCTGGCTATGTGAAAAATATTGATATAATCCTATTTATCACACTATTTAAGAGTTCATAGTCTTTTTTTTTTCAACTTGTTTGGACCGAATGATATATTTTATCATCTGAAGTTCTGTGCAAACCTCATATGACTTTGTTGAGTTAAATCGCATAGTTTACTTTGGAGCTCCATATAAAAACAATAGAAATATAAAGTATTCTAAATTTGACCATGACACCCTGTAAGAATCAAAGTTAATAACAATTACATGATTGGTTGGTTGGTTGGTTGGTTGTTTTGTTTTACAGCATATCAACCCTTTTCGGGTCATTTAATGTCGAATCAAGTCATTTTGATAAAAACTAGGTTTTAGTTTGGTTTTATGACATATCAACCTTTAAATGTTATCTAATTCCAAATCTAATTATATATATATATATAAACTTCAATTTCAAATAATTTAGTTTAGCATAAGCGAGCAGTTTAGTTCTATTCGACCCATAGATAGGACCTTATCAGGTGTTACCATTCCTGGCCGGAGTGGATCTGGGAGCCACGACAATAGAAGGGTGCTCCGCATTCCTCAAAGTTCTAGCATTACTGGAGCCTCACCATCAGATTGTTTAGTATCATGTCATGACACTCCTCAAGACTGCAGAGATGCAGCCGGTGTACTCTACAGCCCCAGCCGACTGGGTTTGCAATTACATGAACCAAAGAGACCCAACAACTAAGCGTTGAGAAGACTTAAGACAGTGCTACTAGAATGGAGTATTCAGTGAGTATCGAACCCACTTACGAGTAGTTATCGTGGCAACATCACAGTGAGTTCAAACTCTATCATGTTCTCTTTCGGAATATTACTTTTGGGAAAAGCATGAAAGCTCCTTTGCCCCTTGCTATAGGTTAAATAGTACAACTATTGTTTTTCTACATGACTTTGACATTAAATAACCCACGAAGGTCGATATGCCATTTAACAAGAAAAAAAGCCAAACTAAATAAAATGAAAACTCAACTCAAGAGTTCCTGATATATTCAATCATTTTCTATACATTATTTAGATTAGTTCGCTCTCTTTCGTTTGCTTACTTTTATGGACCCCACACATGGCCGTGCAAAAGCAGGACGACCAGCACGAACATACATTCAGCAGCTATGTGAGGATACGGGATGTTGTCCTGAAGACCTACCTAGGGTGATGAACGATAGGGAGGAGTAGCGAGAGAGGGTCAGGGATATCCGTGCTACCAGCGCGACATGATGATGATGATATTAGCAGTTGCTTTTAGAGAGACTCTTAAATAGTGAACAGATTCACCTCTTCTTAATTTTGATGGCATTGTACGAACCGTTGCTTTCAGTACAACTTGACCGTAAGCCATATAGTTGTTTTAGGTAAATACAAATACATTAAATAAATAATAATCGTTGTGATATTGTCTTTCTTTGACTTTAGAGAATCAGTCTCGAGTCAAGAATATCGTACACAGGAGCCAGTCATGAAACACCAACCATTTAGCTCCAGAAATGAAGGTGTATAATTCTAATTCTAAGATTTTTTTACCAGGTAGAATTTTTTGTCTTCTTTCCGCTATCTGTTCTTAGTTCGAAAACATGATGATTCTTGGAACAAACTTTATTTTATTTTTGTCTTTTATTGATTCTCTTCTCTTTAAACAAAGCAGGAATTTTATGTATCTCGGCAGCCCTAGCATTGCTGACAAAATAGCCAGCAGCTGTGAGCATATTCTCAGTGACATAATCCTCAGCAGACCACGTGTCTTAGCTACCGCTTCGTACTTGTTATATGGTTGAAAAACGTACTAAAATTTGAACCTACCGTAATTATTCGTGTATAACACGCACTTTTTTCCCACATTTCAAAGTCTAAAATTTAGGAGTGCGTATTATACACAAAAGCTAAATATCAACTTTTTATCCGGCCACGAGCATCACCGTATTCAGGACGATATGTTTAGATGTAAATTATATCTATGATTCAAACTAACTAACGTATAACAAACATTTCTGCTTTATGCTGCTACAGTGAAATAACCGTAAAAATGTGTTTATAAATTTCTTTTTCCTCGTGTGAAAGTATCTTTACCTCAAACTTGTTGAATTTATGAGTGAACATATCCGCGTGTTTGCTCTAAATACTGCCTAAATGTTGTTGTTTTTTAACTTAAGTAATCTGTATGAATATTTATTCTTATTCTAAACGTTCGATTTAGTTGTATTGTATGGCATATCAACCCTTGTGGGATATTTAATGCTAAATCCTGTTCATATATATAAATTATAAGTCTGGTTTGTAAACGAATAGTTTGAAGGTAACATAATTTTTAAACAAGCCAGAGCTTATTTGTAAGACCTCTCCAAAGAGTGTCCTGGATATGACACAAAACATTCGGATGGTGTGGTCCCAGTAATACTGGAGCTTTGGAGAATGCAAAGCATCCCTTCATTGCCATCGCTCCCAGGTCCACTCTGACTTGGATTGGTAGCACCTGATAGGGTCCTATCTATGGGTCAAATAGAACTAAATTGCGTTCTTATGCAAAACTGAATTTTTTGAAATAGAACTTTTTTTGACATTGTGTGGACAAAAACTATACTTATCGTAAACTGAATTGTTTGAATTAGAATTGTTTGACTAAACTGAATAGTTTGAAATAGAAATGTTTTTAACAATTAAACTGTGTAAACTGTGTAAAATGCTAAACTGAATTGTTTGAAATAGATCTGATTATTTGTATAAAAATGGATTTGGTGTTGAATAACCTACAAAGGTTGATATACCATAAAACCAAAAAGCCAAACCAACTAACCAACTAACCAACCAACCAACTCAAGTATTGCTATCTAATACTAAAAGTTCTATTTGTACATAGTAGAATGGTTTCAAGTATTGCTATTTAACAGTAATAATTCCATTTAATTTCAAATCATCAGTTTGCACACAGTTAAATGGTTTAATGCGTTTCAAATGATTAAATAGTTCTATTTGACCCATAAATTAAAATTTAACACGAACTACCACTCCAGGATAGAGTTGAACTGGGAGCAATTGCAATGAAAAGGTACTAAACATTTTTAAAGCTTCACCATCAGATGCAACTTATTGTCATTAGTCAATACGAACTGGTTAAAAAGTGGAATAAATTTTACATTAACCTGCTACGAATTGTAAAAAGTCAGTGCGTATTATATACTCGATTATTTTTTCAGAATATTGTCGTACAAATTTTGATATACAAGTGCATTTTATAGATCAATAATTATGCTACCTATTTTTGCTCAATAGTTTTCGTTAGTTATCTCGTATTTACCAACACATTTTTCGTATTATAAGAATTTTATACAAATGAAAGCCCCCCCCAAAAAAACAACCAAACTAAACCAAACAAAACAAAAATAATCTTCGAACTAATTGATCCCTTTTAAAAGGAATGCATGTTTTAACGTATTTCTTAGATGAGATACGTTAAAAGGATTGGTTAAGAATAAACTGTAGTACTCTTAAACGATTTTAGAACTCTTCTTTCCAGATGTTTATTTTATTTAATCAACCTTTAAAAAAAAAGAAAAAGAAAAGAAAAAAACCGAAAAACAAACCAACTCGATTTTTACATTATTCTGAATTTGATTATTTACCAAAGATCCGAAGAACAATGAATATAAAAGAATAAATGATAAAATCGATCGCGTGTGAACTGACTTTAGTTTTAGGCAAAGAAAGAAAACTAGTGAAAATCAATTAATTTTACAACTAGCACAAACATATTAGATGAAAATAACGTGTACGCGATGAAGAACTCGTTTACACCGACTGGGAAGTCAAGACGTGGATCGACGTTGTTTAGTTCTCAATTAGAAATCAAATAAAAAAAGATTTGATTCACAACTGGCACATTTTTAAATACCTCAAATTAAGCTTTAGGTAGGATTTGTCTCACACCCTCTTTGTTTTAACTGTTCCACTCGCAAAAAAAGGGTGTCTGTCTCAAAGTGCTTATTTAATCTATTAGTAATCATTACGTTAGTTAGATGTTTTTTCTATAAAAACATAGGCCTTCTCCATTACTGTGAGGTGTTGCGCTAAGAGGGAATCAGTTTTTTTCTCAACTGTCTATCGATATTTTAAAAAGACGCAGAAAAACTCACGGAAAAGAAGATTAATTCTACCTCTTCAAGTAAGGAAAACAATCAAAATAAAATATTTAATCAAAATATCTATTATTTCTTGATTCTTTCTGATGGGGTTCTGAGTTCTCAGAATTAACCAGGATTTAACTACCGTACGCCATGCGCAGTGTTAACAAAGAAGCCATCTATTGTAAATAAACGATAAAAACAAATAAAACGTCATTTAACTGCATAATAGTTATCCTAAACTTTATTTAAATCGACTCTACGTTCTTTATTAAAAAACAATAAACTAACTCTCAACCTATATGCTAAAAAAACGAATAATTATCCTAAACTTTATCAAAAGCAGTTCTACGTCTTTGAACTTTAGTAATGACCACCTTACAAGCTGAGTGTACTATATATAACAACTATTTATGAATAATAACCATCTCACAACCCGAATATTTAAAGGATGATTACTATTTGCGAATGATTATCATTAAGTTTCTAAAAAGAGTGACTCAACATGATTTATCGTTTTAACAATGCCCATCTTACAACCTACATATAATATAGGTGAGTATTGCTAACTAATGATTATTGAAAACTTTAATAAAAGCTACTCTACATATTTTATTTTTAATTATGACCATCTTTCAACCTGTATGTAATACGAGTAAGTAATGCTTACGAATAATTATCCAAAATTTTAGTATATTTATAGCAGGATACATGGAACAATGGATATAGGAGTTTGGTTGAGAACTGCTTCTAAGTTAAACCGTTTGGAGGATGTAGTTTCAATCTAAACAACAGGTTAAATAATAAAGAATATTTATTACAGGTTAACACTTGTGCCCATTCATGGTTAACGGAATTAGAACAATTTAGCTCTATGCATTTATTAAAGAGTTCTGTTTGGGTTTTCTAGTTCCACATGAAACAAGTACGCATCGACCGAAACCTTCTGAATATAACATTCAATAGTCTAAGAGATTAAAAAAAATTTACCTTTCATCTAAGAAATTTGCAGAAATAAACTCGATACTACGTTTCTTATATTTAATAATGACGATCTCAAAACCCGCATGAAATATGGCTAAGTACTGCTGGTAATTATGACATATAAAAAAAAAAAAAGAAGATTTTTTAGACAGTGATACCTTGATCAGAATTTTTGCAGTTCTTTAAAATAAAAAAAAGAAGAAGCAGATGTCATAGTAGATTTCGTAGATTTGTTGATTGCAATTCAGCAAATGTAGAAAAGCAAGAGAGAGAATGTCACTAATTGTTTATCATATTTACCCAACCCCTCCGCTCTGGAAGGATATGACACAAGGTCAATTTTTAAGCGGAGTTAAACAGGTTTGAATTCAGAGTTTTCCTTCTCTTAGACTAGTTACCTCACCAAGGCTGAAGAACTCAGTCTGTCCTACTATTTACCCATAGCTGGAGGGAGAATAATTGGATTCATACCTTTCCCAAGGGTATTACTGCTATGTGAAATGCAATTAGCCTCGTCTAGAATTTGAACTCGTGTCGCCGTGTCCATTTCCTACGACGATAACCATTACACCACGGGCACCAATTGTTTATAGAAGCACTATCAAGACGAAGCCTCACAAATATCTTGAGTCCGGTTAACTAATATGCAACAGAACTAAAGAAAGATCACGCACTCAGGAACCGCTCATATATAGAGAGTAAAATCCTCAAATAAAGTAATAGGAAGATCACTTAAGATGAAGATGTTTTGTGAAAACCTACAGAGAAACTGCGAAGAGCGGGACAAAATAATAGCAATGATGACAAAGTAGAGACACTTAAGTATCTAGGTCCTCGCGTTTTTTTTTTATCAGAAACTGAGACTTGCTTCTTATCAGAGTCTGTGAAGACGTCCACGTGGTAATAATGATAATAATAATGGACTTTGCCGTTTCGGCTGACCACAGGCTAAAACTGAGAGAAAGCAAAAAGAGAGATAAGTATTTGGACCTTGCTAGAGAACGGGAAAAAATACGGAGCATAAAAGTGACGGCGATACCAATTGTAATTGGTGCACTCGGTACAGTCACCCAACAAATGGCACAGAGACTGGAGGACTTGGAAATAGGAGGACGAATGGAGACTATCCAAACTACAGCATTGTTGAGATCGGCCAGAATTCGGATAGAAGTCCTGGAGACTTGCAGAGACTTGCTATAACTCAAACTCCAGTGAAAAATAATCCGTTCACTCTAGTGTGAAAAACTCTCAAAAGAGCAAAATAATAATACCATTAAGACGAATTATATCCAAACGAAAATTAATAATATGCAACAGATTAGCTAGTGAAGGTCGTGCGGAGACATAGATAAAATGGTTAATCACATAATAAGCGAATACTGCACACTGGAACAAAAAGAGTACAAGAGTAGGTACGACTGGGTAGGAAACGTGATCCATTGTGAATAGTGCAAGAGATTAAAATTTAACTGCACTAACAAATGGTATGTACACAAACTAGAATCCATCATAGCAAATAAGGTGCTTAAAATTCTCTGGGATTTTGAAATACAACTAGACCACTCATTCCAGACGAAAAAAATCAAATCTAGTTTTAATTACCAAGAGGAAAAGAATTTGTCATCTAGTGGTTTATGCCATGCCAGCTGATCACTGAGTGAAATTAAAAAAGACGTTGAATTGCTAGACGAATACTTGGACCTTGCTTGAGAGTAGAAAAAGCTGTAGAGCATGAAGGCAACGGTGATACCAATCATCGATGGAGCCTCTTAGAACAGTACCCGAGAACTTGGAAAAGAGATCGGGGAAAGGTAGATCAGAAGAAGAAATGAAACCATCCAGACCTCAGCGCTACTAAAATTGTATAGGTTACTTAGAAGAGTCTTTGAGCACAAACTAATGTCATAAGAATCAATTATATAACAGAGAAGAATAGATAAAGTAGGAGAATAGCAAGTTCGGAGAATGTACTGAAAGAGAGAGGGAGAGAGAGAGAGAGAGAGAGAGATGAAACAGAAACTGGTACAGAAGAAGTGTCAGGGCAATCACGACTTGATTGGGTAAATGATTCACTGGAAATTGCGCAAACGACTAAAATTTGACGAAACTAACAAATATTACATTCTTCAACATTTCGAAATTCAAACGGATGATCTAATTCCGATTCTGATTAAAAGAACTTGTCGACGAGTACACCAGTAGAGGTTTGGTTGATTGGGTTTTATGCCATATCAACTCTTGTAGTTTATTTAATGCCAAATCCTTGTACACTTATATATCTAACATACATATTTTATTGGTTGTTTGTATTTTATAGTATATCGACCCTTGTAGGTTATTTAATGTCAAATGATGTTTTTGCATGTATATTAAATATATGATTTGTAAATAAGATTTCTAAACGATCCTGAGCACATTTTCAGCACACAGTTAAATAGTTTCAAGTATTGCTATGTAACAGTTACAATTTAATATCAGTCGTCTAAATTTCTGAGACGAAGTTTGTTGATTTCTATCATTAAGTGTTTTCGGACTTCTGTCTTCATCTTTATTGGTATTTCTACAACGTTTCGGCCGATATGTCCTCCGGCCTTCTTTAGGTGTTTGTCGAACTCTGGAACCTTCACGGAACATCGAACTACGTCCTTTATTGAAACCACGGGGGTCGCCTGTTCTGATTCCGTTTGCAATAACAGGGTACAAGTATTAAGTATTCCTGTATTGTTACTCGCCTGTAGTGAGGATTGAACCTGCAACCTCCAGATTGTCTCCTTAGAAGCTTAGGGAACCAATGCCTATAATCGTTACGCCATGTGTCCTGCTGGACAGTTCAGAGTGAATTTTTGGGACTTATAAACTTAATGTTCTTACTTGACTAGAATTACTACAATTATGTATGATTTTTTACCTGTTCTCATATTCAGATATTTTTTTGTGGAAATAACAATAAAGATGAAGACAATAGTCCGAAAACGCTTAACGATAAAAATTTAACATCAGTTGTTTGTTAACACAGACTTAAATAGATATACATATATGATCTGAAAGTGAATAGTTTGTTGGTAATTTTATTTTTAAATGGGTTACAACTAATTTGTCTACATACTAAAATTGCTATTGTTTCTACACAGTTAAATGGTTTCAATTATTGCAATCTAATGCTAATTATTCTATTCCAAATTAATCATTCGTTTACTGTCAAGAAAGTGGTTACAAGTATTGATATTGAACACTAATTATTCTATTCAACACTATCCATTTATTTGCATACAGTCAAATGGTTTCAAGTATTGTTATGTAATACAAATAATTCAATTAAGACTCACAGTTAAATACTTCCATTAATTACTATTTAACACTAATAATTCTATGCAACATTACTCATTCGTTTGTACACAGTTAAATGGTTCCAAGTTTTGCTATGTATCACTAACAATTCAATCAAACATCAGTAAATAGAAAGTATATCAATAGTCAAATTCGAGGATAATTGATAGATTTTTCGATAATATAGAAATAGGATCACTCTGATAAAATAAAACGGATTTCTTCCAAGTTGTGGCTGAGTCGGTATTACTGTATGGATGCACCACATGCACTCTAAGGAAACAACAAATGGAATCTTAGAAGAAGCAGAAGGAAAATAAAAAAAGAGGGAAAATATGAAGCAATTCTGTTACATATGAACCCTTGACCGAGCCATCGATCAGAAACGTACCTGTGTAAATAAGCGGAAGCCGTCACGGGGTTTATCGGAAGTTGTAGGCGTTATGAAATGATATATGCTGAAGGTCCAGCAGGTGGAGTCAGTTGGAGGCAGTGTGAATCAGAGCCAGCTTGCAGTCACTGGTAGGGCCTAGCTGTGAGCGGCGGCTCTCAGGGCCTCTGGTTGAGAACCCTGGGCGAGAAGCAGGAGAAGTGCTAAGCAGGGTCTTGAAAATAACACTTTGTGCTATGGTCAAGAGAAGAGGTTAATGGTCAATATAGCAGTCTGCGTTCGTCTCCCTCTGTCTCCGCCTGACTCTCACACACCATAGAATTTTTTATTCCAGCAAGAATAAAGAAAGTTATATCTTTATAACCACGCGTTGTGGTTCTTCCCTCATTATGAGTATATAACAAATGAATGCAAATAAATAAATAAATAAATAATAAACAAAAATTAAAAAAACAACAACAAACAAACAAACAAACATACAGAAAGAGACAATATCATCTCCAAAATCAATCACACCAATACAAAGAACAGGGAGTTCATTGAAAACTCGATTGACGTAAGGCCAATTACACTATAAAGAAATTAGAAATCTTGGCATTTGGCCTGCATTCTCTTCTCATCTTATCTCTGTCCTCTCTTCCTCTCCCCTTCTTTCTTTCTTTCTTTCTGTCAGCCATGTGTGAAGATAACTAAGTCCCCCTACGCCTTCCGTTTGTCCGACAAATAAACTTCAAGGGCGTGATTAATAGCATCTTAGTTGAAGATCCCCGGAGCCATCAGTACTCCGTGGAATCTTATCCTCCCAGAACATTTTCATTCATAGAATTTGTTCGTGTCTTTAGCGGAGGAGAGGAAACTTGATGATTTCTCCCAGTCTCTTTTTAAGAATTTCTATTTTAATCAACTTCTTTTTTCTTACAATTTTTCTTCTTTTTTTCTTACAATTTCTCTTCTTTCTACTATATTCGGGTGTCTTATGTAGAGTAATGGTCAACAAGTTAGACTAACAGGTAATTGATGGTGTGTTTAGATGACTTATACTTTTAACCTTGTGCTAAACAAAGCAAATCATTGTAAATGCCTATATTCGATTATATTTCATGGCATATATTATATGATAGCTGCAGTACCTGCGTTTCGCAGTGACATACGTATTTTAAAGATTGGCTTTCAAATACGAAATAAAAAAATGACCAGATTGATCTGGATTTTGGACTTAGTATGCAAATCTTCTCCATAGAATCTGATTTATTGATTGATTTTAACGGCTGGTCAAACCATTTAGAGTTATCTTTTGCCTAAAAGTTAGGGAACTGCGTTCTTTGTACATTCATAATGATATTTTTTGTGTTGATATTTCCTTAGAGACATTTTGCAAAAGATCCAATCCTCGTGGTGTAATGGTTAAAGCGATGGACTTCGGAATCGTAGTACGCGAGTTCGTACTCCAGTCGTGCTATTACGTTCACTTTCGGACAAATACCCTTGGGAAAAGTATGAACCCCCTTATCCTTCCAGTTATGGGTTGAATAGTATCACTACTGTTCTTCAAGAAAGCTGGCTTTGGCATAAAATAACCTTCAAAGGTTGATATGCCATTAAAACAAAGAAACCAAACCAAACCAAACAGTCAAATGGTTCCAAGTATTGCTATGTTATACCAATATTTAATTTTAGGAACACAATCAAAGAGTTTTAAGTATTGCTATATATCACTAGCAATTAAATTAAGCATACAGTGAAATGATCCAACAGTTCTATATATATATATATATATAACAATTCATTTTAACTTGTCATTTGTTTACACACAGTTAAATGTCAAACAGTTCTATTTGACCCACTGATAGGACCCTATCAAGTGTTACCACTCGGAATCGGAGTAGACCTAAGAGCAATGAAGGGGTACTCCACATTTCCCAAAAGTCCAGGACTGGAGCCTCACCATCTTCTGACAATGCTCACCTGGAACGGAAGAGACTCAACGCCTCTATCCGCTGCGCCACGGGCCCCGAAGGGCGATCAAGGATGGATATTTTGGTCTTGGGTAGGATTTGAAACCACTATCTTCTGACAATGCTCACCTGAAACCTGGAGATAGTGGTTTCAAATCCTACCCAAGTCGGCCAGAGGTTTACTTGGTCAAAAAAGTGGTGCGATAGACAACAACTATGGAAGGCAGTAATTACTGGGGATACGGTTACAAGACTCAGCATTCCTATCCGAGGTCGCGGTAAAATCACCTGAAGAAGGCCAGAGGTGAAATTTGGCCGAAACGTAGTGAAAGAAGAAACAACACAAAAACTACCAAGATGAGGGGGAAAAGTCCACAATAAATAAAAATTAATTCTCAGATTAAAAAAGCCTCATCTCAAAATGATTCCAATTAAAGACAAGTATTGCTATGTAATACTAACAATTTAACTTGTTATCAGCCATGGGTTTTAACACAGTTAAATGGTTAAACAGTTCTGTTTGGCCAAACGTTTGGAACCCAACAGGTACGACCTCTCAAGATCAGAGGGGAGTTGGAATAATGACAATGTAGATATATTCCACATTTCCCAGAGTTTCAGGGCTGGAGACTCACAATCAGATGTAGTTTAGTATCATAGCCAAGACATTAGATCTATTCACCCAGAGATGAGACCCTAATGGATACTGTTACTCAGAGTCAGAGTAGACCTGGGAGTAATGGCAATGGGGGGTACTGCACATTCCTCAAAGCTTTAGACATGAAGCCTCACAATCAGATGCAGTTTAGCGTCATATCCAGGACACTAGTTGGTGGTTGGGTCTTCAAAGATTCAGTTGGGGTATTCTCCAACCCCAGCCGACTGAGCCTTCGTCTATGAAGGTAGTGTGTTTTTAAAGACAATGATAGAAATTAAACTATAACGTTGGAAAGTGCCCGCTTTCGTTGAAACTTAAAATGAAAATGACCTTTTGTTTTTGTACCAAAGTTATATACAAAATGCATGCACACACACACACACACACACACACACATATATATATATATATACATACACATTTGAAGTGTCAGTGGTGTGATGCTTATCGCCGTGGGAAATGAACGCGGACAACCGAGTTCAAACCCTGGACGAGGCTGACTCCATTTCCCATAGCACTAATACCCACGGGTAAGGTATGAAACCAATTTTCTCCCTCCAGCTTTGGGAAAATAGAAGGGCAGACTTGGTTCTTTAGCCTTGGTTAGGCAACCACTCTCTTTCTCTCTCTCTCTCTCTATATATATATATATATGTGTGTGTGTGTGTGTGCATTTACCATCTCTTCTGCACTGACAGGATGCAACACAAAGATAATTTTTAAGCAAAGTTTAACAGGTTTGAATTCCGGGTTTTCCTTCTCTTAGAGTGGTTGCCTAACCAAGGCTAAAGAACCCAGGCTACCCTAATATATATATATATATATATATATATATATATATATGTGTGTGTGAGGTCTTCCAGGCTACATTCTGTATCAGCACAGAGTTGTTGTATATTGGTTCTTGCTAGTTGCTCAATCCTTGCTCGTCCATGAGAAGGGATCCATAGGAGTGCATCGCTCATGAGTTCATTCTAACTTTTCCTGTAGTGTCCCGCATGTCTGGTTCATCTAACTTGGATAGTTTTCTTGATGGGTGGTAAGTGGCCGTATAGCTGCTGTTTTGTTCAATATTGCTCATAGAATTCTTGTGTAATTACCGTCAAGCTTTTTCTCCATACGTTTTGTTAGTGTCTGTGTAGTGCATCCATATAGCAGTATCGACACGACCGTTGCTTGGAAACAAATGCGTTTTATTTTATCAGTCAAGTCTGACCTCGATATGACCGATAGCCTATCGATATCTGTCCATGCTTTTGCTAGTTGAATGTTGACTTTTTAAAATCCAAATGCAAATTTTATATTCCATTTGTTAGTTCATATAGTACACATTGCATGTTACTATTGCGTACAAACGATCCCACTTGGGACCGTTCTAGGTAGAATTTGAGATATAAATATCCTGCCTTTCTTTATTTGACACGACCGGCATATCATCTAAAAGGGGAAAAATGACTAAGCGTCTGTGGTAACCCTGATGGGTAATGTCGATCGGATGTTAGCACTTTGTGCTCCTGTTCCACGGAAAACATTCTTCTTGCTAGGCACCCTACGTTAATCCGACCTTGTGCCATATTTCAGTATCGTTAACGGTTTAAGATGATGTAGGCCGTTTAGATGTTGGCATGTGTACAGAAATAGGGAAAGATATTCGCATTAATTCAATAATATAGATTATATAAGGAATGGAGAACACTTTTATGCCTTAAGGCCTCATTGGCATCAATTGTCTATCAATGAGGCCGAGAGTCAATAAATGCTTTGTAGATTTAGGAGCAAATCTAAAATTTTAGTTAATAACTCAGTCCAAATTGATTACAGAAATAATTCAACTAATCTTTCAATGTTTTTAGATTAATAAAGCACTAGGACAAAAATAGATTTTTTATACTGCTTTTTTTAAGTTAGGATATTACATTCCGAAGAAGGGGTGCGCAATTTTCATGGGTCTTTCGACAAAGCTGCGGAAGGCCGCACTTAAAGCTTTAAAAAGTAGCAAACGACCTTAAAGCAATTGGTTCTCCCATCTTGTTTTGTATTATCATCACCATCATCATCTTGTGGCGCTATCATCACGAATATCCCTGACCCTCTCTCGCCACCCATCCCTATCGTCCATTTCTTTCTCAAGGGTATTAGTCTAAAAGTGAACGTATTAGCAGGACCAGAGTTCGAACTCGCTCACTACAATGTCCCGGTCCAGCTCGTTAACCAATACGCACCTGGGACTCCCTCCTCTTTCAATATATGTCATTATCAAATACTATGACTAAATACCAGAAGATATTTATGGAGGTACTCGTAGTGTAATGATTACTGTCGTAGGAAATGGACAGTGCACACCGACTGGTTGGTTGGTTGGTTGGTTGGTTGGGTGGTTGATTGGTTGGTTGGATGGTTGGTTGGATGGTTGGTTGGTTGGATGGTTTGTTGGTTGGGTTTTATGGCATATCAACCTTTGTTGGTTATTTAACGCCAAATCCATTTTTATACAAATAGTCAGCTCTATTACAAACAATTCAGTTTAGCATAAGTACACAGTTTAATTGTCAAAACAATTCTAAGTCAGCTAATTCAGTTTAGTATAAGTACAGATATTGTTTACACACAGTTAAATGTCAAAACAGTTCTATTTTAAACAGTTCAATTTAATGTAAGTACAATCTCAAAGTCAAAAACAGTTCCATGTTCAACAGTTCAGTTTAGCATAAGCAGGCTGTTTAAATGTTAGTACATTTTAATTGACAAAAACATTTCAATTTAAGTTATTCAGTTTAGTCAAAGGGTTCTTATTCAAACATTCAGTTTAGCATAAGTATGCAGTTTAGTTCTATTTAACCCATAGATAGGGTACTACCATTCCGGGCCAGAGTGAACCTGGGAGCAATGGTAATGAAGGGTTGCTCCGCATTCCCCAAAGCTCCAGCATCACTGGAACCTCACTATCAGATTGTTTAGTGTCATGTCCAGGACACTCGTTGTGGGGGGGTGTTCTTACTCCTCTGCATAGAAGCAGTTGGTGTATTCTACAGCCACAGCCGTCTGGGCAAAGTGCCCCTCGAGTTCAAATTTTGGACGAGAGTGTTTGTATTTCACATTGAGCCAATATCGTTTGAAACAGTACGAATTAAACTATTTTCCCTCCGGTTGCCCAGTCGGCTGGGGCTGTAGAATACACGGACTGCTTCTCTGCAGAGGGGTAAGGCCCCCCATTCAACGAGTGTCCTGATTATGACACTAAACAATCTGATGGTGAGGTTCCAGTAATGCTGGAGCTTTGGGGAATGCGGACTACCCCTTTATTGTCATCGCTCCCTGGTCCACTCTGGCCCGGAGTGGTAGCACTTGATATGGGTCCTATCTATGGGATAAATAGAACTAACGGCATACTTATGCTAAACTGAATCGTTTAACTAAACCGAATAGCTTGAAATAGAAATGTTTTTGACAATTAAACCCTTATTACATTTAAACTGCGTACTTATGCAAGACTGAATTGTTTAAAATTGAACTGTTTTTGACATTGAAACGGTACTTACACTAAACTGAATTGTTATATATAACTGCTTTAATAGTTTGAAATAGAAATGTTTTTGACAATTAAACTGTGTACTCATGCTAAACTGAATTGTTTTAAATAGAACCGATTATTTACATAAAAATGGATTTGGCGTTAAATAAGCTACAAGGATTGATATGCCATGAAACCCAACAAACCAAAGCAAACCATCTTCCTCCGGATATGGCAACCAGTCTATGAGAAGGAAAACTCTGAATTCAAACTTGTTAAACTTCGTATAAAAATTGACTTTGTTTCACATCCTGCCCGTGCAGTGGGGCGGGGGTAAATATAGGGTGTCTCAATATATATAGGACCTATGTGACAGCGCTATTATTTCTGCTCACTAAGTATATGTATAAATATATAGGATGTCTCAATATACATGGGACCCATGTGACTGCTTATTACTCTATTAACAGTAATGTTGTGTTCTTTTTGTTTCAGATTTGAAAATAGTATACTATTACGACTATTGATCCTCGATCACATTTCTTTGAACAAGAGAGGGAAAATATTTTACGGCACAACTTATTTAGATATAAAAATAATTGAAAACTGTCTCAAAATAGATGCAACCAATTAATATGATACTGATTAATTACTTAGACAATAAACTCAAAAAAAGATTAATTTTCCTTGAAGTTAATATAATAACAATTAAAAAGAACTAGTTTGATGTCTCTAGCTCAAAGGATGCATTTTTTACAGGACATGTTCCTAATGACCTCCATTGCGCTTGTCCCAGTAATAAACCATTATCAAATAAATGGGTTGCATCAATTTTAAGACACCCTGTACATAAATTCCTATACAGATAATTGCTGAGCAAAAAGATATTCGGAATATACCTGAAGCTTTTATTCTTTTTGTCTGCCTAGTTTGGTTCTTGGATATTTTAGAATCGTTTTTCCTTCCGTGGTCTTTGCAATATGATAAACAAAAACAATTAGCTATTCTCTGGTGTCCTTATATATTTTAAAATTAGAATTAGATTGACTAATATGGTGTAGAACAAATTGGGTTACCCGGAAGGTGGAATATAAACGTTATAATTTAATTTGTGGATGGAAAATCTCTCATTAGAAATTAAAATATTCCCTAGTGCATCATGAGTAGAGAAATTTATTTAATTCCCTTAATTTCTTAATCTTTATTTTCTATCCTTCTCTCTCTCTCTCTCTCTCTCTTTCTCTCTTTCTCTCGCTCTCCCCACACATGAATATATGTACACCCCCCCATACACGCACACACACACACACATATATATATATATACACACACACACACACACACATATATATATATACAAATATATATATATACACACACACCCACACACACACACACACACACACACACATATATATATATATATATATATATATATATATATATATAAATATTCCCAAGTGCATCATGAGTAGAGAATTTATTTAATTCCCTTAATTTCTTAATCTTTATTTTTTATCCTTCTCTCTCTCTCTCTCTTTCTCTCTTTCTCTCGCTCTCCCCACACATGAATATATGTATACACACACACACACACACACACACACACACACACACACACACACACACACACACACATATATATATATATATATATATATATATATATATATACGTTTGGTTCTTTTGTAATATAATATTTCTAATTTCAAATCTCTAAATAAAGTGATCAGTAGTAAAATGTCTATTTGCTTAAATCATCATAATAAATAGTATATCTATATCTCTATCTATTGAAATGTAACTTCCAATTTGGTTTTGGTTGAAAATTTCAAAAACACGAAAAAGATTTAACAGGACTACTTCAGATCCTTTGTATAAAAAAATAGAATAGACAGAGAAAAAGGTGGGAGGGGATAGAAGTGGGGTGAAGAGTTATCTCCTCATTTAGCCCACTTCCGTTGTTATTCTAATTTCGGTCAGAAATGTAGTAAATTTATTTTAAAAAATTATTTATTTTTTATTTTAACTTTTAAAATTCTAATTACATTTTGACTTAAACTACAGATCTAATATCAAATTAGATTTTAAACTTTATTCAATAACTTTACGTAATGATACAGTAATAATTATATTAAATTAAAAGATTTAATTAATTTTAAAATTATTTTAAAATTTCAAAACTATTTTGAACCTATTCATTAGTTACACTTTTTATGAGTAGTACGTATATACGATATGTTTTTTTCACAATTTTCTATCTAACATTTTATATTATTTATTCATTTACATTAATTCTCAGTTTAACTCTGTGCTTTTAAAAAAAAAATTAAGTTAATTATCTATAGTTTAAATTTAGCCCTATGTCTACACCGAATTTTTTCGGCTCTGGAAAAAGGAAAATGTGCATTTTTTTCTTCTAAACACAGGTTGCATCTACTGTCGAAAGACTTTGGAGTATTTGATCTTTTTATATGGACCATTGAATGTCAGGGGTTAAACCTTTATTTTTCAAACCCCAATATATATTGTAGTGAGCATGAAGATCAGATCGTTGGTAAGAAAGTGTCTAAATGTAAAATAACTTTTTTAAAGTGGAATTTAGTAAAATACTCTTTTATATTCTTACTCTAAATATTTCTTAATAATATAAAATAATCATTAAATTTTAGGGATTTATTTAATCGTTCTGATGTTTTTGATCATCTATTTTTTTTTGGATGTTATATCATTATTCTTATAACTTTATCAAAATAGGTTTATGGGGCTTTACATTTTGGAATTATATAATTTACCTTTATATCCTTATTTTTCCTTAATAAAATGAAGCTTTAAAATTAAAGTTATTTCACATTTAGACTTTTTCTTAACATAGTTCTGATCTTTATGCTCATTTCCGTATATATATATGGTAATTGAAAAGTACCTTCCAATTATGAAATTCAAATCTATCTATCTATCTATCTATCTATCTATCTATCTATGTTCACATCAATTTTTCTCTTTCATCTATCTATCTATCTATCTATCTATCTATCTATCTATCAGTATGTATGTATATATGTATCTATGTACATGTATGTGTGCATGTGTGTGCGAGGTTGCGTAGTTGCGTGAGCGTGGTTATGTGTGACTGTATGTGTGTGCATGTGTGTGATATCGAAACTGTACACCATCATTTTTTTTTCATAAAGACTTGTTTTATCTGTGGTCTTTATTTATGGATTCACATTTACAATTGCCATTTAATACGTAAGAAGAAAATAAACATCTATCTCTTCATTAGCCGTTTCAAAGGTCATTTTAACAGAAGCACATTCTTATGAAGTGTATTAATGTTTCGGGAAGGAGTAATTCACTCCACATTCATTCTGTTCAATGAAAAATAAATCATCTGCCTTACCTAATGGAATTCACACGGTCCTCTGAATATATATATATATATATATATATATATATATATATATATATATATATATATATATATAAAGATCGTATTGCTTCAATTCATCATTAGCTCATTATTACTACCTTTCGATATACGCTATGATACCCGTTCCAGATGTCTTCATTTTCTTTGAATGTGTTTTAAAAAAATTTTCAGGTATTATCACATCCTTCTGAATTCATTTCTTTTAATAGATTTAATGTCAAGTGTCTGGCTTCAGCGCATTTTTTTTACTGAAAGACGCTTCGTAGTTTTCTAATTAAAGAGTTTATTTCGTAGAGTAAACGAATAATTCGATAAGAATAAAATCAACAAACTTATCTATCGACGAAGCATAAGTGATCATTCAAGTATTCTGTTGCCTCTTAATTTCATTCTCCTTCATTTTATACCTATCTCCGAGCAGGGACATTTAGCGTTCACCGCAGGGTCTAGGTGGGGGATTGTAAGTTTTTCTAACCCAGGGAAATATCTGCTTAGCAGAGCAAAATTTGTCGCTTGGCACCTGAGTTTGGGTTTGGTTTGGTTTTATGACATGTCAACCTGTACCATGATGCAGATATGTGAAACGTACATAGAATGTTCGTAACATATATACGTAGAACATAGGAATCCCGAAACACGAAAAACAATTACGACTTCTTAGTTCAGGTACGAAACTCTTTATTACCTTTGAGTTAAAAGGTTTTTCGACTTAAGGAGAGAGGCACAATCTTTCTATGCTGGCTTTTCCATCTGACCCCCTACCACCAGCACGTGTGGTACCCGCCACAAGGCCACTGCGAGCTAGCAAAAGTCACCCTTCTTCTTCGGATCGCAAGACTCAACTAACTGACTTTTCTCAAATCTCCCCAAATCCTCCGCGCATGCTTCCGGTTCATGACGTCATTCACATCCCCAAGTCCTATCTGGGATTTTTATTTTGATATCTGTGAACGACACATCGTCCCCGCGTGCGCTCAAGTTTGCACCTAACCAACCCATGTGCTCAGCCGAAAGGTCCTCAGCCTAACTAAACCCAAAGGCAAGATATGTAAAACGAAATCCCCCGGCCATTTTATTACAAACCCTTGTACGTTATTTAATGCCAAATCCAGTTTATTCATATTCCTTAGATTTATATGATTTGTAAACATAAGTCAAAGTTATATAATTCCAAGTATTGCTATGTATCACTTGCATCAGTCATTTAATTACCCACAGTTAAAGGATCAAACAGTTCTTTCACAAACAACTCAATTTAGAATAAGTCATTTGTTTTCATACAATTTGAATATCAAACAGTTCCATTTGGCCAATAGATAAGACCCTATCAGGTGCCACTACTTCGGGTCTATGAGGAACTTGGAGCAATGGCAATAAAGAGGTACTCCTTATTCCCCCAAGCTCTAAGACTAGAGCTTCACTCTGAGATTGTTTTGTGTCATAAACAGGACACTCGTCGGGAGGGGAGTCTTACACCTCTACAGTGATGTAGTCGGTGTATTCTATAGCCACGGCTGACAGAGCTGCTTGATACTTGAGTCGACTCAAACGCAATTTTTTCTGAAGTACTTGAATGAGTCTCGATTGGTGAGCGCCCTTCTACTATAAAATGACTTCACGTCAAATTTGACGTGATGATGCGTTGAATAAATCCCCAACCAACTTCTTGTTGTTGAAGCTTAGACTTTATCCTCTAAAGAAGGATGATATTCACTCCAAGTGAGTATGACACTAAACTGCAATTGGTGATAGGGCTTCAGTTTTGGAGATCTGGGGAGTGTGGAGTACCTCTTCATTACCATATATCCTGGTCTATCCTCACTCGGGGTTTTAGCACCTGTTTCGGTCCCATCTATGGGTTAAATAGATTTGTCAATTATTTTTTCCTTTTATCTGTGATTGTTTCCGTAGAAATAAATAGTTTTTTTGCATTAAACAATGTGCTATACATACTCTTGTTCCTCGTTGTGGGAAATTCCCGTGGTGTAATTGCTAAAATGCTGGACTGTGACATCAAAGTAAGCGATTTCAAACGCTATTTGTGCTATCATATTTACTTTCGGACTGATATTCTTGGGGGAAGGTATGAACCCCCTTATTTCTCTAAATAAATAGTACCGCTACTGTTCTTCTACAAGGATGACTTTGCCCTTAAAAATCCCGCCATGGTTGATATACCATTAAAAGAAGAAACCGAAAATAAAACTATCTCCTAGAGGGGACAAAGTAAAAAATACTGGCACATTTCGTGATGATATCAAAATTCTTATTCTTATTATGTCTCATTTACTATCCTTAGATTTTTCCTGAGTCGGTGAGGCTATCATCGTCAAGGCCTAGCAGGACCCAATGAAATTTGAGAACTTACGAACCTTGCTTTAATCACGAATATCTCTGAATTGTAGTTTTCTTTTGTGTTCGTAAACTGATGGAATGAAAAAAGTGTTTTCATATTTCTTTTACTATCATTCAAAAATACATAAAAAAAGCCCGTTAAAAAGAGGTTTGTTCTATTCTTTTATCCTGTTATGCATGAAGTCTGCCCAGAAAATTATACAACTTTTATACCAACAAAAAAGTAATCTTCCGAGGGAAATGATGCCTTAGTAATCATTAAAGTACACGAAGACTTCAGAGACATATCCCAGCACCACCACGTCTACCTTTCAAAACTCTCAAGGAATTACCATCTGTTCGCTCATATGTCTTTTCATAATTTCATTTATTTTTTTTATATAAAGAGTTCCAACGACGATCTTAGGCCTAGAAAAGATCAGAAGTTTTATCTTATCCCATATGGACGGTAAGAGATGTTAGATCAGCATAATTTAATGTTTTGACCCCCACAAAAAAAATTAAAAAAATTGAAAAAAAAAAAAAGCTTTTAGAATGTTTGTTTTCGTATTTACAGTAAAGACTTCTTTAATTTATTGAAGAGTTACATCAACGCTCCTTA
This sequence comes from Sepioteuthis lessoniana, assembly GCA_963585895.1. NCBI lineage: Eukaryota > Metazoa > Mollusca > Cephalopoda > Myopsida > Loliginidae > Sepioteuthis > Sepioteuthis lessoniana. Next base: position 34,623,942 of record OY757910.1, on the reverse strand, counting down.
ACGAGTTGTTCAGGTATTCAAATTAGCTGAATACTTTTAGAACAAACATTCTAATCTTACCTTAATCTTACTGCAAGCTACGTTTAATTTAGGATTGAATGTTGCAATCTTCTCAATTCTAAAATCCTTTTCCGAGTTTAGTAATCCACATTTGTTGAACAGTTAGCAGCTGACTTACCTGAAAAATAAATATAAATTAATTAATTAATAAGAAATAATGGGAAAGAAATAAAGATATCATCAATTTCATTAAAATTAAAAATAAAATATTCAATAAAATGATTACGTACAAAATCTCACTTATTTTATTCCATTGTCGGTAATAAGTCACGAGAAAAAAGAAAAAAAATACGACATGGAAGTCAGAAATAAAATCACAGATTTCGAATGCCTAAAAGAACAGTAAAAAAATACAAAAAGAACGGTTATGTGCAAAGAAAAAAGAGTCTCAGCTTATTATAATGGAAGTGGTAAATATTGCAAACTATGCCTGGAAGAGAAATTAGTTATCTTAAAATCACTGGTTCCATGACATACGAAGTACATACGATAAGTTTCCAGATTTTTTTCGTATGGGCATTTAAAATTGTCGTAGACTCTTTAAAATTCAGTATGTTATTGCTATACATCTTATGAGATGACTGACCAATTTTTATGATTTCAGGTTCAAATCAACAGCTACAGCAGCAATTGGAATACACCCTACTAAAGCCTGATTGTCACAAATGGTGAATTTCAAAAATGCAATCTGACACTTTAGAAGAACGATATGCAATAAAATTCTGTTTTAAACTTGAAAAAAATGCTACAGAAACGTATGGAATACTTCAGACTGCTTTTTGATCATCTTGCATGAATCGAGCCTCAGTTTTTGAGTGGTATAAGAGATTCAAGGAAGGCAGGGAGTCTGTGAGAGATGATGGGAGGTGTGGGAGGAGTAAGGCAGTCAGAACACCAGAGTTGATTGGCCAAAGAGTTAGGGTTAGGGTTAGTACGTTGAGGTTTTAAAGGAGTTCAGGAAGAGATTCCTTGGGAAGAGGCCAGCACTCTTCAAATCGGGCCAGTAGCATTTCCACCAGAGCAATGCACCAGTCCACAACTCTATCCTTGTCACAGACCAAGATGGGCGTCAAGATAGTTACTCACCCTCCCTATAGTCCAGACCTTGCTCCCTGTAACTTTGGTTATTCCCTAAGCTCAGAGGCTGTCGTTATGAGATAATTGAGGAGATGAAAGAGGCTGTGACGATGGTCATTGACACGCTCACACAAGAGGACTTCCATGGAAGTTGTTGGAACGGTACAACAAGTTCATTGCGGAGATTCCTTCGAAGGGGACTAGAGTTTCATGTGTGTACTATCAATATAAGTGCCCATACGAAAAAAGTCTGGCAACTTATCGTATGCACCTCGTAGTTTGATCGCGGTGAGGGGCTATTTATATTTATATTAATATTTAATATTATTAATATCTATTTGTTATTATTTGGGAATCATCTGTTTCTTATTATCTTCTCATATGAACGTTAAAATATACCTTTGAATAGAACACATACAATTGTAATACAATATCTCTATACAAATCAGATTATATTGTGTAATTCATCTGATAGTTACCAAAAATGCCCTGTTACTTTTTTTCTAAACATGATTTCCAAAACCACCAAATTAAATTTTAGACTTTTTATACAATTACTGTTTTTGATCATTTTAGGCAATTTGCTTCCTAGATATATAGTGCTGTCAAAAAAATCAAATTGTTGAATAGAATTAGTTCTTGAAATTTGCATTAAATTTGCAGTACATAGAGGAATATTAAAAATGTCTAGTATAATTATAAATTCTATTAATCATTTTGAAAGTTATAATTAGATAATCTCTCATTCTTCTTTCTAGTAAAGTAGTTAATCCTAATCCAGTATTTCACTGTAATTTTAATCTTTTAATCGGTTTTGTCACTGTTCTTTGTATGACCTCCAATGTTACACTCCAATTTATATTTGAAAAAAAAATGTCTTCGATTCCCAGATGTGGCAAATGATGTTGCGAATGTCTGTCCTTGATTTGATTATTGGTGTGATTGGCTTCAGACTTTTCTTCTTCCAAGACCAGTTGCAATACCAAGGTTAAAGAGTCAGTCTATCCTACTATTTACCCATAACCAGGGAGATAATAGTTGGATTCATGCCTTTTCCAAAGGCATTAGTGCTTAGTGAAACGTAGAGTTGTTAATTATTTGATCTCAAGCAACCGAATCTATTTTTACGACGATAACCGTTACGCCACAAAAACGACCATAGAATACCAGGATGTAAACACAAAAAAGACAACTGGTTTCAAATCGTAGTTTTGATAAAAAGTTTCTCTTTTGTAGTTTCACCGCGGACTAAAACAAACCCTCTTATTCGACGAATAAAATAAATGAAATATAAAACTCGATGTAAGTAAAAAATTTATGGTCGAATACAAACGCTGCATAAGTAATTAACGTATACTATAATAAACTAATGACAGTTAACGTATTATAGCCTTGAAGACCTACCGGGAGCGATGGACGATAGAGACGGGTGGCGAGAGAAGGTCAGGGAGATCCGTGCCAGCAACGATACATGATCATGATGATGATGATGAGTATTGATATATTATGTCAGCAATAAATATTGGTATAATGACATAAGATTTTTTTTATCAAATACGAATAAATTTTAAACATGGCAATTGGATTCCTAAATGAGACCCTGACAAGTACAACCACTTTGGGTTTGAGTGGAACTGGGAGTAATGGCAATGAAGAGTACGCCACACTCCCCAGATGTCCATAACTCGAGCGTTGTCATCAAGTACAGTTTAGTGTCATACTCTGGACATCGCTATCTTTTGTGGAGAGTCTTATATATTCTTGTATTTTCTATTCTCCCCGCAAATATATATATATATATGAACGTACAATAAACGGGATTCCCTAACCCCTGTGCATAAAATAACGCTAGACGGGTTGACATGCAGTAAGAATCAATCAATCACTCAATATGGTGGGTCAGCCCTTGAATCTTGACACAGATAGCAGGTCTCCCTTTTCATGACAGTAAAGCTGTCTAAGGAAATTGAATCAATATCATTTCTGAAGTAAACATCCAGCAAAGTCACACAAATCCTTATTTGTCTACTGGCATAAGACACTGACTAATGAGTGGGTCAGGTAAGTGAGTCCTGTAAATCTAATGATTTTTATACACAATTTATATATATATATATGTGTGTGTGTGTGTGTGTGTGTGTGCGTGCGTGAGCGCGTCGAAAAGGTAAAATGGAACAAAGATATGTGTTTGATGGTTTGTTTATTGTCCAAAGCGTTTCGACTTCAATCTTTTTTTTTCTGAACACAGAAATAATTTATCAAATTATTTTAGAAAGAGAAATAATTATGATAGATAAATCTTGATTCAATATGAAGTCTTCATAGGGGCTGGTAGATATTGCTATGTGAAAAATTGGAGTAATGCTGGTTCAATGTTCAAATTGCACCATGTCATGTGATGGAATTTTTTAAAAGTATATGGCCATTTGTAATTTGGGTAACGAATTTGTGACGTTTTATTGCTTTAAATGCTAAGAGAAAAGGGAGCTAATATTTCATGTAAATTTTGGATTCTTTAAATATTATTTTCCCTATAGATGATGATATTTTGAAAAAAAAAACCCTTGTCGTTGTGGTACTATTTACCAACCCCTCCGCTCGGGCAGGATATGACACAAGGTTAATTTTTTAAGCAGAGTTTAACAGGTTTGAATTCAGAGTTTCCCTTCTCCTAGACTAGTTGCCTCACCAAGGCTGAAGAACACAGTCTGTCCTACTATTTACCCATAGCTGGAGGGAGAATAATTGGATTCATACCTTTCCCAAGGGTATTAGTGCTATGTGAAATGCAATCGGTCTCGTCCAGGATTTGAACTCGTATCACCGTGTCCATTTCCTACGACGATAACCATTACACCACGGACATTGTCGTTGTGGTACTGAGTTGTGGTATACGATGGAACAAGCTTCAATTATTCTTCGTTTTTGTCATGAATGAAAGCTAATAAGACAAAAATAAACGAAGAATAATTGAAGCATGTACCATAGCATACCGCAACACAATACCAAAACGACAACGCTTTTTTCAAAATATCATCTATAGGAAAAATAACGGAGTAATGGTAATTATTTTTAATAATTATTTCACATTACAATAGTCCTCTAAACAAATATTTGACTTTACGTCAAATTTGACGTGATGAGACGTTAATTGGTTATTATTTTTGGTTTTATTTGGTTTTATGACATGTCAACCTTTGTAGGTTATTTATTATTATTATTACTATTATTATTATTCACTTATATCGAGTTTTATATTTGATTTATTTTATTAGTCGAATGAGATGGTTTGTTTTAGTCCGCGGCGAAACTACAAAAGAGAAACTTTTTATCAAAACTACGATTTGGAACCAGTCGTCTTTTTTGTGTTTACAAATACAATAATATATATATATATATATATATATATATATATATATATATATATATATATATATATATATATATATAAAGTGTGTATGTACATAATAGACCCTTCTGTTGTTTTTGTTGTATCTGAGTTCAGTTATTTTCCTTTCTATTATGCTTTCGTCTTGTATTCGACATTATTCCTGACGTTAAGTTTAATACACGGGACACATTTAGCATTGTGACATGGAACGGACATTACCCCGGATTTGGCATTAATTCTTTTCTCTTTAAGATTTTTAAGCTGGTCTTTTTCAAAAAGCGTAATGACATTATAACAAGCGCATCTCATTTTTTACGCTCAATTGCAGTCGATGAAGTGATTAAGAGAAATATCAACAGTCTCCAGATTGTTTTAACTTCTCTTGTCAAAGCAAAGGCCTGCCTACACTTCTTCAAATATCTTGTCACGGATGAGCAATTTTTACAAAATTATAAAGTACGAAAATCTGTAGCATAGAAAATATGCCAGAACCTTCAAGTTATATGGAGACCTCCTCTGAGCAGGATATTAAAACTTTGCCTGTTCCTTGCCAGAGGTGATACAGTACGGCAGTATATGGAAGTACATCTAAAGATTTTTGGTGTTACTTTGTACTCTTGACTTTTCCATGAATCCTTGATTTTACGATGAGACGTGTTATAAAAGAAAAGAAGACGAAAAGAAGAAGAGATTCAGGATGCAAAAAGAGATTTACCAGCTGTACTTCCCCCTAATATCTTGAAAAATCTGGATTTAAAAGATGACATTGCTTTTATATCTGAGGAAATTGAGCAAGTGTAAGAGATGCTTTTACAAGTGAACAATGAATGTGCACAGGATGGATTGCAATATTATGTTTGTAAGACAGACTTTGGTGAACTGCTTGCAGGTCCTGTTATTTAGCAAGGAAGCCGAAATAAGTAGAGTGGAATTGGTGAAATGGTTCAAGGACTTCAATTTCATTGGATCTAAGCAGTTTTTCACATGAGTTTAAGGTCTGAAAAGCACTTGGTGGAAAGTAAGCTATTAACTGCAATATATATATATATATTTAGAAAAATTTCATTTGAACAGGGCAATAAAGGTATTCTTATTTTTCACAACATCTGAAACGTTAGGGTTGTATAGAATCCCCATATGAATAAGAAGCAAAGCAATAGAAATCTCGCTTGATAGATGCTATGTACGGAAGTTAAAAATAACATCGAATATTTCTTAGAGGGACACAACGCCAATAAAAAACTACCGAAGCCTTCAAAAGTAAGACTATTAGCTAAGGTTATTATAAGTTCTTCGAGGAGGTTGATACTTTCAATTTTAGTGTATTGGCAAACAAGCTAATAAAGGTAGCAGATGAACAACATAGACTGTCACTGAGAAGACACTGGGTCTGTATTCACAAGATCGTGACACGAGGAAAAAAGAATCTGTCACTGATATCCGGTTACGGTCAAAGTATTTGAAAAGGTTAGAGAAAAACGCATGAGAATTCCTGGACTCTGCATGTCACACCAAAGAAATATGATTTTCGGATCGAGTGCAACCGCCGTCATTATTTCTAGGCGCATTTTTAGTTCGTATAGAGGCGCTCTGAGTGTAACAGATATCATCGTAGGACATGGAATCGGCGACTAGGGTTCAAATCAATCTACTATTATTATTATTAGCAGTAGTATGTACATATTTACTCAACGCCTCTGTGATGAGCAGGATGCGACAAAAATCAAATTCTTAAGCGTAATGCACTTAGGTTAGATTTATGGTCTTCCTTCACCGAGGCTAGTTGCCATACCAGGGTTAAAGAGCTCAGTCTGTCCTGCTATTTACCTGGGGTGTAATAGTTGAATTTATACCTTTCGTGATAATATTACTGCTATGTGGAACAGCCTTGTCTAGGATTTGAACCCGCCTATTCATGTTTTACGTCGTTCTAATAGCCATAGGAAAGGCATGAATCCTTATGTTCGCCCCACTAGCTTCCAGTGGGTAAGACTTTTTAGCCTTGGTTAGGCAATCTGTCTAGGAGAAGAACAACACTTAATTCGAACCAGGTATACACTGTTTAAAAACTGAACTTATATCACAACCTGCCTGTGGTAGAAGGGTTAGGTATATGCATACTTTGCACATGTGCTTTCCTTAGCTGTTCAAGTTAAGCCAGCTTATTTGAACACCCCCAAATCGCAATTAGCAAAATTCCGAATTCTGTGGTGTTGGGTTTTCAAAATTAGTGCCATGGCAACCAGCCTAAGGGTAAGTCAGCAGAGGATGGAAGAAGATTACAATCCAAAAATCGCCTCAGAGCAAACACCGCTCTGCACTCGATTGGGAAAGTTGGAAGACCGATGCAATATCGTGAAACCTGGAGAGGATTTGCCAACTCGCCTACAATTAAGAACGAATTGAACTCCGCAGTAGTCTGCTTTTTCTCACTTTTCAACAATATTCCCTATGTATGCAAATAGACATTGTTTTCCAGGATGAAATGAATAGAAGAGAATTTTTGATATTGTTAGTTTTTCCCTTGTATTCCAGATGTGCATATGTTACGCTGACAAAATAACCAGTAAGTTATACCTCATGGTGTAATGATTAGTAAGCTAATCTTTCTTACCAGTCTCTTCTGAGTAGTGGATTCGATCCTCACAAGGTGCGCCTTACCAGTGACCCTTAGTTATCAAAAGGACATCACGCGTAGTGTAATAGTTAGAAAGGCAGAACAGAATACGTTATTGATTACTAGCAAATTAATTGAAACCACACTCGACGGATGGTTTATTTGGGAGTTACTAATGGTATTAAGCATTTTTAGTGAAGTCTTGTCACCAATCAAAACTCTCAGGTCCATCAGAAGAATTAGAAATGGTTAGAGAAGGACGAATGAGAATTCCTGGACATTGCATACCATATTTAGAATAAGAGTCGTGGAGACCAGTCCAAGGGAAAGTTTGGTTTGGTTTGGTTTGTTTTTATCGCACATCAACCATTGTAGGTTTTTCAATGTCAAATCCATTTTTATACATATAAACAGTTCTATTTCAAACAACTCAGTTTAGCATACAAAAATAGTTCCATTTCAAGGAATTCAGTTTAGCATTATTACGCAGTTTAAATATCAAAACATTTCTAAATCGAACAATTCAGTTTAGCATAAGTACACAGTTTAGTTCTATTTGACCCATAGATCGGACACTAGCAGGTGCTGCCACTACAGACCAAAGTGGACCTGGGAGCGATGGCAATTAAGGGGTACTCCGCATTCCCCAAAGCTCCAGTATTACTAGAACCTCGCCATCAAATTGTTTAGTGTCATATCTCGGACACTCTTTGTGGGGCGTGGGCAGAGAAAGTCGGCAGAGGATGTCAGTAGATGTCATTCATAGACTGCCTCCGACACAATATTGGTCTTCATTTACTTGGGAAAATAAGAACAATGATGTTAGATAGTGAAATCTGAAGAGGATATGCAAACACGGGTCAGAATGGTGTTTGGCTAAGATTGGAGAACTGGCCAAAGTCTAGATCGCCTATATCACGGCGTGGATATAATGACAGTATAAAAAAAATAAATAAAAGTAAGAAAATTGCCTTTTCATCTCCTTTTTAACAAAGACAATTGCCCAGTTGGGTGGGCCTGTAAAATACTCCGACTGCACCTTTGTAGAGGGATAAGATCCCCGCAAAGAGTGTCCTGATATGACACTAAACAATCTGATAGTGAGATTTTATTAATGCTGGAGCTTTGGGGAATGTGGAATACGCCTTCATTGCCATCGCTCCCAGGTTCACTCTGGCTCGGAGTGGTAGCATCTGATAGGGTCCTATCTATGGATTAAATAGAACTGAAATGCGTACTGATGCTAAACTGAATTGTTTGAATTAGAACTTTTTTTGACATTGAAACTGTACTTATGCTAAACTGGATTATTTGAAATAGAACTGTTTTGACATTTAACTGTGTGTAGGTAAAATCTATACTTGTACTAAACTGAATTGTTTGAATTAGAACTGTTTGACTAAACTAAAAGAATAGAAATGTTTTTGACAACTAAAATGTGTACTCATGCGAAACTGAATTGTTTGAAATAGAACTGATTATTTGTATAAAAATGGATTTGGCCTTAAATAACCTAATAAGGTTGATATGCCATAAAATCCAACCAACCAACCAATCTACTAAGACAAATAGATGATTAGTAATCTTAATAAACTTTTTAATAACAAAACTTTTATTTTCCATTCGTGGAACTTAACTTTAGTTTTTTATTGCTTTAAATTTACATATGAATGCAACTGAAATTTATGCTTCCCATCAATCTATAAGTATCTAATTGCTCGGCTCCGTACCGACCGGATGCACAGGTGACAGATGCACATTCTTTTTAATAAGACGTGTAGGATGTAAACTATACCCTGCTTCCTTTGCATGCCAGAAGAATAGAAATAACACGACCCAAATTATGAAAAAACAACGGTAGTTTTTATTAACGTCAAATGTAACGCATTTTTTTTTTTTTTTTGCCAGAGGTGTCTTTTTTCCTTAGAGAAAATTCTTGTTTCCTTGGGATTGTTAGATAAGTGGTTAAACTTCGAACTTCTCTTGTATGTCACACACATATTCGGACGTACATACATACACAGACACACGAAGAAACAAATAATCATTCGGAGGCAGGGGTGGTGTAACAGTTATGATCGTAAACAATGGACTCGGTGAGCCGAGTTCAAATCCTGGACGAGTATGTTTGCTTATCACTTTGCGCTCATTTTCTTGGGAAAGGAAAAAAATTCATCTCTTCAGCCTCTTCCACAGCCATGGCCGATTAGGTTCTTTAGCCTTGTGATAGTAACCAGTCAAAGTGATGGAAGACAATGAATTCAAACCAGCTGTACTCCATTAAAAAGTGGCCTTCTGTTGTCATGGCAGAAGCAAATGTGTTCGGTAAGCACACCGAGAGAGAGAGGGAGAGAGAGAGAGAGAGAGAGAGAGAGGGGGGGAGGGAGAGAGAGAAGAATTTTAGTTAAAATACTCTTTCACCTTCATGTATATATATATATATAGAAAGAGAAAGAGAGAGTAATTGATAACAAGGTGATCCAAGCAGAAGGAGAGATTTATTAAGAAACAACAAACGGTCTCGTTTAGCTTTTGAATGAACTCATTTGATTGATTGATTGATTGATTGATTGATTTTAAGGGTCTTGGGTTATTTTATGCATAAAGGTTACGGTACTGAGTTCATATTTACATTTTTTGTGTAGCTGTTTCATTTTTGTTTACGCACGGACCTATCGAATACGAATCATTTTTAGCACATCTATTTGACCCTGCGCAAGGATGACACGCAAATTCGTTAAGCATTTCATATTTTTTCAAGAAGAGAACAAGTTGTTATATCCCGATTGCGAATTGGTCATACAAGGCTTACTCCCTCTTTCATTTTGAAACAGGAACCACAACCACAGTGTTTAACCTACCAGATAACTTGCACGGTTAAACACATTCTTATAGAATACAGAACTTTAGCTGTTATCAGAAAGTGATTTTTCAAAGTAAATAACTTAACCGATCTTTTCGAGAACGTCAAAATAGATGACATTCTGTCCTTCTTGAGAGAGACAGAGTTGTACCAAAAACACTATAGCGTTTCAGTTCTAAGGAACCATCACCAGGACTGTCGAGGATGATATTAGTGGTGTTAAATCAACGATGGATGTTTAAAAGAAAAAAATACAAAAACTTAGCAAACATCCATCGTTGACTTAATATCACTAATATCATCCTTGACAGACCTGGTGATGGTTCATTAGAACGCTATAGTGTCGACTCTGTTTATCAATAAGTCTCTCCTTCTGCTTGGATTATCTTGTTATCAATTTTTCTCTATATTATCGGATTATGCTCCATTATTTACTTCCATATATATATATATATTAGCAAAAGTAAAATTGGCGACCGTAGTTGAAGGCGACTAGAAGGCTGCCTTTTCAATAGCTTCAACACCGAGGTGTAGGGAAGGGCTCTACTTCTTTCCCTAGATTGTTCCGCTTTACCCTTGATACGTACCTTATATTGCTGAGTGCTAAGCAAGGAGGTATTAAGTACTATTTTTAATGGCATGACGCGACCTGGGATTGAAACCAGGTTACCCCGACCATTGGCGAACATTGTACCCACTAGGCCACCAGCTTTATTCCGCTTAAAAATTGACATTGTCTAGCACCTTTCTCTTCTTTCTACGTACGAAAATATATCAGCAGACTAGACTCAATGTCTAGTCATAAAAAATAATTTTGTGTTGGATTCCAAGCCACAACGGAGTGAGAGGAAACGAAAGAGCAGACTTGGCAGCCAGATCGGCCTTAGATCTAAGCCCTAAAGTTATCTCCATTCCATATACCGATTTGAAACCGATAATCAGTAAATTCCTTCACAAAAAATAGCAACAACGATGGGACATGAACATCAATAATAAACTCTTCCAAATTCAGCCCACCTTGGGAAAATGGAGACCAGCTTTTAGAGCATCGAGAAGAGAACAAGTCGTTATATCCCGACTGCGCATTGGTCATACAAGGCTTACGCTTTCATACTGAAACAGGAACCACAACCACAGTGTTTGACGTGTCAGACAACTTGCACGGTTAAACACATTTTTATTGAATGTAGAGCTTTCGCTGTCATCAGAAAGCGATTTTTCAAAGTGACTAGTTTAACCGAATTGTTCGAAAACATCAAAATAGATGACGGTCTGTCCTTCTTGCAAGAAACAGTGTTATACGAAAAAATATGACGAATTAAAACTGATTAATCATGTGCAAACAAGTGAAATCCTGCTTATAGAGAATTTTACCGACTAAGTATTAATTGGAAAAAGGTATATATATATATATATATATATATATATATATATATATATAGACAGAATTTGGCGTTAAATAACCTACAAAGGTTGATACGCCATAACAACCAACCAACCAACCTGAGTTGTGAGTGGAAGAATATTTCTCATATATAACTAAGTTTATCACAAAGGTACATTAACCAGGTATTTAGTGAAGAATGAAGCTTACTTTAGAAATAATAGTCTAATGTGCATTAGTCCGGTATGTAGTAACGATAAAATTCACTCCAGTAGCAATAGTCTAATCTGTATGGTCCACTTATTAAACTATGCTCTAGTGTGAAGCGATGCAATCAATTTTCTTTAAAAAACACGTAAAAGTAAAAGTAAAGTTGGTGACGTTAGTTGAGGATGACCCAAGGACTCCCCTTTCAATAGCGACTATACAGATGTGTAGGGGAGAGCACTACTTCATCACCTGGCTTGCTCTACTTTACCCTTCATCTGTACCTTATAATCCTGAGTATTAAGCAAGGCGGCATCAAGTACCATTTTTTGAGTCTGATGGTGACGCTCAAGTTCTGGAGATCTTGGTAGTGTGGAGTGTCTCTTCATTGCTAGGACTGGACCAGGGACTGAACCTTGGTCTCCCGGACCATTGACCGACACTCTACCCATTAGGCAATTGGCCAGGAAAAAAGACTTACAGTCTTTTTAAAAGCTTAAAAGGATTTCCACAAACTTTATTCATTATCTTTTATTGACGATCCACTATGTTGTTAATGTGTTCAGAATATCTTTTTCTAGAATGCAATTAAAGAAAAAATAAAACAACAACACAAACTTTTAAATGCCTTAATAGAGTCATCACCTCTTTATTCGACATTAATTTCGTTCTATTGATGCTGTGGACAATGAAAATTACTTTTTCCTCCAAGAAATCCAATAGGATTTCTTTTCTAAAGAGTAGACACTTAAAATAAACACACAGATGATACGATCAAACATTAATTTTCATGTAATTACACACTTGAACAGGCTATTCAGAAATAAAGTCTGTAAATATGAGCAGAGTGACACATTCTATATCACAGAGAGAGAGACAGAAGAGAGAAACACACACACACACAGAGAGAGAGAGAGAGAGAGAGAGAGAGAGAGAGAGAGTGTGTGTGTGTATGTGTGTGAATGAGTCTATTAAAGTGGATATACAATATCACACTAATACAGCAACACGTAGCGTCACGGTTAACGTCGTAGGAATTTGGCTCGGCGAACCGGGATCAAGTCCAGTCTTGTCATCCCGTGTCTTTTGCAAAGGGGACGGAGCCCCCATCTCCCCCAAACTACATCTGTTAGTGTTATGGTACCTACCTTACGGACAATAATGAACTCTTCCTATTACTATGAATTCCGAGAGAATACTCATCTCGGTGTGAAGTAAACTCCAGCCTAACACTTTGGCAGTCAGACTGACGTTCAATACTCTTTTACCAATGCTGTATTTATACTTTCGTTCAATATACTTGTTTCACGTAATACCGAGTTCGTGTCTTTCTTCCGGACCTTTTACAGGTCCACAACAGATAGTGACGCTCAAGTTCTTGAGATCTTGGTAGTGCGGAGTGTCCTTTTATTGTTATTAGTCCCAAGCCCACACAAATCTGAAATGGTTGTATTTGTTAGGGCTCCATTTATAGGTCAAGTAGATTTTCGTTGGTTGTTTGAGTTTTATGGCATATCAACCTTTGTAGGTCATTCAATACCAAATTCTGTCTATATATACATACATATTCAACCAAAGATTTCAAAACGAATATTGAGGTAGGTAGAATTTTCTATTAGCAGGATTTCATTTGTTTGCACAAGATTAACCAGTTTTAAGTTGTCATATTTTTTGGTACAACTCTGTCTCTCTCAAGAAGGACAGAATGTCATCTATTTTGACGTTCTCGAAAAGATCGGTTAAGTTATTTACTTTGAAAAATCACTTTCTGATAACAGCTAAAGTTCTGTATTCTATAAGAATGTGTTTAACCGTGCAAGTTATCTGGTAGGTTAAACACTGTGGTTGTGGTTCCTATTTCAAAATGAAAGAGGGAGTAAGCCTTGTATGACCAATTCGCAATCGGGATATAACAACTTGTTCTCTTCTTGAAAAAATATGAAATGCTTAACGAATTTGCGTGTCATCCTTGCGCAGGGTCAAATAGATGTGCTAAAAATGATTTGTATTCGATAGGTCCGTGCGTAAACAAAAATGAAACAGCTACACAAAAAATGTAAATATGAACTCAGTACCGTAACCTTTATGCATAAAATAACCCAAGACCCTTAAAATCAATCAATCAATCAATCAATCAATCAAATGAGTTCATTCAAAAGCTAAACGAGACCGTTTCTCATAGCGCTAAAAACCGTGAGGAAAGCATGAATCCAACTTTTCTCCTTCTATGGGTTAATAGTAGGGCAGCCATGACTCTTTAAGATTGATATAGTGACAACAAAGAAGATTCTAAATTCAAACCGCTATTATGTGACACTTCCGCCACGGGAAAGATTTCTTAACGGAGGAAAACTGGTTTGAATTAAAAGTTTTCCTTCTCCTAGATTGGTTGCCTAATCAAAGCTAAAGAACCCAAACTACCCTATTATTCACCCATAGGTAGGGGGAGAAGAAAGAGATTCATCCTTTCACAGATGCATTTGCGCGAAGTGAAACGCAAACAGACTCGTCTTATATTTGAACTTGAATCGTCTATTCCATTTGCTACCATGATGATCGTTAATACATATTACTAACAATTTACACAGTGTTTTAAGTAGCTAACAATAATCCTTAGTAAAAAAAAAATTATTGTTTTAATTAAAACAAAACAAAGAACATTGATTTGATGTCTCTAACTCAAAGGATGCATTTTTCACTGGACATGTTCCAAATGACCACCATTGTGCTTGTCTCACTAATAAATCATATTAATGGGTTGCATCTATTTTGAGACACCCTGTAATACAAATAATTTGCACAAAGTTCTGGGGGTTTAACAACTTCTACCTAATACAAATAATTATATCATTTCAAGCATTTTTTTTATTTAATTATAATCATTTATTTGCCCACAGTTATACGGTTTCAAGAAATTATTAATGATTTATTGTAAATGATTTTAAATTCAAAGTCCTATAGTATCAATTATTCCAAGCTATAAGGTACTATTTACCAACCCCTCCGCTCGGGCAGGATAAGACACAAGGTCAATTTTTAAGCGGAGTTTAACAGGTTTGAATTCAGAGTTTTCCTTCTCCTAGACTAGTTGCCTCACCAAGGCTGAAGAACCTAGTCCTTATATTCCAAGCTATAAGGTGTCTCGATATTCATGGGACCACTGCGACTGCAAATAACTCTGCTAATAATAATGCTGTGTTCTTTTTTGTTTCAGATTTGAAAAAAATATTCTATAACAACTATTAACCTTTCATGACAATGTCTTAGACAAGGGAGGAAAAATATTTTGCGTCACTATTTATTTGGAGACAAAAATCATTTAAAACTGTCTCAAAATAGATGCAATCCATTAATATGATACAAACTTATAGTTGAGGCAAGAAACTTTAAAAAAGACCCCATGTCCTTAAAGCTGATATAATAACAATTAAAAAAACATTAACTTGATGTCTCTAGCTCAAAGGATGCGTTTTTTACAAGATGTGTTCCAAATGATCGCCATTTTCCTTGTCTCACTAATAAACCATTATTATATTAATGGGTTGCATCTATTTTGAGAAACCCTGTAATTCAAATAATTTGCTCTAAGTCCTGGGATTGTAACTACTCCTACCTAATACTAATAATTGTATGGTTTCTAGTATATTTAATTATAATCATTTATTTGTACATAGTTATACGGTTTCAAGAAATTATTAATGATTCTTTGTAAATGATTATAAATTCAAGTAGCTATTCTTAATACGAAATAATTTACTGTTACATTTGTATGATACCAGTTATTCCTATCAAATATCAATAATTCTAAAACTAATCTGACCAATAAACCGGACCTTTAAGGTACAATCATGTTATGTCCGTAATGGCAATATAAGAGTACTCCACACTTCTTAGACCTCCAGAACTGGAGCCTCACAATCAGATGCAATTCAGCGTCATAACCAGGACATAAAAATTACATAAATGTATACAAGAGGTGTACTTATTTTTAAACTGTTAGATATTCATATTTTTGGTTGTAGTGTTTCAGTACTGTAGAGTTTGGTAATAGAAAATACCAAATGATATCCATTTGGATTGAATAAGGCTGATGTTGTCGATGCATCCATTTCTTTTATTAGATTTCAACTATTTAATCTTTGTTCCAAAGATATTTTTTAGTCTTGTTTTTATTCGTTTTTTTTTAAATTCCTTTTTCTTTGTTACTGTTTATATCGTTACTGCTACAATTATTATTATTATTATTGGTGTTGGCGAGACATTAAATTTAGGAGGAACGGCTGCAGCCAAGCGGGGAAAACTATTGTTAATCGATTCCGGTTTTATTCTGCTTTGGCTTCCAAATCACTTAAGCATATTTTCGTCTTTGGCACTGCTTCAAAAAATCTAATTGACACAAGATTAGAAAAATAAATAAATAAACAAATAAAAATGAAATTTAGAAAAATAACATAAGAAGCTAAAGAAAATAATATCAAGTCGGGATTAGGATTCGTACAATAGAGAAGTGTTGTCCTTAATATAAATTATCTTTTAGCCATAGATAAACAAATATATGAATAAATTGCAATGGTAATAAAACAAATAAATGGCTAATTTTTTTTTGTCTGAGTGTCTGCGAGTAGAATCACACACACACACACACACACACACACACACACATATCTATATCTATATCTGAAAATAAAACAACCTTAAAACAACCTCAGAATCAAAACTATTAGAACATTTTCAAAAAGAATTAACAATGTAATGAATGAAAAATGACAATAATAATAACAAAATCATTCAGTCATTTCTCTATCAAGGTTGTAATAACAAAATATGTGGATGAAAATTCACGATCATTAAAGAAAAATACTATTTGAACCTTACATTGTGTTATTGGTTAGGATTTTTCGAAATTCAGTTGTAGGGCAGAAATGTTTTTTTAGATGTTGGACTATTGAGCTGCTGTCGGAAAGATGCATGGTGAGTTGCCTCGATATCAGAGTAACAAAATAGCAAATAAAGATTACAGATTCTTAAAGCCATACACATTAGAAATAAGAATTTTTGGGACTTATAAACTTAATGTTCTTACTTAACTAGAATTACAACTATTATGTATAGATGTACGGACGACATATAGACCGAAAAGTTGTTGAAATAAGAATAAAGATGGAGATAATAGTCCAAAAACCCTTAATGATAAAAATCTCCAAGCTTCGTCTCAGAAATTTAGATAACTAATGTCTATACTCTTTAACCAAATATGTCTACGAGGAAATGCTGCCCAAATACTGCCAAAATATACAGGATATATATATATATATATATATATATATATATATATATATATATATATATATATATATATATCCTGTATATTTTGGCAGCAAGTTATCATTTATAAAAGTTTGGTTTAAGACCATAGAACTTTCTTTTTTATGATCTTATGTTTCTTGATAGTTTCTTTGTGTCAGGGTCTAGTTGATAGGGAAGTTGCCCAAAGTTTTGCTTCTCAGCACTTTCAGTCATATCGATTAATCATCTGCAGGGAACTTTGTTGGTATTGTTAGTTTTTTCATAGTTTTCGTTGGATTCCCCGGAATACGATCTGTCGATATGATAGAACGTTCTTGGAAGCAAAACTTAGAGAAGCTTCTTTACCAACTGGACCACCGATGAAAAAGACAAACAAAACCAAAAAAAAAAAAAATAAATAAAAATAAAAATAAAAAATAAAACAAGCAATAAAGCTAGAAAAAGATAACGTTAAAGAAAGATATGTATTATTTAACCAAACTAATATATATATATATATGTATATATATATATATTAACCAAACTAATATATATATATATATATATATATATATATATATATATATATACTAGAAACTACCTACCTACGTTTCACCTGACGTATCTGCAGGATAATTCTGAATTATCCTGAAAATCCGTTAGCTGAAAACTTGGTAGGTAGTTTCTGGCTCTTTCACTGGAGAACGAGTGGCAACAAGTCTCCTCAGGTCTTTATCCCAGTTGATGTTTGCAGTACTGTGGTCTGGATGATTTCATTTCTTCCTCTTATCTCCAATTTCCTCAGTCTCAATTTCCAATCCTTTGGAGACCATTCCAATTACATTTGGAATCATGAAAAGTTACAATGATTCCATTTGTTCGTATAGTTAAATTTCAATTCCTTTCAACATTCTCAGTGGATCACCTTCCCCACCCAGTCGTGTTTAGTCTTATACCTAAACGGTACTTGATGCCGCCTTGCTTATTCCTCAGCACTATAATGTGAAGATCAAGGGTAAAGTGGAGCAATATAGGGAATGGAGTAGTGCCCTCCCCTATACCTCGGTGCAGTAGCTAATTAAAAGGGAGTCTTGGGTCTCCCTTGACTAAGGCTACCAACTTTACTTACTTATTTGCTACCTTCACTAATTATGTGATTAATCGTTTCGTCTCTATCACCACATAATACATTTACTATTTTATTGTATCTTATCAATTTTCGCTTTAGTTTGTCCTTATGGCGTTATTTTGTGCTGCAATTAGATTTACTTTTCTTATTCTACCGAGCAGATTCTTTCGGGAGATGTATTCTTATCTTTAATACCATACGAAATGATGAATATCTATTGATTTATTAATTAGTTACCACAACTTTTTTCTGTTTTTTCTTCTTCACATTACTTCTTTTTAATACAACAAATACACGACAATAGGCCCCAACTTTTCTTCGTGCATGACAACCAAGAAACCTGTCAATGTTTTCCATATGGGATGATACAGAGCGGCTTGTGGCTGGCAGCTCTAACTTTTATTTGCCGGGCAGGGTGCCAAGTGACCAGCGTCGAGCAGCAGGCAACCCACTCATCAACTTGTACACAGTTCGAAAGTCATCATAGTACGACCAACCCTAATCGCACGATAATTGCATAATATCAGACTGGGCCTAGTAAATGGCACTCCCATTAAGACGCGGGTCAGATTCAAAGCGTATAATTATATTTCATGATATCTCTAATTATAACGTTATCATAATTCACCAATTGTCCGTCCATCCGTCCATACAGCTAACGCTCCGCCATTTTTGTTCCACTTTTAACCAACCTTTCTGGAGTTGTTAGAGTCATTCCTGGAAATGTTGGAAAATTTACTGAGAATACTAGCGAAGATTGGTTACGAGGTGGTGTCTGTTTCTTACTCTTCATGCCTTACCGTCTTCCTCGCTGTATTAAAGTGTCCGTCTCACAGCGCTTACCTATTCACAAAGATGAGATAAACTAGCAGAATATTAGATAGATAAATCTCAGTTTATCTATCTATCTATCTATCTATGTGCATTATCGATCTACATTCTATTTTATCTTTATCTTTTTTAAAAAAAAAGTATGAAACCATTGATCTAACATTTAATGTGCTGATATTTACAAATTCTCACTGCATATCACCATCTTTAATTGCATAAACGAAAAAAAGGTATATCTTGGGTAGTTCACAAAACTGCATCTGATAGCTAGGGTGTGAAGAATGGAGTACCCTTTCTTTGCCATTATTCCGAGGTCCACTCTGACCCAGTGTAGTAGAACCGATTAGGCTAGGTTTTATGGCACATCAACTATAGTAGGTTATTTAATGCCAAATCTATCTATCTATATATCTATCTATCAACAGTTTTATTTCAAACATTTCAGTTTGACATAAGTATAGTTTTTTGTTTACACACAATTAAGTGTCAAAATAGTTCTATTTCGAACAATTCAGTTTAGCATAATTATAGTTTTTAGTTTACACACAGTTAAATGTCATCACAGTTCTATTTCAAACAATTCAATTTAGCATAAGTACACAGGTTTAATGTAAAAAAACTGTTCTATTTCAAACAATTCTGATTGTTTAGAGTCATATACAGGACACTCAACTGATTTGTTTGTTTGTTTTCTTTGTTTAATGGCATATCAACCTTAGTAGGTTATTTAATGCCAAAGCCATCCTTCGAGAAGAATAGTTGTGGTACTATTTAACCCATTGCTGGGAGGATAAGGAGGTTCATACCTTTCCCCAGGATATTTGTCCAAAAGTGAACGCAATAGCGCGACTGGTATACGAACTCGCTTACTACGATTCCGCAGTCACATTCTGCTGAGATGTAGTCGGTGTATTTTACAGCTCCAGCCGACAGACCAAAGCACTTGTTATGGTCCAATCAATGTGTCAAATAGATCTGTTTAAAAATTATATGTATTTGATTGGACTATGTGTAAAAAAATAACGGGATGTCCTCATATCTAAGCATCAAATAACCATAAGAGGTTTGACATGTGGTTAAAATCAATTAATCAATCAATCAAATTCTGTACGAGGTTATTTGTATTCCATTTCACGCTAATGACCTTTGGATTGATATGAGTGCCTCTTTTCTCTCCCTCTCACCGATGGGAAAACAGTTTCCGTGGAAATTTGAATAAAATGCGGTTTTTAAGTGTATTGAATTTATATAATTAATAGAATAAAACGATTTTTAATTACAGTTATAATACTATTATATTTCATCAAATACGAGATTACAGTTATAATACTATTATATTTCATCAAATACGAGATTACAGTTATAATACTATTATATTTCAGCAAATACGAGATTACAGTTATAATACTATTATATTTCAGCAAATACGAGATTACAGTTTTAATACTATTATATTTCAGCAAATACGAGATCCGTTCACTGACGAAGAAATAATGATAAATGTTGAATAGGCCGGGGGGAATAAGTATGATATTTCTTTATAAAAATATATATCCCTTTATTCTTTCTTGGAGTCAAGGTTTCTGTGATATGAGAGAGACAGACGAACGGAGGGAGACGGATACAGACTGCCATACTGACCCATAACTTAACCGCTCTGTGGGACGCTGCCTTAGCGGGGCACCCAGCCACTTGCAAGCGCTCTCCATGACTGACCGAATATCTACTGGCCATAAGCTGAGACTGAATCTCACGTGGGCATCTGTATATATCATTTCACAACGCACTTACATTTCCACTCAACCACGTGACTGCTTCCGCTTATTTACACAGGTGCGTCCTGTTTCGGAGAAATCTCTGTTTGACGCCTCGGTCAAGGATCAATATACAACACCGTGTCGTAGAGCGGTTGACTAGGACTGGTGTCGCAGCAAAATCTTTCTTGGTATGTAGATTATTCATTGAACAGAAAAGATTGTCGTTAAATTTGGTGTCAAGTGAAATTAAGTTGCCACCCCCTTCACCAACAACGACCTTAGTGTTCGGCTATGTGACTCCCAACAAAAAGTCAATCGCAAGAAATCTCGTTTTAGAGGCCAAATTCGAAACTTGGGGGATTTTAGAATGGAGTCAGTTTACCGAAAATTGACAATTATCATGCAAATTTCAGAGTCGAGCAAAACCACCTTCCTCACCGATCTAGATTTCATCCATCGACCAAAAAAGTGGCGGCAAGTCTACTCAAGTCTCCTGAACGCTTCTTAGTATTCTGGCCGATCTCAATAATGCAGTAGTTTGTATAGTCTCCACTCGTCCTCTTATTTCAAAGTCCTCCAGTCCCTTTTATAGTCCTTTGGTGACTGTACCAAGAGCACCAATTACAAAAAATAACCTCTCCACATATTTCAATTCCCTTCTTACCGGTTTGTGGGAAATAAAATAAGAACTGAATGAGGGATATTTATTTTTGTAAACACTTTTCTGTCATTTTCTGACTTGATAAGAAGAACCTCTTCATCTCTTCGTCTCCTCAACTTTCTCTGATAACCTTTTCTTCGAGATCTTTCGAGACGCCCACTATTCGACACACGACGCTTTATATTTATATAATTTTATTTTATTCAAGGAAGGTAACTCTTAAAAACTTACGATCAAGCAAAAAACAATAATAAGCCATTGAATTCAAGTGATCTATTGTGCAATAGAGTGAAATGACAATTTCTTTTTCCCTTTTAAAAAGAAGGTCCTTTTTTTTGGTTTTGGTTGAAGGATCCGATTGTATTTCAAAGTTCCAGAGATTCTGATGCGTGTCATTTTCTTGGATAAATTAGTGGTTTGTGTCATATACCATTTGTCAGTATAGTCAAATTTCCAATTAAATTGGAAGTAGTCAGTTGATCTTTGCAACTTTGTAAATCTGTAGCCTTCCTTGTATTTTTAGTATATAATTCAGTAGTATCATTGCTATAAGAAAAATATTGTTATTACTATTATTTACGTTTAGCGACTTTTTTACACCAAAGCCATCCTTGTGGAAGAATAGCAGTGATACTATTTAATCCATAGCTGGGGGAATAATAATTCATACTTTTCCCTGTGGTATTAGTCCGAAAGTGAACGTAATAACGAGACTGGAGTTCGAACTCACTTACTTCGAGTCCGCTGGTCAGTACATTAGCCATTACGCTACGTGTCTTCCGCATTAAATTATATATAGTGAAGTAAATTAAAAACATGTACCACTGTAACATTGACGACCAAGTGTCCTCATGTTATATATTGACCCTCGACCGAGCCGTCAATCAAGAGATGCACCTGTGTAAATAAGCGGAAGAATAGCGGAAGCAGGTGGATGTTAAACAATAATATAACCACCTTCCTCACCGATCTAGATTTCATCCATCGGCCAAAAAAGTGGCGGCAAGTCTCCTCAAGTTTCCTGGACGCTCCTAAGTATTCTGACCGATCTCAATAATACAGGATTGTCTCCACTCGTCCTCTTATTTCCAAATCCTCCAGTCCCTTTTATAGCCCTTTGGTGATTCTACCAAGAGTACCAATTACAATTGGTATAAACTTCACTTTCATGTTCCACAAGTTTTTCAATTCTTTCGTAAGGTCGAAGCATTTATCCTTTTCACTTTCTTTCAATTTTACTCTGTGGTCAGCCGGGACTACAAAGTCCAAAATTTTGCAAGTTCTCTTTTTTTTTGTTATTGATTATGATAATATCTGTTCGTCTGGCCGAGATTAGCCGATCCGTTTGTATGTCAAGTCCCATAGGAGTTTGTGTGTCTCATTCTCCAGGACAGCAGTTCTAACAGGTAGTTTTTTCAGTAGAAACAAAGTAACAACAAGCCACCGTAAGTCTCCTGGGCATTTCTAGGTATTCTAACTGATCTTAACAATGCTGTCTCTTCCTCCGATCTTCGCTTACCAAGTCTGCATTTCCAGGCTTTTGTGGAACATTCCAAGAGCTCCAATTAAAATTGGTATCACCGTCACCCTCCTGCTCCACAGTTTTTTTAGAACTCTTCCCAAATTCAAGAGGTTATTTATCTTTTTACTTTCTTTCATTTTTATTCTTTTGTCAGCATGAATTATAAAATCTACAAGATGACAAATTCTCCTTCTTTTTGTTGATTAACACTTGTTCAGGCCTTTTGGTGGATATGAAGTGATCTGCTTGTATCTCAAAATCCCAGAGAACGTTTTGCATCTTATTTTCTAAATTCGATTCTGTGAATAAATAATTTGTTAGTAAGGTCAAAATATTAATCTCTTCCACAATTCGCTGTGGATCACCTTTTCCACCTAGTCATGTCTACTCTTGTATTCCTTTTGTACTAGATTATTATTATCTAAGTGGTTGCAAATCTCCTCAAGTCTCCAAGACTCTTCTTAGAATATTGGTCGATCTCAGTAATACTATAGTTTGGATGTCCTACCCTGTTATTATTTCAAGTCCTTCAGTTTTGGAGATAAAATGAGTAAATCTGTTATTATTATTATTATTATTATTTTACTCATTTGAGAGTTTTTCATGCTTTTTCCACTGGAGTCTTAGGGATAAGCAAGTCTCCAGGACTCTTCTCAGTATTCTGGTCGATCTCTACAATGTTATAGTTTGGATGGTCTTCATTTGTCCTCTTATTTCCAAGTCCTCTAGTCACTGTACCAATCCTTAGGCGACTGTACCGAGCGCGCCAATTAAAACTAGTTTCACCGTCACTTTTATTACTATTATTTACTCACCGAGAGTTTTTCACATCAGCTTTAGCTGATGGTCTTTCACTGGAGTTTGAGAGATAGCAAGATTCCTCAAGTCTCCAGGACTCTTCTCAGTATTCTGGTCGTTCTCAATAATGCTGTAGTTGGGATGGTCTCCACTCGTCCTCCAACCTCCAAGTCCCCCAGTCCCTTTAATAATCCTTTAGTTACTGTACCAAAAGCACCAGTCACAATTGGTATAATTGTCACCTTCATGTTCCATAGTTTTTCAATTTCCTAGCAAAGTCGAGGTAATTATCCATCTTTTCACATTCTTTCAGTTTTATTCTGTTGTCAGCCGAGACAGCAAAGTCCAGAATTTTGCAAATTCTCTTTTTTTTGTTGTTGATTATTATAAGGTCTGGTCTTCTGGCTGAGATTAGGTGATCCGTGTGTATGTTAAAGTCCCATAGGAGTTTATGTGTGTCATTTTCTAGGAAAGATGCTGCGTTGTGCATATACCATTTGTTCGTATGATTAGATTTGGATTTCTTGGACATCTCCCTGTGGTTCACCTTGCCCACTCAGTCGTGTCAGGTCTTATACTCCTTCTGTGCAAATTTGCTGCATTTGGTTAATATATGATTGATTGTTTAGTCTCTATCACCACATAATCTATATTTGCTTTTTTGTTGCGCCTTATCTATTCTCGCTTTGGTTCTTATGGCGTTGTTTTGTGCTACTATTAGGAGAGTTTTCGTTTCTCTCTTAAAGTTTCCTTTTCTTTGCAACGTCCAGGTATTCTCTTGCGAGATTTTGTTTATTAGTCGTTTAAAACGCCCATTGAGTTGTTTTTCTTCCTATTTTTGTTTCCTAGTTATTATCATTCTGTTGTCCATCGTGTTGTCAGTATCGTTTCTGATGGCTGTAATCAGTCCTCCATCGTGTTTTTCTATGTAGTCCTCGAGCTGTTGTATCGATGCATGAACGCTGTTTTCAATGCTGGCAAGTCCTCTTCCTCCCTCCTTTCTTGATACATATAGTCTGTCAACATCGTCTTTGGGATGTAATGCCTAACGCATGGTCATTAGTTTTCTTGTTCTTTGGTCCATTTACTTAAATTCTTTTCTGGTCCACTTCAAATAGGGTGTCGAATATCTAACGAGGCGTACAACCCAAGTATAAGTTCCTTTGATAAGGTTTCTGCCACATAGTTTTGTCTCGAGTACCTTTCTAGTTCTCCTGAGATATTCTTTCCGAATTTTTTCAGTATTAGTAGTTGTAGTAGTTGTTGTCGTTGTTTTTCTTGTGTTTCGGATCTGTAGTAGGACTAAATAAATTCGCAGACTTTTTCCAAGGAAATAAGCATTATATTAAACTTGATATCCTAAAATAACCAAGTGAGTTTTCCCAAAGGTAAATGGAGAAAAAAATCAGTGAAAAGGTGAAAACACGACAGAAGGCAAGTTAAAACACGTTGAAGCCAATTTAACGGAATACAGAAAAAAAACATTTAAAAATTTTTTTAAAACTTGTTCAACTTAAGGCTATTATGTCTACTAATATTAGATGTAAACAAACGAGAAAAATATGATGAAAGAAACACTTGTTGAAAATTAATTCTGGTAACAATACTGCATCTAAAAGGTTCAGACAACTTAAAACTATTACGTCTCTGACTATTTAGAGTAAAATAAGAGAAATAAAACGAAAGAAATACTAGTAAAAATTGAATAATAATTGAGAACACAGCATCTCAGAAATTCAGACAACATGAGGCTGTTAATTCTATTACATTTAGATATAAACAAACAAAATAGGGTGAAAGCAAAACTTTTAACTTAATTCATTTTCTTTCACCGATTAAATCTTAAATTAAATTTTTTCTTTTATTTTTCATTAATTTTAATAGCTATTTTAAATTTTTATCGTAATGCACTTGGGTTGTTATGACTAAAATAGCGTGGAACTGTAGGTATTGGATACCATCAGGAAGGTTAAACTCCGAGTTAAATTGAAACTCATGCCTTCTTTTAGCTCGGAAATTAAAGTAAATAGAACATATTGCTTTATCAAATACACTATGAGAGTTTTTGGTTTTTCCTTTAGCCTAAATCAAGCCTATAAACTGATCCTTTAATTTGTCTCACGAAGTTAATATATAGAAAGAGAGAGCGAGAGAGAGAGACAGACAGAAATAGACAGAGACAGAGAGGAGATAATAAGTAGAAAAAGACATTTATTGAGAAGTAAATTTGATACTATAGCGTTTCGGTTCTAATGAACCATCATCAGGACTGTGAGAGATTATATTAGTAATGTTAAATCTCCATATATAGTCGGATTATATTCCATTATTTACTACTATATATATATATATATATATATATATATATATATATATATATATATATATATATTATCCAGCGTCGAGTCAGTCGATGGTGGTAACAATTCTATTTCCGGATTTTCTATCTACAATATCCATGTACTTAAAAATTCAAAAGAGAGCTCAATGTAAAATAATAATAAAGTAAATTATAGAGGAAATAATTCTTTATAAAATCTTTATTAGAAATTTCACATTATTTCTTTGTCTGAAGATGCAGATTGTGTGAAATATTAGGTCTGCTGAAATAAATATTATTACAAAAATTATTTGTAATTTTTTAAGGTTTTTCTTTTATATATATATATATATATATATATATATATATATATATATATATATATATATATATATACTAGAGTTACGTTGTTGTTGGTTCGGGAAGTTGAGGGGAAGAACGAAGAGACGAAGAGAGTTTGGTTAGTTGTTTTTTTTTTTTTTTTTTTTAAAAACTCCATTTGGGTTATTTAATACTGAAAATTGATTAATATGTAAATGTTTAATGGTAATCGTAACTATATTTTTTCTATGTTACAATGCATTTCATGAATTGGACTTATTTGTCAATAATTATTTGCATACAGTTATATGGTTTCAAGTATTCCTATCTAATACTTATAATTTTCAAACAGACCTATTTGATGGGGATTCTAGCAGCTACTAATACTCTTAATCAGAGTGGACATGGGAGTAATAGCAACTGGAAAGAATATCATACAGCTAGAAGCTCCAGAAATGGAACCTCACAATCGAATGTCGTTTAATGTGATACCCGGAACAGCTCTTTAGGTGAGGGGTGTCTTACCAATCTGCAGAAAATGCAGTCGGTGTATTCTGAATCTAGCCAACAGTGAGGTACGGAAGAAGTGATGAGGTGGTATTCGTTGAATTGGGGAAGGGAGTATCATTTGACCCGGTGATAAACGAAAATCGACCAGCACGTTGTTACAAAAATCCGAAAGAGAGATGGAATTTCAAAAAAAGAAAAAAATAGTAAAGAATTAATAATAAAAGTTTCTGTCGATGAGAGCTTAGTGTAACGGTTAGCGTCGAAAGAAATGGAATCAGTGAAACGAGTTCAAATCCTTGACGTGGCTTCTTCCGGTTTGGATAAAAAGTAAGGCTGACTAGGTCTTTATTTACTTTTGGTTCAGACACCAGTTTATGAGAAGGAAAAGTCTTAATTCAACCAGTTTTACTCCACTTAAAAATTGGCCTTGTGTTGCAGCCTACACGTCGAAAAGGAGTTAAATAAATATGTAATGACTTCTATCGCAAGTTTAAAAATTCGATTGCTTTGCTTTGGTTTCATGGAATATCAACCATTGTAGGATATTTAAAATCAAATCCTGTTTATTATATATTACATATATAGGATTTGTTTGCGCATAGTAATGTGCTTACAAGTATTGCTATTCAACACTTATTATCAACTGAACTCTATTTATTCATTTTCATACATTTAAATGCTTCCAAATGTTGCTATGTATTACTAACAATTCAATTAAACATCAATTATTTGTTTACATACAGTTAAATTACTAAACAGTTCTATTTCTAACCATTCAACATAATTCATTTGTTTGCACACAGTTTAAATGTCAAACAGTTCTATTTGACCCAGATATAGGACCCTGTCACGTGCTACCACTCCTAGTCAGAGTAGACCAAGAAGAAATTGTAATGAAAGGGTTCTCCACTTTCTCCAAAGCGCTGGTATTACTGGAGCCTCACCATCAGATTGTCTAGTGTCATATCAGAACACTCGTTGTGGGGTGGGTTCTACCCCTCTGCATAGACGCCGATAGGTCTGAAGTGTAATGGATGCCAAGGAGATTATTTTGATGAAAAGTAACGTTTTATTCATCGTTCATACCTTCCCTGGTAAATACAGTTTCTATTTTAACACTTTTTGAACACACCTAGTATTATTGAAACGAATATTGTTTACGAATGACCCTGGATAATATTACCTGCTTGAAAAGCAGCAGGAGATGACAGGATCCATAGATTATAGTTTAAAAGATTTACATCTCTAAATGAAAAACTCTCCAGGGAATTGCGCAAATGCTGGATGGAAGAGAGAGTACCGGAAAGGATGGCAAAAGGCAATCCAACACTGATATAAAACAAAAATGCCGACAAAAGAACAGTCACTGCTGGCTTAATATACACCTGCATCTGATCGCAAGATAAATGCCTAGGGAAATGTTCTACTCAAAAGAAAAAAGAAAGAAGGAAAGCACTTCCACTTTGTGGCGTGGGGATAAAAAAAATTCAAAAACAAATACAAATTCCAATATGATTTATTATTTGTTGATAAAAAAGATTTATCAAAGAATTAGAAAAATCATTCCAATGAAATAATAATAATAATAATAATAATAATAATAATAATAATAATAATAATAAATTTGACTCATGGTGTATGCCCATCTAGAATCCGTCCTAGAAAATGAGACGTACAAAATTTTATGGGATTTTGAGATAAATAAAAAAAAAGAAGAGTACCTCCGACGAACGAGAAAACTTCTCGAAACCAAACTCTACAGCAGATATCTCATCAAAGGGATAAACAATTGGACGATCCTCCTTGTAAGATACTCGGGACCATTCTTAAAATGGACAAGGAGGGAAATCAGACAAATGAACCAGAAAGTTGATGACGATACACATGGTCTTACATCCGAGAGAGGACAATTTTTTTTCATCATACAACATGTGAAAGGACATGCGATACCCTGCCCTCATCAGCCGCCAACCAGGGTGACAACACAGTTTCGGTAGCTCAAGACGATACTGCAACTCCTGGCGCTACCAAGCAGCTTTTGCCACCGGACAGCGTATTTAAAAGAATATATATATATATATATATATATATATATATATATATATATATATATATATATATATACCAGATCAACTAAAAGCAAAGATTACATTGGACGTTCGTTCAAAAAACGACATAGAGATGACATAGATATACTATATGTGTCAGGAAAGGATTGTGGAAGAGGACTCACCACCACTGAAGATAGCGTGGATGCATGAATACTAGGACTGGAACAATACTTACAAAAAGGACAGCACTTGCAATATGAGGATAAACAGAACTACAACAACTTAAAAACAGAAATGGAAAGATTAACAATTGTATGGATATTTTAAACGACAAAGTAGCAAAATTTTACACGAGAAGACTTGGGCATGGCTACTGAAAGAAACTTTAAGATAGAAACTGAATTTCTTCTAATAGAAGAACAAAGAAACACTACAAGTACCAATTATATAAATGCGAAAATCGATTATACGCAACAGAATATCTAGAGTACATTCTGTGGTGACAAAGACGAAACGATTTATCATATAAGTGAAAGCAGTAAAAAAGCGTTTGGGGAATGTGATTCACAGGAAATTGTACAATAAATTGAAATCTGACCATACTACCAAATGGTATGGGCACAAACCCGAATCGGTTCTAGAGAATGAAACGCATACAATTCTCTGGGAATTTGAGATACAAGCAGATCTCCTTATCCAGGCCACAAGATCCGACCTAGTAATAATTTACAAAAAAAAAAAAAAAAAAAAAGTGGAGAGAACTTGCTGTATAGTGGATTTTGACGTTCCAGTGGACTAGAGTGAAAATCAAAGAAAGCGAAAAGTATTTGACCCTGCCAGAGAACTAAAAATGCTGAGGAACATCCGATGACGGTGATAGTAACCGTAGTTGGTGCCCTTGGAACGGTGTCCCAAGGATTGCAAAAGAGACTGGAATAGTTTGAAATCGAAGAACGACTCGTGACTATCTTGATCGGCCAGAATACTGAGAAGAGTCTTGGGGACTTGAGGAGATTTGCTATCACTCAGACTCCAGAGAAAGATCATCTGCTAACCATATTTACCAACCCCTCGGCTCGGGCAGGATATGACACAAGCTCAATTTTTAAGCGGAGTTTAACAGGT
Source organism: Sepioteuthis lessoniana (assembly GCA_963585895.1). Classification (NCBI taxonomy): domain Eukaryota; kingdom Metazoa; phylum Mollusca; class Cephalopoda; order Myopsida; family Loliginidae; genus Sepioteuthis; species Sepioteuthis lessoniana. The sequence goes on along the minus strand of OY757910.1, from coordinate 34,594,032 downwards.
TTGAATTCAGAGTTTTCCTTCTCCTAGACTAGTTGCCTCACCAAGGTTGAAGAAACTAGTCTGTCCTACTATTTACCCATAGCTGGAGAGAGAATACTTGGATTCATACCTTTCCCAAGGGTATTAGTGCTATGTGAAATGAAATCAGTCTCGTCCAGGATTTGAACTCGTGTCGCCATGTCCATTTCTTACGACGATAACCATTACACCATGGGCACCTCTACCGCTAGTGTGAAAAACTCCCAAGAAGTAAAATATTAATAATAATAATAATAATAATTTTTTTTCCTATAGAAATAATGTCACAGAATTATATACTAAGAAAATTCAAAAGGGACGTTCAGTTTTTCGAAGATAAGATGAACCAACAACTTTCAATTGCAGTTGGAAATTTGGCTATACTGACAAATGGTATATGCACAGACTACAATCACTTAATAGAAAATGAAACGTATAAGAATGTTGTAGAGTAGCTAGCATCTCTTCAGCTCTCTATCAGAGGGACTTGCTCACAGCCATAAATAGCCAACGATTAAGGACTTCAATGGTTGATTAACAAGCTGATATTAAGTTGATTAATATTCGAACTGATCTTACTTTATTTCACTATACAGCATTTTGACCCTCCTCTATTTCTTGTAAGTTTTCTTGTTAATTGTTTATAACTTATTGTACTGTGTCTTATTGTATGTATCCATTAGCACCGAATACTGATGATGAATAAATATATTAAGCACTTATTCTTCTCTGTGTATCAGTCACCTCAACGATACAACAAAGAGTCTCTGAGACTTTGAAATACAAACGGATCACCCAACCCTGGCCAAAATACTAAATTATTATTTTAATTAGCAAAAAGAAAAGAACTCTTCATTTCCTAGACTTTGCCTTTTGATCAGATCCCAGAGATAAAATGAAAGAAAGAAAAACTCGATAAACACTAAGACGTTATCAGAGAGTTATCGTATTTGAGGAAAATTAAGATAGAAATGATTCCGGTCATAGTCGGATCCCTTAAAAAGTCCTAAAGATTCTGGAAGTGTCTGAAACAAACTGATATCTGAGTAAGAATTGAGATGCTCATCTCTGTTAAAATCAGTCAGAATTTTTAGATTTCAGGCACTCAGACTTCAGTGAAAAATTAACAGTTACAGCTGCAGTGAAAAAAATTGAAAGGAGTAAAACGATAATGATAATCACTAAATCTCTTTCCAGAAAACAAAAAGTGTCTTTTGAAATGGGTAACCAAAAACTTTGAAATTTGAATGGATAACTGTTCCGGCCAGAAAACGAGACCATGGTCATTGTCAACGAAAAGAACTGAGTATATATTCGCATTCTTTGAAAATATATATTCAGACAAGAAAGAAAGAAAGAAAGAAAATATTTTTAAAAAACCGAAAACGAGTGAACTGGTAAAAGAAAAATTTGTGTACTCTGTTGGGCGCTTGAAGTATCCATACAGTAATTTTTCTTCCCATTTTTGTCTTGAAGGTTTTGTTCTTTTACTGTGTGTCCTTTCGTTGACATTACTCTCTGTGGCTGCTGTAATGAGTTTTTGTTTGAGGGTGTCCTTGTTGTGTAATGGTTAAAGCGATGGACTGCATAATTGTAGTAAGTGAGTTCGAACTCCTGTCGCGCTATTACGTTCACTTTCGGGCAAATACCTTTGGTAAAGTAATGAACACCCTTATCCTCCCAGCTATGGGTTAATAGTACCACTACTGTTCTTCTAGAAAGATGGCTTTGGCATTAAATAATCAAGAGAGTTTAATATGCCATTAAAACCAGAAACCAGTGGTTGTTTACTCGTTTTGTGAGTTTTTCCAGTCCTTGAATTATTGCATCTTCGCAATCTTCGATGCTGACGAGGTTTCTTCCTTCTCTTCTTGATACGTAATGTGTGTATGTCACCTCTCGGTTATAAATCTTGAGTATCGACATCAATTTTCTTGTAATTTTATCAGTTTGTCTAGGTTTCTCCTCCATTTTAAGAACGATTCCAAGAATCTAACAAGAGAAACTGCCCAGCTGTTTATTCCTTGGATGAGATTTCTGCGAGTGAATTTGGTTTCGAAAAGTTTTCTTGTTCTTCTAAAGTATACTTTTCGTACTATTTCTTCCATTTCTGTTTCTTTGATGGTCTCCTCTTTCAATATTCTTAGGTACTTGTTATTTTCTTTCCCTCCAAGTATTCTTTGCTCAGTCGGCTGGGACTGTAGAATACACCGACTGTATCCCTGCAAAGGGGTCAAACCCCCATCAACGAGTATCCTGATATGACTCTAAGCAATCTGATGGTGAGACTCCAGTGCTGCTGGAGCTCTGAGGAATGCGGAGTAGCCCTTCATTGCCATCGCTCCGAGGTCCACTCAGGTTCGGAGAGGTAGCACCAGGGAGGGTAGTATCCATGGGTCAAATGGAACTAAACAGTGAACTTAATTATTTGAAATAATTGTGTTTTTGACATTAAACCTGTCTACTTATGCTAAACTGTATTGCTAGAAATAGAACTGTTTTGACATTTAACTGTGTGTAAAAAAAAAAAAACTCTATTCATACTAAACTAAATTGTGTGAAACTTTTATCAAAATGACTCAATTCGGTGTTAATGACCCCAAAAGGGTCGATACGCCGTAAAACCAACCAACCAACCAACCAAGTATTCTGATGCGTTCCTGATTTGGTAGTTCTATTCCTTCCGTTATTTCTCTTCTCTTCTTTTTTATAATGAGCATGGTACAAGTTTCAATCTCCTGTTCCATTTCTTTAGCCTGGCTGTATATTTTTATAGTTTGTATGAGGGTTTCTAGTATATTTTTTAAAAGAATTTTGACAAATATCCTAATTTCATATACATAAAATGTATATAATAATCTTTTCATGTGACACTGTAAATTTGTAGCTTCCTTTACATTTACTGTATTATTACTCCTTTGGAGTTTTTCATATCAGCGTTAGCCATTTCTTTCACTGGAGTTTGAGTAACAGCAAGTCTCCTCAATCTCCAGGACTCTACTCAGTATTCTAGCCGTTCTCAACAATAATGTAGTTTAGATGGTCTCTACTCATCCACCAACTTCCAAGTCATCCACTCCCTTTCATAATCCTTTAGTTACTTTGCCAAAAGCACCAATCACAATTGGTATAATCGCCACCTTCATGTTCCATAGTTTTTTTTCAAATCTCTAGCAAGGTCCAGGTACTTATCCTTCTTTTCACATCCTTCCAGTTTTATTCTGTGGTCAGCCGGGACAGCAAAGTCAACAGTTTTGCAAATTCTCTTTTTTTTTTTTTTTGATTATTATAAGGTCTGGTCTTCTTGCAGAGATTAAGTGATCCGTGTGTATGTCAAAGTCCCATAGGAGTTTATGTGTGTCATTTTCTAGGACAGGTGCTGGGTTGTGCATATACCATTTGTTCGTATGGTCAAATTTCAATTTCTTGGACATCTCCCAGTGGATCACCTTGCCCACCCAGTCGTGTCTTGTCTTGTACTCCTTCTGTGCTGCATTCGCTTATTATGTGATTGATCATTTCGTCTCTGTCACTATTATTATTATTATTATTATTATTATTATTGTTATTGCCGCGTCATTTCAATATCTTCTTTTCTAATTTTTCTATACTGATTATCACCATCCTGATTGTTTCTGGAAGGTAAATAAGCAGAGTGAAGCGATTGCCGATAATTTCATAGCCAATAGCTGGTTATTCAGTTGCAAATTGCCAAATTTAGCAGAAATGTGTGATATTCAAGCGTTCCCTTCAGTTTCTCAGCGTCAACAGCCAAAAGCCTCAACAACGGAAATTGTAAAGTGTACTTCGGAAATGGATAGAATTGTTACAATGGCTACAATCAAATCGACCAGAGAGATTTCGCGAAGTATTTGTGCAACAAAAGATTGTGGGACTAACAACAGGTCTTAAAGCTGAATTAAATGTCGATCTTCTCATAAAATCCTAGTCTGCGTCATGTTTTGCTCCATTGTTGTTGACCAGGGGACCATGTCAACAATCCTTGTGTTTTAAGTGAAAGGGGGTGAGGAATAAAGGGAAGCGAGAAATAGAAAATACAAAAAAATCAAAGCAAGAAGAAGAAGAAGAAGAAGAAGAAGAAGAAGAAGAAGAAGAAGAAGAAGAAGAAGGGTATACAAGAGAGTAGGGCAATGAAGTAAAAGTCATTGAAAGTTTTGACGGGTGGCCATGTTTTTAGGGCGTCTCACGAAGTGTAATGGTTAACGAGACACTCTAGTTGAAAATTTTAAGTGATAACCAGGGTATCACGTCAATATTCCTGGTTTAAAGGAAGCTTGAAAAAATGTTGAAAAATGGAAGAAGTGAGTGGACCGTAAAGGAGACTATGTTGAAAAATAAACCTCATTTGGTGACATTCCATGAGAGTATCTTGGCCGGTCTGTGAACATTTTGGGCGACCCACTCATATATATCATCATCATCATCATACCGTGCTGGTAGCACGGATATCCCTGACCCTCTCTCGCCACTCCTCCCTATCGTTCATCGCCCTAGGTAGGTCTTCAGGACAACATCCTGTATCCTCACATAGCTGCTGAATGTACGTTCGAGCTGGTCGCCCTTGTTTTTGCGCGGCCATGTGTGGGGATCCATAAGAGTACATCTCTTATGAGTTCATCTCTGCTTCTCCAGCAGTGTCCTGCATGTCTGGTTCGTCTAACTTGAATAGTTTTCGTGATAGGGGGAAGGTGGCCGTACAGTTGGTGTCTTGTGGGGTGTTGCTGCCAGGACTTGTTCAGGATTGCACGCAGCATTCTTGTGTAATTGCCATCTAGTTTCTTCTCCAGCCGTTTTGTTAGCGTCCATGTAGTGCATCCATATAGCAGTATCGATGTGACCGCTGCCTGGAAGAAACTGCGTTTCATTTTATCGGTTAGGTCTGATTTCCATATAATCGATAGCCTATTGATAGCTGTCCATGCTTTCGTTAGCCTGGTTTCGATGTCCTTTTCGGTTGATTCGACGCTGCTTCCTAGGTACGTGAATTTGTCTACTAGTTTAAGTGGGGTTCCTTCTAGAGTGGAGATGTCCCCCGCTGGACGAAATTCCCCCGGAAGTATGGAAGACCAGACAATTCGACGACATACTGCTCCGACACTGCAACGCAGTATACAATCAAAATCCGATAGATAGATGGATGAAGGGATGCATACTCCCCTTCCCTAAAAAGGGGGACCTCGGATTAGCCAAAAACTACCGAGGCATAACACTTACATCCATAGCTGCCAAAATCTACAATGCCCTACTACGAAACCGAATAGAACCCAAAATCGACAACATACTTAGAAAAAACCAAAATGGCTTCCGAAGAAATAGATCCACGACCTCACAAATATTAACCATCCGCAGAATCCTTGAAGGTGTACGGGCAAAGAACCTACAAGCGACATTAATATTTGTCGACTTTACCAAGGCTTTCGACTCCATTCACAGAGGAAAGATGGAACAAAATACTCATATATATATATATATATATATGAAAATATTTAAAAAATGCTTCAAGATATTTTCTGAAACCTTGCGCTTGTAGTCCAAAATAATATGATTTGGCATAAACATTTTAAAAATAATTCAAATCTTTAAATTATCTTCATTTTTTGGCATGTAGAAATTTGTCTACCTTAATTTTATTAATACCAAATTCTATTCAATAAACCTTTTGTTCAAACTAATTAGCAAATATCTAATTAAAAGTTGTGCTTAAAGTCAAACCTTATCAAGTTAAAAAAATTAAATAGTATGAAATCAACTTTACTAAAAAAACAAAAGCAAAACTATATATATATATATATATATATATATATATATATAAATCCTTGTGAATACCATTCCTGATCGTAAATTAAAGTTGTACCATAGAAACAAATATTGTTACTGAAACAGACCATATGAGCACGTTCATTCACGCATGCGTAGACCCACACATTAATTTCAGCTGAACCTGGCTGACTGCAATTTATTTTTTTAAAAGCAAATTAATTAACTCAGTTACAAAGTAAATTAGCAGCTAACATCAGTACAGATAATATGTCACAAAAAAAATCTGCTAAACTGAATTGTACACAGATGAACACGTTATTTATTAAAAGGAAATTCGTTAAATTATTTGGTCAAATAATGCACACAAGTTCTAAAACGGAATGTGTTCAAAAAATATCGAGACAGAAGTTTTATTTATGCAGACATGAACAACGAATTCAACACTTATTTGATTCCGGAGAGTACCTTGCCTTTAAAATATTTATTGCAGTGAGTTATTCATTCGTCGAAGCTCGACTGAAATTTCCCTTTCGATATGTCATGTAACTGTACTTTAATATTTCTTTTAATGTTCTTGAGGTTCTCAGATCTGGCCAGCGAGATGAATTTTCAGTTTAGGAAGGTAGAAAAAGATGCTGTAAGGTAGGTTTAGAAAGTATAAAGAGTTCAAAACTTGCCTGTATTCCACCAAAAACTGCCGTAGAAAAAGTATCGAGACTGGCTTTATGATTTTCTCAAATTGCTAGTGACTTGCCAACAAGTCAAGTCATTAACGCTGTGTACTAGTGAGTAATGTCAATGAAACAGTACTCAACATTCCCTATGATTATGATTTTCGAAATATATTATAAAATACCATTGGATAGTAATCATAAAAAAATTCCGAAATGTATCCTAAAATACCGCCGAAGAGTAAAACCCTTCCCCCAACGAGTGTCCTGTATATAACACTAAACAATCTGATGGTGAGGTTTCAGTAATGCTAGAGTTTTGGGGAATGTGGGGTACTCCTTCATTGTCATTGCTCCTCGGCCACTCTGGCCCGGGGTGGTAGCACCTGATAGGGTCCTATCTATGGGTCAAATAGAACTAAACAGAGTACTTATGCTAATCTGAATTGTTTGAAATAGAATTGCGTACTTATGCTAAACTGAACTGTTTGAAATAGAACTGTTTTTAAATAAAACTAAACAGTATACTTCTGCTAAACTGAATTGTTTGAAATGGAATTGTTTTTGACATTGAAACTGTGTACTTATGCTTAACGGAACTGCTTAAAATAAAACTGTTTTTAAATAGAACTAAACTGTGTACTTATGCTAAACTGAACTGTTTTGAAATCAAACTGCTTTGACATTTAACATAACTGTTTTGACATTTAACTGTAAACAAAAACTATACTTATACTAAACTGAATTGTTTGAAGTTTAATTCGGCGTTAAGTGACTTTAAAAGGGTTAATAGGCAGTGAAACCAACCAACCAACCAACCAAAAATACCATTGCATAATGGTAATAAAAATTTTTCGAAATGTATCCTAAAATACAATTGGATAATAACATAATTTGTAATATAATTTGTTCAGCTTCCTTTAGCCCACAAAAATGCCTTTGCAACAATTATAGTTCTGGCACCCTATTGAAAATATAACACTTGGAGGTTGTAAATGCCCAAACGATATATTTTAAGAATTACTCAGTAAAATTGCTTGTCGTAAGAGTAAATTCTTTCTAGAGAAATGCATGAAATTTATCACTGTAATTCATGGTTTCCATTGCTGAATTGGACGCTGAATTAATTGTAATGTAGCAACTGCCTCCAACCACTAGAGACTCTGGTGCCCAGCTGTGTGACTGAAAACACGAGGACTTTCGTAACACGAGAAACGGACAAACACGAGACTTGTAGATATTTGAAAAGGGTATGTCAGTTATTGGAAGAACGATAAGAAACAACATAGATTTCGCTGCCAAACGAAATTTCATCTCTCCCAACATGGTGGTGGGCTACGATTTTTCAAAGAATAGTTCTTTACTTGATCGATTTGAAAATGGAACTTCGTTTTTCTGCTTTTGACTCAGGTCTAGAGATAAGTTGTAACATCGCTAATGAAGTGAGTGGGATTTTTCTGTGACCAAGTGTCTGACTTTTCCTTTCTTGATATGAAAAACTCATCTCTTCATCTCGTCTTGGTCTCTCTGCCAACTTTCTTTGAGATGTTCATAAAGCTACAGAATTTATCTATATCATTCTAATGCTCCAGCATTTCTGCCTTGTCCTGGTCTTTTAGACTTTGCGAAAACTGCAGTTTGTAAGGAAACATTTACAACTTTTTCCTTGCCCAGTCGGCTGGGGCTATAGAATACACCGACTGCTTCTCTGCAGAGGGGTAAGACTCTGGCCTGGAGTGGTAGCACCTGAAAGGGCCCTATTTATGGGTTAAATAGAACTAACAGCATTCTTATGCTAAAATGAATTGTTTGAGTAAAATAGAATAACTTGAAATACAAATTGAACCGTATTTACATTTAAACTGCGAGCTTATGCTTAACTGAATTATTTGAAATAGAACTGTTTTTCGGCATTAAAACTGTATTTACACTTAACTGAATTGTTACATATAACTGCTTGAATAGTTTGAAATGGAAATGTTTTTGACAATTAAACTGTGTACGTATGCTAAACTGAATTGTTTTAAATAGAAGAGATTATTTACATAAAAATGGATTTGGCTTTAAATAACCTACAAAGATTGATATTGCCATAAAACACAACAAACCAACCAACCAAATGACTTTTTCCGCAAAATTTTCGAAATAACTGAATTTGAATTCGCAACTCCTGACTTATCAACCTGGTGGATTTTTGATGGCTTCATAGGTTGCGTGAACACACTCCAATTGTTTTAAATTTCACAAATTATTATTTAGTTCAGGGCTTATCAAAGTGATCCATATAGCATCCTCGGGGTGGGGTGGGGAGTGAAAAGAATTTTTGGCAAGTGAAATAAAAGCATGGGAATAAACAAGGGTTGAATGTACTCGTTTGCTTTCATAAATAACGACTTGTTTATCTATATAAAACATACAAAGAATTTAAAAGAAGACTTCAAGCTTCATTCAAGGATCTTCTAAACATGGACATACCTGAATGGATTATTTTTCCATTTGTTGTTGAAGTGGAAAGTGCAAATTTAGACACCTTTCTAAAAGGAGAATTTATTGAAATGTCTATCGATCTTGTAGTAAAGTCTATGTACACATTTAAAGGATCGGGTATTACTAGATGAACGAAAAAACCGCAACAAAATATCTCAAGCTTTGTGCAACTGTCGAGCTAATTTTATTAGCTTTTCCAAATTTGTATATAGTGGAAGCTAGGTTTAGTCATGCGCATTATTTACTCCGCAAACAGAAAAGTACTTTGAACATAGGACGTGGTGATCTGCGGCTCAAACCCACAATCCTGCACGCTAATCTTCGCGATCTCCTCAGTGTCCACCAAAAATCCATTCATCCCATGAAAAATAATTAAAAAATAAAGGAACGTTAGAATTCATAGTTGATTGAAACTTTTCTTGTATAAATAGAATTAAACTCAGGTATATTAATTATGTTTAGTAATTTAATACTGAATTAATTTATTTGACGGAGATTGTAAATTAACTTTGGCTACAAGGGAAGTAAAAAGTTTAAAAAGGTCTGGTTTTGTTCATTCCTTGAAATATGGTATAAGATCCTATATCATCAGAAGGAAAGAAAGTGATTTGCTTAAACCAACTACTCAAAATGCCTTCTCATCAGGTACAGTAAAAAAAGGTTACACCGTAGTGACATTGTTATATGAGAAATTCTATAAAAATACTCTAAGAGAAATCCCTCCCTACGCCACCCCCAACGCTCCCCCCCAAAAAAAAACCAAAAAGCAATTCAATCTAATTTGAATGAATGATAATTTTGTTGAGTCTCTTTGTATTGATCATTTTCTCATTAATTATTCATAATATTGTGAATTCTATATGACAATAATAAATATGCTACACTCCTTACGAAACAGAAGCATCAGTATCATCACGGACAGCTGTTACAAATGGAATCCAATCGATTCATGTGTTGTCTAGTTATTATTTGTAAAATAAATATGTTGTAGCATCTTTCTCTTTGGTGTTTCCTGGTTTAATTTTTTTTATCTGAGTCAGTTTTTCAACAAATATTTCAATGAAGTTATGTCGCGAGACAGCAGTTAAGTTTATTATTTTTATGTATTATTGATTGAAATATGTAAGAAAAGCGGAATAAATATTAGTTTTATAAGATGTAATATTTTTAAAATCCAAAAAGCTCCATTATGAGTGAACAGCGATTGCATAAGTTGACGCAGTGATTATTAAATAGGGCAAAATTTGGTCATGTATTTAAGCACGTAGTAACTCCTTTATTTATTTTGAAAATTTCATCAAATCTCGATTTTGTCAAATGCAAACATTTCTTTTTTAAAAAAACAGAACGTTGGTCTGTTTTCGAGAAAAATGTTGGCAACGTTTAGTTTGGGAATCGGAAACATTTGGAATAAGGAGAATTTAAAAAAAATTAAAATGAGAGTTATAAAATATTCTATTTGTCTCGTTTTCATTCTCGTTCTTGTTCTGTCTATTTGAATCTGTCTTTCTTGGTCTCTCTATAACCCACATGAATAAGTAGATACCTAAAAAAAATCTTTTAAAAAGGTAATTTTCTTTAAAACCAATGTGCAGGATTTTATTTCTTTATACAATCAAAACGAACATTATTAAGAATGATTTATTTCCAAAACCCTAGCTGAAACTCCATAGTTAAAAATTATATATATATATATATATATATATATATATATATATATATATATATATATATAATACGTACAGTATTTTTTGACAGCAATATATACTCATAGTTTTATGAATCAACAAGAGACTTAGTAGCAGACATCATTTCATTTGGTTGACAACAAGGTATGAACTGCTCAAAATGTAAAGGAGAAAAAAGATATAAAATATATCTGTTTGTTTATTTGTTTGTTTGGGTTTTATGGAATATCAACCTTATATTTATTTAATGCTGAATCCATTTTATTCAAATAAACAGTTCTATTTCAAACAATTCATTTGGGCATAAGTACACAGTTTAATTGTCAAAACATTTCTATTTCAAGCCATTTGGTTTAGTCAAACCGTTCAAACAATTCAGTTTAGTATGAATATAGTTTTGTTTACACACAGTTAAGAGTCAAAAGAGTTCAGTTTTGTGCAAGTGCATTTTCAACGAAAAAACTGTTCTGTTTCAAACAATTCATTTTAGCTTACAAAAACAGTTCCATTTCAGACAATTCAGTTTAGCATAAGTGTGCATTTTAAAAGTCACAACAGTTCTATTTCAAGCAATTCAGTTTAGCATATGTACACACTTTAGTTTTATTTTACCCGGTGATAGGGCACTATCAGGTGCTACTACTCCGGCGCAGAGTGGATTAGGGAGCGATGGCAATAAAGGAGTAATCCTCATTCCTCAAAGCTCCAGCATCACTGGAACTTCATCACCAGATTGCCATATCCAAGACACTTGTTGTTGGGGGGAGTCTTACCCCTCTGAAGAGATGCAGTCGGTGTATTCTACAGCCCCGGCCGACTGGCAAAAATATATCAGAATTGATGTTATATATATATATATATATATATATATATATATATATATATATATATATATATATATATATATGAGGTGCATACGAAAAGTTTCGACTTTTTTCGTATGGGCATTTAAAATTGTCGTAGACTCTTGAAAATTCACTATGTTATTGCTATACATCTTATGAGATGACTGACCAATTTTTATGATTTCAGCTTCAAATGAACAGCTACAGCAGCAATTGTAATACACCCTACTAAAGACTTATTGTCACAGCAGGTGAATTTCAAAAATGCAATCTCACACTTTAGAAGAATGAAATGCAATAAAATTCTGTTTTAAACTTGGAAAAAATGCCACAGAAACGTATGGAATGCTTCAGACTGCTTTATTTAACCAAGCATGCTTAAATGAAGGACTGTTACCCAATTACACACACACACACACATATATATATATATATATATATATATATGAGAGTTCTGATAGAACGAAACAGTCTGTCTGTGGATGACTATATATATATATATATAGTTCTCATTTTAGTCTCACAAACTGCTTTTGGCACTTTTTTGTTGTTGAGTGCTCAATTATTTTGGCTTCAAGCAAAACATGGTGAAGTTCAACAAATATTGATAGTTTCCGACGAAAACCACTACCCCGTCTGTGCCGCATCAGCAATTGTATTCATAGTTTTGGATGACATCGGGTTTCTTTTAAGTGAATTGCGAAAAGGCTAAACGCAATAGTATTTTTTACATACGGCGAGACAAAAAATTGAAAAAAATGTCCAATCGTCTTCAGTTATTCGACTTCTGAGATACATTTTTACTATTAGTTATTTCCTTTTTTGTTTTAATTTATTAAAACGTTGTATCTCGACGTCCCTCTCCAACTTTGATCATCGCAATAACTAGTATGCAATACATATTTATTGAAAAATCTTACATCTTTATATTCAGTTGAGTGCAAGGCTCTAATGTTTTATGAGAGACTGAGAGAGAGAGAGAGAGAAGAGGTGTGATCTTTTGTGCAGAGGATGCTATTCTATGCTGATCTTAGCAAACCGCACTCATTGACCTGTTCATTCTGACAATATAGACAATCATCCACCCAGTTCATACCGCAATCACCAAAAACAAAAAAACAAACTCATTTACTCTGTGCAAGAAAACCTAATTAGAAATATTTCTTCAAATAGAAGGATCATATGGTATAGCTGATAAAAGATGCCAACAATTTGTGGTCAGTAAAGAAATTTTTAAAGCAATGGAGCAGGGAGATTTAAAAAAATTCAAAAAGGAAATCAAGTGGTAACAAAACAATATGTTAGGTGGTATTTGGTTGCGCCCCTGTATCATGTGTAATAAAGGTAGGGTAGACTGAATTATTTGGCCTTAAGCAACCAGTCTAGGAGAAGGAAAATTCTGAATTTAGTTCAGAGAATCTATGGCACACTACTGCGACATTTCTTTTGTTGACGGCTCATTCCAAAAGTGAAGATAATCATGCACAAACCTTCACCACCATAAACAAATCACTGGTGATGTTTTTTGATAAACCTCAGTTTTGATTAAGTAAGTAAATTGTCTTAATGCAAAAAAAATTATACATTTATATGGTATGGAGTATTTCTATCAAAGACGAAAATTTTCTAAAAGATCTATTCGACCTATAAATGGGACCCTAACAGGTGCTACCATCTTGGGTCAGAGTCGACCTGGGAGTAATAACACTGAAAGGGTACTCCATACTTTTCTGAACTTCAGAACTGGAGACTCATCATTAGATGCAATTTTGTGATATATTCAAGACACACTTCTTTTTACGTGTGTGTGTGTGGGTGCGGGCATTACCGCACTGCAAGAGATACATTCATAGTATACTAGCCATACTGACACGTGGCTGTGCGGTATGATATCCGCCCGTCCCAAAATCAGTCGGGTTTTGATCCTAGCTTGAAGCATCTCGCATGTCAAGCTACACTGATTAGTTGCGATACAACGAAACAGTCTGTCCGTAGATGACAATATATGTGCTCTCCACCCGGAGCTGAGCACTCTCATGAAAGAAGTAAAGGTTGAATTGAGCACTCGGGAACCGTTAAAGGCGTATGCAAACAAAGGAAATTGATACATATACGTTAAGATTCCTTCGCTTACGCTGAGATTGCTGATGGCTGTGTGACATGATATCCGACTGGAATTAAGTCAGCCGCGTTTCGATCCCAGCTTGATGACATCCCGCATATCTAGCCACACAGATGAGTTGTGATACAACGAAACAGTCTGCCTGTAGATAACAATATATATATATACATATATATATATGGGTGGTGCGTGGAAAATTAAGGTGAAGTTCTTTTGGTGTTTTAAGATCATTTATCACATTAAGACTAAGACGAGTTGGTCCAATGATCCTATATGCGAGAAACTTATAGCCACTAAGCACAGTTGACACAAAGTTCAAATGAACATCACTGTAATAATATAAACGCTTGATAATATTAATAATACAGATATTATGTAAACTGCAAGTCTATTCTACCTACTTCCCAACAACATTTGAACTACCTTGTATATATTCTCTTAGCGACATTAACCACTCTTTATTTATAAATGTGGCAACTTTTTTATAATTATTGATATATTTATATATATGTATATGCATATGAGAGAATAAATGTATATAGGTATATGCATATGAGAATATATATATATATATGTGTGTGTGTGTGTGTGTTTGTTGGTTATTTGGGTTTCATGACATGTCAACATTTGTAAGTTATTTAATGCCAAATTCATTTTTATGCAAACAATCTGTTCTATTTCAAACAATTCAGTTTAGCATGAGTACACTGTTGAATTATCAAAATATTTCTATTTCAAGCTATTCAGTTTAGTCAAACGTTCTAATTCAAACAACTCAGTTTAGCGTAGATTTTGTTTACACACAGTTAAATGTCAAAACAGTTCTATTGTAAACTGTTCAGTTTAGCGTAGGTACAGTTTTAATGTCAAAAACAGTTCCATTTCAAACAATTCAATTTAGCATACAAAACAGTTCCATTTCAAACAATTCGATTTAGCATACAAAACAGTTCCATTTCAAACAATTCAATTTAGCATACAAAACAGTTCCATTTCAAACAATTCAATTTAGCATACAAAACAGTTCCATTTCAAACAATTCAATTTAGCATACAAAACAGTTCCATTTCAAACAATTAATTTAGTGTAAGTAACCAGTTTAATTGTAAAGAACATTTTCATTTCAAGCTATTCAGTTTAGTGTAACAGTTCTCTTTCAAACAATTCATTATAACATAAGTACGCAGTTTACTTCTATTTAACTCATAGATAGAGCCTTATCAGGTGCTATCACTCGGGGCCATAGTGAACCTGGGAGCGATGGCAATGAAGGGGTGCTCTGTATAATCATAGCTCCAGCATCCCTAAAATTTCGCTATCAGATTGTATAGTGTCATATCTAGGACACTCTTTGGGGCCTCTTACTCCTTTGGTGTAGTTGTTGTATTCTACAGCCCCAGCCGACTGGACACACGTTGGTGGGGGGTCTTATCCTTCTGCTGAGGTGCAATCGTTGTATTCTACAGCCCCAGGTGACTGGACCAGTCGTTGGTGGGGGGTCTTATCCCTCTGCTGAGGTGCAATCGGGGTATTCTATAGCCCCAGCTGACTGGGCTTCGTTATAGCATCTATGAAAGCATTTAATTCTTATTATATATTCTTAACAAAAACTAAGATTACTTTTCTTGATTTCGCTTTTTGTTTTTAGGTTTATGCATAAAATCAAAATAAATTATATGCTTAAAGAAATCTAATAATCAAGCCAGACAGTGGAAATCCTTCAAGTGACACAGCTGCGCAGAGAGGACATTTTTAGGATGATTTCTGCTATTTTGCTGTTCTCTTTTTTTTTTTTTTCAGTTATATAAGAAAATAAATATAAGGCGACAAAAACAGATTTGTTTCGTCAAATCTTCTGATAGAGAATATAATTCCTGTTAGTTGCGCCACCTGAGGAATTTTCGTAATTTTGGATTTGGCGAAAGTCTGTTACAACAAATGCAATATATTCAGAAATTCTGATCTTTAGAATACATATAGCGCGATTTTGAAATTTTAGAAATTTTGAGTGTTCAATGAAATATAAATAATGGTAATAATAATAATTATAAGACTGACATCATCAAGCAAGTGGAAATGAAAGAAAAAATTAAAAAGAGTATCTCAGAAGAACCAGAAAATTACTTGAGACAAAACTCTATAGCAGGGACCTTGTTAAAGAGATGAATACCTGGCCTATCTTACTCGTAAGATACTCGGGACCATTCTTGAAGTGGACCAGAGGAGAATTTAAAAAATGGACCAGAGGACCAGAAAACTAATGACCAGGTATTGCATCCCAGAGATGACATTGACCGACTACATGTGTCAAGAAAAGAAAGTAATCGGAACAGTCACCAAAGGATTGGTACAAGGTCTGGATGACTTGCAGGAATTGAAGACAGTGTTGATGCATCGATACAATGACTCGACGACTACAAAGAAAAACGCGGAGGAAGACTGATCGCAGCCTCCAAAACGAAAACGCTAACAACACGAAGACCAGCGGAACGACAATAACGAGAAAATAAAAGTGGGAAGAAGAACAACTCTATGGACGCTTTAAGAGACTAACAAGCGACATCTCACACTAGAAAACGTGGACGTGGCTAAGAAAAGGAAACCTTAAGAGAGAAACTGAATCCTTACAAATAGCAGCACAAAACAACGCCAAAAGGACTAACCATGTCAAAGCGAGAATAGATAAGACGCAACAAAACAGCAGGTGTAGGTTATGTGGTGATAGAAACGAAACGATCAATCACATAATAAGCGAATGCAGCAAATTAGCACAAAAAGAGTATAAGACTAGACAAGACAGGGTGGGAGTTGTGCAAGAAATTGCAGTTTGATCATACGAACAAATGGTATATGCAAAACCAAGAACCTGAAGAATGACACACAAACTCCATTTGACACATAAACGGGTCACCAAATCTCGGTCAGACGATCAGACCTTATAATAATCAACAAAAAAGAGAGAACTTGCAGAATCGTTGACATTGCTGTCTGGGCGGACCACCGAGTACAGTTGGAAGAATGCGAAAAGATGGATAAGTACCTCGACCTTGCTAGGGAATTGAAAAAACTGTGGAACATGAAAGTAACGATTATACCAATTGTAATCGGAACAGTCACCAAAGGATTGGTACAAGGTCTGGATGACGTGTAAAAAACAGGACGGGCGGAGACTGTCCAAACTACAGCATTACCGCGATCGGCCAGAATACTGAGGAGAGTCCTTGAGACTTAAAGAGACTTGCCGTCTCTCAAACCCCAGAGGAAAACCATCAGCGTTAGCTGATGTGAAAAACTCTCAATAATAATAGACCTCTAATAATAGAAACTCTAATAATAATAGACCATCAGCTAAAGCTGACGATAAAAACTCTTAAGGAGTAATATAATAATAACAATAATAATGCCTATTTCTTAAATCCTATCTATCTATCTATCTATCTATCTAACGAACAAACTAAATACCTTTGAACTTGTTTCAGTTACTTTTCCTCAATTAACAGTAAAGCTGTCTTCATTTCTATCTATCTATGTATCTAGCGAGCGAGCGAGCGATAGATTGATCACCTTGTCTTTCTAACAGTCTGTCTAAACTTGGTCGAGGTTAAATTGCTTTTCATTAAGTAATAGTTACACTTATTTTCTAGATAGATAGATAGATAGATAAGAACGAATAGACAAAGATAGTTATTATAAGATTGTTATTATAAGATATTATTGTTATTATATAGTTATTATAAGATCTATCAATCTATCTATCTATCACTCTATCTATCTGTTCATGTTTTTCAATTTTTATCTATCTATCTATCTATCTATCTATCTATCTATCTATCTATCTATTTGGGAGCTGAAAAAAGAGATTCGTTTCGAATATAAGTATTATATGTAAATAAATGCCAACATTTCAAATGTTGATGTTTGGTTTGGTTTGGTATCTCTGTTTAATGACATATCAACCTTCGTAGGGTATTTAATGCCAAATCATCCCTGTTGAAGAACAGTGGTCGTGATATTTCACCTATATCTGGGGACGGAGAAAGTGATTGCGCGACTGAGGTTCGAACGTGCTTACTATAATATTGCAGTCCAGCACGTTAGCCACTACGCTACGGAAGTTTCCCTTTGAAATATTAACTTTCGAATCGATACTCTTGGGAAAAGTATGAGTTCCCTTATCTCCCTAGCTATGAGTTAAATAGTTCCTCTTTAGTTCTTCTACAACGATGGCTTTGGCATTAAATAACCTATGAAGGTTTATATGCCATTAGAAGAAAGAAAACAATCCAAATAAACAAATGTTGATTTGAATGAGAACAATTAATTCCTTAGAAACAAACTGAAAAGTGAACGTGTTTGCTTTTGTTAGAGTGAGATACATTGTTGCAATCACCTCTGCCAAGCAAAGGGATATATACAAGATATATACTTATCGATCTCCCAGACTTGTGTCACTGATAAACAATTCTTTAAAAAAAGTATAAAACCATGTGCTTTGCAGGAAAAAATTGCATTGAGCAAGTGCGAATCGATTTCTTTACATGGTGGCAATTTTCTTATCTTATCTTTTTTTTTTTTTTTTGTAACGTCTTCTATGAGTCAGAACATTCTTAAGCTTGTAAAATAAAAAAAGATATTTTTTAAAGTAATATCCAACAAATAAAGAACGTTTGGATCCTTCTTCAGAGCTAGCGTTGTTTCATTAAGTTAAAAAAAAACAAGAATATAGGCGTTGGTCTACAAGGAATACTTCGTGAATATTTAGATAAATAAGTTTAAAGAATGACACGTCATGAAGTGGTAGATAATAAGTCTGGTCATCTCTTGGTGCCCAACTTTTGTGATAACTTCTCTGATCTTGTAATCTAGACTCCGATATAGAGAGTATCATGCATAAATGAATAAAAAAATTTTCTGTTATGTTGGTGGGGCTTAGAATGCGTTGACAATATCCCAAACAGAGGAGTAAGACTCCCTTCTTACAAAAATAGGCGTCCTAGGTATAAAACTTACAGTGTTGGATATGAATCCGAGAAACATAAAACAAAGTGAAAACAAATGATTATTAATATAAGTATTGTTTTTGTTAGATAGGAATACTTGAAACCATTAAACTCTACGCAAATTATTTGTCAAGAGAAGATATATTTGAAGCTATAATTGTTTACGAAGGATTTTACGACTTGAAACTATTTAACTGTGTGCAAACACATGATTTTTATGAATTAGGAATAGTTACTTTGAGCCATATAATTGTCTATACATTATCTGTTAGATACGAATACTGGATTCAGAGCGAGAAAATGATTCTTACATTCAAATAATGTGGGAGAGATTGTCAGTGGTGTAGTGGCTAACGAACTGGACAGTGAAATCGTAGTTAGTGAGTTCGAACTTCAGTTGTTCTCTCTTGAATTAATACCTTTGGGAAAGGTATAAACTCTGTTATGTCCCCAGCAATGGGTTGAATAGTACCATTACTGTTTTTTCTGCAATGATGGATTTTGGCATTAAATAACCAACCAAGGTTGATATGCCATATTTTAAAGCAAGCGAAACTAGAACAAATAATATGTGATAACCAATAAGTAGTTGATATGCCATTAAATAAATGAACCAAACCAAATTAATCCTACTAATTTTTGTTTTAAAAATGTAGCCGAACCAAAGATAGTCATAGCATTTAATTTCCTGTGGAACATTACAAAATCAAAAAGGATATCATTAGGTTTTATTTATTACCAAACTCTACAGAATTGAAATTCTGAAACTAGAAAAACTAATGTGTAATTATCAAAAGTTAAGATCTCTTATCTTTCTCTTTCTATATATATATGCAATTTTATTTTTCAGTGATGTAAAGTTTGGTTATAAGTATTACTTATTAAGACGTGTTTCGTTGTATAATATTCCATTCGAAATAATAAGATCACAGAATAATTTGATAGTGATATGATTATTTATGGAAAATTCAGTATCGATCTGCAATGAATAATTTGTAGATATGTAAGTGTAGGAAATGCCACATTGTAGAGTAGTGGGTAGTATGTTCGATCCTTACTAAGTATCCTCTCTTCCATCCTTATTCTTAACTAAGCTAAACTTTTATATATATATATATATATATATATATATATATGTGTTGGCCGACCATTGTAGAGGGGGATCCGAGGGCTCCAGGTTCAATAGCAACTACAGCGAGGTGTGGGAGAGGCCGCAACTCCTTTCCCTGCATTATTGCACTTACCTTATCCGTACCTCATAATACTGATTGTTAAGCAAGTAGGCATCAATTACTATTTTTTGAGTTTTTGATATGACTCAACCTGGGATTGAACCCCGATCTCCCGAACCATTGGTTAACACTTTAACCATTACGCCAATGGACTTGTCAATGTGCTAATGGGCCAGTTAGAATAGGAATCAAATGCCGTAATTTTTTGTGTATAACATACTCTTAAGTATAACATGCATCCCTATAACACGCAGCGACATTTTAGAATTTATTGCAGCAACCTGAATTATCGTTTCATACTGAGTAGAAATAAGAATTTATGTAGTTTTCATAATGTTTTAAAATACAAGATTTGCACGGTTTATAGAGAAAACACAGGGCAATGTTCACACAAAAATATTGCAAGATTGCAGCGAAAGTAAGCTCTTATTAAGAGAAAGAGATTTATCAACAAACACACATTCCTGTGGCTATTTCTCTGTAATGGCGTAAAGCTCATGAGTTTGGACTATAAATCAAACTTACTTTCGGTCATTCCACTCCAAATATAATGAGACGTATTGATGGAAAAAGTTGATTGTCTTCGTGTATTATGCGCACCTCTAATTTTGGGACCGAAAAATACAGATAAAAAAACAGTGCGTTTTATATATAAATAAAAGTGGTAATTACTGCATGGATACGACTAATTCAAAATTATTGAGCAGAGTGTTCATCGATGGTCCGGGACACCTGGGTTCAATCCCAGTTCGAGTCATACCAAAGACTCAAAAAATGCGACTTGATGCTGTCTTGCTTAACACTTAGCATTATAAGGTAAGGATCGAGGGTAAAGTGGAGCAATCCAGGGAATGGAGTAGAAACCCCCTACACCTCGGTGTTGTAGCTATTGAAAAGGAAACCCTCGACTAAAGTCGCCAACTTTACTTACTTTATATAATATTATATTTTGATGAGTAATTATTTTTCAATTAGAACACCATATGCATTCCGTAACAGGAGCCAATATGATTATCTTTCGTTTAATGTATACACACACTTAAGAACAAATATCATACTTATTTATACATAACACGCACCCATAACTTTGATCTACCAATTTCTGTGAATAATACGCACTGATTTTTTTAGAATTTGAAGCAACTAAATTGACCAAAATTTAGCATTTTTATCTTTTTTTTTGGTTCCCACTAATGAAAAATACGAATTTATATAGTTTGCATATCTTAAAACACAATAAAATTGTACTCATGCAAAACCGAATTGTTTTAAATAGAACTGATTATTTACATAAAAATGGATCTGGCGTTAAATAACCTATAAAGGTTGATATGCCATAAAACAAAACAAAACAAAACAAACATATCTTAAAACACAAAAGTACACAGAATTTAGACAAAATGTGTAGCGAATAAGATGAGGCATGCAACCAGAAAAAAGTTAATTATGCATTTCTTGTATAACTTTTGGGCTCAAAACCTTCAGTTTTCCCTTGTCGTTTTTGATTATCAAGAGTGTTTTGGCCTGACTATTCGTAGACTGTCTGCTTGATCTATTTATCTATTTATCTATTAATTCATTTATTCAATTTCACTTTTCTTCAGTTACGTTACACTTGATCCAGTTGAGGAGGGAACTCGTAGTCCTTACCAGTGGGTAAATACTTAGGGATGATTGGTATTGATAACAATCTGGCCGGTGTGTTTGATTAAGCAAAGCTGAGTAGATAAAAGTCACATTGAAAACACTGCTTCGGGCTCAATCACTGAGAGTTACGTGGCAAGATGTCCGCCAATTCTTAAGTGGAGTACGGCTAGTTTGAATTCAGAGCTTTTCGTCTCCTAGACAGGTTCCCTAAACAAGTCTAGAGAAGCTATCCTTTTTATTTACACATTTAGCTGAGAGGAAAATAGATGAATTCATTTCATTACCGAGGCCATTAGCGTTAAGTGAAATGCAGTTTCAGTTTAACGATTTCATTTCCTACGATGATAATCATTACGCTAATTACGCCTCATAATCAGTATTTATTTAGAGTATCACTCGAATCAGAAATATCTAATGATTAACAGTATTTAAATCATTTAATTGAGTGGAAACAAATGAATTATGTTGAATAGAATTAATTGTGGTTGATAGCAATGCTTGAAATATTTTAATAGGGATTATAATTCGTATTAAATACAATTATCAGTGTTAAATAGCAATGCTAAAACCTGACTGCATGTAAACAATAGTCATACTTGCGGACCGGACATTGGCATAATGGTCAGAATGTTCGCTAATGGCCCGGGAGATCTGGGTTCAATCCCAGGTCGAGTCATACCAAAGACTCAAAAAATGGTATTTGATGCTACCTTGCTTAACACTCGGAATTATAAGATAAGGATCAAGGTAAAGTGGGGCAATCCAGGGAAAGGAGTAGCGCCCTCCCTTATATGTTGGTGTAGTAGCTATCGAAATGAGAGCTTTCAGGTCACCCTCGACTACGGTCGCCAACAACAACTACTATCTATGTACAAACAAATAGTAATAATCGAAACCCTTTAACAGTGAGTAAACAAGTGGATACTAGAAAATAGAATTATTAGTGTTAGATAGGAATACTAGAAATCATTTAACTGTATGCAAAGAAATGAACTCTCACTTGTTTAGAAAAATCTACTACACTATTCACAAGCAAATCACACACACACACACACACACACACACACATACACACACACATACACACACATATATATATATGTATATATGTAAACAAGATCTGGCATTAAATAACCCAGACGGCTTCATATGCCATAAAACACAACCAAACCAAATATAACCAAACAGCATGATTATTGCATTAAGTTAGAACGGCACTGATCTAAACACTTTGTGCCTTCTGACACCCAATAATACAATGCTGCATGAATTGCAATTCTGTGAAAAGATCTGAAAACAATTCTATGTAAAAACAATCCTCCCCACCACCGCCCCCCAAAAAAAACCCTAAAAAAAGCAAAACAAACAAAACAAAACAAAAAAGACCCTTTTAAAGTGTTTTTACTTTGCACTGCGGGCGAATATGAATCTCTTTTTATTACGGAGGTTCATTTCACATCTGAAAAAGACCGGAAATGTACCGGTCGAAACGTCATACTAACAAGGAAAAATAAAGAGTTCAATTGTCCGGATAATTCTTTAAACTTCTTTATTAACTTTGCTGTCCTCGTATCACTGCGTTCCATAGCGCTATCATTAAGACTTATCCGAAGTATCACTTTTATTTTTTTTATTCATCAGGTCATTCCCTAGAATCTACTCAATGCAATATTTTCTTTTATTGCGAACAGTAAATATACTTATTAAATTTTGATTTTTTTCTTTTATTTTCATTGTTATATTTTATCACATTATTCTCGGCAAAATTCACTTGAAGCATTAGTTTGGTTTGATTGGATTGTGTTTTATGGTATATCAACCCTTGTGGGTTATTTAATGCCAAATACTGTTCACACACACACACACACACACACACACACACATATATATATATATTGGCAGCATTTCTTCATTGATACATATTTGATTGAACACAATAGATATTTTTTGTCTACATATTTTTGTGTTAATCCTTTCGAATTGCCGTATCGATCTTATGATATTCGGAGGGAATTGGTTGATAAACCTTCCATAATATATATATATATATATATATATATATATATATATATATATATATATATATATATAAGCGAACAGTTTGTGGTTAATATTATTTTTAAACGAGCCAGAGCTAATTTGCTTGCACATAGTTAAATGGTTTCAAGTATAGGAAAAAGTTGAATAGTTCTATTTTACCCATAGATGAGACTCATTCCAATGAGAGGTATTCCACATTCCCCAAAGCTCAATAATAGTTTAGGGTCACGCCCATAATGCTCGATGGATGGGGTATTATCACTCTGTAAAGGTGAAGTCGGTGTATTCTCCACCCCCAGCCGAAAGGGATGTAGATTGGTTTAGTTTTGGTCAAAAAAAAGTAAATAAGTACCTAGACGTAGCCTGAGAGCTAAGAAAACCAAGTAATAACGCTGACCGTGTGTCATATACTACCTAAAGGCAAGATAATTGAATCGTGTCTTTCCCATGAATAGCCAACCCTCTGACAAGAGGCAGAGCAAGCCCCGCGATTCGGGTCACACGCCGACAGTGTTTCTCGCTGCATGGATCGGTTCGTGCAGCTTGGTCGCGTGGTCTTGTTCACTCCAGTCGAGGCCACCTGACATAAACACCAGAAAACCGTCATTCATGTCATGCATGCCAAGACCAACTCTTCTAGAGCCTCAGGGGGTCGTTTGCCAAGGCTCAAATTCTCTTCGGAGAGGCTAGGTTTATCGCCTGGCGCCTGAGGCACTCCTTTTTTTAAAGGTATGCCTACGGGGCCTGAAACATTTTTAGAGCCGCCGGGCGTGTTTGAATTACGGCCTGACCCACCTTAAAAAAGGCTTTGTGCCAAACTC
This sequence comes from Sepioteuthis lessoniana, assembly GCA_963585895.1. Taxonomy (NCBI): domain Eukaryota; kingdom Metazoa; phylum Mollusca; class Cephalopoda; order Myopsida; family Loliginidae; genus Sepioteuthis; species Sepioteuthis lessoniana. The sequence goes on along the minus strand of OY757910.1, from coordinate 34,569,680 downwards.
GTCCACTTGGTGTGACATACGACAAATACACTGAGACTCGTGATTCGAGTCACACGGTGACTGTGTTTCTCGCTGCACGGATCGGTTCGTGTAATTTTGTCACGTGGTCTTGTTGATGCCGATGAAGGCCGGCAAGCCGGCATTCATGTCATGCGAGCTAAGACCAGCTCTTCTGGAATCTCAGGAACCCGTCTCCCTAAGCTCTAACCCTCTGCAGAAGGGCTAGGTTTATCGCCAAGCCCCTGAAGAGCGCTTTCAGGGGAATGCTGATGGGGTCCGAAGGATTTTGAGGTATGCTGGGAGTATCTAGGCAACGGCTTTGCACTTAAATCCATTTTAAAAAAGGCCTTGTACCACACTTGTGTGTTAAGTGGGGCGCTTTCTTCTGATTTTTTTTTTTTGCCAAATATTTTTATTTTTGTTTTCTTGTCTTTAATGCAATTACTAACAACTGTATTCGATATCTCTTTGCTCATGTTAATATGGTTTGGTTTGGTTTTATTTGCATATCAAACTTTGTTGGATTAGTCGCCTCACCAAGGCTGAAGAACCTAGTCTGTCCTACTATTTCCCCATAGCTGGAGGGAGAATATTTGGATTCATACCTTTCCCAAGGGTATTAGTGCTATGTGAAATGCAATCAGTCTCGTCCAGGATTTGAACTCGTGTCGCCGTGTCCATATCCGGCGATGATAACCATTACACCACGGGCACCTCCACATTCTTGTGTAATGGCCGTCAAGTTTTTTCTAAATACGTTTAGTTTGCGTTCATGTAGTGCATCCATATAGCAGTATCGATACTACCGCTGTTTGTAAAAGACTGCAATTAATTTTATCGATCAGGTCTGACTTCCATATGACCGATAACTTATCGATAGCTGTCTAAGGTTAGGTTTCTTTGTTTTAATGGCATATCAACTCTTTTTAGGTTATTTAATGCCAAAGCCATTCTCCTAGAAGAACAGTAGTGGTACCATTTAACCAATAGCTGGGAGGATAAGGGGGTTTATACCTTTCCCAAGGGTATTTGCCCGAAAGTGAATGCAATAGCGCGACTGGAGTACGAACTCGCGTACTACGATTCTGCAGTCCATCGCTTTAACCATTACACCACGAGGACACCCCCGACAACTGTCAAAGTGGCATGATATGTACATTTGGAAAATAAAAAAACGCTTTTTAAATTAATTATTCTAATTTGCTTTTATTAAACCTTTAAATGTGTCTCATCATTTTGACCCACCGTGTATAATAAATATCTGCATTCATGTATTCAAAGTAGTAAATTAAAAAATAAATACACATTGAATGCATTTATGATTTAATAAACTTATTTAAAAATGTTTTCCTGACATTTTCTCTTCAACGTGCTTCATCTGTGATTTTTCACATTAGGATGCGAAATTAAAAAAAGTTCCATAAATGAAAAAAAAACAAAACAAACAAACTTGCGAATAATTACATCTACGAAAATAAAGGTTTTATTTAAGTAGAAGCCAGCACTGTTACCTGATATTGCCCGAGAAGAAAAGACAAAGGAACAGAATTACTGGATTAAATAATTTTGATATATTTGATGTACGATCAAAAGTTATTTTAAATTTCAAAATTGAAAGCTTAAATCTTAGCTAATTAGATAATAGATGGACAGTGAAACAGGAGATTGAGAAAGTGCAGCACCTTCCACACCAGCCGAAACTAGCTCGGTTACACTTTTTCTTGTTGCTCTGAATTGAACAGTTATCGAAAGGGTAAAATTTGGGGACATGTAGGACATTAAAAAATACGATGGAGCAGCGTCACACCATATGTAAAGAGGGGTTTCAGAGGTGCTTCAACCAATGAAAGACTCGCTGGAATAAGTGCTTTGAATGCTGAGGGGACTATTTTGAAGAGAGGGTTTGTATTAAAATTCAGTTTTGATGCTTTCTGAACACTTCTACACTCTGTTAGTGAGGTTTAAAATATACTATCCTCAAGAAGCAGTCATAAGACCCCCTTCCCAAAAGGTGGTCTAGTTATGACACTAAACTGCAAATAGTGAGACTACAGTTAGGGTCACATTTACGAGTCAAATAGATCTCTTTAAAATTATCTGCGTAAACCGATAGGGTCGGAGACCAGTCAGAGTAGTTTTAATAATCAACTAGAACAAAAAGAAACAGATTTGTATTTTGGAAGATTGGAGTTGTATATTACAAATGTGTTCTTGATTGGTTGTTTTGTTTGGCATATCAAGCCTTTTAGTTTATTTAACGCTAAATCCATTTTTATGTAAATAATCTGTTCTTTTTAAAACAATTAAGTTTACAGTTTAATGGTCAAAAACATTTCTATTTCAAACTATTCAAGCAGTTATATGTAACAATTCAGTTAAGTGTAAATACAGTTTTAATGTCGAAAAACAGTTCTATTTAAAATAATTCAGTTAAACATAAGCACGTAGTTTAAATGTAAGTACGGTTTAATTGTTAAAAAACATTTCTATTTCAAGCTATTCAGTTTATTCAAACAATTCAGTTTAGCATTAGTATGCTGTTAGTTCTATTTAACCCATAGATAGGGCCCTATCAGGTGCTACCACTCCGGGCCAGAGAGGACCTGGAAGCAATGGCATAAAGGGATACTACGCATTCCCCAAATCTCTAGCACTGCTGGAACCTCACCATCAGATTGTTTAGTGTTATATCAGGACACTCGTTAGGGTGGGGTCTTACCCCTCTGCAGAGGTGCAGTCAGTGTATTCTACAGCCCCAGCCGACTGGGCAATGCACAGAGTTAAATATCAAACAGTTTTTTTTTCAGATAATTCAGTTTAGCATAAGTACACAGTTTAGACGTCAAAACATTTCTATTTTGAGCAATTTAGTTTAGCACTAGTACACAGATCCAATGTCAAAACAGTTCTATTTTAAACAATTCAGTTTAGCATAAATACGCAGTTTAAATGCAAGAATCAATATTGTGAAGGAAGCACGGTTTAGTTCTATTTAACCCGGAGATAGGACCCTTATCAAGTGCAACCATTCCGAGCCAGAGTGGACCTGGGAGCGATTGTAATGAAGGGGTACTCCGTATTCCCCAAAGCTCCGGCGTTGCTGGAACCTCGCCATCAGATTGTTTAGTATCATATCCAGGACACGCGTTGGGGAGGGGTCTTACCCCTCCTCAGAGAAGCAGTCGGTGTATTCTGCAGCCCCAGCCGACTGGGCAAACAAATATGTAATGGCGGAATGGGTTTTTGAAATGAGTCTAGATAAAAATTGTGCTTTTTTTTACGAAAAGAAATTTGACAAAAACGAATTCTTTGATGAGACCATAAAAGCAAATATTGTAATTGTTTAAACTAAAGCAGTCACAATATAGGTGAATTGTTTTCACAGATTGCCGGATTCCGAGACGGTTTGAAGTGAAAAAGCCGAATCAAGGGCTACAGCTGTCAATCATCAAATGTATGGAATTCTAAAATTCTAATGGCCTATTTCCTAAAATCGAATTTGGACTTTTTTTTTTATATAATAAACGCCTGCAGAAAATTAATGGAATTGAAATCAGGAGAAAATTGATATGCTTTGGTTTCACCTCTCACCACCTCTCAGATAAAGATATACATAAAATAATAGGATTTGTCCCTCGCAGACGTAGATCAGCTGGACCGAGCAGAAGGTAGCTAATAGATTTCACGTGCTCTGGGTTCTGACCTTGCGTCTGACTAACCAGAGTGGAGAGGTAGAGAAAGCCATATTGCATTTTGTTTGGACGTGACGTAGTCTTACCGATAGCAACCCTATAAAGAAGCGAAGAGAGCCTGAGATAATGTGAGGCCTTAAGGTGTCAGTCCTGCGGAGAAAAAGTAGAGAGCCGAAATCGAGATTATATAATATTTTAGTTTGACCAGTGAGAGCCAGAGACAGAGGAAGAGAGCAGCACGTGAGCCGGGGAACAATTTCCCCCGAAGCTCTGTGTTTGAGTTTTTGACCTTGTACCAGATTACACTGAGTGTAGAAAGCTAAGAAAGCCAACTATACGACAACGCTCTGAAAAACAACGAAAGAAGCTTAACATACTAAGCACTTCTAAAGTTGTACCAAAGATTGACGGGTGTGTCCTCGTGGCGTATTGGTTAAAGCGATGGACAGCGGAATCGTAGCAAGTGAGTTCGTGTAGGTAGATAGCAGATCAGAAACGGAATCATTGGCGTGTTTAATGAGGACGGCTGAGGCATCACATTTGTTGGTTGTATCAACCTTTGTAGGTTATCTAATGCCAAATCCATTCTTAAAAAAATAATCAATTCTATTTCAGACAATTCAGTTTTTCATCAGTACACTGTTTAATTGTTAAAAACATTTCTATTTCAAGCTATTCAGTTAAGTCAAACAGTTCTAATTCAGTTTAGTATAGGTATAGATTTTCTTTAAACACAGTTAAATGTCAAAATATTTCTGTATTAAACAATTCAGTTTTAATGTCAAAAACAGTTCCATTTCAAACAATTCAGTTTAGTATAAGTATGCAGTTTAAATGTAAGTACACAGTTTAATTCCGAAAAACATTTCTATTTCAAACTATTCAGTTTAGTCAAACAGTTCTAATTCAAATCAGCATAAGTATACAGTTTAGTTTTATTTGACCCATTGATAGGGCTCTATCAGGTGCAACCAATCCGGGCCAGAGTGGTCGTGGGAGCAAAGGCAATGAAGGGGTGCTCCGTATTCCCCAAAGCCCCAACAACACTGGAACATCACCATCAGATTGTTTAGTGTCATATCTAGGACACTCATTAGGGGGGTTCTTACCCCTCAGCAGAGGTGCAGTCGATGTATTCTACAGCCCCAGCCGACTGGGCAACGTCAAATTTGTATTTGATAGGATCGTAAGCAAAAAGAAAAAAATACTTTAGAGAAACAGCTAAATGAAAATTTAAATATGACTGTACAATAAACGCGATTTCTTAACCTCTCAACATTAAAATAACCCTATACAGGTTGATTTACGGTTAGACTTAATAAATCAATCAATCGATTTAACCATATTTACCAACCCCTCCGTTCGGGCAGGATATGACACAAGGTCAATTTTAAAGTGGAGTTTAACAGGCTTGAATTCAGAGTTTTCCTTCTCCTAGACTAGTTGCCTCACCAAGGCTGAAGAACTCAGTCTGCCCTACTATTTACCCATAGCTGTAGGGAGAATTATTGGATTCATACCTTTGCCAAGGGTATTAGTGCTATGTGAAATGCTATCAGTCTCGTCCCGGATTTCAACTCGTGTCGCCGTGTCCATTTCCTACGACGATAACCATCACACCACGGGCAATCAATCGATTTAACACCCTTTTATACGGTCACTTTTGTCGATATCTATTATAATCCTGATATACATTTTCGAAGAAAATTAACTTTTTTACAAATGAAATGGACAGAGATGTTTTTATTAATGAGAGATTCTGTACATACCTGAAAGAGATCTGTATAATAACAATGAATTATAACCCTTCATTTGTTACCTATCTCGGCTGTAAGCCCCCAACAAGTGCCCTGGATATGATACTAAACAATCTGATGGTGAGATTCCAGTAATGCTGGAGCTTTAGGGAATGCAGAGCACCCCTTCATTGCCATCACTTCAACGACCATTCTGACCCAGAGTTGTTGCACCTGATTGGGTTCAATCTATGGGTCAAAAAGAAAAGAACTGTGTACTTATGCTAAACTGTTTTTATACTTAATAATTAATGCTGTGTATTCGTATTCGATTGAAATAAGTGAAACCATTTATATGTATGCAAAAATTTAGCTCAGGCTTGTTTAAAAATGTTATCTACAAAATGTGTTCCGAAATCGTATATTTGTTTAAAAAGAATTTGACATTTAATGACTTACTATGGTCGATATGCCATAGAAATCAAACCAAAACCTATCTCGTATTGCCTGGACCGACTTTGCTTAATTACAGTGAGACGAAATACTTTAATTCGCCAATGCCGTTACATAAATTTGCACAGATACAAAACAAAACGATCCCATTTTAATGTCAACACTTAACTGACCCGACAGGTTGCCATGTCAACAAATGGCACACGGCTGCCGAGTGACGGCCAAGGCCACTCGACTTGATCATTATTTTTCCTTGAGAAGGGAGAAGAAATAAACATCAATGCACAAACAATCTTGTGAACGAACTTAGACGAATATGAAGAAAGGACCGAATGAAAAGGAAGCATTCAACTTTCTTTTTAGAAATGAACAATGACATTTGAAAAAAATAAAACAAAAACAAAACAAAACAATAGTAAAGTACGTTAAAAAAATAGCTGTAAAAATAATAATACGAAAATATAAAAAGAACGGAAAGAGAAACCAGTAATTCAATAATTATCAGTCTTAGGTCATTGCTCGAGGGCACCCAGATTTATTCAGTTACTTTCCAGGCTCATCTTATCTATCTATCTATCTATCTATCTATCTTAGTCAAGCATAAACGTCCGACACACTATGAGGGTCAAATTCATTAGAATTGTTATAGCCGACTGATTAGTTTGCCAACTGTTACTCTTTATATATATATATATATATATATATATATATATATATATATATATATATATATCCTGAAGAGTAATGTCAAAAGAACTGAGCAATGTTTGAAGTGCATTCCGGAAGGTTTGCTTTCTGCGAAGTATTCTTCTGTAAACAGGACTTGTGCTGCATTCTGGTCTTGTGGGTTGAAATTGATGCATATAATACACACGCACACATACACATACAAAAACATACATAGAAACACACACACACACACACACATATATATATATATGTATATATATGTATATCTTTAAGAAAAAACAAAAACCGGTCACATTAGGATTATAGATTTATTTCCATCCTGTTATGGGTATTGATATGAATCAATAACACCACAAATAACAGGACTTCTTCAGATCTAATGGATAAATTACTTACAGTCAGAGTAGACACAGGAGGGAAGAGTGGGAGCAGTTAAGAGAGGGGTGAAGAGTTTCCTCCCCATTTGTCCACTTCCAGCTTTTCTTTTTATTACCGGTTGGAATCACAATAAAGTAACTAGGCGTATATTCTAAACTCACTTTCTACAGCAAATTAAATTTTTTTAAGACTTAAATTCTAAATACATTTCAACGTAAATCTCCAGATTTAATAATAATTTCGGTAATTACAACATTTCTTTTTAACCTTACGTAAAGATTACAGTAATTATATATATATGATTATGTTTAATATATAATCAAAGATGTGTCGAATAGGAGATAATCTGTAGATAAACGTGAAACTTGTAGTCATGGTTTTTATCCTGTTTTTATTATTATCTTGTTTGTACTTTAAAATATTGTGGAGTATATATATATATATATATATATATATACTCAGATGGCAATCGTGTAAGTCAGGTGGGTTAAATAATCATATTAGTTCTAGAAACCTTTCCTTCCTGGTAGCACCTGTCTCCTTGTCCAAATGGTTAAGTACAAGGTTTAAAGACTGGTGTCTGAGGCGTCTCTGAAGGTGTATGCTGACAGAACTAAACCAGTGAAACGGGTAGAACAGCATCATGGACAACTGTTAGAGTGCCATCCAAATCTACCCAAGACAGTGCCGAGATCCAGTTTTGAGATCATCTATTACATCTCTTTCCGAGAGCTCTCTCTCTCTCTCTCTCTCTCTCTCTCTCTCTCTCTCTCTCTCTCTCTCTCTCTATGTGTGTGTGTGTGTGTGTGTGTGGAAGATTTCTTGTACACGTTTATATGTGTGAAGTACTTTAACCATTTCTTATATTTTGGAAGGTTTAGAAGGGAATATCTGCGTCAGTAATTCTTTTAGCAAACAATTAAAAATGTCAGAATGCCCTAGCCCTGTCAAACCGGACACGTCATTCGTGAAGCACAATTTAATGTTCTATTTTCAGTTAATCTGACATGACTAGACAATTATTCCACTTGTGACATGACGACTTCTAGAAAATATCGGCTGTGGGCGTCTGAACTTACGGGTGCACCATATGACTGCATAGCAACAATACTGGAGAGAAAAGAAGTTAGCCAATACTACGAGCCAGCATTAGCTGCTAAGATGAACGCAAACAAATTGACTGCAACGTGAGCAATTAAAATCTCAAGAAATTAAGGTTATTTCGGTTGTTATCTAAAGAAATAAAGAGTTTTGAAATATTGATATTATATTGAATATTGAACATAGTGATACTCATTATGTATATTTTTTGTTACTATTGTTTTAAAGAAACAGTGAGTCTTCATTTCTTGTGCTCTGAAGTGTATAACATCACCCCCCTTCATTGCCATTACTCCCAGGTCCACACAGACCTCTAGAGGTAGTACCTATCTATATATCTATTGATACCTATCTATAGAGTACTATCTATAGATCAAATGTTTAAAATTAACATTTGATGCCATAAAACTGAAAATTGTATGAAGAAGAGTTGCTTGAAGCTATTATTGTTTACTAAGAATTATTATCATTCGTTAGTTGAAATCATATAACTGTTCACAAACAAATTATCATCAAATAGGGAGCTGTCCTCGTGGTGTCATAATTAAAGCAATTGAATGCAGAAGCGTAGTAAGCGAGTTCGAATTCCAGTCGCGCTATTGTATTTAATTTCCTACAAATACCCTTGGGAAAGGTATGAACCCCCTTATCCCCCAGCTATGGGTTAGATTGTACCACTATTGTTCTTCTAGAAGAGTGGCTTTGGCATTAAATAACCTACAAAGGTTGATATGCCATTAAAACAAAAACCAAACCAAACTATTATCAAATAGAAATAATTATTTGAAACTGTATAATTATTATCATTAGATACGAATATCTGAAACTCTACAACTGTGTAACTTATTTGTACTAGATTATTATCAATAATAAATACATGAACAATAGTTGCATGTACGAAATATGTACAATAGTTCTATTTAGCTCTCATTAAACGACAATTTTTTTTCAATGCAACCAATATGAAGGACCTATTTAAAAATGAGAATTAATTTTCATTTATTGCGGACTTTTTGTCCTCATCTTGGTAGTTTTTGTGTTGTTTCTTCTTTCACTACATTTCAGCCAAATTTCACCTCTGGCCTTCTTCAGGTGATTTACCGCGACCTTTTTTTCAACTAATCATAAACTTTCCCCGCAAAGTTATTCGGAGCCGATTCGATCCCAAACGTGGCTATAAAACGGTCAACGAAAGTTTGAAAAAGTCAAACGACTCCGGAGGACTTAGAGAGAGAGAGAGAGAGAGAGAGAGAGAGAGAGAGAGAGAGAGAGAGAGAGAGAGAGAGACGTTATGCATCACATTTGGGACAAATCAAAGAACGCTGACACCCTACCAAATCAAGCCCCGCATTTCCAACGCAAGACCAAGACCGCTTATAGCTTACCGACCCACGTCATACCACCACGCCAAAAATAAACAAACCAGCCACCTAAAAAAACATACACCCACTCACCCCCTGAACCTTCTCTGGTGAAGAAGAGTGCCATTTAAGAGCGACTAACACCCTCTCACCTCCTGACGTGTATCTGAAGGAAGAAGAGAGCAGGTATCTCTTCTGACAAACTGACTAATATTTATTTAAAAATAAACAAAATTAAATCCATTCTTCTCGTCCGTCGTCTCTTGCAACCATACGCTTTTCTATTACATCATACTTAGAAAGACCCATAAAAAGCTGAATACCAAATCATTTTCAGTCACCTTTAATAAAATATGCCTAGAAATGATTCTGCTGTCAAAACACACACATGCAAATATATATATATATAATTTCAAGAAAAAAAAACAATACTCGGTCACATTAGGATAATAGATTTATTTCCATCCTGTTAAGAGCATTGATAAGAATCAAAGACTCTAAAATGATAATTTTAACGGGACTTCATCAGATCCAGTTGGAAAATAAGTTAATAAATACTTTAGGGATAGACTAAAAAAATAAAAGCACACGTCTTCTTCTCTCGTTTGCGTTTCAAGGTTGGTGATTACGATTGCTTCAAGCAAACGTAATCAATAAATGGTGCGATTCATTAAATGTTTTCTTGTAACTCAAGATAAACGTCACCAGGATAGAATAATTCAATTTTTAAATACTTATAGCTATCTACTGTCATCGTAACATGCTTGGGGCTATTGTTCACAGAAGATAAACAACTTAAGCAAAAATAAATAGATAAATAAACAAAACTTGTACCCTAAAGGAATACGTATTATAATGACTAAGTTGTTATGAGTAGCAAAGTGTTCACATACATTCGTTTGAACACGGTGTCGATTTGGCGATTTCTACAACAAAAACTACTGTTTATTTTTAATAACTTTTACGCATAACTTCACCACGAACTCAACTATTTTTCTTTCTTCTTAACTGTAATTTTACTTTTCTACTGAAAATGTCATCGCTGCTAACAAAGTTATAAATATAACTAGGTTATTATTCGTACGTATTTTCAAAGACGAAAGAGTTGAATAGGAGCAGTTATATATTGGACGAATTTCTGGTTTGATAAAATATTCAACCTTTAAATATAAATACGTATATCAGTTTTCCTTCGTTACTAAAATTTCTTAAAGTATTCATTACTTATCTAAAACATACAGTTAGCTTCAATATATATATATATATATATATATATATATATATATATATATATGTGTGTGTGTGTGTGTGTGTATATATATATATATATATATATCATGTTATGCTGCTCGCACGAATTTCCCTAACTCTCCCTTGTCGTCCGTCTCTATCGCTCATCGCTTCCAGTAGGTCTTCCAGGTCACACCCTGTGCACATAGAGAGCTGTTGTAGATACGTTTTAGCTGGTTGTCCAATACTTACTCGACTGTGAGAAGGGCTCCATAAGAGAACATCGCTTATGAGTTTGTCCTTACACCTCAAGGCGTGCCCCGCATGTCTTGTTCGTCTAATTCGGGTGGTCTTAGAGATGAGTTGTACTTGGCCGTACAGCTGGTGTTTTTTAGTATGTTGCTTCCAGGATTTGTTTGATAAAACTCTTAGCATCCTCGTGTAATTACCGTCAAACCGTTTCTCTATACGCTTAGTCAGCGTGCAAGTGGTGCATCCATACAGTAGTATGGATACGACCGCTGCTTGGAAAAAATTGCATTTTATTTTATACATAAGAGGCGTAACTGATGTAATAGTTACTGCCGTAGGAAATGGACTCAACGAGACGGGTTAAAATTCTGGAGAGATCTATTTACATTTCACATAACGCTAATAACATTGGGAAAGGTATGAATCCAATTATTCTCCCTCCAGCTATGGTTAGATAATAAGACAGATTGGGCACTTTAATCTTACTATTTCAACCAGTCTAGTAGAAGGAAAACTCTGAATTCAAACCCGTTAAAATCTGCATAAAAATCACCTTGTGTGTAATCCTGCCATCATGCAGAGAGGAATATATATATATATATATATATATATATGTAATGCTCTATCCTTAACATTGAGCACTATTTAACAATACTGCAACATCTATATTGATACATGACTATTTATTTCATTGATATTGAACAATATTTAACAATACTGCAACATCTATATATATATATATATATATAGAGAGAGAGAGATACATTACATGTAACAGCTCATCGAGCGAATTGAGCACTGATATCTGGTAAGGTATAAAATGTAAACAAACGAACGCTACTACTTAGTACCTTATAATTTCCGAGCTGATGTGGTACGCTTGTTGGCTGAGCGGTATGATACTAAGTCTAACGTAAAGTTGGCTGGATTTCGATCTCAGCTTCAAGCATCCTACGTGTCTAGCTACGCTGAAGAGTTGAGATATAACGAAACAGTTTGTGGATGACAATATATATATATATATATATATATATATATATATATATATATATATATATATATATATATATATATTGCCTTGCCTGCCGTGGCTGTACAATAAACCGACTGCACCTCAGCAGAGGTGTAAGACCCCCACCCAGAGAGTGTCCTGTGTATGACACTAAACATCCTGATGGTGAGGTTCCAGTAATGCTAGAGGTTTGGGGAATGCGGAGTACCCCTTCGTGGCTATCGTTCCCAGTTCCACTCCGGTCCGGGGTGGTTGCACCTGGTAGGTTCCTATCTATAGGTCAAATTGAATTGAATTGCGTACTAATGCTAAACTGAATTGCTTGAAATAGAACCGTGTTGATATTTAAACTGCGTACTTATGCTAAACTGGATTGTTTTCAATAGAACTGTTTTTGACATTGAAACTGTACTTAGGCTAGACTGAATTGTTTGAAAGAGAACTGTTTTGATATTTAACTGTAAGCAAAAAGTATACTTATTCTAAACTGAATGGTTTTAATTTGATTTGGTTGGTTGGTTGGTTGTTTGGGTTTTATGGCATGTCAACCTTTGTAGGTTATTTAACGCCAAATCCATTTTTATACAAAAAATCAATTCTATTTCAAACAATTCAGTTTAGCATGAGTACACCGTTTAATTGTCAAACACATTTCTATTTCAAGCTATTCAGTTTAGTCAGACAGTTCAAATTCAAACAATTCAGTTTAGCCTAAGTACAGTTTCAATGTCAAAAACCGTTCCATTTCAAACAATTCAGTTTTGCATGAGTACGCCATTTTTTTTTTTGTATTTGACCCTTAGATAGAACCCTATCAGGTGCTTCCTCTCCGGGTCATAGTGAACCTGTCAGCGAAAACAATGAAGAGGTACTTCACATTCCCCAAAGCTCCAGCATTACTGGAACCTCACCATCAGATTGCTTAGTGTCATAAACAGGACACTTGTAGGGGGAGTTTTACCCCTCTGCTGAAAATCAGTCAGTGGATTCTATTGCCCCGACTGGGCAGTTTTAATTAGAACTTTTTTGAGTAAACTGAGTAGTTTGAAATTATAACATTTTTCATAATTAAACTGAGTACTTATACGAAAGTGATTTGTTTGAAATAAAACATTTGTATAAAAATGGATTCGTCATTAAATAACCCACAAAGGTTGATATGCCATAACCCCCCCCAAAAAAAGCACACACACACACACACACACACACTCTCTCTCTCTCTCACTCTCTCTCTCTCACACACACACAAACACACATATATATAGGTTATTTGTAGGTTATTTAATGAAGAATCCATATAAATGTTCTGTTATTGATATTGAGAACTATTTAACAAGAATTGGGCTTCTATTTACTCACCAAGTGAGTTAAGTTGTGGAGGTGCCCGTGGTGTAATGGTTATCGTCGTAGGAAATGGACACGGCGATACGAGTTGAAATCCGGGACGAGACTGATTGCATTTCACATAGCACTGATACCCTTGGGAAAGGTATGAATCCAATAATTCTCCCTCCAGCTATGTGTAATTAATAGGGCAGACTGGGCTCTTTAGCCTTGGTGAGGTAACTAGTCTAGGAGAAGGAAAACTCTGAATTCAAACCTGTTTAACTCCGCTTAAAAATTGACTTTGTGTCATATCCTACTTGAATGGAGGGGTTGGTAAATATGATTAACTCACCAAGTGAGTTATTAAGAACCTTAATCATCTTTCATATATATATATATATATATATATATATATATATATATATATATATATATATACGAGGGTCAATCAATAAATAAAGGAAATTTAAAAAAAAAGCAAGTAAGTCTTTTTCCATAATTTTTTTTACATAAAATTAAAATTTGCTTTGTTTGGAATTGAGTTATGGCAAAAAATTATTTTAATCTCATAAAAAAATTTGTTTTTAGGCTATTCAAAACGGGGCATTCAAATAGTGCTCGAGGTTTAATAGAGAACAGTTACCAAATTTTTGGGGGGGCTAAGAAATGTTAACAATTTGATGTGGATGGAGAAATTTAAAAATGGGCTAAACATGGGTTTACTTCTATGAGCCTGAATAAAAAAGACTGACCGATGAAGTGGAAACGTACTGACCCTGCCGTAAAACAATGTTTATGTCGCAGTGATCTGTAAATAAATCTTGTTGTCAGTCTTCTGGGACATGGACGGGCCAATTACTATTGATTTCCTTGGGAAAAAGGGTCAACTGTTAACAATACTTTTTATAGCCAACTGCTTATAAAGAATTCGCCTTATCTTCTGAATACAATCTATCTATCTATCTATCTATCTAAGCGTCGACACATAATCAACGGCGCTTGTTGGTTGTCAGTTTCTGTCAAAAACCAGAAACTGAGAGTCAACAAGCGCCATTGACTCAATGATCTATCTATATATTTATCAATCTATCTATCAATCTTGGGAGAGAGAAAGAGAGAGAGAGAGAGAGAGAGAGAGAGAGAGAGAGAGAGAGATGTAGATTGTTTGGATGTAAATTGTAGGATTCGAAAACGACTAACTTATTTTTCTTTGATACAACATCAAAAGATGGAACCATGCATACGTCGTAAAACCTCATTACCTCGAATCAAAACTGTTGATAATAAATGATACACAAAATAGTGTTTACGTTACGATCTGTATATATATATATATATATATATATATATATATATATATATATATATATATATATATATATATATGGGATGTGTTTGTTTTGACTTTCAAGTCGATTTTGACGTTGATATCTCATCTCTTTGGTTAATTAAAATCATTCATTGATTTAACGAGTTTTATTATTGGGCTGGTTTTGTACATTATCTTCACTCTTAATACTGCGTTCAAAGTCTTGACAGAGTTATCTCGTCTGTTCATTCAATTCTTATATCATTGATTTGACACATCGTATCTGGGCTCAGTTACATTAAGAGGAATGTAATGAATACAGCAAAGAATAACACGATGAAGTGGCGTTTTTACTGGAACCATGGCAGATCCCAAAGTCATCATCTGATAAAGAATTTCTGGGTTTGAGTTTTAGTTTTATTTAACGGCATATCAACCACTATGGGTTACTTAATGCATGAAAGGGCTAGATTAGTTTTGTATTATGTGTGTTTTAGGGTTTAGGGTATGGGTTAGAATTTATTGGTGGCGTATATTTATTAGTGGTGCACACACACACACACACACACACACACACACACACACACACACACAAATATATATATATATGAGCTGAAAAATTATTGGCCACTATCCATGAATCCTACATGCAATTCCCTATGAATATAGAGGAAGCTGGCTCTGTCGACTCGGGCTGCAGAATACACTGATTGCATCTCTGCAGAGGGGTAAGATTCCCTCAACGTGTGTCCTGGTTATTATACTAAACAATCTAATTGTGAGACTTCAGTAATTCCTGGAGCTTTGTAGAATGCGAAGTACCCTTTCATTGCCATGACTCCCAGGTCAACTCTGATCTGAAGTGGTCGCACATGAAATGGTCCTATGTATGGGTCAAACTGAATAGTTTGAAATAGAACTATTTTACATTTAACTGTGTGTAAACAAAAAACTCTATTTAAACCAATGACTAACTGTGTAAACAAAAGACAGTAATTATGTTAAACGGAAATGTTTAAAATTAAGCGAAAAAAGCAAAAAACAAAACAAAACAACAACAACAACAAAAAACAACAAAAAAAAAACAACTGAAGCTTTTTAAAAACGTCTTTAGAAATCATATATTTAATATATGTATAAAAAGGTTTTTTAAATTAAATGACCTACAATGGTGGCTATGACATTAAAACCAAACCAAGCCAAACAAATGACTGATGCTAAATCGAATTGTAAGAACTGTTTAATCATTTGACTATGTGTAAACAAATGTCTGTTCAATTGAATTGTTAGTTATACATAGAAATACATAGAACCATTTAACTTTGACTTATGTTTACAAATCATATACATTTAATATATACATGTATAAAAAGGAATTGGTATTAAATAATCTACAATGGTTGAGATGCCATAAAAACCAAACCAAACCAAACCAAAACCAAGCCAAACCGAACCAAAGTAGAAACTTCAGTGGCATTATGGTTAACGTACAGGACTTTGGCCTCGAAGTAAGCGAGTTTGAACTTCAGACGCGCTATTATGTTTACTTTCGGACTAATACCCTTGTCAAAGGCATGAATCCCCTTATCCCTCCAGTTATTGGTTAACGTGTGAGACTGCGGTTCTTCTACAAGAAAGACTTTGGGATTAAATAACCCTCAAAGTTTGGTATACTATTAAACAAAGAAACTAAACCAACCAAGTCGCGCTATTATGTTCACTATATGACTAATACCATAAAAAAAGGCATGAACCACCTTATCTTCTCTGCTATGTATTAAATAGTTTCACAATTGTTCTTCTACAAGGATGATGTTGGCATTAAGTAACTCACGAAGGTGGATATGCCATTGAATATAGGAACCAAAAGAAACCATATATATATATATATATATATATATATATATATATATCCTGGAGTTAATAAATACACTGGGCACATCGTTTCTCAAGGTTCTTTAAATCTTTAAAAATCATCAAAAATTTTAGATTCCTACTTGCTTCTGGATCCTTGGCAGCTTCTTTTCTGTTCCTCGGAGAGAAATCCACGGCTTGTTAGTGAGTCATAAATCTTTTCCCTTATCTTTTTTGTCGACTATTAATTGTTCTGGTCGTCTGGCTGTGATTAGGTGATCTGTTTTTATCTCAAAATCTCAAACAAATTTGTGCGTCTCATTTTCTTGGATGGATTTCAGGTAGTGCATATACCATTTGTTCGTATCGTCAAATTTAAACTTCTTTCACAATTACCAGTGGATCACCTTCCCCTCATCTACTCCTATACTCTCTTTGGGCTAATTTACTACATGCTCTTATTATGGGATTGATCGATTCGACTCTGTCACTACATAATCTACATCTGCTGTTTTGTTGCATCTTGTCTATTTTGCTAGGAAATATTTTGTTCTTTTGGCGCTGTTTTGTGCTACTTTCAGAAGAGATTCAGTTTCTCCCTAAAGGTTTCCTATTCATAGCCATGTCTAAGTTTTCTCGTGTGAGATTTTGTTTGTTTGTCGCTTGAAATTTCCATACAGTTGTTTTTTACATTGAAATTAGCCTAAATTAAACCTATAAACTGATCCTATATTTTTCTCTCGCAGTTAATATATATATGTATATATATATATATATATATATATAAGGATATTTTTCTTATCAGTCGATCATCATGAAAGCAAGAGACAGAGAGTATTGTTAGGACATATTTTACTTTCGCTTCTGAAATTATTTTTATATCCGCTTAGAAAAAATATTTATATACGTAGTTTTCCATAGAAGTCAGAGTGCCAGAACATCATAGATCTCAGGACGATTCTTAGTACACTTGTTGATGTTGGTAATGTTGTGGACTAAACTGTCCCGGTTCTTCGACTGAACTTGGTATCACTGTCATCTTCATATTCCAATACTTATATATATATATATATATATATATGTGTGTGTGTGTGTGTGTGTGTGTGTGTGTGTGTGTGTGTGTATAGACTTAGAGATGCCAATGAAACGATTGTATATAAATTAAGAAAGAATATTAATCCTTACAACGGATTGGTTGTTTCAATGAGTTCAAGGTTCTCTCTGTCTCTCTGTCTCTCTCTCTCTGTCTCTCTGTCTCTCTCTGTCTCTCTCTCTCTCTCTAACTCTCTTTCACTATATGTGGTAAGATGATTGGTTTTCGACTTTTCATTGTTTTCGAATCGACCAGGATTTTTACGCTTCCCTTTACTTGCATCGGTGCTTTTTTTCTGACCGACAAAATCTCTGACAACCATTTCATACAATCTGAACAGTAATCAAAGCAATTCAGTTTAGTCAACAATATGTTTAATTGTATAAGTATGCAAATAACCTTTTCGTTTGAAGACATAATTACGCTTACATTCACCCTGATCGTAAATGGATTGCAAATAAATTTAGTCGTTTATGATTATCTCTGATTGCTACGACCAAGTAATTAATGAAACCTTTATACTGGGTGAATGAAAAGTTGATATTACTTTCTATAGCTATGAATGCAACTTATTTATTATATTTCAAAAAGGAAAACAACTAAACAAGTCGGTAAGTATATATATATATATATGATAATTTTAAGATTACATACGGAACTTCAATTGGAGAACACCTTATGAAAATACATGATCGTGCTGAGAAATTTAGTGTCAACTTATTCTCTACATTGAGCAAGTCACACGCCTCATCCCATTTAAAAGAATCCGAGACAATTCATATTTTGTCCGACAGACCGTTTCTCTATAAACAGTAGAGAATGTCTGCAAAGACTTAATATTATTTCATTATAATCTCCAATACAGTTTCCCCCTCCATCCCACATATATCCAATAATTTATTTTTTTAATCGATGTCATCTTCGATTTAGCTCTGTTGAGCGAAGATCGAAACCGGTTGGCTAGCCTGTCATTTTCTCCCCTTTTTTAAGCTTTTATTTTCATTATGAATAAATCCTTGGCTTTCTTTGCGGCTTTAAAAAAGTTTTGTCATACGAAAAATAACATTACCTATATATATATATATATATATATAGTACAATTTTATGGTGACTCAAACTCGGTTAAGTCGTCATAATAAATTTATTTCGGCGGAGAATAGTATTGCTATACTCTCCGTCTCGTCAGATGACTCTTTACATGCTTCCCTCCCGTCGCAGAGTAGCGAATGTGGAGTTACAGTTCGTATTCAGAAGATAAAATAAAGGAATTAAAAAATAAAAAATAAAAAATAAAAATCAGAAAATAAAGATTAAAAAAAAAAAAACAATTAAAAAATAAAAATAAAAATAAGAATAAGGTGGAAATCAAATTACGGATTATTTCATTCATAGGCGTGAGCAGAGGGGGTTAACATATTATATGTTAGAACGATTAAGAAACAGGAGTGGAATTAATCTACTGGTCAGTCTATATATATATATATATATATATATATATATATATATATATATACATTGGGCATTTCAGAAAAATTGATATCATTTCGTAATCTAGTCTAATAACCCGAAAAAATTATCGTTTAAATGATCTTAAATTTTATTAGCTTGGATAGAAACAACGAAAAATTCTATCTTTAATATTTTTTTTCAGACAGAGAAAAACCAATCGCTGGATAAGAAAATGCATTTAAACATTAAACATAGAAGGTAAAATTGTTTCTACAGATGCAGTTAAAAATTTTGAGATCATTTGAACGAAAATTGCTTCAGTTAATTGCAATATG
Source organism: Sepioteuthis lessoniana (assembly GCA_963585895.1). NCBI lineage: Eukaryota > Metazoa > Mollusca > Cephalopoda > Myopsida > Loliginidae > Sepioteuthis > Sepioteuthis lessoniana. The sequence goes on along the minus strand of OY757910.1, from coordinate 34,550,409 downwards.
AAATGATTTCAATTTTTCTGAAACAACTTGTACCTCTCAAATAGTTGCAATTTACTAAGAGTAATAAGAAATTATCTATCATCATCATCATCATGTTATGCCACCAGCACGGATATCCCTGACCCTCTCTCGCCACTTCTCCCTATCATTCATCGCCTCGGGCAGGTCTTCAGGGTTACATCCTGTGTCCTCACATAGTTGCTGTATGTAAGTTCGAGCTGGTCGTCCTGCTTTTGCACGGCCATATGTAGGGGTCCATAGAAGTACATCACTTATAAGCTCGTCCTTGCTTCTCCAGCAGTGTCCTGCGTGTCTGGTTCGTCTAACTTGTATAGTTTTCGTGATGGGGGGTAAGTTTCCGTATAGTTGGTGTCTCGTGGGGTGTTGTCGCCAGGACTTGTTTAATACTGCTCTCAACATTCTTGTGTAATTTCCGTCTAGTTTCTTCTCCAGCCGTTTAGTTAGCGTCCATGTAGTGCATCCATATAGCAGTATCGACACAACCGCTGCCTGGAAGAAACTGCGTTTCATTTTATCGGTTAGGTCTGATTTCTATATGATCGAGAGCCTATCGATAGCCGTCCATGCCTTCGTCAGTCGTGTGTCGATGTCTTTTTCGGTTTATGAGACGCTACTTCCTAGGTAGGTGAATTTGTCTACTAGTTTCAGAGAGGCTCCGTCTAGTGTGGCAATGTTGCCCGTTTGTTTGTAACACAAATATTCAGTTTTGTGTGCATTGACATGGAGGCCAATGCCAGCTGCGGCTCGTTCCAGACTATGCAGTAGTGTCTCTGCTTGATTAGGCGTATTCGCCAGTAACGCCAAGTCATCAGCGTAGTCGGCGTCCGTGATTGTTTTTGCGGGGTATCTTTTGCTTCTTCTCTTAGTCAGCACGAAGCCATTTTCTCTGATTTTGTCGATCGAAGTTCTAAGCACGTAGTCTAGACAGATGATAAAGAGGTACGGGGCTAGCGTGTCTCCTTGTAGTACTCCTCCATGGCATGCAACACATTCCAGAGAGTTTTCTATTGGTTGGATCACCCCCGAAACTACTCGTGTAAAGTTATACTGTTTTATATCTTGTAATGCTTTAAACCCGCTCTCGAATCTTACCATTACTTTGAATATCCCGTTTATGTGACAAGATGTCTACCGGAACTTGATTTAGTGAGGATGCAAGGTGCTACACTTGCATTATCTTCTAATTCAGCAAAAACTTCTTTATTTCATTCAAAACGGTACAAACTCGTATAAACATCACACTTTCCTATTATCATATCCTATTTACCCAACCCCTCCGCTCGGGCAGGATATGACACAAGGTCAATTTTTAAGCGAAGTTTAACAGGTCTGAATTCAGAGTTTTCCTTCTCCTAGACTAGTTGCCTCACCAAGGCTGAAGAACCAAGTCTGTTCTACTATTTACCCATAGTTGGAGGGATAATAATTGGATTCATACCTTTCCCAAGGGTATTAGTGCTATGTGAAATGAAATCAGTCTCGTCCAGGATTTGAACTCGTGTCGCCGTGTCCAATTCCTACGACGATAACCATTACACCACGGGCACTTTCCTATTATTAAAGTTGGCGACCGTCGTCGAGGGTGACCTGATGGCTTCCTTTTCGATAGCTACTACACAGAGGTGTTGGCCAGGGCGGTACCTCCTTTCCCTGGACTGTTCCACTTTACCCTTGATCCGTACTTTATATTGCTGAGCGTTAAGCAAGGGGGTTTCAAGTACCATTTTAGAGTCTTTGGTATGACTCGACCTGGGATTGAACTCAGGTCTCCCGAGCCATTGGCAAACACTCTAACCATTATGCTAATTTAGATTTTAAATTTGTGAATTTAAAAATTATTGGTTTAATTTTATGGCATATTAATTCAGTTTAACATAAGTACACTGCTTAAATGTCAAAAACAGTTCGCTTTCAAACAATTCAGTTTAGCATGAATACATTGAATTGCTTGAAATAAAACTGTTTTGACATTTAGCTGCTTGTAAACAAAAAACTATACTTATACTAAACTGAATTGTTTGAAATAGAACTATTTATATGTACGAAAATGGATTTAGCATTAATAACCTACAATGGTTCGTGTGCCATAAAACTAAACCAAGTCAATCCAAACTAGATGAATGTTTAGAAAATGAATACCCAGATTTTAGGCATGCAAAACTAGAACAAAATAATCTTCCTACCCTTGATGTAGCTTGTAATTTCTTAAAATATTTACATTATTCAGAATTAGATATTTATTTAGAGGTTTTTATTATTATTATTTTTATTATATATTTATTTGGTTATTTATTCATCTATTTATCTCAGACATACTGTTTGTTTATACGTACATCTCATCTTCTTTTCATGTCTCCCTCAATGTGTTCGAGTCTATTTCACCGTCCATGTCAATCAGACTATCTAAAATCTTTATCACTTGTCATAACTATCTCACTGCTCGTATATATCAAATTTGTCTTACTGTTTCTATTTAGGGGTCGTCCCCTGGCGTAATGGCTAAAGTACTGCACTGTGGCCACGAAGTAAGCGCGTTCGAAATCCAGTTGCTACTTTTACTTTCACTTTCGGAAATAATAATTCAAGGAATGGTTGGAAATCCCTTATTCTCCCAGCTTTGAGTTAAACAGTGCCACTACTGTTCTTCCCCAGGGATAGCTTTAGCATTAAATATTCCATGAACGATGATGACCATTAAAAACAAAGCAACAGAAACTGTTCCTGTCTATATATTGCTGCATCTACCTAACTGTTCATATATATCCCACTATCTAATTCTGATCACATCTACCATACTGTTTGTATCTTTCTAATTCTGCATCTATCTCACTGTTCATATCTATCTAATTCTTTTCACATCTGTCTTACTGTTCGTTTTGATCAGAGTATATTCGAATCTGTCTCATTTTTAAAACTATATCACTATTCGCATCTTTCTATTTCTGTTCACGCCGATCTCACTGTTCGTATATATTTAATTCTGCATCTATTACACTGTTTATATCTATCTTAACACCTGATTCTTTTTATATCAGCCACACTGTTTGTATCTAGGCGCTCCTGACGGTTTAATGGTTAGCATGCTAGACTAGCAAACCTACACGAATGAGTTTGAGTCTCGTTAGGTGCCCACATTATATGGTCTTGAGCCACATGTAAGCAAAAAGCTTCGTATCTATCTAATTCTATATCTTCCTAATTCTACATCTATATCTACCTCACTGTTCGTATCTCTCTAATTCTGCATCTATCTCATTATTCATATCTATCTCGCCATCTAATTCTGTTCACATTTGCCTCAATTGTTCCTATCCATCTAATTCTACATCTATCTCACTGTCCATATACATCCCACTATCTAATTCTGCATCTATATATACCTCACTGTTCTTATCTATTTAATTCTGCATCTGTCTCACTGTTTATAGATATACTACTATCTAATTCTGTTCACATTTACCTGAATTGTTCCTATCCATCTAATTCTGCATCTATATCACTGTCCATATATATCCCACTCTCTCATTCTGCATCTATATCTACCTCACTGTTCCTATCCATCTAATTCTGCATTTCGTATCTCACTGTCCATATATATCCCACTCTCTCATTCTGCATCTATATCTGCCTCACTATTCGTATTTATCTAATTATACATCTATCTCACTGTTCATATTGATCTCAGCATCTTATTCTTTTCACATCTATCTTACTATTTCTTTTTATCTAACTATATTCGAATTTATCTTAGTGTTTATAAATATATCCCTATTCCCATATATCTAATTCTGTTCACGTCGATGTCACAGTTCGTATCGATCTCATTGAACGTATATATTTAATTTTGCATCTATCTCACAGTCTATATCTATCTCACAGATCCTATATATACAATTCTGTTTGTATCTATGTCAGTGTTCGTATATGTCTAATTCTGTTTACACCGAGCTTGCAGTTCGTAACTTTCTCCTTTGTCGTATATATCTCACTGTTCGTAAATATCTAATTCTGTTTGTATCTGTCTCCCTGTCCGCGTCAAACATATTCGTATGTATTTCATTGTTTATATCAACTCACTGTTCGTAAATGTCTAGTTCTCTTCGTATCTGTCTCACTAAACGCGTCTAACATATTCGTATGTATTTCATTGTTTATATCTCTCTCACTGTTCGTAAATATCTAATTCTCTTTGATTCTATCATGCTTTTCAATTCTCTCCCAGCTTGCATTCATATCACTGTTTGTTATTGTCTAAAACTGTTCCTATCTCCATCTATACTTTAAAGTGGCAAAAGAATGTATTCCTCCATGTTTGCAAAAAATTATCTACTGTATTTTCTCATCTTTCCAGATTGGCAGTACTAATTGTGAATGCGGTTTTACGTTTAAGCCTCTTGTTCGTTGATTGAGGTTGTGTAAATCCCAATCACCTGTGAAGATATATATTTCAACAAAAACTTACGTTTTTCTATGTTGTGAGAAAGTGATATAAATGTGTGTGTGTAAACACACACACACACACACACACACACACACACACACACACATATATATATATATATATATATATATATATAACAGTATTGGTTGTCACTACCTCAGTTCGTGGGTTTATGCCAGACCAAATGCAGTATAATTTGAAGAGTGCTTGATATTTGTGATAGAGCTATTATATAATAATAGGTAAATATATATTAATCTATATATCTAATAGCATGAAAGCTTGTCTGCAACCATACTATTAGATATATATAAAAACTGCTATATATTTTCTTATATAGATATAGATATAGTAAAAAGTAAAGTTGGAGACCATAGTCGAGGGCGACCCGAAGGCTCCCTTTTCAATAGCTACTGCACCGAGGTGTAGGGGAGGGTGCTACTCAATTCCCCCGATTGATCCACATTACCCTTGATACATACCTTATAATACTGAGTGTTAAACAAGGCGGCATCAAGTATCATTTTTTGTGTCTTTGGTATGACTCGAACTGGAGATTGACCCCCGGTCTTCTGGACCATTGGTGGATACTCTACGCAATGGCCCGGTATATATATCTTGAGTTAAAACGCAAAAATTTAAATTACCGGTCTAACCAGCAACAAAAAGGTTAGTTCACACTGTCAGGGCTGCAGAAGTAGAACCTAACACCCTAATCGAGTTTAATGTATTCATCATTACACATATTAGAGATTGACAGCCTTTTTCTGGCAAAGTGATATAGTAATCAAGCGCTGATTTGAAGGATACTATAATCAGACACTGATTTATGAGGTACTATAATCAGGCACTGATTTGAGAAATGCTATAATCAGACACTGACTTGAGAGGTACTATAATCAAGCAGTGATTTGTGAGCTACCATAATCAGGCACTGATTTATGAGGTACTATAATCAGACGCTTACTTGAGAGCTACTATAATCAAGCACAGATTCGAAAGCTACCATAATCAGTCATACAATTAGATATATATAAAAACTACTATATATTTTCTTATATATATATATATATATATAAATATATATATAGTAAAAAATAAAGTTGGAGTTCATAGTCGAGGGCAACCCGAAGGCTCCCTTTTCAATAGCTACTGCACCAAGGTGTAGGGGAGGGTGCTACTCTATTCCCTGGATTATTCCACTTTAACCTTGACCCATACCTTATAATACCGAGTGTTAAGCAAGGAGGTATCAAGTACCATTTTTTGAGTCTTTGGTATGACTCGAAGATTGAACCCCGGTTTTCCGGACCATTGGTGAATGCGACACTTACTTGAGAGGTACTATAATCAAGTATTGATTTGAGAGCTACCATAATCAGGCACTGATTTGAGAGATAAATTAAATAAGAGTCACAATAATCAGTCACTGATTTGAGAAATACTATAATCAAATAGTAGTTTTAATTTACCCTCAACGTCCTAGGGAATGCACCTTTCGACCCCAAAACTGTTGGTTATTCACTTTGCCATAACATATTTGAGTAAAGCATGTATCCATATGTTTTCCCTACCGCCGAGAATTGAATTCTCTTGATCTGATAAGGCAACCTATCAAGATGGAAAACTTTCAATTCAAAACCAGCTTTACTCCGCAAAGAAATTGACCTTGTATCATATCCTTCCCTTGGCGGAGGAGTTGGGTAAATACATTCTACTGTAATCAGACACCCAGTGAGAATCGAAGTAACTAGGACTTGCTAAACTGGCTTTATGCTCACGGTGCCCGATAGATTGAGACAGATACAGACTATGACGGACAGGTTCATTGATTAATAAATATGAAACACGCTATGTCTTCTTAAACCAGAGTGCATCTCTCGAAGCGTAAAAGGAAACGGAAAGGCGAAACATGAAAGACGTTTCTAAGCTTTGAAAGAATTTGTCTCAAAGAGAGAAGGGAAGAAAATACACCTCCGAGGTCTGCAAATTTCTTTAGCGGTGCCGGTGAAAGAAAGCGACAGGTCGAGTTTGAAAAGACTTTTTCGTAAATGTGTGACACCGTTTTTTTTTTGTTTTTTTTTTTTGTTTTTGTTTTCGTTGAGGAACAGAATTGTGGAATCATGTAGCCGAATCACTGCGAAAAGACCTTAAGTAGAAAGGATGTCTTGAACGAAAGTAAAAGTAAAAATTGTCAATACGAATTTGTTTTCTGGGTATTGGCGTTTCTCTTTGAAGAGCTAGACCAATCAATTATTGTCATGGGAACAATGAGAAATGTACTGTTTTGTCTTTACATGTGATCAAGACGTCGCAAGTCTTCTACTTCCTTTGTAAGGTCGTATAAAGTGTGGCATTGTCTTTGATGACCACTATGCTGCTGCTGCTGCTGACGATGATGATCTTATTGTGGGTGAGGGAAAACACACAATCACAAATCGCCTCAACAATAGGAGATTTCGTTGTTTAGTTTCGGTATTTAAGCAACACTCTACCCGCCCAGTCGTCGGAGCTGATAATAAACTGACCGTATCCAAAGTAAGACTCCTAAAAGTGGTGTCCTGGATATGACATTAAACTACATTTGATTCTAAGAGATTCATTCTGACCCGGAGTGGTAGTGCCTGTTAGTGTTTCATCTATAGGTCAAATGGAACTGTTCAATTGTTTACTATACTTGAAACCATTTAACTATGTGCAAACAAATGAGTGTTAAATTGAATCATTCGTTTTACAAAGCAATATTTGGGACCATTTAACTGTGCGCAAACTAATAATGTAGAATAGAACTATGAGTGTTATATAACCATACTTACCGCTCTGCAGAGATCCAGTCATCATATTCCACAGCAGATATAGACACTAGGAACTTCATCGGAAATGAAAGCTATGTACAATAATATTATGGAACAAGGATGGTTTGGTTTTGATCGCGTTGTTAGAAATAGAACTATTAAATCATTTATCTGTATGTAAACAAATGACAGATGTTTAATTGAATTGTAAGTTATACATAGCAATACGTGGAACCATTTAACTTTGTTGACTTATACTAAATTGAATTTTTAGATATAGAACTGTTTGTTCATTTCACTGAGTGTATCTACAAAATATGTTTACAAATCCTATATCTAATATATATGTAAAAACTGAATTCGGCATAAAATAACTAGCAGTAGTTGATATGCAATAAAACTCAATTTAAACCTAACCTTCAAATGCTATAATTTTATGCATACAACCTTTTTCTTAACTCGCTTTTTCATACGTCGATGATATTCTTGTCATTCCCCCTCTCTCTCTCTTATATATATATATATATATATATATATATATATAAGTCTTTCACTATCTCTCCATCCTAATCGGCTGGGGCTGTAGAATACGCCGATAGCATCTCTCCAGAGAGGTAAAACATATCCCCACCTGGATATAACACGAAGCTATTTGATGGTGAGGCTTCAGTCCGGGAGCTCAGAGGAATGTAGAAAACCCCTTCATTGCCATTACTCCGAGGTTCATTTTCACCCAGAGTGTAGTGCCTCTCAGAGTCACATTTATTGGATCAACTAGATGTTTCGCAAAAAATTTGTATCAGATAGGATTAGTTAATTATCATATAACTGTGTGCAAAAATAAGATCTTAATAAGCAGCTACACAAAACTGTTTATATAAATGTACAACGTACGCAACTCCCTAAACTCTAGGTATTAAATAACCTTAGACAGGTTGATATGCCGTTAAAATCAATCAAAAGAAACATAGTCGGTTTGATATGGGGTGGTATACAAGAATCAAGCTTCTCACAGATGCAAAATTGCTTGGTTTCATTGGCATTTGTCTCAGGTGTCAGGCAATCAACCCAACATTTATCCCTTTTAGGAAAGGGAGCAAGTTCTGCCTGAGGAGTTGATTCCCTTGAAAGTGAGCCGTTCATTTTCAGGGAACATATGGCATGGGTGCTTGATCGCTAAAGAGACAGTCGGGGACTCATCTGTCGTTGTCCTTTGCTCATCGAGGCCATGGACACAGATAGAAACGGGTGAGGGACATTGAATATTCGAAGTATACTAGCAGATCTTTTTTTGTTGTGTGAGTACCAAACTTTCTTTGGATCTCTAGAGAGTCGTTCTCTCTTTGTCCTAACGCTAGCTTCTTTCAATTCCTTCTCAAGTCAAAAAAAGAGAGAGAGTGTGTTTATCCCAGCCCCCTAAAAAAAGAACAAACTATTTTTTATATTGGGGTTCTCAGACCAGCGAATTCCGATTTCTGTCTATGCGGGTGACATGCTTGTCCCATTCTCCGACCATCTAACTTATTGACTGGTTGATTTTAACGCCATGTCAACCCGTCTTGGGTTAGCTGATGCTTAGAAGTTAGGGAATTGCGTTCATTGTATGTTTATATTTATATTTCTTATTTATTCATTTTTTTTTCGCACACGGTAATATATATCAAGTATAGTTATTTAACTGAAATTATTTGCAAACAGATCTATCTGACTTTAGACAAGACTCCATCAGATATAACCGGTTCGGGTCAGAGTGGACTTGGGAGTAATGGCAACAATGGGATGAGTCTGTACTCCCTAGATCCCTTGAAGTAGGGCCTCATCGACGAATGTAGTTTAGTGTCATACACAGTATGCTCCTTTTGGAGGGGGTAACCCCCAAGGCAGACAATGCAGTCGGTATATTCTAAGCCCTAACTACAGGGAAAGTGAAAATTTTCATATTTATATTATTTCAAGAAACTGACAATAATTCTTTCTCAACAATTCTATCCTCAACTAACTATTCTTAGTACATATAATTTACTTACAGTTAAAGTGCCAAGTATTTTAATCTTGGATTTGTATGGTATCTATGTTTTGAATGGCATATCAACGTTCATGGGTTATTTAATGCTAAATCCATCTTTGTAAAAGAACAGTAATGGTGATATTTTACTTATAGCGTGGAGATAAGAGGGTTCATCATACCTGGGTGTATTCACCCGAAAGTGAGTGTAACAGCGCGACTGCGATGTTGCAGTCAACACTTTTCATCTGACATAAATAATTCCATACAAAATAAATAAATAAATAAATAAATAAGAATAATGATATATGTCCCATAGAAAGATAAGTACCTTGACCATGCTAGAGAATTGAAAAAAAAAAACTATGGAACATGAAGGTGACGATTATACCAATTGGGATTGGTGCTTTTGGCACAGTAACTAAAGGATTATTAAAGAGCCTGGATGACTTAGAAGTTGGCGGACGAGTGGAGACCAGCCAAACGACAGCATTGTTGAGAACGGCCATAATTCTCAGAAGAGTCCTGGAGACTTGAGAAGACTAGCTGTCCTTCAAACTACTGTGAAAAACCATCATCTAACGCTAATGTGAAAAACTCTAAAGGAGTAAATATTAATAATAATAATAATAATATGGGTAAGTTGATCCACAGGGAATTGTGCAAGAAATTCAAATTTGATCATATGAACAAATGATATATACACAGCCCAGAATCTATCCGGTAGAATGACACACACAAACTCCTCTGGGATTTTGAGATACAAACGTATCCCCTTATTTCGGCCAGACGACCGAGCCTTATAATGATCAAGAAAAAAAAGAAAACTTGCAGAACTGTGGACTTTGCTGACCCGGCTGACCACAGAGAAAAATTGAAAGAAAGCGAAAAAAAGGATAAGTACCTGGACCTTGTTAGGGAATTAAAAAAAAACTGTGGAACATGAAAAAGACGGTGATACCAATTGCAATTGGTGCTTTTGATACAGTCACCAAAGGATTGCTACAAAGAATGGGGAACCTAGAAATAACAGGATGAGTAGAAACTATCCGAAATGACGTATTGTTAAGATCGGCCAGAATCCTGAGACGAGTCCTGGAGATTTGAGGAGACTTGCTATCACTCAAACTCCAGTGAAAGACCATCAGCTAACGCTGGTGGGAAAAACTCTCAGGGAGCAAAATAATAATTTTGTCTTTCAGCTGCTGGCCTTCATTCATCACTTAGCCCTGGTTTGGTTTGGTTTGGTTTTTTGGCATATGAACCATTGTAGCTTATTCAATGCCAAATTCGGTTTATTCATATATATAGATATATAATAGATATATATGATTTGTAAACATAAGTCAAGGTTAAATGGTTCAAAGCATAGCTATATATCACAATTCAATAAGTCATTTGTTTACACATAGACAAATGACCAAACAGTTCAAACAATTCAATTTAGCATCAGTCATTTGTTTGCCCTTAGTTTAAATGTCAAACAATTCTATTTGTCATATAGATTGGACCTTATCAGGTGGTCCCATTCCGGGCCAGAATAGACCTGGGAGCAATAGCAATGAAGGAGTTGTCTGCATTTCCCAAAACTTCTGCATTACTGGAGCCTCACCATCAGATTGTTTGATGCCATATACAAGACACTCGTTGGGTGGTTGGAGCGTCTTAGCCCTCTGCAGACATGCAATCGGTGTTTTTTACCGCCACAGCTGACAGGCCCTATCACTTAGTTATTCGTACACGTCAACCTATTTACTCAGTTACACTTAAAATGAATGGTTTAGTAATTGCCTCGATACTCAGTTAATCTATTACAAACGAATCGTATTAGCAATTACCTATTTACTCAATATGTTACAAACGAATGGTATTAGCAATTACCTATTTGTGATTCGAATAAGGAATCTTATTTTTATTCTCACTTCATTGCCAACCACATCCAACATCCACACCGAATTGGGATAAAGAATTCGGTTTAGTCACCGATCATCCGACTTCTGGTTCTACAAAAAGATCATTTTTTTAAACTGTTTTTTATTCACAGTGTACAGACAGTAAAAATTACTCAGACTCTGGTAATTGGTTGTTAAATTTACATAAAATTTGATAAAAATTTCCCACGTCAAATGGTTAATCGAATAAGTAAGTCACTGTCATCTACGATTTGTACAGTGTAATATTCAAGACTTTAAACTTTTTTTTATCATATTCTAATTTTTTTTTCAAATTTGAATCACTATTTTAGCTTTAGAAAAGACAGATATCGAATGCTATAAATCTATTACGCCTCTTCTAGAGAAACATCATATTTCTTTCTTTTTTTGTGTGTGTGTGTTTTTTCTTTTTTTTTTTTTTTCTTTTATTCTATTTGCAGCAGTGACATTAAGACAAAGGACAATGTGATAAAGTGCGAGGTCGTATCTAATCAGTGGAGTGTGTTCTTTGATGCTCTGTTCAATTCAATATACACAGCCATTGAAAATATAAAAGATAAGTAGGGCAGCGTGAAGGTAGCGTAATGGTTAAAGTGCTAGATTAGGACTTCGAAGTAAGTGAGTTCGAATTCCGGTCGCGCTATTACAGTTACTTTCGGACTTTTACCTTTAGGTATGATGTATGAACCCCCATTATCCTCTCTGCTATGGGTTAAAAGGAATCAATGCTGTTCTTCTACCTGTATGGCTTTTGCATTAAATAACCCAAGAAAGTTAATATGCGAGAAACTAAACCAAAAGACTTCAGCCAGTCGGCTGGGCTTGTAGAATACACCAACTGCATCTCTGCAGAGGAGTAAGACTCACCCAACGAGTGTCCTGATATGCGACTAACAATCTGATGGTAAGGTTAAAGCCTTTGGGAATGTGGGGTACCCTTTCATTGCCAATGCTCCTAGGTCCACTCAGGTTCGGAGTGGTAGCGCTTAATTAAGTCCTAACTATGGGTCAAATAGGACTGATATTAAAACTGGGTGAAAACAAATAACTGGTGTTGAAAAATTACTGTTACAAAGTGTCCTGGATATATGACACTAAACAAGCTGATTGTAAAGCTCCAATAATGCCGAAGCTATGGGGAATGTGGAGTACCCTTTCATTGCCATCGCACCCAGGTCCACTCTGCCCCGGAGTGGTAGCAACTAATAGGGGCCTATCTATGTCAAAGGTTTAGTTCTATTTAGAACTAAACTTTTAACATTTAACTGTGTGTAAACAAAGACATTTAAACTGTGTACTTATGCTAAACTGAATTGTTTGAAATAGAACTGGTTTAATATTTAATTGTGTGGAAACAAAAACTATATTTATACTTACCTGAATTGTTTGAAATTGAACTGTTTATAAGTATAAAAATGGATTTGGCATTAAATAATCTACAATGGTTGATGTGCCATAAAATCAAACAAAATATACTAAATTTTATCAAAATTACTTAATTCCACGTTAAATTACCTGAAAAGGGTTGATATGTCGTAAAACGAAACAACCAACCAAACAATCAAGTAAACATGGCGGGGAAAACGGATATTGTTGAGTAAACATGGAGGGGAAAACGGATATTGTCAAGCAACCGTAAGACTGAGAGGATTTTAAGAGGGAATGAGGAGATAGATGACTTGGAAAACAATTATTCCCTCATGTATAATACTTCATCAACTCTTCATATCGAGCGTGGGGAGCATGGCTTGGCTAACGTTTTCGACTGCGACATCGAGGTATACGCATTCGAATTCCACTCGTGCTATAACGTTTATTTTCTGACTGATACCCTTGCGAATAATTAATCCCTGTGTCAGCTATATATCAAATAGTGCCACAAGTACCTTCTACAATTACATATTTGCCATTAAATAACCCACGAAGGTTGATATGCCATTAAGACAAGCCAACACAAAACTGTTAAAACAATCCGATAATACAATAAGGCATGAGGAAGTACGCGGGAAAAATCATTGTCAGTATTATCTCTCTCTCAATCTCCACACACACACATACACACACACACATACACATACACACACGCAAACATATATATATATATATATATATATATATATATATATATATATATATTTGTAAACATTTTTTTCGTTGTTGGTACAAACAGAGAAAAAAAGTGAATATTTCAAAATGAATGGGTCCACTAAGAGATTTGTATTTTTTTTTAAGAATTATTTATTTTGTTCTTACATACGTGTATGTTTTCCAGCTAGTTGCTTTCGTGAGAGAACGTATCTGGCACAAGGC
>OY757910.1:34494403-34531903 GCA_963585895.1 Sepioteuthis lessoniana | reverse complement strand
ACGACAGGGAGGGGTAGCGAGAGAGGTTCAAGGAGATCCGCGCTGGCGGCACGACATGATGATGAATGATTGTCATTTGCGTTCAAGCAGTTTACGGTATGATATATATATATATATATATATATATATATAAATGAATGAATGAACTGATACACACACACACACACACACACACACACACACACACACACACACACACACACACACACACACACACATAATGACAAAAACATATCAAATAACAAGGAGGGATAAAGCAGCTTAAGGTAAACACACTCTAAGAAAAAGAGAGGAATATATATATATATATATATATATATATCTTTGAAGAAAATAAATACATATATATGAAAAAAAAAACCTTCGTCAAGACTTTAAGATGGTGAAAATGTTATTGTCCGGATGAAGTTTTGTTAAAACCGAAATCTTTTAATGTTTAACTTTGACGTAACCTCATAATAAATTCAACAGATTTGGAATACTTTGCCTTTCTATTTTCTTCAATTTACTTCCATATACATACATACATATATATATATATATATATATATATATATATATTAATAAGGCCTTGTGCTACATATGTTCTCTGACGAAAGCAACAAGCTGGAAACATACACATATATAACACGTATGTAAGAATAAAAATCAATTAAAAATAATACAAATCTCTTCATGGACCTATCATTAAAATTTTTTTTCTTTATTTGGACCTACAACAAACATTTATATATATATATATATATATATATATATATATATATATATACACATACACACACACACACACACACACATATATATATATATATATATATATATATAGAGAGAGAGAGAGACGTGAAGTATATACGAGCAGATCGATAAAAATGTTGAAGACAATTCTTGAAATTCGTTCTGAGTAGTGAGTATATTTACTGTGCATAAAATTAAAATTCTATGTCTTTAGCTTGCAATGTGTAGATTATCTACATATACATGGACCCATGTGAATGTTAATTACTATATTAATAATAATATTGTGTTCTTTTTTGTTTCAGATTTGAAAATTGTATACTATAACACTTATTAATCCTCAATCATAATACCTTGGACAAAAGTGGAAAAATATTTTGCATCACTACTTATTTATAGACAAAATCATTGAAAACCGTTCCAAAATAGATGCGACCTATTATTATGATTATAATTTATTACTGAGACACAAAACATAGAAAAAAGATTGCATGTCCTGGAAGCTGATATAGTAACAATTAAAAAAGATTAATTTGATGGCTCTAGTACAAAAGATGCGTTTTTTACAGGACGTGTTCAAAATGACCGCCATTGTGCTTGTCTCAGTAATAAATCATTATCATATTAATGGGCTGCATCCATTTTGAGACATTATATATATATATATATATATATATATATATATATATATATATATATATATCTGAGCCACAACTATTTTGAATTCATACTAAAGTTAATTTAATGCGGTACACAACCAAATGAAGAAAATGAAAGTAGAAATATTAGATTGTTTTAGTACTCCCAATTTGCGTGGAACATGAACATTTGACTTCATGTCATTTTGTGGCAAAGATGAGAGACAATGGCAATTCCCCCGAACTCTTCATTACACTCCTTCACAAAAAAGAACACCTAAAACACACATTTAGAATATTAACATTTTTATTATATTGAGAAAAGAATGAGAAAATAAACAAAAACTATAATAGTTTCTCCATGCAAAGCGGTATTCAACGTTACGTCTAAAAATTCATTCGATCTAATTGATGTGAGAGTTCAATGTATATTCGATTGAAATTCAATGAGGTGAAGTTTGCCTCAAGAGTTGGCAATAGGAAGCTCAATTTATAGTTGCATTTTTTTCATGGAAATCAATAGTTGATGGGTCCTTTCATCTCCCAGAAATCTTTTAGCATTGCCTTCTTTACGGACAACTGCGACCAAAAGGTTTTCCTTTTGCCAAGAGACAGCGTATGTCCACTTCGAAGACAAACTTTTCGACTCAGGATCGTAGTGGCAAGCCAATATTTTGACCATTTATGAGCATTTTTAAATAAAAACATACTTCTCTTGTACACATCATATATTCTTCTGAACATTTCACATAGTTTTCACTTCTCAGCTACCCATAATTGGATGAAAGACCTCTGTTCAAGCCTGGAGCACTCTGTTTTGAATAGCCTCAAAATTAATATGTTTGAGAGATTAAAATAATTTTTCAACAAACCAACTCCAAACAAAGCAGAGTTTACATTAATGGTTTCAACAATTCTGAATAAGAATCTATTTTGCTTCTTTTTTTTATATCCCTTCTTATATATATATATATATATATATATATATATATATATATATATATATATATATAATGTGTTTGTGTGTATGTATGTGAGTGAGTGTGTGTTTGTAAATGAAAACCGATTGTATAAGACAAAGTAAACAGTGGAAATCAGATTGTATGGTTGATTGGATTTTATGACATATAACACTGGTATGTTATTTGATGCCAAATCATGTTTATATATATATATATATATATATATATATATATATATATATATATATATATATATAATGTGTTTGTGTGTATGCATGTATCTCTGTGTGTGTCTATGTGTGTGTGTCTATGTGTGTGTGTGTGTGTGTGTGACTGATATTTGGAATGAAAACCGACGATACAAGTGAAAGAAGATCCGATTGGTTCGTTGGTTTAATGGCTCGATTTTATGGCTCATCAACCCTTGTAGGTTATTTCATGCCAAATACTATTTATACACACACACACACACACATATATATATATATATATATATATATATATATATATGGTTAGTTGGTTGGTTATTTGAGTTTTATACCATATCAGCCTTTGTATGTTATTCAATGCCAAATCTATTTTTATGCAAATAATCAGTTCTATTTCAAACAGTTCAGTTTAACCTGAGTATTGTTTAATTGTAAAAATTTTTTTTATTGCAAAGCTATTCAGTATAGTCAAACAGGTCCAATTCAACCAATTCAGTTTAGTATAAGTATAATTTTTGTCCAGGCACGGTTATATGTCAAAACAGCTCTATTACAAACAAGGCTCTTTATCATAAGTACGCAGTTTAGTTCTATTTGACCTATAGATAGTGCCCTAAAAGGTGTCACTACTCCAGGCTAGAGTGGGCCAGTGAGCGACGGCAGTGAAGGGGTTCTCCGCATTCCTCAAAGCTGGAACTTCACCATCAGATTGTTTAGTATCATATCGAGGACTATCTTAGGGGGGTCTTACCTCTCTGCAGAGGTGCAGTCGGTATATTCTACAGCCCCAGCCAACTGAGCAATATATATATATATATATATATATATATATATATATATATATATATATATATATATAGTATTTGAAATTGGTTGAAAAAATGTCAAATTTCGAACTATTCATTTTGATATCAAAACAAAGCCTGAGTTAAAATTTTAGGTAGTATCAATGGGTTTTATTGAAGTTTTTGAAGTTATCTTATTTATCTGAATAAAAAAAAAAAAAAAAAACAAAGTTCCGTCTGAAGTTCTGAGGCAAAACAAAAATAATCACGTTTTACTTCAATAAAAATATAATAAAATCAAATGTCATTTGAGATTCGTCTGTGAAAATTACTTTAGAAGAGTCAAATTTCACGTATTTCTAAGGCCCAATTTTGACACTTTAAAATATTTGTTTTAGTGAGAAGAGGTTGTCAAAGAGTTTCCTCAAATTATCTATTATAAGTTTTACCTTCTTGATTCCTTCAATTCTAGCCTCTTCAAAGATCTGTTCGCTGGTCAAAAGTGGTTGTTTTGCTCCAATTCGCTTCAGTTTACGTTCATCTCGAGGAGGCAAGTCTTAAAGCCTTTTCCTTTGCTTTGAATTCACAATTCAGTTATATTTTCAGCGGCCTTCTTTATCATTCAATTATCTCAGCAAAGCTTCTTTGATATCTCCAAAGTAGACATTCCCTCACTAAATAACTTTGCTATTTTCTGTTTTTCAACAATTGTTAGTTCCTTCGTTTCACTCATGTTTCAACATTATGGATAAAAAAAAAAGTTGTTATAAGATTTCAGAGGTTTTAAGCTAATACTAATTTAATCTGCATATTTAAGTAAATTCCGTATATCTCAATATTAACCATTAAAAATTGGAGGAAATTTAGTTAAATATTTTACTAAGAATAGAAATGAACGCGTTTAAATTTGTTAAATATTGGTTTAGAAGTGTTTAAGTTATTCAGTAATATTTGATTAGCATTATAAATTCTCATGCAATATATATATATATAATATATATATATATATATATATATATATATATTGCTATCCACAGACAAACTGTTTTATTGTATCATAACTCTTCAGTGTGGCTAGATGATAATTTCTAAAGGACCCTTGATATGGCACTAAACATCTCATTGTTGGGCTCTAGCCCTGAAGATCTGGAGAAAGTGGAGTATCCTTTCATTGCCTCACTCCCAGGTAGCTTCTGGCCCGGAGTCATAGTCTCCATTAAACTCCAAATCCATGGGTCAAATAGATCTGTTTAAAATCATTCGTATTTGATAGGACCGTGTACGAAAGAACTTTTTAGGAAACCACAATACAAGAATAAAACGTAACTTTGGCACAAATCCGTAACCTCTATGCATGATAACCCTAGAAGGGTTAACAAGTTTGGAGGATCCTTTCTTTGACAGACTCCTTGGTCCATTCTGCTCCGGAGTCATAGTCTCCATTAAACTCCAAATCAATGGGTCAAATAGATCTATTTAAATATATTCGTAATTAATAGGACAAATAACTTCTTAGGAAACCACTATAAAAAAAAAGATAACGCAAATATAGCTATACAATGAACACGACTCCCTAAACTCTATGCATGATAACCCTAGAAGGGTTAACATGCCTTCAGAATCAATCAATCAATCAATCAATCAATCCATGAATCAATAAGATGAGCAATATGCAATTAATATTTTTGTGAGTTTTAATATCTGGATTTCAAGAATTTCTGAATTATAGGAAAAGTCATCGAGTTTCATAAGTCAGTAATTTCAACTTTCAATGGGTGCTACTCTGTGCATGAAGCTAGAAATTGTTTACTAATATTTCACGAAAGTTGTACTCATAGACACCCATATTTGTTCGATACGCGCTTTGTTAGACGTCCAGACTCCAGTAAATATAGTAATTTCGTGGCAACCCACCCAGAACTCATGCAAGAAAAACATGGATCGTATATTAACAATTGTTATAATTCTTTTGACGAAATCAATAACACACACACACACACACACACACACACACACACACACACACACATATATATATGCATATAGAATACAGTAACTACGTATTATGTAGGAATTACTTTTTAATCACTATATATATATATATATATAGAGAGAGAGAGAGAGAGAGAGAGAGAGAGAGAGAGAGAAAGTTTTTGATAAAATCTCACAGCATGAAAAAAGGAAAGCAAAACGGAAAATTAAATGGACATGTTTCACTATAAGGATAGCTTGATCAAAAGTAAAAATTTAACTTGCAAACACGCCACACACACACACATACATACACACACGCACACACACACACAGACACACACACACATATATATATATATGCATATAAAATAAAGTAACTCCATATTATATAGGAGTTACTTTTTAATCATCATATATATGTGCGCATGTGTAGATGAATATATATATATATATATATATATAGAGAGAGAGAGAGAGAGAGAAGTTTTTGAAAAAAATCTCACTGTATGTAAAAGAAAAGCAATATGGAAAATTAAAAGGACATGTTTCACTATACGGATAGCTTGATCAGAATTGAAAATTTATCTTGCAAACAAACTACACTAACACACACACACACACACACACACACACACACACACACACACACACACACACACAC
Organism: Sepioteuthis lessoniana; assembly: GCA_963585895.1. Classification (NCBI taxonomy): domain Eukaryota; kingdom Metazoa; phylum Mollusca; class Cephalopoda; order Myopsida; family Loliginidae; genus Sepioteuthis; species Sepioteuthis lessoniana. The sequence goes on along the minus strand of OY757910.1, from coordinate 34,525,939 downwards.
ACACACACACACATGACATTACTGTGCTTAAAAGTGGCAGTATCTATATCAAGGCAGTCTGAAAAAAGAGAGAGAAAGAGAGAGAGGGGGAAAAGAGAGAGAGAGAGAGAGAGATTTCGAAAAAGCATATATACCTAGTATAAAACAGAAATCAAAACTCCATAATAAATAATGTAAATCCACGAATTCCACAAAAAAGCCTTCTTATGTTTTGAATTAACGAGTTTCAATGCTGAAGAGTTTGGTAATGTATAATACTTAATGATATCTGAATAGGCTGTCTATGGTTCCACAATAGATAATATCCTGAATTATATCTTTGGTTTAGAAAAAAATTATCTTTTTATTAGAATTTGTTCGGCATGTACAGGCGATACACACACACACACACACACACACACATTTATACACACACATATACACATATATACAGAAATATATATATACACATTTGATTGAACATAACAGATATTTTTTGTCAACATACTTTTTTGTTAATCCTTTCGAATTTCCGTATTGATCTTACGATATTCGGCGGGAATTGGTTGATAAACCTTCCATAATTAGTTATTTCCCAAGTACTTTCTGCCCAACTTTGAGCCATCATCAGCGGAGGATGTATTACAAAAGTGATGTAACTTATGTATGTACGAGGTGCACACGATAGGTTTCCAGGCTTTTTTGTATGGGCACTTAAAATTGTCGTAGACTCTTGAAAATTCAATATGCTATTGCTATACATATTATGAGATGACAGAACAATTTTTATAATTTCAGCTCCAAATAAACAGCTAAAACAGGAATTGGAATACACCCGACTAAAACCTGATTGTCACAGCTGGTGAATTTCAAAAATGCAATCTGACACTTTAGAAGAATGATATACAATACAATTCTATTTTAAACTTGGAAAAAATGCCACAGAAACGTATGGAATGCTTTAGACAGCTTTTGGAGCATCTTGCACGAATCAAGCATCAGTTTTTGAGTGGCATAAGAGATTCAAGGAAGGCAGAGAGTTTGTGAGGGATGATGAGAGGTGTGGGAGGAGTAAGGAAGTCAATACACCAGAGTTGATTGGCCAGAGGTTTAGGGTTAGGGTTACTATGTTGAGGCTTTAAGGGAGTTCAGGAAAAGATTCCTTGGGAAGAGGCCAGCCCTCTTGAAATCGGGTCAGTGGCACTTCCACTAGGACAATACACCAGTCCACAACTCTATCCTTGTCACAGACTATTTGACCAATATGGGCATCAAGACTTCCTCACTGTCCCTATAGTTTAGACCGTTCTCCCTGTGACTTTTGGTTATTCCCTAAGCTCAGAGGCTGTCGTTATGAGACAAATGAGGAGATTAAAGAGGCTGTAACGAAGGTCATTGACACGCTCACATAAGAGAACTTCCATGGGGCCTTCCAGAAGTTGTTGGAACGGTACAACAAGTGCATTGCAGCTGGAGGAGGTTACTTCGAAGGGGACTAGAGTTTCATATGTGTACTATCAATAAAAGTGCCGATACGATAAAAATCTGGAAAGTTATTGTATGAACCTCGTACATTACTACTTTGTAAGAATGGGCGCCGTTTTCATGTTACAGAGTGTAATTTGTCTCTTCATGAGATCACGTCTGTATTCCGAACTGCTGTTATATTTATGAGCTGTTGGATCATGGAGTTTAAAATTTGTATATTTTGGCAGCATTTCTTCATTGATACATATTTGATTGAACATAATAGACATTTTTGGTCTGCATAATTTTTTTTATTAATCCTTTCGAATTGCCGTATTGATCTTTTGATAATCGGCAGGAATTGGTTGATAAACCTCCCATAATTTGTTATTTCCCAAGTACTTTCGACCCAATTTTGGGCCATCATATATATACATATATAAAAATGTAAAAGTTGTAATGTATTTACCCCCACCGACACGAGCAAGATGTGACACAAGATCGTTTTTTAAGCTGAGTAAAGCTGATTTGAATAAAAGTTTTCTATTACGTAGACTAGTTGCTTAACCAAGGCCTAATAACCCATTTTGTCCTACTAGTTACCCATAGCTAGGGAAAGAACATATAAATTCATTCCATTCTCAAAGAAATTAGTGCGAAGTGAAATACAAACAGCCTTGTTGAGGATTTGAACTCGGATCGCAGATTATATTTCCTACGACGAGAACCATTGCATTAAGAGCGCCTCCGATAATATATTATTCAAAAGTTGGTCAATTTTTCAAGTGCTAAGTGAATTTTACGCTACCTACCGACACGCAGACACTTACACACACACACGCGCGCACGCGCACACACACACACACACACATATATATATATATATATATAGGCATAAAGAGAATGTTAGTAATCTATAGATGTTAAAATTCTGTATTAATTAGATAATAAAAAGTGTTAGTAGTTTTTCTCTCTTCCTGTTTATATGTAAATAAACAACAGATTTTATGCTCCCGGCAACTTTATAATTACATTTTCTTTTATTATAACACGGAAATCAAATTAATTATAAAAGTAAATTTTTGTAATGATTGGAAATATAAATTGAAACTAGTTTCCTCGGCGGAAATGTTGATTGAACGAAGGCGTCTTTGTTGTGAAGTAGTTCGTGAATTAAGGATTTTACAAGCATCTGAAATGAGATGGTGCACTGCTTCAAGAACAGTAGGTATGAAGCAATGCGGCTGATTTGGTTTTCTGAAACTTACTCGTCTCACTCTTCAAGTAAACTTCATCTGTTAAATATATAAATAACGTCTAATTCTTTTTTCTTCTGTTCTAAAGAAAAATACTTGAATTCAAAGCTGAAGTAAAAAATTAGGCATCTCGTCATATCTAAAAGTGTAACATATTGACCCCGGCCAAGCAGTCAAAATAGGAAATGCACCTGTGTAAATAACAGATGCATCCGGTCGAGGAATATCAGGATATAACCTTGACCGTGGACGAGTTGAATAAGTGCGATTTGTGACGCCCACAAGAAGAAGGTGGGCGCCGAACTATTATATAACTCGGTGCACAGGAAGTTCAATCAGTTGGAGATAAGATGTGGTAGAGAAAACCAGCAATCAGCAGAGGGGGCTCTCAGGCCCCCAATTGAGCAGTTGAAGTTCAGATTAGTTGGAGATCAGACGAGTTGGAGAGAAGATGCTGGAATGAGGAACATGTCCCAGAGAGGCTGGGACCCCATGCCCCCGGTTGAGTTGCCCAGGAAAACGGGAAAGAAATGCTGTTATGGCCATAAGAATGGGGGTCAATATGTTGCAGTTCTGTTCGGCCTCCAACTCCCTCTCACACAGTAAAACCTTTAGTAACCTTTCGAACCCTTTCAAATAAAGTGAGAGGTATATTTTTCTAAAGAACTGTGTCGCTCGTCTTTATTGTGTCGTTGTTATGATTCTGCATGCATATGTATATGTGTATGTATAGTTGTTCATGGCTATACAACAAAAGACCTATACACAATATTACTTCGTATAGTGTATTGATGTATTTTCAACGTAATATCAGGTAGGAGTCCCCGTCAAGCTATTACATTTAGTCTTGGTATCATACCCTTCGGAAAGGCATGGACTTTCTTGTCCCTCAAGCTATGGGTTAAATAATACCGCTAAAACGATCGCTTTGGCATTAAATAACCCACGAAGGTTGATATGATATCAAAGTAAAGAAAAAAACGTACAATTAAGAAATTACAAGAAAAATTATCTGATCACTCCATTCTAAAAGATGTACGCACACACAATGGAATGAATCAGAATTGTAAGCGAGTTAGAACTCCAGTCGTTAACTTTCGAAGAAATACTCTTGAGAAAGGCATGAATCCTCTTATTCCCTCCTGCTATAGGTTAAAAGATTCAACTACTGCTCTTCTACAAGAATGGCTTTGGCATTAATTAACCCCCAAATTTTGATGTGCCATTGGACATTCTTTGTCAAATGGTTTCTTACCAAATTAAACCAAAGCCATCTCTAATACAAATAATTTACAACTGTTGTATCATTTCAAGTATTCCTATCTAATACTAATTATATGGTTTCATTAATTCTTTCTATTTGATAATAGTCATTAGTTTATATGCAGTTATATAGTTCCATGGAAATAATAACCCCGAGCTCATAAGTGATGTACTCCTATGGACCCCTTCACATGACCGAGCAAAAGAAGAGTGACCAGCTCGAACCTACATACAGCAGCTCTTTGTGGATACGGGGTGTAGACCTGAGGACCTGCCGGAAGGGATGAACGATTGGGAGGGGTAGCGAGAGAGGGTCAGGGATATCCGTGCTGATGGCATGGCAAGATGATAATGATGATGATGAATAACTCCAAACAAACAATTAGAACTTCAAGTAACTATTCTTAATACAAATAATTTACAGTTACATGGCATCGTGTATACCTATGGAAACTTGTTGATGAAAGGGTATTCCACCCTACCCAGATCTCGATAACTGGAACCTCAGAATCAGATGCAATTTAGAGTTTTACGCTTGTCACCACTTTTTAGGGGTGAGATGAAAGGTACTGACGCTGAAAGACACGGAACCCCGATCATCTTCCAGGAACTTCGCTGAAGATTAATCTGAGACATGTGTATTGAAAATACAGTTAATTGTTATGTGATTCTTAAATATGAATATCTATTGCCAGCTACTTCATCCTGAATGCGTTGAAATTTGCGTAGCGTACAACTCAACAAATATCAAAGGTCAGTAAGAATGTACAACGACTATTAAGAATGCATTAGCGTGTTCATCATTAGAAAGATTGAATATTACAAAAACGACTCAAGCATCAAGGATAGGTAATGCTGACAGCAATGGTGACGATGGCTGACGAGGCCGAGATAAAGTTGGACATCAACATAGAGGTATTCGTGGCATTAAGACGATATAATGGTGCCAGTCTTCTCGAAAGATATGCCCTTTGGGGCATGCGCATTGGAATTGTTGTGTTTTGAAAAAACGATACTGATTATTTAGTCAACTTGACTCGTATTTTTATTGCTAATTTTTTTTACAAACTCAATTTATTTAACTGTATAAGGGAATTTGAACCAGAGCTTGCTCATACAACTTTAGTGGATAGCGAGATATAAATCGATTATCGTATATACTCGTGTAAACGTCGAATTTTGAAAACCTAATTTTAAATAAAATTTAATGTCGACCTTTACAAAGGAATTGGGTACCTGTGGCATAGTGGCTAACGTGCTGGACTTCAATATCTGAGTAAGTGAGTTCGAATTCCAGTTGCATTTTTACGTCCACTTCTGGACTAATACCCCGGTGAAAGGCATAAACTCCCTTTACTCGCTCAGATATGGGTTAAATCATACGCCTGCGGTTATTCAACAAGGGTTGCTATGGAATTTAAAAAAAAAACAATATAAAACAATGCAGAGTTTAAGGTTACAGAAAAAAAATCTGAAAAACAATGTATTTCTCTCCTTTTTTGAAAATAAAGAAATTCCTCTTATTAACTGAATAAACCTTATATATATATATATATATATATATATATATATAGAGAGAGAGAGAGAGAGAGAAAGAGGCATAATTATTCATAATCCAAGATTTGTGATATCCAAATATTAAGTTCTGAGACATTAAAAACATTTAGACGAGGAGCCGAAAGCGCTTGAACCCAGAACGTCGTATTGTACTTGCTCTTTGTAAGCAGTAATCTATCTACATTCAAATGAATAGAAGAACGTTTCCGTTAAAGATTTTTTTTTTTAAAAGTACATTGGTTATGAGTAGTATGTGACCTTTAATGAAATGTGTATGTAGAATAATTGATTTCTAAGTACACACACACACACACGTATATATATACGCACACATGTGCACGCACACATACGCGTACACACATGCACACACATTCACACAATGCAGGGAGTAGGGAATGGGATCAGCAGTTACTGAAGTTCACATTCTGGACGATTCTGTTTGGATTTTACTTCTCCCTAATGCCTTTGAGAAAGGTATGGATCTGTCTCTTCTCCTTCTCAGTTATTGGTAAATACTGGGGCAGTTTGGATTCTTTAGCCATTGTTAGGCAACTGGTATAGAAGGAAAACTCTAAATTAAAACCAGCTTTACTCCGTTTAAACATTGATCTTGTGTCACATCCCACTGTTAGTATGGTGTGTGACTGAGTAAATTCACACAAGTAATCTAATCTAGGCGATCGCAGTCGAGGGTGACCCGAAGGCCCTCTTTTCAATAGCTACAACACCGAAGTGTAGGGGAGGGCGCTACTCTTTTCTCTGGATTGCTCCACTTTACCCTAGAGCCGTACCTTATGATGCTGAGTGTTAAGCAAGGAGGCATCAAGTACCAATTTTGAGTCTGTGGTATGACTCGACCTGGGACTGAACCCCAGTCTCTCCTGGCCATTGGCGAACACTCAAACTACGAGAACAATGAGCACTCTTTCTTTATATGTTATAAAACCGTGATGAAGGAAGAAAACATAACACTTGGTTACAAATATATAACTCGAACACTTTATTTCACGAAAGGGGTTGTAGTTGGCGTAAGTGTGAGAGAGAGAAAGGCAGAGACAAACGGAGACGAAAGTAGACAAAAACAGACGGCCACATTGACCCATGACTTTGTCTTCTATTGACCATACCACGCTGTGTTATCTTCAAGGCCTTACGTTTTCTCTTCCCCGACATGACGTACTTTATCAGACGCAGCCTGTGGGTCACGGCTCCACGCCAGCCGTGATTCTCTGTCTGTCGACTGCTCGACTCTAGTGACCGCTGCAAGACTGCCCGTATCTCACATGGGCATCTGCGTATATTATTTCTCAACGCCCACACATTTCCGCTCAGCCATTTGGCTACTTCTGCTTATTTTTACAGATACATCCTGTGCAGAGAAATCTCTGATTGACGGCTTGGTCAAGGTTCGATATGCAACATATATCCTTGTTGTGATATCGAGAATTTCCGAAATTTTCCTGAGAAACATAAAGCTCTGAAAATCCTGCTTAACTGTATATGAACTGGTTAATTAATCTCTTAGAATTTCAAGAACTCTCATGCAGCATATATATATATATATATGTGTGTGTGCGCGCGCGTGTGTGTGTGCGTGTGTGTGTGAGTGTGTGTGTGTTGAAATAGAAAATCCGTTTGGCTCAGCTTCGAACATTTTTATTATTTCCATACAAGTCTTGTTCACGTCTGTTCAGAACCAGACAAAGCCATCTAAGGTATCGTTACATTAGGGAAGAAACATCGACGCCGGGAGACAAGGAAAAACCAATGCTCAAACACAGTCTCATGTTGACTACTCTCCCGCCAATATATATATATATATATATATATATATATATATATTTGAACATAGAAACACTCAGAAACTCAGTCAAACGCATATACATATATATATATATATATATATATATATATATATACTCTTCAGAATGTTTCGTATATTCACCTGATTAAAAATTTAGTGACACATGATACTCTCACAAACGGAATGAATACTGTGGGGTTGTAATCCAAAATTTCATGTCTTAAACATGCTCTACAGTAAAATTATTGAGCCTTTTAAAGTAAATTATACACACACACACACACACACACACACATATATATATATATATATATATAGAGAGAGAGAGAGAGAGAGAGATGGTCTACTATGCAGAGTACGTTGCTAGTGTATATTGTTTAAAGTAGGCATGTGGACCGTGAGAAAATTATTTGCATACTTTACCCTATTAAATATAATATAGATAGATATACTGAGAGGGTATGATAAAGTGAGCAAAAGTAATTGCCATAATCTTTGAAATATCAGTTGGTTTAATGGCATATCAACATTTGTAGGTTTATTTAATGCCAAAGTCATCCTTCTGGAATAACAGAAGGAGGTACTATTTAACCTATAGTTGGGAGGATAAGAGGGTTCATGTCTTTCCCAAGAGTATTTGTCCGAAAGTGAACGTAATAGCGCGACTAGAGTTCGAACTCGCTTACTACGATGACGAAGTACATCGCTTTAACCATTGACGAGGACACCCCGTTTCGAAATGTTGCTGGTAGCAGAGTTAGAAATTAGACAAATGCCAATTTTTTGTTCTTGTTTTAATTATAGCATGCAAACCACAAAGAATTTGGAGCTATATTATCTTCTTATCAAGTGGTCTTTTCTTCCTAATCTTAGTTACGTAAGGTAGAAATCTCACATTCACAAATGAACATTCGATTATTTTCAAATATAAATATTCGAGTATTCTCTTCTCAAACGGGATCTCGTTCATTCAATAGACCGCGTGAATAATTGGTTTCTCTTCCCTTATTTAACCAAAAGAGCGCATGTAGAGATGTTATGGTGCCAAAACTAATGTTAGTTTACGCAATAAAATAGCGCCAAGCCCGCGCAGTTCATGTTGTGGGGATATTTCATTGCTGAGCGTTTTCTATTTTATAGCAGTCATAAAATGATGTTACATAAAACACAGCATTTTTTCTTATCAACCATAGACAGTAGGCACGTGTGGGCGTTTATACATACGTAACCGAGTAGATAGATAGATAGATAGATAGATAGACACACACACACACACACACACACACATATATATATATATATATATATATATATATATATATACAGAGAGAGAGAGAGAGAGAGAGAGAAAACTGATAGATAGATAGATAGATAGATAGATATCCAGTCTTAGACATATGTTGAGAATGGCTCTTAGACACATATATTGATTCAAATAATTAAGAGACAAAATGAAAATTTGAATTTAGGAAATGTTTTTATTAAAAAATATATATATATATACATATATATATATATATATATATAAATAAAGAGAGAGAGAGAGAGAGAGAGAGTAGGAGGAGGAGAGAGATAGAGAGAGAAAGACACAGAAAGAGATAGATAGTTAGATAGATATGAATAGACCAAAACAGATAATAGGATTGATTAATTTTTCAGTGAAAGTTGATGTTTGGATTTTCTCAAAACGTAGCTTAAGTTTCCGAAATTTTTTAAAAGGAATTATTTACCATTAAAAAAATGAAAAGTTATGATTCGCAAATTCCATTAGAGATGAGGATGGCCAGCAAAGCTTTTCTTCTACCATCGTAGCAGAGCCACGTGAAAAAAAATTGTCAATAGAAACCTTCCGTCATATTCCAGAACCATCCAATTCGAAGAGGAGTAAAAAAAAAAAAAGAAAAAAAAAAAAAAAAGAAAACGTTGCCTTCCACTAAAAACTACTTATTATCAAGACCTCAAAGCTGCCAATATTGCACTCATACGCTGTTTTCATTTTACAGGTATGGCCTGTAAAATGACAAGATGTGATGTCGATGTGTCAAGACAAACCGCTTCCTGCCATCTATTTCACGCCTGGCTTTCTGCATTTCAACTTGTCACTAAACCGGCCATCAGTCCCTCCTACAAGACATAAAAAAGGGAAGATGTCTAATATAACCATTCTAACAGCTTTCCGGATTAATGAGTTCATCTACAGATTTCTGGAATCCGGACAACGCTTCTAAAAGTTACTGAAAGTTTCCATCGTTTTACGAGGTGTATCCAATGAGTTTCGAGACTGAATCAGGAGGTATTTACCCAGCCCCTCTGCCACGATAGTCCAAACAGTGGAGCTGCATAGAATAAGGTGTATCCCCTGAATAAGAGCAAAAACTCTTCTCTCCGAAAAAGGGATATCTTGTGTATGACTCTAAACTACATCTGTTGGTGAATCTCCAGTTCTAAAGTCGATGTTAATCCTGTCGACAGAGCTTAGAAAATGCTGACTGTGTCCTCTGCAGTCCCCTCCTCTAAAATAAGGTGTCTTGAGCATGACTCTAAACTGCATGTGATGGTACTATTTACCAACCCCTCCGCTCGGGCAGGATATGACACAATTTTTAAGCGGAGTTTAACAGGTTTGAATTTAGAGTTTTCCTTCTCCTAGACTAGTTGCCTAACCATGGCTGAAGAACCTAGTCTGTCCTACTATTTACCCATAGCTGGAGGGAGAATTATTGGATTCATACCTTTCCCAAGGGTATTAGTGCTATGTGAAATGCAATCAGTCTCGTCCAGGATTTGAACTCGTATCGCCGTGTTCATTTCCTACGGCGATAACGACTACACCACGGGCACCTCCACTGCATGTGATGGTGAGGCTCAAGTTCTATAGATCTTGGGAGTGTAGCGTACCCTTTCATTATCATTACTCCCAGGTCCATTCTAACTTGTGTTGCATATTGACCCGGCCAAGCTGTCAAAAGAAGAAATGCACCTGTGCAAATAACAGGTGCATCCGGTCGAAGATATCAGGAGATCAGGGGCGACCACGACTGTCTAGGGATTGAATTGAGTGCGAAATTGTGACGCTCGCAGGAAATAGGTGGATGTCGAATTATTATATAACCCCGGCGACAGGAAGTTCAAGTCAATTGGAGAAAAGATGCTGGAATGAGAACCATGTCCCAGCTGAGACTGGGCCCCCAGGCACCCTGTTGAGCAGCCCAGGAGAACGGGAAAGAAAGTCTGTGATAGCCAGAAGAGTTGGGAGCTCAATATGTTGCAGTCTTTGTTCGGTCTCCAACTCCCTCTCACACGCAACCCTTTCAATAAAGTGAGAGGTATATTTTTCAAAAGAACTGTGTTCGCTCGTCGTTATTGTGTTGAATATGTTTCTGCATGCATATATGTATGTATAGTTGTTCATGGCAATACAACACCCGGAGTGGTAGTAACCCATCAAAAGGGGTGTCACGGATTTGACACTAAACTATCTGATGGTAAGTGTGGAGTGCACCTTCATCGCCATTACTTACTGGTACACTCTGATCTGAAGTGGTAGTACCTGTTAGGGTCCCATTGATGAGTCAAATAGATCTGTTTAAAGATTAGTCCTATACCATGTGCAAATAAAAAAAATTCTATACAAAAAACAACTACACAAAACATATAAATCTCTTTAGGATATATATTCTGTAAGTATCTTGACTGAAGCTTTATGTATTTACGTAATATTTCCTATTACGAGTGTTTTGAATGGCATAGTCATTATTTCGAAGATAGTGTTTCCTGAATTGTTCTTAAATTGGCGCGTTTAAAGATTATCTGCATGGGAATACATTTCACTTCGTGCTAATGCACTTGAATAGTTGTCTGAATTTCAGAGACGAAGCTAGAGGTACATAGCGTAACGGTTATAGGCATTGGTTCTCTAAGCTTCTAAGGAGACAATCATCTGGAGGTTGCAGGTTCAATCCTGACTGCAGGCGAGTAACAATACAGGAATACTTTACACTTGAACTTGGTTATGGCTAAAGGAATCAGAACAAGCGACCTCTGTGGATTCAATAAAGGACGTAGTTAGAAGTTCCATGTAGATTCCAGAGTTCGACGAACACCTGAAGAAGGCCGGAGGATATATTGGCCGAAAAGTTGTGGGAATAACAATAAAGATGAAGACAATAGTCCGAAAACCCTTAATGATAAAAATGTCCTTGAATAATGTGGGAATCACGCCCAGTCGCTAGAGCTGTAGAATACACCAATTGAATCTCTGCAGAGAGATAAGACTTTCTCAATGAATGTCCAGGATAGGACACTAAACTATCTGATGATATGGATCCCGCCCTGGAGCTTTGAGGAAAGTGAAGTACCTGTCCATTGCCGTTGCTCCCAGATATACTCTGAACCAGAAGTGTAGCACCTAATAGGGTACTATCTACAGAATTATTTGACATTTAAACGACGTGCAAACAAATGACTGACGTTGAATTAAATTCTTAGAAATAGAACTGTTTGACCATTTAAACGGTGTGTAAACAACTTAGATATGTTAAATCGAATTTTTACATATAGAATTCTTTGACTATTTAAATGTGTGCAAACAAATGACTGGTGTTTAATAAAATTGTTAATGATACGTAGCAATATTTGGAACCATTTAACTGCGTGAAAAGAACTAATTTAAGTTTAATCGAATTTTTAGAAGTAAAACTCTTTGATCAATTAAACGTGTGTAAACAAATGACTGATGTTTTGATAAATTGTGAGTAGTTCATAGCAACGTTTAACAGTGTGCAAATAAAACTACTTGAAACTGTTTACCTGTATGCAAAAAAGAATTATTGGTTGTACATAACAATACTTGGAACCATTAGCCTGTGGTGCAAATGAATGAATAGTGTTGAATAGAATTATTACTGTTGAATGACAGTACGTGTAACCAATTCAATATATGCAAACAAATATTTTGAATAGAATCGTTGTTTGATAGCAATAATTGAAACCAATTAAATGTGTAGAAAGAATAGCAATACTTGCGCGCAAACAAATTAATTCTAAGTAATTTACAAATAAAATAACCTTCAAAGTATTCAAATGATTTATGTTTAACCATTTGAATTTGTGCAAACGAATGACTGATGTTAAATTGAATTGTTTGAAATGGAACTGTTAGATCATTTAACTGTGTGCAAACAATGACTGATGTTAAATTGTTACTGTTACATAGCAATATTTAAAACAGTTTAACTTTGTGCAAAGAAATGATTAATGATAAATCGAATTATTTGTATCTGCTAAAAATGCTTGTAAACATTTAACTGAGTGCAGAAAAAAGAGGCCAGGCGCGTTTTAAAAAGTTATCAACTCAATATTTACAAATCATATATATATATATATATATATATATGCATATATATATATATATATACATATATTGGATTTGGCATTAAATAGCCTACAATAGTTGATATGCCATAAAACCTAAAATTACATAGCGCAGTAGGCTGGGCCAGGAGAATACACCGACTGCCTCTCTGCAGGGTGGTAGGACTCCCACCCCCGTAGCGAGTGTTTTGGATATGACGCTAAAAAATCTGATAGTGAAGATCCAGTAATGCTGGAGCTTTGGGGAATGCGAAGTAACCCTTCATTGCTATTGCTCCCAGGTTCACTATGACCCGGAGTAGTAGCACCGGATAGGGTCCTATTTATGGGTCAAATAGAATTAAACTGTCATTAAGATAAAATGAATTGTTTGAAATAGATCTGTTTGATCATTCATCTGTGCGTAAAGAAATTACTGTTTTGATAAAATTGTCAGCAATACTAGGAACTATCTAACTTTATTGATATGCTAAGCTGAATTGTTAGAAATAGAACAGTTTTACATTTTACTGAGTGCAAACAAAACTATTTAAACCAATGATTAACTGTATGTAAACAAGGCAGTATTTATGCTAAACTTAATTATTTGAAATTATGTGAAACCATTTAATTGTGTACAAAAAAAGGAGCTCAGGCTCCTTTATAAATATAATCTTCAAAATGTGTTTGGATATCAAATATCTAATATATGTAAAAAAAAGGATTTGGCATTAAATGACCTACAATGGTCGATATGCCATAAAACTAAACCAACCAACCAAACAAACAAACAAACAAACAAACAAATACAAAATGGAGATCCTTCAACAGGTGAAAATCGCCAAGATCGAGGCCATACTACAAGTTCTAGCTACGCCCCAAGGTGAGAAATCATCACCTGCCCAAGATCAGACAACTCAGTGAACTCTCCACAAAATATCGCGACAGAGGGACACCATATAAGCGATACAAGGGCTGATTGAAAAACTTCTTCGTGTCGGTCACATCGACTATCGCCAAATGGTCTTACCCTAGATAGGGGCGGTGACCCATGGCGTCTCATCACCAACCATGTTGTCTCTCTCTTTAAAAACTCTCGCAGGGTTACCCACAAGGACAAAAGGTGCTGTAGGAATAGTAATAACATTATACCATCAGATCCAGACAAGACAGCCCCGAACATACCTGCCGTGAGCGTGAATCCCTCCTTTCTTGATTTTTGCTCACGAAACCGGGCCATAAATACCGTTGGGAAACTTATGAATTCATCTCTTCTCCTTCCAGCTAGTGGTAAATAAATAGGGCATATTAGGTTCGTTTGCCTTTGATAAGGAAAACACTGAATTCAAACGAGCAGTTCTCTGCTTAAAAACTGACCTTGTGTCACGTCTTGCTCATAGCGAGGGATTGATATTTAATGAATTCTATCGCAAGGTACTTGAAAAGAACAGAATGGCGAGTCTTAGCGAACTTAAAATGGAGGTGCCCGTGGTGTAATGGTTATCGTCGTAGGAAATGGACACGGCGACACGAGTTCAAATCCTGGACGAGACTGATTGCATTTCACATAGCACTAATAGCCTTGGAAAGGTATGAATCCAATTATTCTCCCTCCAGGGCAGACTAGGTTCTTCAGCCTTGGTTAGGCAACTAGGAGAAGGGAAACTCTGAATTCAAACCTGTTAAACTCCGCTTAAAATTGCCAATTATTCTCTCACCAGCTATGGGTAAATAGTAGGGCAGATTGGGGTTCTTCAGCCTTGGTGAGGCAACTAGTCTAGGAGAAGGAAAACTCTGCATTCAAACCTGTTAAAATCCGCTTAAAAATTGACCTTGTGTCATATCCTGTTCGAGCGGAGGGGTTGGTAAATATGATTAACTTAAAGTGAAGCTCAAATTGCTGCGACAAGGATTGGAACTTGGTTCGTCGAATTTCTTGCAACGATAATCATTACGTCTATCGCACTTTCTAAGCATACCGGGTTCTCTAACCTTTTTTCGGCAACCAATCAAGGAGAAGAAAAAACTCTTCATTGAAATCAAGACTAGAACATTGAAAAACTGTTCTTGTGTAGCATCCTGTCAGAGGAGGAACGGTTGGACAAATAGATACCTAATAGTATTTTTTTTAAATTTTATACTCAAGAAATATTGCGAAATCGGCAGGAGCAGTAAAACACTCCGACAGCGTCTCTGCGGAGGGGTAAGACTCCCCAATGATTGTCCTGGATATGACACTAAACAATCTGAGCGTGAAGTTCCAGTAATACCAGAGTTTTGAGGAATGGGGAGTGCCCCTTCCTAGGTCCACTCTGGTCCGGAGTGGTTGCACCTGACAGGGTCCTATCTATGGGTCAAATAGAAGTAAACTGTGTACTTATGCTCAACTGAATTGCATGAAATAGGACTGTTTTGATATTTAAATTGTGAACTTATACTGAACTGAATTGTTTGAAAAAGAACTACTTTTCACATTGAAACTGTTCAATTATGATAAACTGAATTGTTTAAAATAGAACTGTTTTGATATTTAACTGTGTGCAAACATAAAAAAACTATACTTATACTAAACTGAGTTGTTTGAAATAGAAATGTTTTTATGTATAAAAATGGATTTGACATTAATAACCTACAATGACTGATGTGCCATAAAACCCAACCAAAACCAAACTAAATGCACTAGAAATAAAATCCTGCTATGTTTGGCCTTGATGAAAATTAACATTTTATTCCATAATTGATAGTACTATACTTACTTATGGTCGACATGGCCTATTTGATCAGCAAATAGCTATGTAATAAATATAAGAAAAAAATACATAGGCACTCATTTCGTTCACAGAAAAGTTATTAGATAAACAGGAAAAAAAATCAAATTCATTTAGAAAAAAAAAGAAATGTCTATTCTTAATAACATCAGAGAAAAATGATGTGATGCCCAACAACCGACGACCATGAACACCTTAATTCTCAGACACCATCCAGTGATATAGAATCCCTTTGGAATAGTGGCTAATGTGTCGAACTACAGAATCTTAGTAAACAGGTTCGAACTCCTGGCACGCTATTATGTTCACTTTCTGACTTATACCCTTGAGAAAGGCATGAACTTCTTTGTCCCTCCAGGTGTGGGTTAAATAGTGTCGTTACCGTTCTTATACAAGGAATACTTTGGTATTGACTAACTCATGAATATTGATATGCCATTAAATAAAGAAATCAAATCAAACCATCCAATGATATCTATTCGATTTTTGAAATACAGCTTTTAGCTCTTGTTCTGAGCTGGAGATTTCAAATGATATCAAATGATATCAAATGATGCCCGTTTAATCAGCATACACATATTTCAAACGATGTAACGAACGCTTGATTCAGTAATAAGTGAGATAGAAAAAAGAAAAAGAAAAGAAAAGAAAATCCGGAAAATTTTCACTTTTTTACTGGTCAATGCATTTGATAGATGATTAAGAAACTCTCCTCCCCTTCCCACAGCCGCTCACTGAAAGGAACTAAAATAATTCCAATCAAGATTTTCAATCAACAGAAAAACCCGTGATCAACTGATCTTAATAGAACCAGCACATGTCAAATACAAATAGATAGATAAATGATTTGGTTGGGTTGGGTTTTACGGCATATCAACCATTGTAGGTTATTTAATGCCAAATTCTATTTATTCATATATATATATATATATATATATATTATTTGTAAACAAATTTTGTGGATAACTTTCAAAAACAAGCATGAGTTCATTTGTATGCACACAGTTAAACGGTTTCAAGTATTGCTCTATAACAGTAAAAATTTAACACCACTTATTTTTTTAACGTAGATAGCTTGTTTTATTTGACCCATAGATAGGACTCTTTCAGGTGCTACCCCTTTGGGACAGAGGGACCTGGCTGCAATGGCAACGAAGGAGTGCTCCACATTCCCCAAATCTCCAAGACTGGAGCCTCACCATCAGATGATTTAATGTCATATCAGGACACTCGTTGAGGAAGAAAGTCTTACCCCTCGGCAGAAATGCAGTCGGTGTATTCAACAGTCCCAGCCGACGGATCTCTGATAGATTAAAATGTTTTACTACGATCTTTGACGTGGTTTTAATCTCCTTGGCCATTACAGTTAAACTGAGCTGGATATCATTAGTTGGTTGGTGAGTTGATTGGATTTTATGGCATATCAGCTCTTACAGGTTTGTTTAGGCCGAATCTTTTTCACATACAAACTAACTCATATATATAATTTTAAACGAATAGTTTGTATGTAATATTCGAAATTTTTAACTAATTTGTTTGCATACAATTAAAGGGTTTCCAGTGTAGCAGAAAGAATTTCAAATTATTGTCTGGCGCAGGAATATCTTGACTGTTTTGGTCCCGAACTCATATTTTCGACCAACGATAATATTTCATGACATTCTGCTCGGGTCACTTCTCGGGCAACTATAAAAAGGTGAGGTAACATTCTTTCACCCTCTTCCATGCAGGTCTTTCGACCAGGACAGACCTGTCTTATCTTTCTCTCTCTTCGCTTCCGAGCTGCATGAAGGACCCGCCAACATGAGAGACCGTATTCACTCTTCTTCACTGACTCTTCTACAGTGACTCTCTCTCTCATATTTCGAGCAGTCCGCTAAGCACCATGAGGAGACCTCATCCAATTTATGGGCCGTTGGTGTCTGGGAAATCATTCTTTCATCATTCATCTTTCCTTCTAAACCAACGGATCCTCGGAGAAACAAATTGGATATTTTCAACTCCTGCTTTAACCTCAGCATTTTAATCCCTGTCCTGACAACAACTTTTCAATTCCTGTTTGGACTCCAGCATTTTAATTCCTATCCTGACGACAGCGACTTAATACCGTTTTACAACCGTTTTCTTTCTTCCTGCGACTTACAGCACAAGGGTTCCTTTTGTCTCAAGCTGTTAATAAAACTTCCAAGTTGAAAATTATCAATATTTTCGTCAACTCATTTGTTCTTCCTTTTAATATATCAAGAGGCAGCAGAACTCTACCACCTCAACAACCATTTTTGTATAAATGGTAAATATTGTCTGCCTTCATGTTATACCAGTATTGTTATTTATTGGTTGCGTGCAGTTCAAAGGTTTTCACAAGTGCAAACAAAAATTTGCTCAGCGATGGTTTCCAGGTTGACCTATTTTGGGGGCTCTAGTAGGTACTACCACTCTAGGTCAGAGTAGACCTGGGAGTAATGACAATGAAGTGGTACTCAACACTCCCTAAAACTCTAGGACTTGAGCCGCATCATCAGATAGTTTTGTGTCATATACAGGACATTCGTTAGAGGGGGCTTTACCATTCTGCAGAATTTACCCCCCCCACGCATACACTCTTCACTCTTTCTCTTTATATATATATATATATATATGTGTGTGTGTGTGTGTGTATAATGTCATCCAAAGAGAGACTGTTTCGATGTATCACAACCCTTCCGTGTAGCTGCACACGTTACTCTTCAATCTGGGATCAAAACCCGCCCAACTTTACGTTAGACTGAGTATCTTACCGCTCAACCAATGGACGACCTACGTCAACTCGGGAATTATGACGCATTATGCATTAGTTTTCGTTTGTTTACGTTTTGCGTTACTGGATAACGGAGAGTTCAATTCGATAGAAGAGCTTTGGATTACGCGGGAGGCAGCCGTTAATATATATATATATATATATATATATATAATAAATATACATATATTAGATATATATATATATATATATATATATATATATGTATATATATATATATATATATATATATATTTCATTCATGGAATTAAATGTATTTATTTAATTTAAGGAATTCAGACGTAGTTTTATGCAAAACATGAAACCCAGGGGTCGCAACCTAAATTCCATGAATTAAATATATATATATATATATATATATATATATATATATATATATATATATAATAGCACTATCCTAGATATTGAGCACTGTCCATATTATATTGCACTTAGCTCAACACAAAACTACAAAGTGATTTAGTGACAACCAACACTGTTATAATATATATATATATATAAGCAGAATAATAAGTCTGTTACCTGATTAGTTAAATACCTATTCGAAATTTTGACTCAATAATTTTTTATTACTGTGATTAATGAAGAAAGGTTGTCTTAAGTATATTGACAATGAAGGAGATTATGTTGAAAAATAAACGTTTTTATGGTAAAATATATGTATTTTGATTATTAGATTGGGACTTATTGAAATAATCGCATATATATATATATATATATATATAATTTATACAAGTTTTTGGTTAAAGACCATGTAACAATTTTTATGATCTTATGTCTTACTCTAGCTTTCTTATTAGTTCTTTCTGTCTCATGGTCTACCACTCCTATGTGATTGGCGTTATTGATGAGGATGTGGTTTGTTGGTTGTTTGCGTTTTATGGCATATCAACCTTTGTAGGTTATTTAATGCCAAATCCTTATTACAAAATTATCAGTTCTATTTCAAACAATTCAGTTTAGCATGAGTACACAGTTTAATTGTCAAAGACATTTCTATTAAAAGCAATTCAATTTAGTAAACAGTTCTAATTCAACCAATTCAGTTTAGTATAAGTACAGATTTTGTTTACACACCGTTAAATATCAAAACAGTTCGATTTTAATCAATTCAGTTAAGCGTAAGTACAGTTTCAATATCAAAAAAGTTTCATTTCAAACAGTTCAGTTAAGCAAGAGTACGCAGTTTGCATGTGGAAACAGTTCTATTTTAAGCAATTTAGTTCAGCATAAGTACGCAGTTTAGTTCTATTTGACTCATAGATAGAGCCATATCAGGTGCTATCACTCCGGGCCAGAGTTGACTTGGGAGCGATGGCTATGAAGAGTTACTTAGCATTTCACAAAGCTCCAGCATTATAGGAATCTCCCCATCAGATTGTTTAGTGTCATATCCCGGACACTCTTTAGGGGAATCTTACCCTTCTGCAGAGGTGCAGTCGGTGTATTCTACAGCCCTAGCTGAAAGGGTAATGGTAATAGATAGGAATACTGGGCAATATTAATGAGGATTATTCGTATTTCAGTGTGTGTGAATATATATATATATATATATATATATATATATATATATATATATATATATATATATATAACAAAAATCATTTAGGTAAATCGAACAAACATTTTCAATGCTTCTAAACTGAAAAAGTAATTTAATAAAAATTTGAAATGTTAAATTCGCAAAAGAAATCTCAAGCTAGAAAACTACATGGAACTATAAGTAACGACATTTGATTTTATTTGCAAACGTTTTAACTTAAAATTTTTGGTGACTTGCGTAGGCGAGAAACTGATTGTTGCTGAGCACTGTTGACTGCGTCTATGCTATCTTAACTCACACACACACACACACACACACACATATATATATATATCGTTTTATGAAACGCAGTTTCTTCCAGGCAGCGGTCGTATCGATACTGCTGCATGGATGCACTACTTGGACGCTAACTAAACGGCTGGAAAAGAAGATAGACGGTAATTACGCAAGAATGCAGCGAGCAATATTGAACAAGTCCTGGCGGCAACACTCCACAAGGCACCAACTATACGGCCGCCTGCCTCCCATCACGAAAACTATTCAAGTTAGACGAACCAAACATGCAGGACACTGCTGGAGAAGCAGGGACGAGCTCATAAGTGATGTACTCCTATGGACCCCCACATATGGCCGGGAAAAAGCAGGACGACCAGCTCGAACATACATTCAGCAGCTATGTGAGGATACGGGATGTAGCCCTGAAGACCTGCCAGAGGCGATGGACGATAGGGAGAAGTGGTGAGAGAGGGTCAGGGATATCCGTGCTAACGGTGTGACATGATGATGATGATATATATATCGAGCCCTAGTAATACATTACTACTAGTATGCTCGACTAATTTTGCGAGTAACTCATCGTGGTGTAACGATTACGAAGTTATCCTCTCAGACCAATTAAAATTGACTAATGAGTTTTATAGGGGTGCTTTGAGTAGTCTAATGGATCGTCAGCCAGGCTTGCAGACCATTATTTATAGCAGACCGTATCTCTAGTTTTCTGCCGAGCTAAACAAATCTTTTTTAATGGCAACTAGTCTAACAATACCACAAAGCGACCAGTTGAAGATAAATAAGAGATAAATATTTTTATCAGGTAACGTATCAAAAAAGTTGTGTGTTCGTTTCTGAAGTTCCAATAATAAACAAATTTACTTATAATCAGTGACAGGAGGCATCAAAGAGAATGATTTAGAAATAACTTCACTAATACAACATTTATAATACGATTTATTGTAAAATTACATTATTTCAGGCAAAAGTCTGAATTGTTAAACTTGTGTTATTAAAGCTGTGTATATACTGGTTCAAACAAATTAGTTACAGATTTGTAGATTTCAATAAACGAATGCGCCGATTTTGTTGTTCTGCTTTTATGATTTGTGACTAATAATTCATTCAAGTTGATATTGCAACGTAAATAAGTATTCTTTAAGGAACGACAAGATAACTTTCGAGAAATGATATTATCGCGATCTTTCGGAGGGGCTTAGAATACACTGATAGTGTCCCTGAAGAGAGGCGAGATCGCTGAAAAAAGATGGCGCTAAATAGTCTCAAATAGTAAGGCTCCAGTCCTGGAGATTTGGGAAGTTTGGAATATTTTTTCATAGCTATTACTCTTAGGTCCACTTTTACCCGGAGTTGTAATACCGTATTAATGAGTCAAATAGATCAGTTTAAAAACAATTCGTATTCGATGGTACCGTGCG
This sequence comes from Sepioteuthis lessoniana, assembly GCA_963585895.1. Lineage (NCBI taxonomy): Eukaryota > Metazoa > Mollusca > Cephalopoda > Myopsida > Loliginidae > Sepioteuthis > Sepioteuthis lessoniana. The sequence continues at coordinate 34,504,444 of OY757910.1, read as the reverse complement.
CAAAAATATTGATGAATACGGTTCTGTAACCTTTCGGCATTGAATAACACAAGACGGGTTGACATGCTGTTTAAATCAAACAAATTACATTGTCTTGCTTTAGGGCATGGCGATAATATATATATATATATATATATATATATATATATATTTGGTTTGGTTTGGTTTGGTTTCTATGTTTAATAGCATATCAAACTCAATGGGTTATTTAATGCCATAACATTCCTTGAAGAAGAACAACAGTGATACTATGTAACTCATAGGGTATAAGGGGATTCATAGGTTTACCTTGAATGTTTATCCGAAAGTAAACGCAATACCACGACTGGAGTTCGAACTCACTTACTACAATAGCTACAATAGATAGATAGAGAGAGATTAATTGATAGATAGATAGATAGATAGATAATTTATATATATCAGAGCTAAGTATATTTCAATTCAGTTTTTAATAATTCCTGACATTTAATCCGAGCAAAGTTCGTTTGTTTTAAGTCAGTTAGACTAACTGCTTTATTTCAAGAATGTGAAATGCCAGAATAACAGCGGAAGTGATTTCTTAAACTTTTTCTTTCATCATATTCCCAGTCGATAAAAAATGATATTCATTTGAATGAGTATAGTGTTCGTCAATGGTCCCGGAGTTTGGGGTTCAATCCCAGGTCGAATTATACTAAAGACTCAAAAGATGGTACTTGGTGCCGCCTACCTTCCATCATCATCATGTCGCGCCGCCTGCGCGGATATCCCTGACCGTCTCTCGCCATTTCTCCCTATCATTCATCGCCTCCGGCAGGTCTTCAGGGTTACATCCCGTGTCCTCACACAGCTGCTGTATGTAGGTTCGTGCTGGTCGTCCCACTCTTGCACATCCATGTGTGGGGGTCCACAGGAGTACATCGCTTATGAGCTCGTCCTTGCTTCTCCAGCAGTGTCCTGCGTGTCTGGTTCGTCGAACTTGTATAGTTTCTGTGATGGGGGGTAAGTGTCCGTACAGTTGGAGTCTCGTGGGGTGTTGTCGCCAGGACTTGTTCAATACTGCTCTCAACATTCTTGTATAATTTCCGTCCAGCCTCCTTTCCAGCCGCTTCGTAAGCGTCCATGTGGTGCATCCATATAGCAGTATCGACACAACCGCTGCCTGGAAGAAACTGCGTTTCATTTTATCAGTTAGGTCCGACTTCCATATGATCGAGAGCCTATCGATAGCTGTCCATGCCTTCGTCAGTCGTGTGTCGATGTCTTTCTCGGTTGATGAGACGCTGCTTCCTAGGTAGGTGAATTTGTTGACTAGTTTCAGAGAGGCTCCGTCTAGTGTGGCAATGTTGCCCGTTTGGTTGTAACACATATATTCGGTTTTGTTTGCATTGACATGGAGGCCAATGCCAGCTGCGGCTCGTTCCAGACTATGCAGTAGTGTCTCTGCTTGATTAGGCGTATTCGCTAGTAACGCCAAGTCATCAGCGTAGTCGGCGTCCGTGATTGTTTTTGCGGGGTACCTTTTGCTTCTTCTCTTAGTCAGCTCGAAGCCATTTTCTCTGATTTTGTCGATCGAAGTCCTAAGCACATAGTCTAGACAGATGATAAAGAGGTACGGGGCTAGTGTGTCTCCTTGTAGTACTCCTGCAACTATGTCGAAGTATTCCGTGTCTCCATCTGGTGAACGTACTTTCACTTTGGTGTTTCTGTAGAGAATCATTATCGCTGCTACGGTTTCTTTTGGTAGGCCGTATGCTAGGATTTGCTCCATCTTCCCTCTGTGTATGGAATCGAATGCCTTGGTAAAGTCGACAAATAGTAATGTCGCCTGTAGGTTTTTTGCCCGAACGCCTTCCAGGATTCTACGGATGGTCAGTATTTGTGAGGTCGTGGATCTATTTCTCCGGAAGCCATTTTGGTTTTTCCTAAGGATGTTGTCTATTTTGGGTTCTATGCGGTTTCGTAGTAGGGCATTGTAGATTTTGGCTGCTATGGATGTAAGTGTTATCCCTCGGTAGTTCTTGGCTAGTCCGAGGTCGCCTTTTTTAGGGAATGGAAGGATGCATCCCTTCGTCCATCGTTCTATCCTATTTTGACTATAGACTGCGTTGCATTGCCGGAGCAGTATATCGTCGAATTGTCTCGTCTTCCACACTTCTGGGGGGATCTCGTCTAGCCCCGCCGCTTTCCTATTTTTAATTCTTCTGAGAACCGAGTCTAGTTCTTCTTTGGTGAAAGGACCTAGTTTTACGTCTAATTGCTTACTAATAATTCTGGTGATTGGTTCATCCGTTAGTGGAGCTATCAAGGGAAAGGAATAGCGCCCTCCCCTACATCTCGGTGTAGTCGCTATTGAACAGGGAATTTTTCGGGTCATCCTCGACAAAGATTGCCAACATTTCTTACTTATATTTTACTCAGAGCCTCTTTGCTTTGCCAGCCGAGTTCGCTGGGGCTTTAGAATGTGCCGACTACATCTATGCAAAAGATCTTAGTTTAGGGTAAATTTCTGCAAGTCTGATTAAAATATACTGGATGATTATATTCGATGAAAAAGATGGAGTTTTACAAGTTAAAGAACCCCATTCCATCTAGTACCATGTTATCGAGATGCTTTACTGCAAGGATGATTGCTCCACTTCACAAAATAGATGGCATTATCATGAAGGAAAATCTAATGGACTTATCAAAGCAACATACTAAAAAATGGTCTATGAACAAAAATGAATCCGTTCGGGAGAAAGAGACGAACAAAATTCGCCAGGAATTTGAGAAAAAACAAATCACATAATTTAGGCCAGAAGACCAAACCGAATGATAATTAACAATAAATAATTAAATAAATAAATAAGAAATAAAAAAGAAAAAATAGAAAAGAAATAAGAGAACTAGTCGAATAGTCGATTTTGTTCCGTGGACCACTGAGTGAAATTTAAAAAAAAAAAAAAAAAAAAGAAGACAAAAAAAGAATGACAGACAAGTACTTAAACCTTGCCAGGAAATTGAAAAAACAAAACAAAACAAAACAAAACAAAAAAAACCGATTGAACATGAAGGCGACGGTTATACCAATTGTAATTGGCGCACTTGAAACGGTCCCCAAAGGTTTAGAAAAGTGGGGCTGGAAGAGTTAGAAATCGAAGAACGAACCGAGGCCATCCAGATTTCTGCATAGTTAAGATCAACCTGAATACTGAGAAGAGTCCTGGATACTGGAGGAGACAGGCAGTCACCCAGACTCCATTAAAAGATCATCAACTAACGCTGGTGTTAAAATCTCGCAACCAGAAACATAATTGCAATAATAATAAAAATAACCAGAACCAATAACAGAAGCGAAAAGAGCAACTATTCTCTGGGACTTTGCTATCCAAACTGATGGGAAAAATAAAGAGCCAGAGACCGGAGGTGCCCGTGGTGTAATGGTTTATCGTCGGAGGAAATGGACACGGCAACATGAGTTCAAATCCTGGACGAGACTGATTGCATTTCACATAGCACTAATACCCTTAGGAAAGGTATGAATCCAATTATTATCCCTCCAGCTATGGGTAAATAGTAGGGCAGACTGGGTTCTTCAGCTTTGGTGAGGCAACTAGCCTAGGAGAAGGAAAACTCTGAATTAAAACCTGTTAAACTTCGCTTAAAAATCGACCTTGTGTCATATCCTGCCCGAGCGGAGGGGTTGGTAAATATGAGAGACCGGATATGGTGTTTAAAGACGATAAACGGGAAACGTATTTTAATTGATGTGTCAGTATCAACAGATAATAACATATCAGTCAAAGAGTATGATGAAATTATGAAATATAAAGGCCTGGACGTAGAAAATGAAAGAATTTAGCACCTTAAAACTTACCATCGTGCCAGTAATAATGGGAGTACTGGGTATTATCATGAAAGAGAGAGAGATGAACAAATTAACAAGATACCTAGCAGTCTTACCCCAAATGAAATACAATCAATTGCATTTTCAGAACTGTTCATCTCCTTAGAAGAGTGCAATCAATGTGACAGCAAAAATTACACCCAATAGAGGCAGCAAAAAATATAAATACATAAAATACATACAGGGTGGAACGATAAAATTGTCGCCCTAAAAAAAGACATGATTCCATTTCCGTTTAATGAAAGCCGATTTTCTTTTTTTGTTGCAGACCATCAACAAGTTGGCCAGTTGTGTACAAATCCCAAGAGTGATAGAAGCCTTCTATTATGTCTTAAAGAGACATGATGTTCCACGAGCGAGATCGGAAATGCACCGCTGTACAACGCATGCTCTCTACCGATCCAAGTTATGACAATAGGACCATTGCCAGCCCCTTCAAAATGCAAATCCGGACGGTTCAACGCTTGAGGGTGCAGCTCAACGCATCGGACGACCCTTACGAGGTGGTGGAGCGGAAGGCCACATCATGCCACATCACATCTTCGAAGTCGGCTTGAAAGTCAACACCAAAGTGTAGCTGGATGTGCTGAAGAATGTGGTGATCCCCTGGTGCAATCAGGTGGCCGGTTGCCGGTGGCAGACCCTAAGTGTGGTAGCAGGACTCGGCGCTGGGCAACAAGTCCAAAGAGACCCAGGCTTGGCTGTTGAAGGATTGCTACGACTTTGTGACCTTCTCTCACTGGCCCCCTCCTCCCCCCACCTGAACTCGCTGGACTACTTCATTTGGTCATACGTCGAGAACATCACCAACATGACCTCCCACAACACCAAAGCCAGCCTGATCGCCGCCATCCGCCGAGTATTCGCCGAGCTCCTGCCGGCGCTTGTGGAAAAATGCATACTCCCAGTCCGGATCCGTATCGAGGCGGTCATTGACGCTGAAGCTCTACTACATAATCAAGTTACCTGAATTGATTTTTTCAATAAAAGTTTTAAAATAAAGCTGTAGAGTTGTTTTCTTTTGGACGACAATTTTATAGTTCCTCCCTGTACATACATATATACATATACATATGTATATATACATATATATATATATACATACATATATATATGCTTAATAAAAATATATACATATATATACATATACATATATATATACATATATATACATATATATATACATATATACATATATATATATATACAAATACATATACATATACATAATATATATATATATATATAAACATATACATATATACATATATATATATATACATAAAATACATATAGTCAGTATCTTTCCTCAAGCTAGGTCTTGGTTAAAGACCCGGTGAAGGATTGTATAAAAAACCAAAGTATAGCTAAAAATTGAATATAAAAATAATGCATAGGCTGAGTTGGAAATTGTGAAATGGGCTAAAATTTCACCATACAACCTAATAGGTGAATGCACAAATCAGAATCTGTGGCCCAGTCAGCTGGGCTGCAGAATGCTCCAACTGCATCTCTGCAGATGGGAAGGACTCCCTCAAAGAGTGTCCTTGATATGATACTAAACAATCTGATGGTAAGGCTCCAGTAATGCTGGAACGTTGAGGAATACGGAGTACCCCTTTATTGCCATCCCTCCCAGGTCCACTCTGGCTCAATGTGGTTGCATCTGATAGGATCCTATGGGTCAAATAGAACTAAACTCTGTACATATGCTAAACTGTATTGTTTGAAATAGAATTGCTTTGACATTTAACTGTGTGTAAATGAATAACAGATGTTTAATTGATTTGTTAGTGATGCATAACAATACTTGGAACCGTTTATCTTGAAATAGAACAGTTTATATGTATTTGAAATAAAACTATATGTATAAAAATGGATTTGGCATTAAATAACCTACAATGGTTGATATGCCATAAAGAAACCAAATGAAATTCTCTGTGATTTTGAGAGATAAACGTATCAGCCAACCTATGCCAGAAGACCATTTCTCGTTTGAATAAACAAGAAAAAGAACTGACACTCAGTGAATTTTATCGTTCGAGTAAACCACTGAGTGAAATTGAAGGAAGGCGAAAAGCTGGACAAATAACTGGACATTCCAACTGAAAAAGTTATGAAACAGAAAGGTGACCATATTTACCAACCCCTCCACTCGGGCAGGATATGACACAAGGTCAATTTTTAAGCGGAGTTTAACAGGTTTGAATGCAGAGTTTTACTTCTCCTAGACTAGTTGCCTCACCAAGGCTGAAGAACCTAGTCTGTCCTACTATTTACCCATAGCTGGAGGGGGAATAATTGGATTCATACCTTTCCCAAGGCTATTAGTGCTATGTGAAATGCAATCAGTCTCGTCCAGGATTTGAACTCGTGTCGCCATGTCCATTTCCTACGACGATAACCATAACACCACGGGCACCTCCTTAACAGAAAGGTGACAGTGACACAAATCATAGTTGAAACATTTGGAAGTTTTCAAGAACCAGGAAAAGATACTTGGTGAACTAGAGATTAGAGTTAGAATCGAGGCAATCTACGATACTTTGAAGAGAGGACTGAGTAGATTTGATTTCATTCAGAGTTCAGTGAAAAACCACTGGTTTCTACTGATGTGAAAAAAAAACTCACAAAGAATTATAATGCTTCATTGAAAAATAAAATTGAATTTGCTATTTACATGACTAATTTATAACAATAACAGAATAATTTATGGAGCGGAATGATCGAAGATGAAGTGAGAGATGAGTTGGAGGTATTTTTGTTTTTTTGCGTTTCCGCTTACTCCAGTAGCCTAGTCGAAAATGTAACTATTACGAAAAATGATTAAACAGTTCTATTTGACCCATAGATGGAACCCTAACAGGTACTACCTCTACAGGACAGAGTGGACCCGGGAGTTATGGCAATAAAGGAATACTCCACATTCCTCAAAAACTCCAGGACTGGAGCCTCACCATCAGACAGTGTCATATTCAAAACACTCGCTGGGAGGGCGTCTTAACTTTCTACGGAGATGATGTCGGCATATTCTTTAGCGAAAAAGGGATCCGAATTCAAGTCTTTATTATTTTCTTCGATATACGCTGTTAGTTGCTTGTTGAGTTTGTTGAAAAAAAAAGGAAGAAATAAAATACAAGGCAAGTTTAGATAATAATAATAATAATAATAATAATAATAATAATAATAATAATAATCCACTAGGAATTGTGCAGGAAATTTAAATTTGACCATACGAACAAATGGCATGTACACAACCCAGAATCTCTTCCGTAGAATGAGACGCACAAACTCCTCTTGGATTTTGAGATACAAACGGATCACCGAATCTTGGCCAGACGACCACACTTTATAACAATCAATAAAAAAAAGAAAGAGAACTTGCTGAATTATCGACTTTGCTCTTTCGGCTGACCACCAAGTAAAATTGAAAGCAAAAAAGGATAAATACATGGACCTTGCTCGAGAATTGAAAAAAATTGTGGAACATGAAAGTGATGGTTATACCAATTGTAATTGGTGCTCTTGGTACAGTCAACAAAGGATTGGTATAAGGACTGGAGGCCTTGGAAAGAAGAGGACGAGTGGAGAACATCCAAACTACGGCGTTATTGAGAACGGCCAGAATATTGAGGAGAATCCTGGAGACTTGAGGAGACTTATTGTTACTCAAACTCCGGGGAGAAACCATCGGCTAAGGTGGATGTGAAAAACTCGGAAATAAGTAAAATAATAATAATAATAATAATAATAATAATTGACGTCTATCGTTTCTTTTCGATACTATTTTGTTTACACGGAGAGAATAAGTATTTGTTTCCTTATTTAATTATATGATTTTATAAAAAGGTTGTCGCGTCGACTTCTAGCTTCTCTAGGCGCAAAGTCTTTAACATCCAAAGACCACTATTCTGCTTATGGTGAAAAAATTGAAAAAATAAAAACATTCAAAAATCATTATATAAAGATCTATCTTGACTGCCATTCAGGATATTCACAAGACTGAAACAGAAGGCAATGAATGAAAAAATCCGTAAACAATGCTACAAAGACCCAACTAATGTAAATAGCCGCGACTCAAAAGATATTTTTATGGATAATTCGGTACACGACAAACGTAACAAAAAGAACAGAGACCTTTTTTTCTCAATATCAAGGAGTTAGAAAAGTTGGTTTATGATTCCTTATCATTCAATATTCGCAGAGTAACCGTCATAAACGATAACATTATTTGCTATGGGATCTGTACTTCGACTGAGTTGGCCTAGTCGGCTGCGGCTACAGAATACACCGATTGCATCTCAGCATAGTACTTAGACTCTCCCAATGAGTGTCCTAGCTATGACTAAACGATATGATAGTCAGGCTACTGTAATGCTGAAGCTTTAGGGAATGAGGACAACCCCTTTATTGCCATCGTTCCCTGATCTAATTCGGTGGTGCAGAGTAGTAGCACCTGATAGGTTCCTATCTTTTGGTAAAATAAAACTGACTTGTGTACTTATGCTAAACTGAATTGTTTGAAATAGAACTGTTTATATGAATAAAATGGATTTGGCATTAAATAATCTACAATGCTTGATAGGCCATAAAAGCCAACCAAATCAAATCATATATATTTAATATACATGATTAAAGAGGATTTGGCATTTAATAACCTACAAGGGTTGATATGGCATAAAACCCAATCAAAACAAATCATGTATATTTAATATATATGTATAAAGAGGATTTGGCATTAAATAACCTACAACAGTTGATATACTTTAAAATAAAAGTAAAACATAGTAAACTTCAGCTTGGGTTGAAATCTTCGTAAATCATTCGAGTTAACAAAAGAAAGAAAGAAATAAAGAAAGAAAAGAAAACGTGGGGCGGAGGGAAGAGGGAAAAAGAAAATTTATTAAGTAGGAAAAAACACATTGCAGAGAAGAAATATGACTGATATTTAAAAAATTAGTATGAATGGAAGAAGAAAGCATATATATATATATATGGAGGTAGATAGAGAGATAGAAACGACAGCAGTAATTTGTTTATTTGTTTTAATGTCATATCAACCATTGATGGTTATTTAATGCCAAATCCTATTTCAACACACACACACACACACACACACACATATATATATATATATATGATTTTTCGGCAGAGATCATTTGTTTGTACACAATTACATGGTTTAAAGTATTGCTATTTAACACAAGTAATTCTATTAAATATTAATAATAATCAATAGTAAAAGATTGAAAAGTTCCATTTGAGCCATTGATGGGACACTAACAGGTACTACAACTCCAGGTCAGAGTCAATCTGGGAGTAATGGCAATAAAAGAGTACTCCACATTTCCTGAAGCTCTCGGACTGGAGTCCCACAATCAGATTATTTTGGGTCATATCCTTGACAAGCATTGGAGTGGGGGTGTCTTAGCCCTCTGCTGGAATACAGTCGGTGTATTCTACAGCCTCAGCCGACTAGGCTGACAGGTCTAGTATCTAATGCAGATGCAAGCACAATATCAGGAAAAATAACTGAACACTTATTCGTCGAAAACAACAGATGGGTCTATTCCACTGAGACACTTCATTATAGTCAATTTCTTTGATGAAACTGAATATGCCTAAACCCTTCCTCCTCCACCCGCTTCCACTTTCTTTTCCGTATTTCTTTTTCTTTTAGATCACTAAAATTAATTCCACTTCCACCAGATGAAAAATCTCTAATGAAACCTGACACATTTGACTCCATGAACACAGTTATAGTCAAAACTAAAAATCCTTACCAACATCACTTAAACCTACAATAACCTCCCTCTCTATTTCTCCCCTTACTTGTCTTTAGACCTTCTCCCTCCTCCTTTTATACCTTTATTTTCTTTATTTTATACCTTTATTTTCTCCGTTATCTTATCTATTTCCTCATTTGCTTAAATGTAGAAAAACAAAAAAAAAATGTTTAGTCTGAGGATGTTCTTGGAATAAAAGAATGAAATATCACTACTAGTAATCTTTTGTAAGTGTTTGATCCATCCATCTTTCCACTTATTTTATCATCTTGTCAGATTCACCACAATCTATCATTTTAAGATATATATATATATATATGTATATATATATGGAGAGAGAGAGAGAGAGAGAGAGAGAGAGAGAGAGAGAGAGAGAGAGAGAGAGAG
>OY757910.1:34374403-34491903 GCA_963585895.1 Sepioteuthis lessoniana | reverse complement strand
CGTGATGGGAGGCAGGTGGCCTTGCAGTTGGTGTCTTGTGGGGTGTTGCCGCCAGGACTTGTTCAAGATTGCTCGCAGCAACCTGGTTAAATTGTCATGATAAAATTATTTCGGCAAAGAATATCATTATACTCTTCGTCTCATCAGATGACTTTACATATTTAATTTGAGGTTGAAAAACAGCAAATATGGTTGCTAGTTGGTTGTTTGATTTTTATGGCATATCAAACTTTGTATGTTACTTAATGCCAATTCTATTTTATAGAAATAACAAGTTCTATTTCAAACAATTCAGTTTAGCATGAGTATACAGTTTAATTGTCAAAAACGTTTCTATTTCAAGCTATTCAGTTTAGTCAAGCCGTTCTATTTCAACCAATTCAGTTTAGTATAATCATAGCTCTGTCCACACATAGTTAAATGTGAAAACTGTTCTATTTCAAGTTATTCAATTGAGCATGGGTACGTAGTTCCCGTAAATTGACCCATCCTTATTTAAACATAGCCTACATTTTTCGTAGCAGGTGGGATATTTTGAATAATGTAAACTTGTAAATCTAACTATTATCTCCATGTCTTCACCCACCGAATATATATATATATATATATATATATATATATAAGCTTGTGGTTGGTCCAACGAGAGAAAAGTAAATAGTCAAAAATAAATAGGTCCACAAATAATTTTCAAGTTTGGTATTTAGGGTTTCTCATTTTTAATCCGTATATTTCTGCTACACGTGTTTCAGACATTTCAGTCCACTTCAGGCAGTTATGTAGCGTTTGAATTTTGGTTAAAAGTTAAGACTTTTTTATAGTAAAATTATTTTGATTGGTTGTTTTGATTTTGTTTAATTCCAAATTTGCTTCTGTGAATGTTCCATTGGGGTTAGTTGTCTGTAAAGATTTTTGGTTGTTTTTAGCGACTTTTTTTGTTATTTCCCTTCTTTTTACTTCAATGCTATGTAAATATGTGGTTGTTTTTTTAAGTGTTTGAACATTAATATGTATGTATTCTCAATGTGTGCTTATGTGTGTGTGTGTGTATGTGCTCACGCATATATATATATATATATATATATATATCTTATGCATTCATACACCAGTACGCACATATATTTTGAATGGCATTGGATGGGTTTAATGTGTGTGAGAATGTAATTGTCTCCATACATAGATGTGTACGAACCGAGTTCAAATCCTGGACAAGGCTATTTGCATTTCACATAGCACTAATAACCTTGGGTAAGGTATGGATCCAACTATTCTTCCTCCAGATATAGGCAAATAGTCGGACAGAGAAGGCTCTATAACCTTGGTATGGTTGTTGGTCTAGAAAGAAAACTCTGAATTACAACATGTTAAAATCCTCTTTAGAATTGACATTGTGCCGCATCCCACACTTGCAGAGGGGTAGGTAAATACATAAATAGATATCTGCATGTGTTTTTAAGTTAGCCAATGTGTATATATGTTTGTGTATGCGTGTGTGCGATTGTCTTTCTGTGTGTGTGTGCGTGTGTGTGTGTGAGAGAATGTAGTTAGGCCCTAGTGAATGTTTGTTTAGCTCAATCGATGAAGTTTTGGGTTTTTTTTTTTTTAGCATTTAATATAAAGAAAACTTCACGTTCAACAAAAAATTCAAATTCGGCTCGATTGCCTCGACTTCTGGACTTATACTGAAATGCCCGAAACACGTGTAGCAGAAGTATATGGATTAAAAAATTTTAAAATTAATTTTCAAACTTATATATATATATATATATATATATATATATATGTATTGTATAAGATTTTTGGTTGTCACTATTTTCCATGGATTAAATATATATATCTAAAATATATTTATTATTTATTTTATATATATATATATATATATATATATATATATATATGTGTGTGTGTGTGTGTGTGTGTGTTAGTTTAGCTCATTCGATGAAGTTTTGGTTTCTTTTTTGGGGGAGCATTTACTATAAAGAAAACTTCACGTTCAACAAAAAATTCAAATTCGGCTCGATTGCCTAGACTTCTGGACTTATACTGAAATGCCCGAAACACATGTATCAGAAGTATATGGATTAGAATTTTTTAAAAAATTAATTTTCAAACTTATATATATATATATATATATGTTATTGTATAAGATTGTTGGTTGTCACTATTTTCCATGGATTAAATATATATATATATATATATATATATATATATATATATATATATATATATATATATATATATATATGTTAGTTTAGCTCAATCGATGAAGTTTTGGTTTCTTTTTTTTTTTTAGAGCATTTACTATAAAGAAAACTTCACGCTCAACGAAAATTCAAATTCCGCTTGATTGCTAAGACTTCTGGACATATACTGAAATGCTTGAAACACGGGTAGCAGAAGTATATGGATTAAAAATTAAAAAATAAAATAAAATTTCAAACTTATATATATATATATATATATATATATATATATATATATATATATATATATAAAGGTATCGTGTCATCATTGGTAGGTGCATAGTGACTTAGAACTCAGAAAAGATATGTCATAAAGCATTTAAATCACTCATACATTTAATATGTTTATAACAAAGAAAGCAACAAAATCTAGAATTAATTTTTACCGATGAAATGATATAAATCTATAAATAAAAAAAATCTATCTATTTGTGGAACTCTTCACAGTTCTTGATAAGTTAGTACGAAAAAGCAAACGCAGTTCTTCAGTTCTTTTTAGGCCCGCTGTTTAAATATCATATACATTCGATAGATGAAATTTGAATTTGATATTTTTTCTAAACTTATTGCTTTGTATTTAAGTATAAATACTATTTTTGAAAATTCTTAGTTTTCTTTGAGAAGAAAAGTCTGGAAATGTTTCAAACAAAGGTGAGCCTTTTTAAAAGTTCTTTTTTTAAATGTAAACAAAATCAACTTTGAAATATGAAAAAAAAATTACCTATTTAATTCTTTGCTTTTTTTTATTGTAAAGATAAATTTTTATTTCTAAGCTTCTTTTTTTTATTGACCCTAACTATGATGTTACATTTTTTGAATGATAAAGAATGAAAAATAAGAAATAAAAATTAAACAAAAACATTGTATATAGATTACTCAAAAACTAATTGTTAAACAAATACTGTTCATATTTCTTAGAACAAAATATATTAAATTTCAATTGATTTAACTCAGTTTTTTAAAAAAGAAATAAACTATTTATATAATAAACGTTTACTTTTCTTGCCCAGTCGGCTGGGGCTGTAGAATACACCGACTGGGGTAACCACCCCCACAACGAGTGTCCTGGATATGACACTAAACAGTCTGATGGTGAGGTCCTAGTAATGCTGGGGCCTTGGAGAATACGAAGCACCCCTTCATTGCCATTGCTCCCAGGTCCACTCTGGCCCGGCGTGGTAGCACCTGATAGGGCCCTATCTATGGGTTAAATAGAACTAACGGAATACTTATGCTAAACTGAATTGTTTGATTAAACTGAATAGCTTGAAATAGAAATGTTTTCGTCAATTAAAACATACTTACATTTAAACTGTGTGCTTATGCTATACTGAATTATTTGAAATAGAACTGTTTTTTGACATTGAAACTGTATTTACACTAAACTGAATTGTTTAACATAAAAATGTTTTGACGTGTAAACAAAATCTGTGCTTATACTAAACTGAATTAGCTGAATTAGAACTGCATGACTAAACTGAATAGCTCGAAATAGAAATGTTTTTCGCAATTAAACTGTACTTACATTTAAACTGCGTGCTTATGCTAAACTGAATTATTTGAAATTGAACCGTTTTTGACATTGAAACTGTACTTACATTAAACTGAATTGTTATATATAACTGCTTGAATAGTTTGAAATAGAAATGTTTTTCACAATTAAACTGTGTACTCATGCTAACTTGAATTGTTTTAAATAGAACTGATTATTTACATGAAAATGGATTTGGCGTTAAATAACTTACAAAGGTTGATATGCTATAAAACCCAACAAACCAATACTTTTCCACCTAAAATAAGAACACATTTTTAATTCTTAGCCTCTGTATATCGTTACACATTTAGCGTAAAAAAGTAACTAAATTGATTAAATACATATTTTTCAATGAAATTCAAAAAGCAATTAAAAACTAAATTTGAATTTTGTCATTTTTAAAGTCTTTAGAAAAATAAAATTTTATTAATGTTTCTAACAACTCGCAATTTTTGGGTTACATTTTTAAAAAAATATTTTAAATGTAAACAAAAAACAAAAGAAAATTTCTAAAATATAACAATTTTGTAATACCAGAATTCTTACATTCTTTTGTCCTTAAATTCTTAGAGGGTGAAAAATATATTTGAATTAAAACTCTGCTGCTTTTTTTAACATTATTAGCTAAAATTTTTTGCTTCTCAACATTAATTGTAAAAAAGAAAAGATTAACGTAGACCCCCCAAAAGTTTTTTAAATCATGTAAATATTTAAAACCTTTTACCAGTATAGAGTTTCATATTTTTGAATATTATTTTAAATGTTGTGACGTGGTATGCCACCGAGAGAGGAAAAGTAAGATTTAATTTCCCCTACCCTTTGTGTTTGAAATAACGAGTCCCAAAACTGACCGTTAAAAGGGAGATATGAACGAAAGTCAAATTAGTCACACTCCATGATCTATAACGAATCCAGATCAGAATGAAAGCTAAGGGCTGTCTGCACTCCATGACCTGTGACCGGTGGACGGAGAAGGGAGTGTAGGTCATTGAGTAGCATGGCCGGATGAGGTGGTGGAGGAGGAAGGAGCCAAATGATTGGCCGAAGCCTTTAGCGCCGAAAATAGTATCTTTTCGTCAGAGGAAATTTGGAAAAGGCTCTTTAGTTTTAGGACATAATTCGGCGTGAAAAGATGTGCTGATTTATTAGCCAAAACTCTGGGTCGCACGCCCGCTAAAAGAATCTTTAGTTCTGGACAGAAATTGGCAAGAGATGGACTCCATGTTAGCCAAGCTCCGGGGAAAGAGTAGAATAGAATCTTTGGACAGAAGATAGCAAAAAATACCTTCCGCCTGATTCTAGAGAAATGCCACCCGCCCGTAAGAGAAAGGAACATGAGAAGTAAACCCTTTGAAAAAGATAATGTCACGTGATGTCCCTCTGAGACGGTTGTAGTATGATTACTACTATCCTCCAGTTGGAATTAACAGTAGCAAGCCATCAGAGAATGACCGTTAAGGCTTGATAGTAAATTAGGTCAAGCTATCTGTCCTCAGTAACCTGACTTGTGTGACATCTAGTAGCCCTAAGAGATCGCCCGACCAGGGGGAGGAAGAGAGAAGCCAAGTGATTGGCTTGGACCCTAAAACAGAAGTGGCGCCTTCTTTCCGTCAGCGAAAAAACAAAAAGAAAAAGTTAGTTGTTGGACAGGGCTCATGGCAGACGGAGCCAAAGCCAGTACTCCGGGTAGAAGAAGACATAAAAATATTTCGGATTGAAGAAGCCATTTTCTTCAAGCCAGTGTTAAAGATAAAGTCTATTAGCCCGTAAAAGAAGAAAGATTCTCCACGGAACTCCATCAAAGAAATAAGATAAGTACCCTTGGGACTGTTTCTCCTTATACCCAATTTTGTATACTCTCTCTCTCTCTCTCTCTCTCTCATTTTGAAGGAAAACGAAAGAAAAGAAAAGAAGAAAGACATTTATGTTCATGGACTGTTCATTTATTATATATTTGACACTTTGACGGTGTATATCTATGTGTAGTAAAAGGTTCATGCATTTTAATGTTACCACGTGGTCTAAGTTGTTATTTGTGGCGTCTGCTACGAATTTGTTACTTCATGCTTCCTTTTCAGCTTCTGTTCGCCTTATGTTATCTTGCTTAAAATTGTCCTATAAATTCCTTTAAAATATCACACGAGAAACCGGAGTTGCCGACTACTACAATATAATATTATTACGTCTAAACCTAGAGGTCCATATCTTCCATTGTCTAGGGGAGGAAGACTAGCGACCTGGTGGGTGTGTGTATGGTGTGAAATTTGGAACCCCTTGCCAGCGGCGGTCAGTCTATCCCTAAATTAATCCCCCACATAATATGCCAGTTCTTATATGCCTGAGAAAAAAACTCAGAACGAGGACTTATTCTACAAGGGATCAAGTGCCAACCTGCCCTGTCTTCACACGTGCGAAGATAAAGCCCCGTTTTGGGATAAAAGTAAATCTTTCGCGTCACAATAAGTACATCTTAAAACTGTTTTTCCTTCTAAACTTCCTAAATATTGGAAATTACATATATAGATAAAGAAAAGGAAAGAAGAGACTGAAAAGATTTGTTTCGTCCACCGTAAATGAACGAGTGGACTTAGATACTCCCTCAAGTAAAAGAAAGAAAAGTATAAAGAAAAGAAAAGAGAAGAAAGAAAGAAGAAAGAAAGAAAAGAAGAAAGGGAGACATTTGTGTTTAAGACTGCTGATTTAATATAGCCGGCACCTTAAAAAGAAAGAAAGAAAAGAGGAAGGTATTGTTTCTTAAATCTCATAACTCTTTGTTTGGTCCTCACTTATTAAAATTTTGTTACAGTTTAAATGTTCCCTTATGTTGAAATCTATTCGTTATGTTGTTTATCTATCGAGTTGCCTTCTTTTGAACATTATCTTTTTCAGCTTCATATCGCTTTAATTTGTTCTTACTAAATGTCTTATTCGCCTTAAAAACATTACAAGGGAATTTTGGAAATTTGACTACAGTTAAATATATTTTGTTTTAACTTAGAAGTCCATACTTTCCGTTATCCGAGGGGGTAGAAAACGAAGGACTTGGTGGGGTATGTGAACATGAAATTGGAATCCCCCCTTGCCAACGTCGAGATGGGTCTAGCCCCAAATTAATCCCCATATTATTTGCCAGTTACCTTATGCCCGAAACAGGAGTCTTGACAAGGACATATTTTGCGAGGGGTCAAGTGGTAGTCTGCACCGACGTCACACGTGCGTAAAATAAACACTCGTCTTGAGATGAATATTTGTGCGCCGTCACAATGTAAACAAAGAAAATATTAAAATGAATAAAAGAATACTTTTCATTTGTACCAATACCTGAAATAAAAAAGGACAATTCTTTTAAATTTAGTTTACTCCTATCTTTTCACTTTCAATTTCACTCATTGGTGTTACTAAAATTATTTTTGTCCGGTCAGAGACCGGGTACTTCTTCTAATATATATATATATATAATAAAAATAAATGGAAAAGTGGATAAATCAAACATTTACAACGGGTTTACTTGTAATATTTCGTTCTTTATTCAAGAAAGAACTTCCTCGGAATGAATTAAGAACGAAATATTCCTACTAAATCCGTTGTAAGTGTTTGATTTATCCACTTTTCCACTTATTTTCATCATCTTGTTAGATTAACCAAAATCTACCATTTATTTCTTTCTCTCTCTCTCTCTATATATATATATATACACCCCTGGACAAAAATATTAGACCACCCTCAAAAACGAAGAAAAAGATATTGTTTTCAATTTTTAGATTATAAAAATCCAGTATATGAAAGATAAGGTTAACTGACGTTTAGATTTGAAATAGGAAGAAAATTCAATTAATTTTTTATATTTATATTAGCATTTATGCTAAATTTTAAAATTTTGTTTTGACATAATATAAGACCAACCAATAAACTAAAGAAAAAAAGACTTAGTTTAATTGAAAATTTTATTACATCTAGTCTACGTAATATAAAAGCTATTACAACTGTAATGCTTAAGATACTAAAAACATAAATGGCTAAAGGAACTAAATTATCTGAATTTGAGAAAGGCGAGATTGCAGCTCTGAATAGAGTCGGAAAATCTCTGAGAGAAATTTCGAAGACCTTCGGACGCAGTAAAAGCGTTTAACTGCAATTACTTGAAAAGTCCAAATAAGTATGGAACAAGAAAACTGACTGGTAGGCTAGAAAAATTTAAGAGAAGAATTGTTCGCGAAGTAAAAAAAGAAAACTTTGTCAACATAAAAAAATACCTAGTGGATGCTCCTTGCAGCACTAGAACAATTAGAAGGCCTTTAAACAACGAAAAAAATGAGGATAAGAAAAGAATTCATCGTCCAAGGTTAACTATGCGACACAAAGAGAAACGACTGGAATATGCTTGTCAATATCAAACCATGTGTGCTAAAGAATGGCAAAAAGTTGTTTTCTCGGACGAAAAGAAATTTATTTTAGACACTCCAGAGGGCCTTCAAAAGTACTGACACAAAAAAATTTTTCCAAGGGGAATTACTCAACAAAACATAGTGGAGGAAGATATCTTATGATCTGTTGGGGGTTTCACGTCTTCAGGAAAACTTAAACTACAATTTATCAGTGGTCGAGAAAAAACCGTAGAGTATGTGAAGATGCTAAATCCTTCATCTCTCGCACAAGAAGGGCGTCGTCTATGTGTAGAGAAATGGATTTTTCAGCAAGATAATGCTGCTATCCACAATGTATTAATAACAAAGAAGTACTAGCTTGACCAAAAAATAAGTTCTTCTTGACCACCTAGTGTGAGCGTGCTCTCCAGACCTCAATGTCAGAAAATTTGTGAGGATTGATTGTTGCAAAAGTTTATGAAGACGGTCGACAACTCACAGCAATTTCTGAACTCAAAAACGCAATCTTAGACGCATGGGAAAAATACCTTCGGTTTAACTTCAGAAACTAGTCGATAGTATGCCTAGCCGAATTTTTGGGGTTATCAAAGCTAATGATGGACCTATCATTAAAAATTTCAAATAAAAAATTACCTTTATATTCTATAGTTCTACTCATCAGTCTTATATTTATGTCAAAACAAAATTTAAAGATTTAGCATAAATGATAATATACATATAAAAAGTGAACTGAAATTTCTTCATATCTTAAATCTGATTGTCTTTATGCCTTATCTTTCATATATCTGATTTTCATAATCTAAAAATTGTAAACATTTTTCTTCGTTTTTAAGAGTGTTCTTATCTTTTTGTCCAGGGGATTAAATATTTATATATATATATATATATATATATGTGTGTGTGTGTGTGTGTGTGTGTGTGTGCAGTTAAGCTGAAAAGTTCATATAATATCATCATATCTGCTGTTGAGTTTTTTTACCTATGGTATCAAAGCACTGCAACACTGATAGAAGTGTGTATACCTCAAGAGGTGCTATAACAAAAAATAACCCACTTGGTTACAATCCAAGAGAGTTGTTTAGTCAGTCGATAAACTTTTTAGCCGACCCTCGTATATCACTCTTTTTCTCAGATTACTGCATACCTTGGATGTTCCACACTGTCTGTAAGGCGAGAAGATCATACTTTTTAATTAATTTCCTCAAATTTAGAACATATATATATATATATGGAGGGAGGGTGAAGTGAGAGAGAGAGAGGGAAAGTCAGACAGAAAAAGAAAGTTTCCTATTAATCACTGCTCTTTATTGACACAGAGAGAGAGAGAGAGAGAGACAGAGACAGAGACTGAGAGACAGAATTATCGCTTCAAAAATGAAACACCTGCAAAATTTTTCATTTTTTTCTTTCTATAAAAAAAATCCCTATAGGCGTCCGGCATTTTTGTAAGTATTCCATTACTGTAGCCATTTCATTCGGCTTTGTAATTTTTTTTCAAGTTTCTAGCGTACCATCTCATTTCCTTCATTCAGCAGCTTAATCCTAATCTGGTTTTATATCGGTAGGATAATGATTTTGAACATTTTTACTGAATAAAAGATTTTTACAAGTTTTGTAAAATTGAAATTTATTTTGGTCGAGGAAATCTGTTCCCTTCCACGTGGAGAATTCCTGGTAAATAATCAAGTCGAAGCTGATTTCAAGAACATTCAGTAAAAAGATTCATTATTTACTTTCCATCTACAATTAAACATATTCGATCCTTCATCTTTAAGAACGTCTTTAGCAAAATAAAACAAATATTCGATTCTAATTGTATAGCACTGATTATCAAATTTTCTATGTTAGTAGACGTAGATATTGGACGAATCTGTAGTCGTTTCCCTTCCCTTGGGAAAATCATGAATCCACCTATTCTTTCTTCTAGTGAATAGTTTTTCTCTGTATAAGTAGTAGGGCAGAGTGTGTTCTTTAGACTTAGGAGAAGATCAACTCTGAATTCAATCTAGCTGGGCTCCACATAAAAATTGACCTTCTGTGGCATCCTGGTAATAGTGGATGGGTTGGGTATATATATTCTATGTATATATATATATATATATTAATCTTTATATCTAATCTATAATTCTGTTGGTGCGAAAAAAAAAAAAACAAATTATACAATTTGCAAATTCTACAAACTGATATCTGGGAAAAAAAATTCAGTAAAAAAAACGAAAAACACACGTGCTACTTGAAAATAATCAAGATGCACGTATGTCTAGTCAAAAGAAAAAACACTGACAGAATTACCTTAGCTAAAACGTAATGAAGTGCTCAATATATGAGATAGATCTAATATTATGAAAATGATTCCAACATAGTCAAGAGTTAGTCTACCTTGTTTTCATCAAACGGCTCTTCAGGATCACACCAGTGCGATCCAGAAGAGCCGTTAGGTGAAACCTAGGTAGATCAGTTTTGGCCATGTAGGAACTATTGACCGATAAAATGAAACGCAGTTTCTTCCAAGCAGCGGTTGTATCGATACTACTATATGGATACACTACTTGGACGCTAACTAAACGGCTGAAGAAGAAACTAGACGGCAATTACACAAGAATGTTGAGAGCAATATTGAACAAATCCTGGAGACAACATCCCACAAGACACCAACTATAAGGCCACCTGCCTCCCATCACGTAAACTATACAAGTTAGACGAACCAGACACACAGGACACTGCTTGAGAAGCAAGGACGAACTCATCAGTGATGTACTACTATGGACCCCCGCATATGGCCAAGCAAAAGCAGGTCGTCCAGCTCGAACATACATACAGCAGCTATGTGAAGATATAAGGTAACCCTGAAGACCAGTCAAAAGCGATGAACGATTGGAAGAAGTGGAGAGAGAGGGTCAGAGATGTCCATGCCGGCGGCACGACATGATGATGATGATAAACACACACATACACACACACTCACAGAGAAGAAAATAAAAGGCAGTTAACACTCAAAATTCGACAGTATAACTAATCTATACACATATCGAGAAACAATTCTCCACACACAAATTGACCCAGAGTAAAACAACCATAAACCTTATGGCGTATCGAATATCAAAGACTAATTAGAGGAAAGGAAGTACACCTATAAAAACATACAAAACATGCTTTTGGAAAAGGAAGAGAATAAAGAAAATTAAAAAAAAAAACAAAAAAAAAAACGTAAGAAGGAACCAGCACCTGAAGAAAATCTATCACAGAATTGAAAAGGACAAACAACCATATCAGGGCGGTGGCCACGATATAAATCAAAGAAGACACCGGTCAAAATCATTGAAGACTCTCCGATGATAGCAAGAAGCTACAAAAAGAGCAAAATAAAAATAAAAAATATATGTATCTCCTTATGGACCTATTTATTTTAAAATATTCTCAGCTTGGACCATTAAGAAAAACTTATATATATATATATATATATATATATATATATATATATATATATATATATTTCCACTAATTTGATGGCAATTACATGGTTCCAAGTAACTAATAATAATAATTATCAGAAAAATTATTGTTTCAGGTAAACATTTACACGCATAATTTGCACAGTTATATCGTACGGGCAGGAGGCGAAACACGATCAATTTTTTAAGCGGAGTTTAACAGGTTTGAATTCAGAGTTTTCCTTCTCCTAGACTGGTTGCCTAACCAAGGCAACATACCCCAGACGGTCCTACTATTTACCAATAGCTGGAAAACCCTTTCCAAAGGGAAAACCCTTTCCAAAGGGTATTAGCGTTATGTGAAATGCCTTAAGCCTCGTCCAGGATTTGAACTCGTGATGACGTGCCCATTTTCTGATACGATAACCATTACACCACGAGCACTTCCCCACACAAGTATCGCATCAACTATTCCTATCTAATATTATTATTATTATTATTATTATTATTATTATTATTATTATTATTATTTCCTATCTGATACTAATAATTTTCAAATGAATCTATTAGATCGATAGATGAGATTGTAACAGGTCTAATCAATCCAAGTCAGGGTCAACCCGAGAATAATGGCGACAGAGTCGGACTCCAAACTCCCGATTGCCCAGTCAGCTGGGGCTGTAGAATACACTGACTGCACCTCTGCAGAGGGGTAAGACCCCCCCTCTAATGAGTGTCCTGATATGACACTAAACAATCTGATGGTGAGGTTCCAGCAGTGCTGGAGCTTTGGGGAATGCAGAGTACCCCTTCATTGTCATCGCTCCCAGGTCCACTCTGACCCGGAGTGGTAGCACCTGATAGGGCCCTATCTATGGGTTAAATAGAACTAACAGCATACTTATGCTAAAATGAATTGAGTAAACTGAATAGCTTGAAATAGAAACGTTTTTGATAATTAAACCGTACTTACACTTAAACTGCGTGCTCATGCTTAACTGAATTATTTCAAATTGAACTGTTTTTCGACATTAAAACTGTACTTACACTAAACTGAATTATTACATATAACTGCTTAAATACTTTGAAATGGAAATGATTTCGACAATTAAACTGTGTACTTATGCTAAACTGAACTGTTTTCAATAGAACAGATTATTTACATAAAAATGGATTTGGCGTTGAATAACCCACAAAGGTTGATATGCCATAAAACCAAACAAACCAAACCAAACCATCCAAACTCCCGAGAACTTCAAAACTGGTGCCTCACTATCGGATACAGTTTAGTGCGATACCCAAGACAATGTACATGACGTAAAGAATCTACTCACTCGGTCACTGTAAGTACAACGATCTATGTGGTCTTTAGGGTCGAAAGGAGGCCGGAAGAGTTGGGGTACCTAATGAGAATCCAACTCATTTACAATGGTCTGTTAATCTCGCTAGCAATTACACCACGAGAGACGCCTACATAATTATCATTTCGAAACTTTTTGTTTAGTTTAGGGTGTATTTTATGCGAAAAAAAATAATCTGAAGATCTAAGTAACATATCGTTCGTAACTGAAGAAAACTAATCAGAAATATTTTATTGTGTTTTTTGCTGTATAAGATGACTATTTTTTCGAATCGCTGGTGAAAAATGTGCATCCATTTTAGACACAGGATCAGATAGAGACATATTTTTAACGCCACGTCATGATTGCTTTTACGACAGTGAGGAACAATTGATAAATAAAAAAGCTTCTGGTGATAGCTAAACTGACGTCTCATTTTGCTCCGAAGGAGCTGTGTTCTACGTATCAGCTGCTTTACCAACTATGTTACAAAAGTAGTGATGGCAGGACCGAAGTGTAATAATTTCCATAAGACCGTTCAGTAACCTGTCTCTGATTGGTCTCTGTCGTGTTTATTGTTTTATTTACGCACTAATTCGTATTTTTACTTATTTGTTTTAGATTCTAAAAAATTTTCTGTTAATTAGTCTCTGATCCGGATTTTCTAGAATGTTCTTATTCTATGTTTTTTGCTGATTGGTTGAAAAATATAAAAATGTATCTTTAATGCTAATGTGGTTTTGATCCAAAATTTATAAAATGTTCTTATGTATGTTTTTGCTGATTATTTAAGTCTAAAAAAATGTGTGTTCTATAATTCTTCATTTTTTTCCGTTCTAGCTACTTTTTACGATACACCACTCAAGACATCACTTCCACGACAGCAAGGTAAAGAGTGAATTTGAAATAAGAATAAAAGAATAACCGGGAGGATATTGCTCTTACACGATCCTGGTTTTCATCAAAATCTCCTGATTTAGAAGTATCACGAATGACTTTATACCTTTTTCCAAATTAGGACTGGCGCGTGTACAAGTCAAGACTGCTGTCTGGATGTCTAGGTATTTTGATTTCATCACACACACACACACACACACACACACACACACACATATATATATATATATATATATATATATATATATATACTTCCCTGCGGGTGTTGAGCACTCTTACAAAGGAATTACCAGTTGCAACTGGAGTATTGCAAAGCTCTCTCAATAAACTGAGCACTCCGTAACCATTAGACGTATATATGTAAACAAATCAAAAGGGATACATATACGTTAAAATCCCTTCGCTTACGCTGAGCAGTAGAATATCCGGCTGGCGTGAAGTCAACCAGATTTCGATCCCAGTTTCAAGCATCTCGCGTGTGTAGCCACATTGATGAGTTGTGATACAACGAAGCAGTCTGTCTGTGGATGACAATATAAAGATATTTACTCAACCCTTTGAGCAGGATGTGACATTAGGTCAATTTTTAAGCGGAGTTTAAATTTCAGGGTTTTTCTTTTCTTAAACTGGTTACCATACCACCATTCTAGAGCACAGTCTTCCCGACTATTTACCTATAGCTGGTGGGGGATAATAGTTAGATTCATACCTTTTTCAAGGATATTAGGATAATGGGAAGTGCTTACAACCTCGATCAGGATTTTGAATTCGGGTTGAGATGATAATCGTTACAACCCGAGCTTCTACACTTTATCATACACCTCCTCCATTTTATCATTCAAGTTCTTAAGCTATGCCCAGATCTTCACTTGAACTTTGAATATAAAAACATAAGAAATAATCAAAATAACTAGTTTCCTTACTTTTTAAACCAACCTCATCTAGAACAATGCAAATTTGAAAAGAAAAAAAATTGTGAGACCAGTCTCAATACTTCTTGAGCAAACATTTCTCTCTTTAGTAAATAAAAGCATTATCATCGTCATCATCCGCTCCTACAAAGGGAAACGAAGGGGTTCACAGGTTGTTCACAATCAATTAATAATATATTAATTAATGATAACGAATCAATAATAATAACTAATTAATTAATAATAACTAATTTGTAACTCCAGCCCAGTCAGCTGGGGCTGTAGAATACATCGACTGTATCACTGCAGAGGGGTTAAGACTCCCTCCACAATGAGTGTCCTAGATATGACACCAAGCTGTCTGATGCTTAGGCTCCAGTCCAGTAGTTTTGGGGAATGTGGAATACCCCTTTATTGCCATTGCTCAAAGGCCCTCTCTGGCTCAGAGTGGTAGTACATATGGGTGAAATAGAATTGTTTGACATTTAAAATGTGTGCTAACAAATGAATTATGTTTAGTTGAATCGTTAGGAATTGAACTGTTTGACCATTTAACTAAGTGTCAGCAAACGACTGTTTAATTGAATCGTCTGTGATAAATAGTAATACTTGGAACCATTGAACTGTGTGCAAACAAAGGACTGCAAAACGAATTTTTCATAGAATTATCAGTATTGAATTGGAATAATTGAAACCTTTTAGCTGTGTGCAAAAATTGAATTTTGGTACTATTTAGCGATATTTGGAACCATTGAACAATATGCAAATGAATTTTATTGAATAGAATAATTGGCATTTTATAGCAATACCTGAAACCATTAAACTGTGGCTTGTCTAAAAATAACTTTACCTACATACTATTCGTTTGCAAATACTATATACGATATATATGTATAAACCGGATTTGGCATTAAATAACCTACAAGGGTTGATATGCTATAAAACCCAAACAAACAAATATTTCACAGTTTAATACCTTGAAATTGAGTGGCCAGTATTTGTTTCAGTAACTAGAAGTAGGTAAACACAGGCGGCCAGAATTTCGGCTGTAGCTAACCCACTTCTACATTGTTATTGCCAATAAAATATTGCAATTTTATATTTTATATAAAATTTCATTATTTTTATAAATTTTCCAAATAGCCTATACAATATTGCAACCTGTTATCTAACAGCCTGTAAAACGTTTAAATAGCAAGTAATATCAATTTATATTTTCATCTATTTTTCAAACCAAAAGCCCTGGGTGAAAAGCCAAAATTGTGGAAGGCTCAGGGTTCTAAGGGTTACAACGGTAAAAATAAGATTTATTAATACTCAAATCATTCGTTCTGTTTCTAAATTGCATGTACCATAGAATTTCCTTAAGTCTAGCTAGTACGTCCAGAAACAGCAGTTGATACTATAGCGATAAATTTTTAATTGTAGTCTTGGCCAATGTAATTCCTACGAACACAGTTCACTGGTGATAGACCGACTGACGCTTCAGTGCGTTGCAAACGGCTGACATTGGTGTTAAGAAGTCGGAAGTAATTACTTTAAAGGAGTCATATGTGGACCAAAATGGCGGCTGGGTTCTTTCTCGACATGTTCGCTTGGAAAGCAACCTTTAACTCCGAACGTTTCTTTTTTTTTTCATTTGATTTATTTTATTTTTTCATCATATTTTTTTGTATATATTTTTGTTTTTTAGATTATTTTCTTTGTTTTTTGCTTGATTTTTTTTGTACAATTATTCATTTGTTCATTTGATTGTTTCTTTACACTATATTTCATTTTAATTTTTCACTTCTTTTTGTTTATTTAATTGTTTGTTTCTTTATTTTTTTCTATAATCCTGAAATTTTTATTTATTTATTTTATTTATTTTTTATTAAAAATGTACTTAGTATTTATTTATTTATAATAGATATTATTATTACTCTTTATATTATTTCTTTTGTACATGTATTAATTGAGAACGTTTTCATTTCTTTCTTTCTTTCTTTCTTTCTTCCTTCATAATTATTTTTACTGTATCTTTCTTTTTCTTTCTTCATTACTATTCCTACTGTTTGTTTGTTTGTTTCTTTTTTTTTCTTTCTTTCTTTCTTTCTTTCTTTCTTTCTTCATAACTATTCTTACTGTATATTTCTTTCTTTCTTCATAGCTATTCTTACTGTATCTTTCTTTTTTTCTTCATTACTATTACTACTATTTGTTAGTTTGTTTGTTTCTTTATTTGTTTCTTTCTTTCTTTCTCTTAATCTAATGTTATTTAGTGCAAGGCAATATTGTATAAAAGGAAACGATAGTTTTATGTTTATGTTCCAAGGGGAAAAGTTTTACGTACATGGAAGATTAACAGACGAAAAAACTGCCTGAAGTTTATATCACACAAACTCTACGTTTACTTCTTTCTCTTTTTCTCTTTCCTTTATTTCTCTCTTTCTTTTCTTTCTCTCTATTTCCTTAAAACTTCAATTTTTTTTCCCTTTTCATTTTCCCTTTTCAATTTTTTTATTCCTTTGTTCTGTCCGTCTTTCTTTCATTCCTCTACATTTCAGTTTTTCTTTGTTATTGCTAAATCAGAGTTCTCAAAGTGGTCCACATAGACCCCTGTGTTGTTTGAAAGATATCATTCATTTAAATGAACGATCGAGTTGTGACAGAAAAGATCGGGATCTTTTCTGCGTCTTTAACAAAACATATAATCATATTTTCACAGAAGAAAATATTCAAATTCAATTATATTTTAAACGGATTATTTTATAAAAATACTGAATTCTAAAATATCCTTTTTTCAAAATGGGATAGGAGAAGTCTTTGAAAAAAAGATTATTCAATAACAAGAATAAAAATATAGATTTAAAAAAGAAAAGAAAATAATAACGAAAGAGTAAACACAATGCCTGAAAATTAAATTCATGTTTATGATTCTATTACAATAATAATTAACTTTTAATTCTATTTCTTAAAAAATATGTATTTTTTTTAGAAATAAGATCAAATTGATTTAGAATACCGAAGAGAATGGAATTTTCATTTATTATGTCAGTTTCAACGTAGACAGGTACTTGTTGGTGTAGGTGCTATAATATGGCATATCAACAATTGTTGGTTATTTAATCCCAAGTCAATGTTGCGAGCAACACCCCACAAGACACCAACTATACGGCCACCTGCCTCCCATCACGAAAACTATCCAAGTTAGACGAACCAGACATGCAGGATACTGCTGGAGAAGCAGGGACGAGCTCATAAGCGATGTACTCTTACGGACCCCCACATATGGCCGGGCAAAAGCAGGACAACCAGCACGAACATACATTCAGCAGCTATGTGAGGATACGGGATATAGCCCTGAAGACCTGCCAGAGGCAATGAACGATAGGGAAAAGTGGTGAGAGAGGGTCAGGGATACCTGTGCTAGTGGCACGACATGATGATGATGATGATGATGAATTTATATGTTTGATTGGTAAACGAATAGTTTGTAGGTAACATTATTTTAAAACTAGCTCGAGCCCATTTATCTGTGCACAGTTAAATGGTTAAAAGTATAGTAAACGATCAGATATTTCTATTCGATCCATAGATGGAACACTAACAGGTACTACCACTCCGTGTCAGTGTGGACCAGGGAGTAATGACAATGAAGGTGTACTTTTCATTTCCCAAAGCTCCAGGAATGGAACTCCACCATCAGATGTAGTTTACTCTCACATCCAGGACACTCGTTGGTGGGGTAGTGGTCTTTAATCTCGGTAAAGATTCAGTCGGTGTATTCTACAGTTCAACCTGAGTTGCTTCAAAGGAAGTTGTAACATTTATAATAAAGTGAGTAGGATTTTTCTGTGACTACGTGTCTGATTTTCCTTTTGTCATCTTTTTAAATCATCTTTGATTTTCCATCTCCGTCTCGGCCAATTTTCTTCCCGACACCGGAACGACACATTTCTAATTCGAGTAGATCTGCGTATAAAAATGATAAGTCCTCTTCTAAAAAATTCTGGAAAAAAAACTTATTTGCTTTTTTCATTAACTTTCAAATAGTTACAATTATTTTTTCCTCTATACTTACTTTCCAAGCATAATTTCTTCATTATCTTTAATTAATTAAAAGTAAATCAGCAGAATTAATCAAATAATTAACATTTAATAAGTATCTTTCTTGAGAAATTATTATGATTGATCCAGCCATTGCGAAATTATTATGATTGGAAAATTTTTATGATTGGGAAATTATTATGATTGAAAATTTTATAATAATTCTTAGGAAATTATTAGGATGGATACAGAAAGAGGGAAAATATTTTGATTTAAAATAGTCAGCAGGGGGTGCAGAATAGACCGATTGCATCTCTGCCGGAGGGGTAAGATCCCCCCCCCCAATGAGTGTTCTGGATATGACACGAAAAAAGTCTGATGCAGAGGCTCCAGTAATGCTGAAAGTTTTGGGGAAAGTGGAGTATCCCTTTATTACCATTGCTCCCAGGTCCACTCTGGCCCAGAGTGGTAGCACTTTATAGGGTCCTACCTATGGTTGAAATAGAACTAAACAGTGTATTTATATTAAACTGAATTGTTTGAAATAGAACAATTTTTACATTTAACTGTATATAAACAAAAAAAATCTTTATTTATGCTAAACTGAATTGTTTGAAATAGTACTGTCTTGACATTTAACCATATGTAAACAAAAAATTGTACTTATGCTAAACTAAATTGTTTGAAATAGAACTATTTATATGTATAAGCGGGACATTGGCCTAATGAATAGAGTGTTCACAAATGGTCCCGGAGACTTAAAAATGGTACTTGATTCCGCCTTGTTTAACACTCAGCATTATAAGTTAAAGATCAAGGGTAAGGTGCAGCAATCTAGAGAATTGAGTCGCTCCCATCCCTACACCTCGCGGTGGTAGCTATTGAAAAGGAGCCTTTGGGTCACCGTTGACAAATGTTGCCAACTTTACTTACTTATATATATAAAAATGGATTTAGCATTAAATAACCTGCAGTGGTTGATAAAACCAAACTATTATGATTGGGAAACAAACATTTTATAATCTTTCTCGGAAAATTATTATGATTGATACAAATATTGTGAAATTATTCTGATTCCGAAATTATTATGGTTTGGTTTCTTTGTTTAATGGCATATCAACCTTTGTAGGTTATTTAATGCTGAAGCCATTCTCCTAGAAGAACAGTAGTGGTACTATTTAACCCATAGCTGGGAGGATAAGGGGGTTCATACCTTTCCCAAGGGTATTTGCCCGAAAGTGAACGTAATAACGCGACTGGAGTACGAACTCGTGTCCTACGATTCCGCAGTCCATCACTTTAAACATTACACCACGAGGACATCCCCGAAATTTTTATGATTGATACAAACATCTAATAATTTTTCTTAGGAAATTTTTACGATTTATACAATCATTGATCCCACACTATCGATTTTCAAAGTAGATTCGAAATTGTTTTATTTTTTGTGAGTGTTTTAATATTTCTGCTGTAAGAAAATATTTACTCTAACATGCAATTTTTACGATGTTATGCTAACCTACCGACAGAAATCAGATCCTTATAAACTAGATTATTTTTATGAAAAAATTGTAGAAAACAAATCACCAATTAACTGTAACAATTACCTTGCGATGTGCGCATTAAAGTATTTATTATCGTGTTGGTTTTATAATCTACACAGCATGGCTCGAAAATAAAAACAAACAGGATCTTATTCTTTGCTTTCGATCGATACTCGTTATTTAAAAATCATCGAATTAAAAACAAATCTGTACATTGCGATAAAAACTCCTCGAAAACAACAAGACCAAGACGAAAGAAAAACTAGCTAGAAATTAACAATAATGACATAGCTTCTTAAATAACGATATCGCATCAACTATCTTCTGCCGTCTAGACATAGTCTAGGCGAATCAGTGCTGATTTGAAGAAAGATTATGAAGCCTTACACGATATTTTCTGCCGAAAATGCAAAACCCTCAATCGTCATTGATCTTGTTCTCACCGACTTATTCTTGTTTCCTGAGTAGAAAATTCATCTCAAATTTAAGGTTTGGTTCTCTGATTTTAACGGTATATCAGCCCGACGAGGGTTATTTTATGCCAATGGAATTCCGTTCATGGTACATTCATATCTACATTCATATCTACAGTTTTTGTGCTGTTGTCATGTAACTAATCATCATCATCATCATCATCATCATGTCGTGCTGGTAGCACGGATATCCCTGACCCTCTCTCGCCACTTTTCCCTATCGTTCATCGCCCTGGGCAGGTCTTCAGGACAACATCCCGTATCCTCACATAGTTGCTGAATGTATGTTCGTGCTGGTCGCCCTGCTTTTGCACGGCCAGGTGTGGGGGTCCATAAGAATACATCACTTAAGAGTTCGTCCCTGCTTCTCAAGCAGTGTCCTGCATGTCTGGTTCGTCTAACTTGAATAGTTTTCGTGATAGGAGGCAGGTGGCCGTACAATTGGTGTCTTGTGGGGTGTTGCCGCCAGGACTTGTTCAATATTGCTCGCAGCATTCTTGTGTAATTGCCGTCTAGCTTCTTCTCCAGCCGTTTTGTTAACGTCCATGTAGTGCATCCATATAGCAGTATCGATGTGACCGCTGCCTGGAAGAAACTGCGTTTCATTTTATCGGTTAGGTCTGATTTCCATATAATCGATAGCCTATTGATAGCTGTCCATGCTTTCGTTAACCTCGCGTCGATGTCCTTTTCGGTTGATGCGACGCTGCTTCCTAAGTAAGTGAATTTGTCTACTAGTTTAAGAGGGGTTCCGTCTACAGTGGAGATGTCCCCCGTTTAATTATAGCACATATATTCCGTTTTGTGTGCATTGACATAGAGGCCTATGCCTGCGGCTGCTCGTTCCAAACTATGCAGTAGTGTTTCGGCTTGGTCGGGTGTATTTGCCAGTATCGGTATGTCATCGGCGTAGTCGGCGTCGGTAATTGTTTTTGCGGGGTACCTTCTGCTTCTTTTCTTTGTCAACTAATCATAATCCTAAGTAAATAATGGTTGCTTCACGTAACTATTCATAATATGTATAATTCACAGTTATATGGCACCAAGTCTTCATATCAAATTCAAATAATTTAGAAACAGATGTATTTCATCCATAGATACCACCCTAACAGATACAAACCACTCCATGTTACCGTCGACCTGGGAGTAATGGTAATAAAGTACATTACTTCATCCAGGTGTCCTGAACTTCAGCTTCACCGTAAGGTATAGTTTAGTATCGGACACAGGACAGTCTTTTTCTTTGCTCCGTCGACAGGACTACTGAAAATTCGAGGATTAAGATGGCATTAAAAGAAATACAACGACGTATCCCACTCCACCTTTGGGGAAGGTATGAATCCAATTGTTCTCCCTCCAGCTATGGGTAAATAGTAGGACAGACTAGGTTCTTCAGCCTTGGTGAGGCAACTAGTCTAGGAGAAGGAAAACTCTGAATTCAAACCTGTTAAACTCCGCTTAAAAATTGACCTTGTGTCATATCCTGCCCGAGCGGAGGGGTTGGTAAATAGTATCCCACTCCATATATAGAGAGAGGAGCTTCAGACGATCAAAAATTCCCTGGATCAAGTACGCAGTGTGAAAAATGATTATCACCACAAAGATCTCATTCACAGAACTTTTTAGTGCATTGCTCCTATAAAAATACAGTTTATGTGCCGTTTTAGCTTTCTATCGATCACACACACACACACACACACACACACACACACACACACACACACACACATATATATATATATATATATATATGAGTGAGTGTGTGTGTGTGCGCGTGTTCTAAAAAGAAAAAGAGAAGCGTTCCTTATTCTGAATGTGAAACTGTCTGTTGCGTTTTAACCGTAACTTTTAATTTGTATTTTTACTATCATGGTTAGGTTTGGTTTCTTTTCTTAATGGCATATCAACCTCTGTGGATTATTCAATGCCAAAGCTATCCTTTTCGAAAAACAGTCGTGGTGCTATTTAACCTTTAGCAGGAGGAAGTAGGGGGCTCAATATTATATATGTTTATATTTGTGTGAATATATTTATATATGTGTGTGCTGTTATAGCACATATATATATAGGGGGTGTCCTCGAGGTGTAATGGTTAAAGCGATGGACTGCGGAATCGTAGTACGCGAATTCGTACTTCAGTCGCGCTATTATGTTCACTTTCGGGCAAATACCCTTGGGAAAGGTATGAACCGCTTTATCCTCTCAGCTATGGGTTAAATAGTACCTCTACTGTTCTTCTAGGAGAATGGCTTTGGCATTAAATAAACTAAAAAGAGTTGATATGCCATTAAACAAAGAAACCAAACATATATATACATGTATATAAAATACATTAATATATAAGGTAATGTTGATATATATATATATATATATATAGATATAGATATATATATATGTGTGTGTGTGTGTGTCATCAAGTGAAACTGACGGCATGGATTTTCATGCAGGTCTTCCAGACTATACCCTGTGTCCGCACAGGGCTGTTGTAGGGAAGATCTTGTTGGCTGGACAACACTTGCTTGTCCATGTGAAGAGGTCCAAGGGAGAACGTCACTAACGAGTCGTCCTTGCGTCTCCAGCAGTGTCCTGAGTGTGTTATTCGTCTAACTTGGATGTTTTTGGGATGGGAAGTAAGTGGCTGTACAGCTGCTGTTTTGTAAGCTGCTTTCAGGATTCGTTCAATATAGCTCGTAACATTCTTGTACAATTCCCGTCAAGGTTTTTCTCAATACGTTTTGTCAGTTCCCATGTGGTGCATTGACACAACCGCTGCACCGAAGTGTGGATATAGAAGTACGAAAACAACACATACGTATATATATATATATATATATATATATATATATATGATTGAGTACTTTTGATACCACTTTTCTGATTCATGCTTTATTTCTCTCTCTCTCTCTATATATATATATATAATTGCATCTATGTATCACAGTCATTCACTAAGCATCATACAATGTCAGAAATATAACATGCTTCGAGAAAATAAAATTCATTAACAATGGGCTTCTCGCCTGGCTTGCTACCCAGTGCATGACGTGAGGTGTCCACTAAATATTTCCGTTTATTATGTGAATGCATAGATAAACAGTAGATAATAACATACAAATCATCATCATCATCAAGGCATGCCAAAAGCACGGATTCTTTTGACTCTCTCTCTCTCTCTGTCCCTATGTACTATTACTCTTGGTAAGTCATTTAGATGGCACCCAGTGTCCGCACAAAACTGACGAATGAAAACTTTTGCAAGCCGGCCAAAAACCGGCGCGTTTATATGTTAGAGTCCACGAGAGAATGTCAGTTATGAGTTCGTCCTTACTATATCATCTGTACTAAGCATCTCTGGCTCATTTTGGTTTGTGAGATGGGAGATAAGTGACCTTCCAGCTGCTTTTTTAGTGGAGTGTTATTTCCAGGATTTTTTAAATCTTCACTTTTTTGTAGTTCTCATCAAGCTTTCTTTCTGTAAGCGTTTCGTTAGAGTCCAAATGGTGCCACCACACAGTAGTACTCATACGGTTGCAGCTAGAATGGATTTTATTGAATCAAAGAGACGAGACATCCGCATGGTCAACAACATCTAAATAGCTGTTCACGCTTTACTTTTGTGTATGAGGATGAGCTGAAAAGTATATATGATCACGTAATATCTGTTATTGATAACTTTTTGACTAATGGGATCTAAGCAATGCAACACCGATGACTCAAGGCTATGAACTGCAAGGAGGACTTGAAAAATAAACCTCATATGACAACATTTCATGAGAGTATCTTAGTTCATAACTTTTCTGATGACCGTCGTATATTGGGATCGTTTACACACACACACACACACATATGGATGTGTTACATATTGACTTTTGACAGAGCCATCAATCAGCGATTTTTCTACACAGGATGCACTTGTGTAAACAAGCGGAAGCAGCACCCATATGTTGATAGCCGGAACACGGATGATGTTATAAAATCCTTTACACACGGGTACCCGCGTCATATACGGTCAGTCTTAGCGTCACGGCCGGACAGTCAAGAGCTCCAGGGAGCCTCTGCGGATAGCTGGCAGGAGTCCCGGGAGGGGCGGCCGCCCACAGCGGACACCGTTTGAAAACTTTCCATCAAAGAAGCAGAAGAAATGCTAAGTTAGTCCCTGAAATGATACAGTGGTAAAGAACTTATGGGTCAATATAGCAGTCCTCCGTTTTCTTTCGTTTCTCTGTCTCTCTTCCACACATACTCCAGTTCCGAGCATTGCGTGAGAAATAAAGAGAGTGATATATTTTTGTCAAGAAAGTGTCATGCCTCTTCATTCCTTCATCTTCATTATTGTCCATCATTCATCATTATCATTCTTTCTTATGATGGTATATAACAGATCGATAGATAATGCGTGTATTATTTATACATATATGTGTTAAGAGATTTATATTTCTGTGTCTGCATCATCATCATCATCATCATCGTCATATCGTGCTGCAAGCACGGATCTCTCTGACCCTCTCTTGCCACCCGTCTCTATTATCGATCGCTCTCGGGAGGTCTTCAAGGCTACATCCTGTATCGGCACAGAGCTGTTGTATATAGGTTCCAGCTGGTCGTCCTAACATTGCTCGTCCATATGAAGGGGTCCACGGGAGTATGTCGCTAATGAGTTCATCCCCACTTCTCCAGCAGTGTCCTGCATGTCTGGTTCGTCTAACTTGGATAGTTTTCGTAATGGATGGTAGATGGCTGTACAGCTGCTGTTTTGTAGGGTGTGCTTCCAGGACTTCTTCAATTCAGCTCGCAGCATTCTTATGTAATTGCCGTCAAACTTTTTCTCCATACGCTTAGTTAGTGTCCATATAGTGCATCCATATAGCAGTATCGACACGACTGTTGCTTGGAAAAAAGTGCGTTTTATTTTATCGGTCAGGTCTGACTTCCATATGAGCAATAGCCTAATTAGCTGTCCATGCATTTGCTAGTCGCGTGTTGATATAATTCTTGGTTGAGACGCTTCTTCCTCGGTTGGTGAACATGTCCACTAGTTTCAAAGGCCCACTCATTAGTGTGGAAATATCGCCTCTTTGATTAAAGCACATGTATTCTGTCTTGTCTGCGTTGATATAGAGGCCTATGCCACCTGCTGCTCGTTCCAGAATGTGTTGTCGGGTTTCGGCTTGGACAGGTGTATTTGCCAGAAGCGCTATGTCATCGGCGTAGTACGTGTCGGTAATAGTTTGTGCGGGGTATCTTCTGCTTCTTTCCTTTGTCAGCTTGAAACCGTTATCTTTCATTTTATCAATAGACGTTCTAAGCACGTAGGCAGATGATAAACAGGTATGGGGTTAATGTGTCTCCTTGAAGCACACCTGTTACAATGTCGAAGTAGTTTGTGTTTCCATCCGGTGAGCAGACTTTGTATACATAAGCATAAATCTCTTAATAAGTATATAGACAATTTCTCTATTTTATATACTTTTCTCAAACCACTATTTCAATTTGAAAAATTTTTAAATCGAAAAAGAGAAAAAAAAACACTTTCGTATTTACTCCCAAGCAATTTAGAATAAAAATTGACATTACAATCAGTGCATAATATTTGTAAGATTTCTTCGTATTCTTCCGCAGTTTTCGAAACGTGTTCGATTGCAACTAATTTTATTAGGACGCCCATTTTAGCGAAATGAGACGAAAGACAGAAATTAAGTTGTTGCCTATTTTCTTCTTTTTTTCCGACCTCCTCTCGTTAATTAACCATTTCTCTGCTTCTGTTAGAATGGTGGGAGGTGTGAAGGGAAGAGAGAGAGAGAGAGAGAGAGAGAGAGAGAGTTTGGTTTCGCTTTCTTTGTTTAATGGCGTGTCAACCTTCGTAAGAGGCTTCGAATTCCCACGTTTGGCAAAACGAGAATCAAATTTAATTCTACGCGCAAAATGACTGTGATATAAAGTATAATAACTGAACTTTATGAAATGGAGACACGTCAAAATCAAATAGCAACGAACGGGAAAATGAGGAAATATCAATTTCAATGAAGGCTTTTCTCTTTGGTTAGATGAAGCACG
Organism: Sepioteuthis lessoniana; assembly: GCA_963585895.1. Classification (NCBI taxonomy): domain Eukaryota; kingdom Metazoa; phylum Mollusca; class Cephalopoda; order Myopsida; family Loliginidae; genus Sepioteuthis; species Sepioteuthis lessoniana. The sequence goes on along the minus strand of OY757910.1, from coordinate 34,465,065 downwards.
TTTCGACTGGCGAGGGACAATACATGTAAACAGGGATCAAGTATTCAAGATTTGTAAAAGGATTATACCTTTTATTTTGATAGAAAATACCCCCCAAACAAATACAAAATTGCAATAGAATTGTATCGTTTGCGTTTGTTATTCATTGTCAATAAGATTTTACATTTCCCGATATGGATAAAATAAAATGTTTGCTTTTAAAGAAAAAGAATCACAAAAAAGAATATCTTAAAAACTCTCTCTCTGCAGTCCGCTACACACACGCACACACACACACACATTTCATCCAAAAAAAGGGTTGACTTATGACTAATTGCCGATTAACCGTTCCGTAAAAATTCCCCCCCTCTCTCTCTCTCTCGCTCTCTCTCTTCAGTTCGTCACACACACACACACACACTCCATCCAGAAGATGGTGACTTATGACCAACTGCTGATGAACCATTCCGTAAAATTTCTCTCTCTCTCTCCCTGCAGTTCGTCACACACACACACACACACACACACACACACACACACACACACACACACACACACACACACACACACACACACACACACACTTTACCTACAAGATGGTGACTTATGTCCAATTACTGATGAACCGTTCAGTAAAATTTCTCTCTCTCTCTTTCTCTGCAATCCGTCACACACACTCATGCACACACTTTACCTAAAAGATGGTGACTTATGACCAATTACTGATGAACCGTTCCATAAAAAATGAACAGAATGACAGAAACTGATTGCTTTGATTAATCTGCTTAACGGCACCTCAACACCTTATGGATTATTTAATACTGAAATTTTATTCATTTGCAAGTCTTTTGTTGCAATCATGATTATATTTATATTTTTCCATTGCAATAATTTTAACTGTGCTTTTACCAAAGACTTTAAAAATGGTACTTGATACCACCTTGCTTAACACTCAGCATTATAAGGTACGGTTCAAGGGTAAAGTGGAGCAATCCTGGGAATGGAGTAGCGCCCTCCCCTACACCTTGGTGTAGTAGCTATCGAAAAGGGAGCCTTCGGGTCATCCTCGACTATGGTCGCTAACTTTACTTACTTTAATTGTCTATAAACATTTGTTCGCAAACAGATATATGATTTCAAGTATTCCTATCTAATACAAATAATTCTAACTGTGCTTTTTTTACTTATCTACTAACATTTGTTTGAAAACAATTTTATTTCAGGTATTCCTATCCAATAGAAAGAATTTGCACATTGTAGTATGATTTTAAGTATTCCTATCAAATTCAAACAATTTATGTACGATTATATAGTTTAAATCAACATTTCCTACTAAATAATAATTGTTTTTCGCATACAGTTATATGGTTTTCAGTATTCCTAACTATTACCATTACCCAATTGGCTGTAGAATTCATCGACTGCTTCTCTGCAGCGGGGTAAACCCCCCACTCAACGAGTGTCCTGGATATGACACTAAACAATCTGATGGTGAGGCTCTAGTAATGCTGGAGTTAAAGGGGAATGCAGAGTACTCCTTCATTGCCATCGCTCTCATTTCCACGCTGGCCCGGAGTGGTAGCACCTGATAGGGTTCTATTCATGGGTCAAATAGAACTAATCTACTTATGTTCAACTGAATTGCTTAAAATAGAATTGTTTTGGTATTGAAACTGCGTACTTATGTTAAACTGAATTGTTTGAAATGGAACTATTTTTATATGCTTAACTGTGTTGTTTGAAATAGAACTGTTTTTTTTTTTTTTACATTGAAACTGCGTACTTATGTTAAACTGAATTGTTTGGAATGGAACTGCTTATATGTATAAAATGGATTTCGCATTAATAACCTACAATGGTGGATTTGCCATAAAACCAAACTAAACCTAACTATCTATTATCAATATACGATATTCCTCTGGTATTTAGTATTCCTACCCAATATCAATAACTTTCAAACCATGATCCATGGAACTTTAATAGGTACTACTATTCTTGATTAGAGAGGACATAGGATTATCGATTATAGTTTAATGTCGGGCTCAGTACACATTTTTTTTTTAGTTAGGGAGAGAGTCTTAACCTTCTTCAAAAGATATGGCTGGCGTATCATAAAGTCTACGAACAGTGCTGAAAATTAGTTGAAGGTGAGTCAATTACGGGTAATACTGTATATATCTCAGTCTAGCATATTAGGTTACAAGATCCCAAAAGTTATTACAAATTTGGGTACCGAGAAATGACCAAACTTGTTCACTACAACTTCATGACGTCTTATTCTGTATACTTATATATCTATATATCTACAAAGTATTTCTTGTAGACCGACGTCTACATTCGAGGCTTTTTTTTAACTTAGTGAATCAATGCTACTCTTCAAGAAGGATCAGAGTGTTCTTTATTTATAGGATATTAGATTGTAAAATTATATTTTGCAAACTCATGAGCGAGAGGGTGAGACTGAAACTAACTCTTAACTGGATAATAAATTATATATATATATATATATATATATATATATATATATATATATATATATATATATGTCTAGCCACACTGATGAGTTCTGATAGAACGAAACAGATCTGTCTGTGGATGACTATATATATATATATATATATATATATATATATATATAAGACCTTTGAGTAATTTTTAAAGGTTTTTCTTTTATATGAAACTATTTGCTTAGTATCTTAATTTGTTATTAACATTGAGCTCTCTTTTGGATTTTGAATTACATGGATATTGAAGAAAGAAAATCCCAAAATAGAATTGTTCCCACCATCGGCTAACTTGGCTTTGGATAATATATATATATATATATATATATATATATATATATATATATATATATATATTACCAATCATGCACCTGTCCATTAAAACTCGAAAACTTTCGGCAGAAGATAATGAAAAATACTTTAGTAGAGCATCAGATAAAATTTGTTTTTTAAAAACTGAGTTCTCGTGAGATTCTCCCAGGATTCAGATTATACAGCCTAATATTTATCGACTGGTCAGTCCTATCTTTAAACATTTTTACAATGCGGTAATCGTTTGTAGCGATTTATTTAAAGCCATAGCCTGTTATGAATGAATACCTGTAATCGCATTTTGCTGAATGTTTTTCTTCTTTTCTTCTATTCTTCTTTTCTTCTCTTTCGATGAATTGTTTGAGAAAACAAGTTCAGGAAGGCATCGATCATTTTCAGATCAGAAGAAAAGAACAAGTAATAAATGAGGGAAAAAAAGTAACTATTCATTTTTTTTTTGTATCTTTTTAGCGCTTCAAAATGGAACGCATCCAGAACCGGACTATTTCATCTTCTTTCTCAAGTTTTCTTTCTTTTATGTTGTCTTAAAGTAACAAACGGATGTGTTTAGCGTAACGATTATCGTCTTTAAAAGTGAAATCGGTGACCCGAGTTCAAATCCTAGACGAAACTGTTTGCGCTTCACTTCTCCTTAATGCCCTTGAGAAAGGTACTGATCCTTTATTCTCCCATACCCTAACTATGGATGAAATAATAGGGCAGGCTGGGTTCTTTAGCTTTGGTAAGACAACCTGTTAAGTAGACGGAAAATTCTGAATTCAACCAGCGGTATTCAGCTTTAAAAATTGACCTAGCGCCATATCCTGCAAGTAGAAGAGGGGTTGGTTAAATATATATTCTTCTTAAAAATTGAACTTGCGTCACTTCCAACTAGTGGCAGAGGCGCTAGGTAAATGCATATTCCTCTTAAAAATTGACCTTGTGTCACTTCTTGGTTGTGGAAGAGGGGTTGGCTAAATACAAACAAGTTTGATTTTAGGACATATCAACCCTTGAGGGTTATTTAATGCCCAATGCTCATTATACATATATATCAAATATATATGATTTATAAACACATTTTGTTGATGACATTTTTTTAAACGAGCCTGAGCTCATTTTTTGCACAGTTAAATGGTTTCAAGTATTGCCATGTATCACTAACAATTCAATTAAACATCAGTCATTTGATTACACACAATTAAATGATCAAACAGTTCTATTTCTAACAATTCAATTTAGCATAAGTCATTTGTTTGCATTCAGTTTAAATATCAACCAGTTCTATTTGCCCTATAACTAGATAGAACCCTATCGAATGCTACCACTCCGGGCCAGAGTAGACCAAAGAGCAATGGTAATGAAGGGCTATGCCACCTTCCCCGAAGCCCCACCGTTACTGGAGCCTCACTATCAGATTGTTTAATGTCATATACAGGACACTCATTGGGGCGGGTCTTGCTCTTCAGTAGAGGTCATCATCATCATCATGTCATCCCGCTAGCACGGATATCCCTGACCCTCTCTCACCACTTCTCCCTATCGTTCATCGCCTCTGGTAGGTCTTCAGGTCTACATCCTGTATCCTCACATAGCTGCTGAATGTATGTTCGAGCTTGTCGTCCTGCTTTTGCTCGGCCATATGTGGGGGTCCATAGGAGTACATCACTTATGAGCTTGTTCATGCTTCTCCAGCAGAGTCCGGCATGTCTGGTTTGTCTAACTTGGATAGTGTTCGTGATGCGGGGTAGGTGGTCGTGATACAATCGGTGTATTCTACGGTCCCAGTTGATTGGGCCAAAAATAGACGAATAGCTCCTTTCAAGTTTTCATACCAACTCTAACTTTAAGTTTTTCACAAGAGTCTGAGTTGTAGGAAGTCTCTTCAGATCTCCAGGTTTCTCCAAAGTATCCTAAATGATTTAAGCAATGCTGTGGTCGGGCTGATTTCGATTCTTCCTTTTATTTTCAGTTCATCCAGGCTCTTTTACGCATTCTTGAGGACAGTTCCAAAGGTTCTAACCATTACCTTAAAGTTCAACTACTTTTTTAGCTCTCTGGCAAAGTCTAGGTATTTATTAAGTTTTTCACTTTCTTTCATTTTCATTTTATGGTTTACTGGAACCTCAAATTCACCGATTAACAAAATTGTTTCCTTGTAAATTAAAACTTGAACTAATCTTCTGGCTTAGCTTGGCTCTGATTACCCATCTCTATCTCAGAGTCTCATTTTCTAGGACAGATTCTGGTTTGTAAATTATCATTTGTATTATTATTATTATTATTATTCACTCCTTGAATTTTTCACATTAGCGTTAGGTGATGGTCTTTCACTAGATGGTTTGGTTTGGTTTCTTTGTTTAATGGCATATCAACCTTTGTAGGTTATTTAATGCCAAAGCTATTCTCCAAGAAAAACAGTAGTGGTGCTATTTAACCCATAGCTGGGAGGATAAGGGGGTTCAATACCTTTCCCAAGGGTATTTGCCCGATCGTGAACGTAATAGCGTGACTGGAGTACGAACTCGCTTACTACGATTCCGCAGTCCATCGCTTTAACCATTACACCACGTGGACACCCCCCCTCTTTCACTAGAGTCTCCTCAAGTCTCTAGGACTCTTCTCAGTATTCTGGTAGAAGTTTCGATGGTCACCACTCGTCCTCTTATTTCCAATTCCTCTCGTCCTTTTACCTATCATTTTGTGACAGTACCAAGAGCACAAATCACAATTGGTATAATTGTCACCATCATGTTCCATAGTTTCTTCAATTCCCTAGCAAGGTCGAGGTACTTATCCTTCTTTTCATTTTCTCTCAATTTTTTCTGTAGTCAGCTGAGACAGCAAAGTCCACAATTCTGCAAGTTTTCTTTTTTTTTTTTTTTTGTTGATTATTATAAGGTCCAATCGTTTTGCCGAGATTTAGTGATCTATTTGTATGTCAAAATAGCAAAGGAGTTTGTGCATGTTTATGCTCCCGGACAGATGTTGGGTTGTCCATATACCATTTGTTCGTATGGTCAAATTTCAGTTTCTTGCACAATTCCCAGTGGGACGCTTTGCCTACCCAGTCGTGTCTATTTTTATACTCTTTCTATGCTAATTTGCTGCATTCGCGGATTGATCGTTTTGTCTCTATAACTACATAATCTACATCTGCTGTTTGTTGTGTCTTATTTATTCTTGATTTGATATGATTGTTTCTTATATTATTATTAGTATTATTTTACCATTTTGAAAGTCTTCCACCCCAGCGTTTTCTGATGGTTTCTCACTGGAGCTTAAGAGACAGCAAATCTCTTGAATTCCCCAGAACTCTTCTCAGTATTCTGGCTAATCTTAATGTTATAGTTTGGAGGGTCTCCTCTCGTCCTCTTATTTCCATTTCTTCCGCTCCCCAACCGAGTGCATCAATTAAAATTGGTATCACCGTCACTTTCATGTCCCATAGTTTTTTTCATTTCTCTAGCAAGGCCTAGGTACTTGTCTCCTATTTTGCTTTCTTTCTGTTTTGACCGTCGTCAGTTAAATATTATTATCATTATTATTATTACAGTATTTTCCAATTTTACAGAGCTTTAAGGTAACGTTTACATTTAGAAGCTATTTTTACTTCAATACCGTTTCATTGGCTTAGTGGTAAGAGTGTTCGCCAGTAGCCCGGGCGACCAGGGTTCAATCCCAGATCGAGTCATACCAAAGACTCAAAAAATGGTACTTGATCCCTCCTTGCTTAACACTCAGCATTATAAGGTATGGACCAAGGGCAAAGTGGAGCAATCCAGAGAAAGGAGTAGCGCCCTTCCCTACACCTGGGTGTAGTAGCTACTGAAAAGGGAGCTTTCTGGTCACTCTGACTATAGTCGCCAACTACTATATTATTACCTGTGTATAGCCACACTGAAACTATCTGTCGGAGCATGACAATAGATATGCTCCCCTCAGGGTATTGAGCACTTGAGTGAGGAATTGCCAAGTGCCACATACACGTAAATGCAAAGCTCTTCTCATAAATTGAGCACTCCTGTAGCCGATAGCTTATATATGAATATATACCAAACAATTCCTTCGTTTACGATGGGAATGACGATAGCTTCGACATCCGACTGATGTAAAGTCATCTGCATTTCGTTCCAAGCTTGATGCATCTTGCAAGTTTAGCCACACTGAAGAGTTGTGATACAACGAAACAGTCTGTCTGTGGATGACTATATATCGATATATATGTATATATATTCCTGTATCTTTTGTCTTTACTTTATGATAGTGGATACATATGTAGAAATTTTGAGATGTTATTTTGAAGATGGTGTCAAAGCTACTGAAACGTCGAACATAATTAGTCAAACGGAAGAAAATATGGTAATATTTGACCGTACTACTTAAAAGAACAGTGATTTGTCCATTGAAACAAAACAGAGAAGAAGCCAACGGTTGGTTGGTCGGTTGGTTTTGTTTTACAGCATTTCAACCTTTTCAGGTCATTTAACGCCGAATTAAATTTCAAACCATTCAGTTTAGTATAAGTATTGTTCTTGTTTACAAACAGTTAAATGTCAAAACAGTTCAGTTAAATGCCAAAACTGTTCTCTTTCAAATAATTCAGTTTATCATAAGTACCCAGTTTAGTTCTATTTAAAAACAGAACTATGACAAACAGTTCAGTTTAGCATAAGTACGCAGTTTCAATGTCAAAAACAGTTTTATTTCAAACAGTTCAGTCTGGTTTCTTTGTTTAATGGCATATCAACCTTTGTAAGTTCAGTCTGGCATAAGTACACTGTTTAGTTTTATTTGACCAATAGATAGGACCCTATCAGGTTCTACTTCTCCGGGCCAGAGTGGACCTGGGAGTGATGGCAATGGAGGTGTTCTCCACATTCCCCAGAATTACTAGAAACTCGCTATCAGATTGTTTTGCGTCATATACAGGACACTCTTTGGTGGGGGGGGTCTTACCCCTCTGGCGAGACGCAGTCGATGTATTCTACAGCCCTCCCCCAACGATAGGCTGTTGATTATGATGCTTTAAATATAGTATAAAATTATTTTCGCACATGATTGAAATTATTTATTTTAAATATCTCAAAACGCAAACGCTAATCAATCCAGTTTTTAGAGATTTCTTTAAAAAAATAAAAACGACTTTAAACTCGGTCTGGAAATAATTTTTCACTGTAGTGGCTTTATCTGATATTGATCACTGTACGATAAAAACAACATACTTTGCATTCAATTCTTTTCTTTAAATTGATTTCCATTGTAAGTATTAATAAAACACTCACACAAACATATTGATATGTGGAGTTTGAAGGGGCTTCAGTCTAATGAGAAAGTCATAGTAAAGGCAACTCATCTAGAAATTAACTCCAAAATCAAAACTGGAGAAGAAACCTAAAACCAAACCTCTGCTGTCTTTCAGGTATCCATGGAGGTAAAAAATGCAAGAGAAGGTACTTTGAAATAAAACCTGCAGTTTTTATAGTCATCAGTTATCTTGCAATACTTGTCACTCGGCAGTTGCATTGTTGAAAACATCGAATGGTATGAGTGACGGACAAACATATGTCACTATTTTTCAACGACATATAGTTCATCTTATGCATTTTGTATACTTTTTCTCTTGGTGAAATAGTTATTAATCAGCATGTTTGAGTTGTAATCTTATATATATTGTCCGTTGTATCACAACACTTCAGTGTGGCTAAACACGATTCCTGAAGCTGGGATCGAAACCCGGTTGACTCAAACGACTATCCAAGATTCTACCACACAGTCACGAGGAAAATCAGCGTATGATTATATATATATATATATATATATATATCATCAAGTCTCGCTGACAGCAGAAAGTTACCTGACTTTTGCTTCCAATAGGTCTTTTAGACTGCATCCAGTGTCTTCACAGAGCTGATGTATGTAAATCTCAGCCAACACATCACGTCTACGTGTAGGAGTCCATAGGAGAACATCAATTACGAGTTCGTCCTTATTTATTCAGCAGTGCCTTGCATGTCTAATTCGTCATACTTGGATGGTTTGTGAGATGGGAGGTAAGTGGCTGTATATTTGCATTTTTGCCGGGTGCTATTTCCAGGATTTGTTCAAAACGGGTTGTAAGGTTTATTAAAAACATTTTGAAATAATCTGCAAGAAATTATATGATCTCGAGAAATTAAGAATAATCCTTAGAAAACAATTATAGTTTCAAGTAATTAGTGATACAAAATGAAATTTACACTCAGTTATATGGTATCAAGTATTCCTATCTAATACAATTAATTTTCAAACAGATATATTATATTCATCCGACTAGCCAACAAGTTTGCTTTGACATGGTGATTTTATTGTGAGGGACTACGCTTAAATAAAGACCCATGCATGGCCGTCACAAAAACATGCTTGATCTCCTTGGCATTCCCTATTTGGGTTGCCTCGGGCACCAATCGATGAATTTAGCTCTGCCAAGAAGGTCCCCTGATAAGCCTAATAATACTCACCTGGCAATAACACCAGGTGGCCTAAAAAAATAAGAGGTGGGTTGCAGCCGATTTTCAAACTAATTCATTTAAACTATTGATGTTTACCTGATAAGTATTACCACTACATGTGAGAGTGCATCTGGGAGTAATGGCAATTAAGGTGGTGACTTCCCAGTTTATTAGTTTATTGTAATACTCAGAACAATCTTTTTTGAGGCGGGGTATTACCCCTCTACAGAAGGTGCAATCAACGTATTCTAAGCCTCACCGACCGGGCGAATATTATTTAGATTCAAGTAGCAGCTGCATGGCTGCTTACCTTCAATCTCAAAAACCATTAAAGTAAGACGAACAAGACATAGAAAAACAAGGATGATCTCATAAGAGACGTTCTTTTATGAACTCCTACATGTAGACGTACCAGTGTTGGCCGACCAGCAAGAAGTTGTATACATCAGCTCTATGCGGACACTGAGTACAGTCTAGAGAACCTACGAAGGGAGTTGGATGATGAGGACGGATGTCGAGATGGTCAGGGAATCCCATGCTATTAGCATGACTTCATGATGATGATTATGATGATGAAATTAGTTTATTGATACTAAGTAGTCACAAACTGCATTTGCCGTTAATTGGACTCGGTTTGCGGGTGACGTATCTCGTTTGCGAGCAATATAGAACAAGTCCTCGCGGCAACTCCCCGCGAGGCACCAACTATACGGTCACCTGCCTCCCATCACGAAAACTATCCAAGTCAGACGAACCAGACATGCAGGACACTGCTGGAGAAGCAGGGGTGAGCTCATAAGTGATGTACTCCTATGGACCTCCACATATGGCCGGGCAAAAGCAGGACGACCAGCTTGAACATACATACATACAGCAGCTATGGGAGGATACAGGATGTAGCCCTGAAGACTTGCCAGAGGCGATGAACAATTGGGAGAAGTGGCGAGAGAGTGTCAGGGATATCCGTGCCTGTGGCACGACATGATGATGATGACAATGTTTAGAGTGTTCGTCAATGGCTCAGAAGACAAGGGTTCAATCCCAGGTCGAGCCATACCAAAAATTCAAAAGATTGTACTTGATCCCTCTTTGCTTAACACTCAGCATTATAAGGCACAGATCAAGCGTAAGTGGAGCAATCCAGGGAAAGAAGTTGCACCCTCCAGTTGACCTCGGTGTTGTAGCTATTGAAAATAGAGCATTCGGGTCGCTCTCTACTATGGTCGGCTAACTTACATTATTATTGTATAATTTAGCACCTCACCGGGGAAGGAGTCCCCATAGAATAGTGGTTAATGTGCTCGATAGGGACATCATAGTAAGTGAGTTCGAATTCCAGTCTTGCTATTACATTTACTTCTGGAAAGGCATGAACTCCCATATCCCCTAAGTATGGGCTTAATAGTACCACAAGTGTTCTTCTACAAGGATGACTTTGGCATTAAATTACCCCGAAGGTTGACATACAATGAAAAAAGAAATCTAATTGAATCGAATCGAACCTCGCGTAGTGTAATGTTTATCGAGCCAGACTAGTAGACAGTGTGCTTGTTATTCTCTGGGTCTCTCATAATCATGACCTAATGCCAGACTAAATGAAGCTTGGTAAATACCTCTGTGTTTTTATGCGTACAAGCCTACCAACAAAGGAGAAATGAAAGTGTCTATTTTGTCCCGAACGTGTTTTGATAATGAACTTCATCAAACTACTTTCTCTGAAGTTGTCGGCGTTCTTGTCTCTCAAGTCATTGTTCGTGATGTTTTATATGGCTTTGGGACGGCATCTCACATCAGTCAGTTACCGCAAGCCTTAAGCCACACCAACAAACGCACACTTCACTTATTTTTTTATCACCCATTCCCCAACCTCCTTCTGTCTCCCCTTTTCTCATCCCCTGCCTCTCTCTCTCTCCCCCTCTCTCTCCCCCCTCTCTCTCTCCATTTCTTTTTACTATGTTGGCAGCGAGATGTGAGGAACTATTCGCGTGGCAACTTTCTCCTGTCAGTTGAGTATTTACTGGTCGCCATTTTAAAAGACTAAAGCAACGCAAGTTCGGAATCAGTCGTACATCCGGGCATTTCTCATTATCAAAGCTCAGCCTCGAGTTATTCTTCGGCATAATCGTTTTTTCTTTCTTTTGTTCTAATCAGAATGAGATAAATCACTGTTCAACTGACATAACTGGAAGTAAGGGCTGTGTTTTTCTCCCGTTGTTTTTTTTTTTTTTTTGGTTCTTTCAACTCTCTTGGTTTCTCCTTACTCATATCGGTTTTTTTATTCGTGTGTCATGTGAAAAATCGCCGACAGCTAGAATATAGATGTTTGCTTCATTCAAAATCTCTTGTTTTGTGACTAGTGGCCCAAACAAAGCATAAACAAGAATTTTAAGAATAGATAGATAGATAGATAGATAGATGGTTGTTTGGTTGGATAGGTTTCATGGTATATAAACACTTGTTGGTTATTTAATGCCAAATCCTGTTCACACACACACACACACACATACATATATATATATATGTGTGTGTGTGTGCGTGTGTGTGTGTGTGTGTATAGTTGATATATTTGATTTGTTAGCGAATAGTTCGTAGATAACATTTTAGACGAACCAGTGCTCATATATAGATAGATAGATTGATGGGTTTTTGTTAGTTGGATGATATACCCTAAAACCCAACCAAATCAAATCATATATATTCTATATATATGTATAAAGAGGATTTGGTATTATGTAACCTACAAGGGTTGATATGCCATAAAACCCAACCAAATCAAATCATATATATTCTATATATATGTATAAAGAGGATTTGGTATTATGTAACCTACAAGGGTTGATATGCCATAAAACCCAACCAAATCAAATCATATATATTCTATATATATGTATAAAGAGGATTTGGTATTATGTAACCTACAAGGGTTGATATGCCATAAAACCCAACCAAATCAAATCATATATATTTGATATAGATGTATAAAGAGGTTTTGGTATAAAGTAACCTACAAGGGTTGATATGCCATAAAACCCAACCAAACCAAATCATATATATTTGATATATATGTATAAAGAGGTTTTGGTATAAAGTAACCTACAAGGGTTGATATGCCATAAAACTCAACCAAACCAAATCATATATATTTGATATAGATGTATAAAGTGGTTTTAGTATAAAGTAACCTACAAGGGTTGATATGCAATAAAACCCAACCAAACCAAATCATATATATTTGATATATATTTATAAAGAGGATTTAGTATAAAGTAACCTACAAAGGTTGATATACCATAAAACCAAACCAAACCAAACCAATCAGGATTGTTGTGGAAAGTCCATTTTCGCCTGTTCTTTAACATTTCTTTGACTAAAACATGCTTCTCCGTGCATACCCCATATCGTTCTGTAAATGTCACATGGTCTGCAATTCTCAGCCACCGAATATTTGATGACTGACCTCTGTTCAAGCTAGGAGAATTCTATGCGATTTTTCGTCATTTGAATAGCCTTAAAACAAATATTTAGCGGGATTCAAATAACTTTATTATAAACCAATTTTTTTAAAAAGTGGAATGTATATTTACGAAAAAAAAACTTGTTTATTTAATGCCAAATCCTGTTTAGCAAATAGTTAGTAGATAACATTTTAGAGGATCCAGCGGTCATTTGTTGACACACAGTTAAATGGTTTTAAATATTTATGTCTAACACAATTCTTTTTAGTATTAAGCCTTTTTGCACACAGTTAATTGTTTTCAAATGTAGTAATCTAACACTAAAAATTCTAATAAATATTAATTATTTGTTAGCACAGAGTTAAAAGATTTCTAGTATTACTATCTAACACAAATAATTCGTTGTAGTATAAATCATTTTTTGCACACAGTTAAATGGTTTCAAGTATGGTTATCTAACACTAATAGTTTTATTTGCTCACGATTTCAAGTATTTTAACATTAGTCATTTGTTTGCGCACAGTTAAATGGTTAAAGTTCTATTTGACCCATAGATCAGACCCTAACAGGTATTACGACTCCAATTGTTGGTTGGTTGGTTGTTTGGGTTTTATGGCATATCAACCCTTGTTGATTATTTAATGCAAAATCCTTGTTTATACAAAAAAATCAGTTCTATTTTGAACAATTCAGTTTAGTATGAGTACACAGTTTAATTATCAAAAACATTTCTATTTCAAGCTATTCAGTTACGTCAAACAGTTCGAATTCAAACAATTCAGTTTAAGTATAGTTTTTGTCAACACACAGTAAAAATGTCAAAACAGTTAAGCATAAGTACGCAGTTTGAATATCAAAACAGTTCTATATCAAGTAATTCAGTTTAACATAAGTAACATATCTAATTCAAACAATTCAATTCAATATAAGTATAGTTTTTATCCACACACAGATGTCAAAACAGTTCTATTTTAAGTAATTCAGTTTAGCATTAGTACGCATTTTCGTTCTATTTGACCCATAGATAGGACCCTATTAGGTGCTGCCACTCCGGGCTATAGTGGATCTGGGAGCGATGGCAATAAAGGGTTACACCGCATTTCCCAAAGCTCCAACATTACTACAACCACAGCATCAGATTGTTTAGTGGCGTATCTTGGACACTTGTTGGGGGCAGGTATCCCTCTGCAGAGAGGCAGTCGTTGTATTCAGAGTGGACATGGGAGTAATGGCAATGAAGGGGTTCTCCCCATTCCCTAAAGTCATAGGACTGGAGAGTCATTATCAGGTGCCATTTAGAGTCTTACTCCTCGGCAGAGATGCAGTCGGCGTATTCTACAACGGTTGCGTAGATAGATAGATAAATAGATAATGAACAGACTGAAATAGATAGATAGATAGATAGATAGATAGATAGATAGATAGATAGAATGAGTTGGATACAGAGGAATATAATGAGCTAGAAGATACATAAAGATAGATAGATAGATAGATAGATAGATAGATAGATAGAATGAGTTGGATACAGAGGAATATAATGAGCTAGAGATACATAGGAATAGATAGATAGATAGATAGATAGATAGATAGATAGAATGAGTTGGATACAGAGGAATATAATGAGCTAGAGATACATAGGAATAGATAGATAGATAGATAGATAGAATGAGTTGGATACAGAGGAATATAATGAGCTAGAGATACATAGGAATAGATAGATAGATAGATAGATAGATAGATAGAATGAGTTGGATACAGAGGAATATAATGAGCTAGAGATACATAGGAATAGATAGATAGATAGATAGATAGATAGATAGAATGAGTTGGATACAGAGGAATATAATGAGCTAGAGATACATAGGAATAGATAGATAGATAGATAGATAGATAGATAGATAGATAGATAGATAGATAGAATGAGTTGGATACAGAGGAATATAATGAGATAGATAGATAGATAGATAGATATGAATAGTCTGAGATAGATACATCTGAAATGATATAGACAATTACGATGACAGTGCTGAGTTCTAAATCGACACTGTAAAAAAAAAAACGAAAAATCGAGGAGACATGTACTCGTTCAATATCTTCACAACTATCTGATTTCAGTTTTAATGAATCTAATAAGGCAACTGTGATACCGATAATAGTTGAATCCCTCGGAACAATCCCGTAGAACTTGCAAAAGAGACTTGGAGAAGTGTGGATCTAAGAAAGAATTAAAGTCGCCCAGACCACATCACCTCTGAGATCAGCGGGAATACTTAAAAGAGACATGGAAAGCTGAAGAGATTTACTGTTATTTGGACTTTAACAAAACCCAACTTGACGCGAAAATCTTGTAAAGAGATAGTAATCTATATTTTTGTATTTGTGTTTCCGTAACACAGCAAAACTGATACCATACAATTTTACTTTTATTGGGCAATGACGTTAAAGTGCTTTAAGTTTGGGAATGATATAATTTCCTGCTTATCATGCAACTAAATAATACTTGTTCACAGTCGAACTTGACAATATAACACAAGGCTTCTCCAAGTGGCATAGTTAGATCCCTGGGGCTAAATGAAATGTTTGCAGGGAGAGTAAAAGCATAGGGATACACGGGAGTAGGGGTTTAATTTACTAGTTTTTATTTATAAATCTTTTTATGAAAGGAGAACATAAATCGCTGGATCATACTGACTACTTGCCAGATATAGTACTCCTAGTAGACTGCCTGACTAGATGTGATGGCCATTAGTGATGTGTGGTTCACACACGACCCGTTCAAAACGTATGGGTCATTTCGAGCGATTCGGTTCTGACCGAAAAGATTTAAAATAAACATTTTTTTAAAATTATACAGGGTGTCTCAAAATAGATGCAACCCATGAAATTATTATCATATTAACGGGTTGCATTTATTTTGAGACAATTTAAAATGGTTTTGTCTTCAAATAAGTAGAGACGCAATATATTTTCCTCTCTTGTCCAACGCATTGTGATCACGGATTAATAGTTGTGATAGTATACTATTTTCAAATCTGAAACAAAAAAGAACACATCATGAATATAAGTAGAAATATTTGCAGTCACGTGAGTACCGTGCATTTTGAGTCACCCTCATTGGCCAAGTGGGTAGAGTGTTCGCCAATGGTCCGAGAGACCTGGGTTCAATCCAAGGTCGCCTCATACCAAAGACTTTAAAATGGTACTTGATGCCTCCTTGCTTAACACTCAGCAATACAAGGTACGTATCAAGGGTAAAGTGGAGCAATCCAGGGAAAGTAATAGGGCCCTCCCCTAAGCCTCGGTGTAGTAGCTATTGAAAAGGAAGCCTTCGAATCGCCCTCGACTTCGGTCGCCAACATTACTTTACTATATTTTAAATGAATTATTTTATAAAAATATGTATCTCTACAATATTCCTTTTTATAATAATCTATGAGATGTTTTGTAAAAAAAAGATTATCTAATAAGAAAAAATATAGATCTCAAAAAAAAAAAAGAAAAATTATAAAAAAGTAAAATTAAAATACAATGCCGAAAATTTTAATTCATATGCATCGTAACTTATATTTAATGAATAAATTTAAATTGAAAAATTATTAACGAATTATCCTCTTCTGACCGTAAAACCACTTAACTGTGAGTAAACTTATTAGCTCAATCACCTTTTAAATTGTCAATCTCTTACATATCATATGTATCTATTTAAATGTGTGCAAACAAATGACTGATGTTAAGTTCTTATTGTTACATAGCAACTCTCGTTATAATTTTCATCATCATCATCATCATCATGTCGTGCTGGTAGCACGGATATCCCTGACCCTCTCTCGCCACTTTTCCCTATCGTTCATCGCCCTGGGCAGGTCTTCAGGACAACATCCCATATCCTCACATAGTTGCTGAATGTATGTTCGTGCTGGTCGTCCTGCTTTTGCACGGCCATGTGTGGGGGTCCATAAGAGTACATCACTTATGAGTTCGTCCCAGCATCTCCAGCAGCCTCCTGCATGTCTGGTTCGTCTAACTTGAATAGTTTTCGTGATAGGAGGCAGGTGGCCGTACAGTTGGCGTCTTGTGGGGTGTTGCCGCCAGGACTTGTTCAAGATTGCTCGCAGCATTCTTGTGTAATTGCCGTCTAGCTTCTTCTCCAGCCGTTTTGTTAGAGTCCATGTAGTGCATCCATATAGTAGTATCGATGTGACCGCTGCCTGGAAGAAACTGCGTTTCATTTTATCGGTTAGGTCTGATTTCCATATAATCGATAGCCTATTGATAGCTGTCCATGCTTTCGTTAACCTCGTGTCGATGTCCTTTTCGGTTGATGCGACGCTGCTTTCTAGGTAAGTGAATTTGTCTACTAGTTTAAGAGGGGTTCCGTCTAGAGTGGAGATGTCCCCCGTATGATTATAGCCATAAAAACCCGACCAACCAACCAACCAACCATCTTCTGACCGAAGAGATCCTGGTCTTTAGTCAGTTTCTGTATTGCCAGATATTTGTTAATGTTGGTGTTTATAATGTAATTCAACATTCGATTTCTAATAACTTTTCGGTATTTTGTAAAAAAAATTTTTTTGCTGAAATAGAAAATATTTCTAAAAATCAACTCCTCTCATTATGGCATTCAGTGAGACTATGTTAGTTATATTTTGAAATTCGGAGTGAAAGGAAATTAAAGTTGATCACAGGGGTACATCAAGTAAAATGTTTGAGAACCCCTGGTGTTGGGCTTAATTCAAACCGGGAAATAATTATTGAATATTCATTAAAAAATTTTCCCCCTTGGAAATTTTCAATTAATTCCAATATAAATTCTAAAAGTAGGATGCGTCTTTACATTGGCCTACAAAGATGACGTTTAAGCGACCAACACTCCCAACAACAACAACAACAATAATAATGATAATTAGCGAATGTAGCAAACTAGCACAAAAGGAATACAAGACTAGGCACACCTGAGTGGGGAAGGTGATCAACAAGGAATTGTGCAAGAAATTGAAATATGACCATACTACCAAATTGTACATGCGTAAACCAGTGACTGTTCTAGAGAACGAGACGCAAAAATTTCTCCGGATTTTGAGATACAAACAAATCATATGATCCTAGCCAGAAAAATAGACCCACTGATAATTATCAAAAAGAAAAAAAAAAGAAAGAAAAAAAAAGAAAAAAAGAAAGAAAAAAAAAGAAAAAAAAAGAACTTGCTGTCATATGGATTTTCTCTTCTTAGCAAACAAGGTTTTGTTTGGTTTGGTTTGTTGGGTTTTATGGCATATCAATCTTTGTAGGTTATTTAACGCCAAATCCATTTTTACGTAAATAATCTGTTCTATTTAAAACAATGTAGTTTAGCATAGGTACACAGATTAATTGTCAAAAACATTTCTATTTCAAACTATTCAAGCAGTTATATGTACCAATTCAGTTAAGTGTAAATACAGTTTTTATGTCGAAGTACGGTTTAATTGTCCAAAACCTTTCTATTTCAAGCTATTCAGTTTAATCAAACAATTCATTTTAGCATAAGTATTCTGTTAGTTCTATTTAACCCATAGATGGGGCCCTATCAGGTGCTACCACTCAGGGCCAGAGTGGACCTGGGAGCGATGGCAATGACGGGGTACTCCGCATTCCCCAAAGCTCCAGCATCACTGGAACCTCACCATCAGATTGCTTAGTGTCATTTCAGGACACTCATTGGGGGAGGGTTACACCTCTGCAGAGGTACAGTCAGTGTATTCTACAGCCCCAGCCGACTGGGCAATCTTTGCGAACAAGGGGCTAAAGTTCAAAGAAAGCAAAACGAGAGACAAGTACTTAGACCTTGCCAGAGAACTAAGAAAACTGAGGAACATAAAGATGACGGCGATACCAAGTGTAACTGGTACGCTTAGAACGCCCCCTAAAGGCTAGAAAGGAGGCTCGAAAAATTGGTAATCAGATGACGAATCGAGACCATCTAGACTACAGCATTGTCAAGATCGGCCAGAATACTGAGATGAGTCCTGGAGGCCTGAGTAGACATGCTCGCGCTCAGACTCTTGTGAAATACCATCAGTAAACGTTGGTGTGAAAAACTCGCCAGAAGCAGAATAATAATAATAATAATGATAATGACAATAATAATAATAATCAGAAAAGTCCGAGAGACCTGAAGAGACTTGCTGTCACTCAGTCTCAAATAAAATACCACCTGGAGCATTGGGGAATGCGGAGTACTCCTTTAATGCCATCGCTCCCAGCTCCACACTTGCCTCTGGTGTGGTAGCATCTGACCGGGTTCTATCTATGTGTCGAATAGAACTGTTTAACATTTAAACTGAGTGCAAACAGATGACTTATACGAAATTGAATTGTTAGAAATAGAACTGTTTGAGCATTTAACTGTGTGTAAACAAATGACTGATATTTATTGAACTGATGATGATAAATAGCAATACGTTGAACCATTTAACTTTATTGACTTATGCTAAATTGAATTGTTAGAAATAGAACTGTTTGATCATTTAAGTGTATGTATCTACAAAATGAGTTTACGAATCATATATTTAATATAAATCTAAAAACAGGATTTGGTACTAAATAACCAACAAAGCTTGATATGCCATAAAATCAAATCAAACAAAACTCCTTCCAGTAATTGGTAAATCGTAGGACAGACAAGAATCTTTAACCTTGGTTCCAGTTGAGGAGAAGGAAATCTCTGTATTCAAACCTTTTTTACTCCGCTTAAAAACTGACCTTGAGATATATCCTGCTCGTAGCGGGTGTGGGGTACATATGGTTTTCTGTCAAATTCAAGATACGATTAGTTTTAGGGTTGACTCATCGTGGTTGATTGGAAGCAAACTATACTTTTTGATCAATTACAACTGAGAAGTGAGTTCGATCTTACAAGTTGACTCATACTTGTTGCTTCGTGCCAAATTTAAGTTATGTTTTGATTGGGTTGAGTAAATATATATCCACGTTCTCAGTTATCATTACGAAAGACAGGTCTTTCTGACTCCATACATGATCTTGAAACCTCTCAGTCGGGGTCACGTGTTGCCACAAGAGATGCCGCAAGAGAATTCATTTCATCGCAAAGGTCACTTAGCCTAAAAAATAGGCTTAGAAAGCATTTTTTTAAAGTTAGTCCTGCCAAAACAATTTAGGAAAATAATAATAGATATTTATCAAAAATATTTTTTAAATCTTCGTAGTTTTCGCGTGTACCTGAAACAAATTCGACATTGAAAAGCTGGAAAATATTTACATCTTAACGAGGGGTTCTCCATGGCGTGGTGGCTTAAGTCGTGGAATTGAATCCTGAATAATGTGATATCAAATAATTGTAATGAAGTAAGCGGGTTCGAACTTCAGTTGCGCTGTTACATTTACTTTTGGACTAATGCCCTTAGGGAAAAGCATGAACTTATTGATCTCTATGGCATATGGGCTAAGTAATATTACTTCTGTTCTTCTCCAAAGGTGGCTTTGCCATTAACTAAACCATAAAGCTAGATATATCAATAAACAAAACACCAAACAACATCTTAGAAAACTGAAAAGATTGTGAAGAAGATGACAATTATGTTTGTAGTGATTGAGGCCCAAAAGGAGAAATACGTGAAGGATTTAAATGCCAGCACTATAAAAAAAATAAACTCTCCCGGGGTTTTGTTCTCTTGTTTATTTCACTCAAGTAATAGCCATCTTTTGGTCTTCATTAGGGGTGAAAGCATCATTCAGCTAGTCGAAACAAAAATAATGAGAAAAATGAAAGATATCAGATATCAGTCCAATCTTACTCAGATACCTGAATTGTCATGATATCAATGTAATCGTAGTCGGATAGCTGAATTGACATGATATCAGTGCAATCGTACTCGGATTGCTGACTTGTCATGATATCAGCACAATCGTAGTCGGATAGCTTAATTGTCATAATATCAGCTCAATCGTAGTCGGAAAGCTGAATTGTCATATCTGCACAATCGTAGTCTGATAGCTGAATTGTCATAATATCAGCACAATCGTAGTCGGACAGCTGAATGGCCATGTTATCTACAGAATGTTAGATAGCAGAATTGCTATGATATCATCTGAATCCTAGTCGGATAGCTGAAAAACTACGATATCAGCAGCAGAATATTAGTCTGATAGAATTGTCATGATATCAACAAAATCTTACTTAGCAAAATTGCCATGATATCAGCACAGTCGTAGTCGGATAGCTGAATTGTCATGATATCAACGAAATCTCGCTCAGATAGCTGAATTACCAGGATATCAGTAACATCTTAGTCAGATAGCTGAGAATACATATCAGCAAGAACTTAGAGGAATAAGCAAAATTGCGAGTCTAGTTCAGTTATCATAGTGCTTTTATAAGGTGTCTCTGCCATCAGCCGTTGAAAATGGTTCTATTCTGTCATGTGCCATGAGGTAGAGCAATCTGGTTGCGACAGCAATCCACCTTGCTACTTACTCGGAGCTATACTCTAAATCAATTTGCATTTTAAATCTTGAATAATGTGATGTCGAATAATAGTAATGTCAGTGAAGTGAAAACAGCGAGAATAACTGGAGGAATATTATACCAACAAAGCAATAAACGCTCGCAAATTGATATATTTTGTTCTTTGTTCTTTTCTGTTTTAATTGAGACTCTTTGCAGATTCAAAAAAAACTTTGGCAGTCAAATGAACGCCATTATTTCTGTGTTAAAGTAGACAATTTTATTCCTCTTGAATTCGGCACGAAACATTTATTAAAAAATGTTGCTAGTCGTTCTTTAGCCTCTTTTTTTTGTTTCAAATTGTCAGTAAAATTTGCAGTCATATCAAAAGGTGAGATTTCTTGCTTGATACCATATCATACAGCATGTTTTTTTTAATGCCAAAGCCATCCTTGTAGAAAAACATAAATAGTATTATTTAATACATGACCAGAGAGATAAAGGGGTTCATACCTTTCCTTTAGGTAATTGTCCAAAAGTGATTGCGATAATTTGACTGCAGTTTGAACATGCTTACTATGATGTCAGCATATAAGACTCTTCGTCACAAGGGTTTCTCCGGGGGTGTACTCGTGGTGTAATGGTTAAAGCGATGGACTGCGGAATCGTAGTTAGCGAGTTCGTATTCCAGTCGCGCTATTATGTTCACTTACGTTCTAGACAAATACCCTTGGGAAAGGTATGAACCCCCTTATCCTCCCAGCTATGGGTTAAATCGTACCGCTACTGTTCTTCTAGGAGAATGGCTTTGGCATTAAATAACCTACAAAGGTTGATATGCCATTTAACAAAGAAACCAACCAAACCAAGAATTTCTCCCATGTCTGCTAAAGTAAAATCTTTTCTCTCTTAATTTCCTTATTATTTCTTTTTTTTTCCTTCGTGTTTATTCATTATTTTATAGAAAATTAGTAATTACAGGCGGGATTTTAATTTACTCAACTAGCCAAAGGGAATCGATACAACCGGTGAAATCGGAAACGCAACGATTAGAGTTAAGGGAGACAAAATGAGAAGGGACAAACTTTCAGCATAAACTGGTGACAATGAAGAAATAGGCATTCAGTTTAAATGAGAAAAAAAGACAGTGAGAAACCTAAAAAAGAAAATATCGAAGAAAGAAAGAAAGAAAGAAAATAGAAAGAACGTGTTGAAAAGATAAAATGTTAATAAAGTGAAAAAGATCTCTTTCTCTTTATTAATCGAAAATGTTGAAAAAATGAGGAAAAATTAAAAAAGGAAATATTGAAGGAAAAAAGAAAAAAAGAATGCCAGAGAACGGAATATATTGTAGAAAGAAAGAAAAAGAAAGAAAGAAAATGTTGAAGAAAAAGAAAATATAAACAAAAAGAAAGAAAGAATGGTTCTCGAGAAAGAAAAATATTAAAGATAGAAATAAAGCTTTGACGAAAGAGAAAATGCTGGAGAAAGAAAGAAAGAAAGAAAGAAAAAAAGGAAATACTTAAGAGAGAAAAATATTTAAGGAAAAAGTCAACAAAAAGCAGGAAAAAAGATTCTCATGAAAGAAAAATTTTAAAGTAGAAATAAATATATTGAAGAAAGAAAGAAAGAAAGAAAGAACATACTGAAGAAAGAAGAATTAAAAAAAAAAAGAAAACGTAAGCAAAAAGACGGAAAGAAAGGTTCTCGAGATAGAAAAATATAAGAAATAGACATATTGACGAAAGACAAAATGACGAAGAAAGAAAGAAGAAAAAGAAAGAAAGAAAGAAAAGAAAAAAGATACCAAATACAGAAACGAAACAAAACGACGAAACGTCCGAAGCAAAACGAAAAACTAAACCAAATGAAATGAAACGAAAAAAAGAAAAAAAAATGAAACAAAACAGAACAAAACAAGACGAAAAAAGAAAGAAGAAAACTGAAACAAAACTGTTGAAAAAAAAAAGGAAGAGAAAAGAAAAAAACATACATACACGAATCGTTAGTTGCCGAACAAACCTAATGTCATTTACGGTAAGTTAAGCATTAATCTTAATTCTGCTTCAAATAAACAAATGAATAAATAAATAAATAGATTAGATAACAAAGAATTAATTCTATATTTCATTTACATTAAATAACTCATTAAAAATTTTGAATAATGTTATTGTTCGTTGTTACCCAGTAAAAGTTTTGGATTTTATATATTAGAGGATTACTTCCATCGTATAATCATTTTTTTAAATTCGAAAAAGCGAAACGTTGCAAAAAAATAAAGGGGTGGAGAATAGCCTTTGGCAAAACATGAACCATAACATGATACTTTGGGAATTTTTCCAGAAGGAATTACTCTTGGATTGTTTGTTATCACAATATAAGCAAATATTTTCTGCGCAACTCTTCTGTCTCTCCATCTCCAGACAAATCATGCGACTGCGTTTTTATTTCCTTTCTAAATAAACTGACCTGAAAACAACAACAACAAAACGTTTCTCCTTTTTATCTCACTTGTTCAGACGATGCTGAAAATCTTCCAAATCAGAAAATATGAGTTTTATACTCAAACAAATATGGCCGCTCTTTAAACGGAAGCAAATATTTGTATTTGCTTTTTGCTTCCAGTATTGATTTCCCCTCCCCCTGTTTTTGTGAGAATATATTGGCTGGGAGGATAATCATTGAATGCTATTTTAAGAATAGATTCTGTTATTTTTAAAACGCATTTGAAATTGTCCCAAGAAAGAAAAAAAAAACTCAACCAAACAAGCTATCATATATATATATATATATATATATATATATATATATATATATATATATTGTATAATTCTCTGTTTTGACAAGCTCAGCAAAGTAGCAAAGGAATGTACTTGCAGAAAATAAAATTCTAACTCCTCGAAGGATGATACTGGATTAGGTTGCTTGGAGGTAGGTAAGATATTTAATCGAGTCTCTACGCAGAAAGGAGCAATATTAGCATATGCGTATCCGTAATATACTAACGCTGAATAAACGAAAGGAAATATATTATACATGCAGAAACATTTAATATTTACCAAATATACATAGAAGAAGTAATGAAAAGATTGCAAAAACGTGTCCCAACAAATATACTATTCATAAACTGTTCGATGAAACAGCAGTACGAGAAAAGAGTTACAAAAAAGAAAAAATGGCTTGATTGAAATTGGTAGACATTAAATACTCATAGCCATGTTGGTTTACTGTTCGATGACCGATAGGAAGACAGCGTTTTAATAGAACGCAGACAAAAGAAGATGATAAAATTCTGGTTGGTCAAGTGAAAGTCCACGAGCTACCGAACAGGAAAGCCTATTCTCCAAGGAGACAATGAATACCAGTTTTTACCTAGGAGGAATATGTTTAAATAAGTAAAATATTTTGAACCACTTCATTTCATTTAAGTGATATAAACGAGTTAAAATTAAATAATTGATTTACAGACAAAAAAAAAGAATATAAAGTTTCAGAAATTAATGCAAATTTACGTATATATAAGGAAAAATATTTCAAATCTACGATATCTTTTTAGTGACTTGAAAACAAAATTCCTATTAGTAATCTGATTTATAATGTCTTAAATTTCAATTTTATGCAAACAAATTTTATTTTCGGGTTGTATGTATACAATTTAATCATTTCGAGATATTAAATAAATAATTATTATGATAATAATAAGCGAATGCTGTGAACTAGCTCAAAAAGAATAATATACCAGACACGACTCGGTGGGAAAAGTGATCCACAGGGAATGGTGCAAGAAATTGAAATTTGATTATACTAGCAAATGGTATACGCATAAACCAGAATCAGTCCTGAGGTATACAAAATTCGTTGGGATTTTGAGATATAAACAGATCACCGACTCTTGGCCAGAAAACCGGACCTATCAATAACTGAGAAAAGAGAAAAGAAAAAAGAGAGCCAGCCGACTTTACCGTCCTGGCATAAAACAGTGAAAATCAAAGAAAACGAAAAGAGAGACAAATACTTGGAATTTGCCAGAGAACTAAAAAGTTATGAAACATGAAAGTGACGTTGATGCCAATTATAGTTGGTGCGCTAGGAGCGGTTCACAAAGACTTGGTAAGGGAACTGGAAGAGTAGGACATTGGAAGAGTAGCCGAAACCTTCCAAACTACAACATTACCAAGAACGGCTAGAATGCTGAGAAGAGTCCAGGAGACTTGAAGAGACTTATAGTCACCCAGACTCCAACGAAAAATTCGCAAGGAATAATAATAATAATAATGATAATAGCTCCAGGTAACAATTCTTAATACAAATAATTTGCACACACTTTTATGGTTTCAACTATTTCCATCTAATACAAATAATTTTCAAATAAATCTATTTGATTCATTGATGGGCTACTAACAGGTACAACTGCTCCAGATCTAAGTGGACCTGGGAGTAATGGTAATGAATTGGTGTTCGTCATTCCCCATAGTTCCAGAACTGGAGCCTCACCACTGGTTGCCATTTAGTGTCATACCCAGAATACATTGATTACCAGAGTTCAAATTTTGGCGGGACAGTCCTCGTGGTGTAATGGTTAAAGCGATGGACTACAGAATCGTAGTAAGCGAGTTCGTACTCCAGTTGCGCTATTACGTTCACTTTCGGGCAAATACTCTTGGGGAAGGTATGAACCCCCTTATCCTTCCAGCTATGGGTTAAATAGTACCACTACTGTTCTTCTAGGAGAATGGCTTTGGCATTAAATAACCTACAAAGGTTGATATGCCATTAAACAAAGGAGCCAAATCAAATCCTGGCTGATACTTTGTTTTCTTGATGATAATGTCCCTGAGAAAAGCATGAACGACCTGAGGTAATTTCAGAAATATTTTCTCTTCATTGAAAAGTACAAATTTTTCAAGTCCATTTTATAACAGGGAGTCTCTGTGGCGTAGTGGTTAGAGTGCTGGACAGCGACGTTACAGTACGTGAGTTCAATCCCCACTTGTAGTCCTGCGTTCACTTTTGGATTAATGTAATTGGGGAAAGTATGCATTCATTTACATCACCAGTTATATGTTAAACAGTACCTCTACAAGGATTGCATTGGCATTAAATAACCCATAAAGTTGATATGCCCTTAACCAAAAAAAAAAAAGCAAACAAACAAACAATTTTTATATCTTTTTCAATTTAACATTTCCATTCATCACGAAATTAACCATAAAAGTTCATATTATCCGACAAATATTGAGCCATAGTGCCAGTATAGTTACGGCTCCTCAAATATACTGGATAGGCTCTAGTACTGGGTTGGTGATTCTGGTTTCCGTTGATATTGCTGAATCTGGCTGGTGCTCTTAGTAGTCAGCAAAATGTCATCTCATTGTTAGTGGCCTGGCAACTTTAGGTATCTCAGGACTGGAATTGTTTGGAATCTTAACTCTTAGTATGTCTGGGGAAGAAATCTTCGGCCATCTTTTGACAGAGTAACATCCACACCAATGTATCGCGAGTGTGTACGTGTGAGACAACGGGTCTGAGTTCCAGCCCAATATGTGAAAATGTATTAAGTTTACGCTACTTATAACTCATAATGCTTATACTATTAAACATTAATTTCTGTTCAGGAAGAAATCCAAAATACAAGTTTCCTAACAAAAACTTTGTGTAACAAAACAGGAGCGAAAATACAAAAAAGAAAAGTTTGCGCTCGTATGTGTGTGTGTAAGTGTGTGTGAAGGTATAAACATTAGAGGAAAGACTATCCATTCTACCACCCTAGAAAAAGGGTGCTATATATATATTATTTTATTCTCTCACGAAATATAAGGACACGGTAGAAGTTTATCAGTGGGTGGGAAATTAAAAAGAAGCAAGGGATAGATCCTATATTAAAATGGAAGATAGTAAAAAATGTCGTAAATATAAGGCAGGTGATAAATACTGACCCTTATGCCTGGAGGAAAAAATAGCTATAGTTTCTTACAATAACCCTAATGAATTACTCACCCAGAGACCTGAGATACTTAATGCTTCTAAGCATAAAAAAACCTGGTTACTTGGTAAATATAAATTGGCTTAGTTTTTTTAAGGTAATTTCTTATTTCTGGTGGTTGCTTTATCAATAAAATGTCGTTTGGGCCAGATCTCTTTTGTTAGAATTATCTTGATGATCCGGAAGATGAAACCTAGGTAGACAACTTCTGGCTCTTTAGGTATATATATATATGGTGTATTCAATAAGTTTCCAAATCTTTTTTGTACAGGCATTGAAAATTATTGTAGACTCTTGAAAATTCAGTATGTTATTACTATACATCGTATGAGATGACTGTCCAATTTTCATGATTTCACGTTCAAATGAACAGCTACAGCAGCAATTGGAATACACCCTACTAAAGCCTGATTGACACAGCTCGTGAATTTCAAAAATGCAATCTGGACGTGGGGACAGTTTAGAAGAACAATATGCAATAAAATTCTGTTTTAAACTTGGAAAAATGTCCCAGAAATGTATGGAATGCTTCAGACTGCTTTTCGACCATCTTGCATGAATCGAGCATCAGTTTTTAATTGGCATAAGAGATTCAAAGAAGGCAAGAATTCTGTGAGGGATGATCAGAGGTGTGGGAGGAGTAAGGAAGTCAATACACCAGAGTTGATTAGCCAAAGGTTTAGGGTTAGGGTTACTATGTTGAGGTTTTAAGGGAGTTCAGCAAGAGATTCCGTCGGAAAAGGCCAACACTCTTCAAATCAGGTCAGTGGCATTTCCACCAGGACAATGCACCAGTCCACATCTGCATCCTTGTCACAGACTATTTGAGCAAGATGGGTATCAAGACAGTTCCTCAGCCTCCCTATTGTCCAGACCTTGCTCTCTGTGACGTTTGGTTATTCCCTAAGCGCAGAGGGTGTCATTATGAGACAATTGAGGAAATGAAAGAGGCTTTGACGAAGGTCATGGACATGCTTACACAAGAGGACTTCCATGGAGCCTTCCAGAAGTTGTTAGAACGGCACAACAAGTGCATTGCAACCGGAGGAGATTACTTCAAAGGGGACTAGAGTTTCATGTATGTACTATCAATAAAAGTGCCCATACGAAAAAAAGTCTGGTAACTTATTTAATGATCCTCGTATACTATATTTGTTTTTGATTGTGAAGCAGCTAATGCCGAAAATTGCCCCAAATATTCAACGAAAAGACTATAAAGATTAGTTATAGATGAATAGAAAAAGTATGTATAATAATACAAAAGCTCAACGACAAACTTATAAGAAAAATCAACTAGATAATGATTACAACCACCGTTGCAATTGTAGAACAAGAGAGTATCTATCGGGAAACAAAATGCCTAACTAAAATATTGTCTACCAAGCAAAACTTTGACGGGATAACGGACAGTTTGCATGTTTGTATGTTAGCCTTGGCGCATCAACCATTGTAGGTTATCTAATACAAAATCCATTTTATACATAAAAACAGTTCTATTTCAAACAACTCAGTTTAGTATATAGTTTTCGTTTACACACAGTTAAATTTCAAAACAACTCTATTTCAAACAATTCACTTTTGCATATCTACTCAGTTTAAATGTCAAAAACAGCTCTTTTTCAAAACAATTCAGTTTAGTATAAGTATAGTTTTTGTTTACACACAGTTAAATGTCAAAACAATTCAGTTCTACTTGACCCATTGATAGGACACCTACTTCTTCGAGCAAGACTGCTGCTAGGAGCGATGGCAATGAAGGAGTACTCCACATTCCCCAAAGCTCCAGCATTACTGGAGCTTCACAGATTGTTTAGTGTCATATCCAGGACACTCACTGGGGGGAGTCTTACCCCTCTTCAGAGATGCAGTCAGTGTATTCTGCAAACCCAACCGACTGGGCCATAACGGACAGGAAACTTTATATATATATATATATACATATATATATCATCATCATCATCATCATGTCGTGCCGCCAGCACGGATATCCCTGACCCTCTCTCGCCACTTCTCCCTATCACTCATCGCCTCCGGCAGGTCTTCAGGGTTACATCCTGTGTCCTCACATAGTTGCTGTATGTAAGTTCGAGCTGGTCGTCCTGCTTTTGCACGGCCATATGTGGGGGTCCATAGGAGTACATCACTTATGAGCTCGTCCTTGCTTCTCCAGCAGTGTCCCGCGTGTCTGGTTCGTCTAACTTGTATAGTTTTCGTGATGGGGGCAAGTGTCTGTATAGTTAGTGTCTCGTGGGGTGTTGTCGCCAGGACTTGTTCAATACTGCTCTCAACATTCTTGTGTAGTTTCCGTCTAGCTTCTTCTCCAGCCGTTTAGTTAGCGTCCATGTAGTGCATCCATATAGCAGTATCGACACAACCGCTGCCTGGAAGAAACTGCGTTTCATTTTATCGGTCAGGTCTGTTTTCACTCCGTCAATTATATATATATATATATATATATACACATATATATATATATATATATATATATAATTGACGGAGTGACCATCGACAGAACTGTACAATAATCACAAAGGATCTTTCAGCAATAAACGAAATACAAAGAGCATAAGATTATCGAAATACATCAGAGAAGATGGAAAGGAACCAGAGGTTAAGTGTTCGATTCTGAAAAGAAGGTAGGCTTGAAATGAGGGTCCGGGAAATTTCTAATTGTTCATGGAGGTAAAAATACAACGTAATAACAACGGTTTTGAATAATTTGCTCAATTAAAGATGTATTGGTAGCTCATTGCCACTACGGAAGTAATTATTTACTCTGTGTTTTGGAATTGGATTAACCGAATGAATTAATATGTTAACCAATAGTCACGTGACTCAAAAAGTGTATAAAGAAGAATATGTATTTTCTCAGCTGAAAAAGTCAGACGTGACGAATACTAGTTCAACTGAGGATCGAAAGAGTGAAACTCTGAGTCGTAAGTTTTATCTTGTTTTAAATCTTATTCTTTATTTAAAGAACGTAAATATACATGCACAATGTATCTCATTCTCTAAGAATAAAATTACACAAGATGTTTTGGTTTGGTTTCTTTGTTTAATGGCATATCAACCTCTGTGGGTTATTTAATGCCAAAGCCATTCTCCTAGAAGAATAGTAGTGCTACTATTTAACCCATAGCTGGGAGGATAAGGGGGTTCATACTTTTCCCAAGGGTATTTGCCCGAAAGTGAATGTAATAGCGCGACTAGAGTACGAACTCGCGTACTACGATTCTGCAGTCCTTCGCTTTAACCATTACACCACGAGGACACCGCCCACAAGATGTTTTGACATGCCATTAAAATCAACCAATCAATTAATAATTCAGCAGGAATATTCCTTATGGGCTTCTCTATAAACATAATCATCGTCATGTCGCGATACCAGCACGGATCTCCCTGATCCTCTCTCTCCACCTGTCCCTATAATCCATTGCTCTCCGGGGGGTCTTCAAGGCTTTATTTTGTATCGGCACAGAGCTGTTGTATATAATTTCTAGCTGGACGTCCTACCTTTGCTCGTCCATGTGAAAAGGTTCACAGGAGTACATCACTTATGTGTTTATCCTTACTTCTCCAGCAGTGTCCCGCATGTCTGGTTCGTCTATGTTTGATAGTTTTCGTGATGGGTAGCAGGTGGCCATACAGCTTCTGTTTTATAGTGTGTTGCCTCCAGGACTTGTTCAATATTTCCCGCGGCATTCTTGTGTTATTGCTGTCAAGCTTTTTCTCTGTAGGTTTAGTTAGCGTCCATTTAGTGCATCCATATAGCAGTATCAACACGACTTTTGCTCGTCCATGTGAAAGGGTCTGCAGGAGTATATCACGTATGAGTTCGTCCTTATTTCTCCAGCTGTGTCCCACATGTCTGATTCGTCTAACTTGATAGCTTTTATGATGGGTGGTAGGTGGCCGTACAGCTGTTGTTTTGTAGGGTGTTGCCTCTAAGACTTGTTCAATACAGTTCGCAGCATTCTTGTATAATTGCCGTCAAGCTTTTTCTCCGTACGTTTAGTTAGCGTCCATGTAGTGCATCCATAAAGCAGTATCGACACGACCGCAGTTTGGAAGAAACTGTGTTTTATTTTATCAGTGAGGTATGACTTGCATATGACCGATAGCCTATCAATATCCATGCCTTTGCTAGTCGCGTGTTGATGTCTTTCTCGGTTGATCAGACACTGTATCCTAGGTCCACTAGTTTCAAAGGACCACCGTATTGTGTGGAGATATCACGTCTTTGATTAAAGCGCATGTATTCCGTCTTATCTGCGTTGACATACAGGCCTATGCCACAAGCTGCTTGTCCCAGATTTCGTAGAAAGATTTCGGCTTGGGCGGGTGTATTTACCAGAAGCACTATGACATCGGCGTAGGCCCCGTCCGTAATTGTTTGTGCGGGGTATCTTCTGCTTCTTTCCTTTGTCAGCTTGAAACCGTTTTCTTTCAATAGAACTATCAATATTGGAAAGCAATACTTAAAAGCATTTAACTCGTTTAAAAATAAAGTTACCAAAGAACTATTCGCTTACAAATTATATATATATATATATATATATATATATATATCCAAAGAAGATGAGTTAAAAATGATTCTATTTGTAAATGCATAAAACGATTCTTATAAATCTCCAGGAGTGTTCAATGTATAATAATTGATAGATGAATTTACAAATTTCATAAAGATTAAATTCATGTAATTTGAAAAAACTCATGATGGCTATTAATAGCTATTTGAAGCTGTTAGTTTCCTTTATGGAGTGGCTAGCTGAAATAATTTTTTAATCCTATTTACCAACCCCTCCGCTCGGGCAGGATATGACACAAGGTCAATTTTTAAGCAGAGTTTAACTGGTTGAATTCAGAGTTTTCCTTCTCCTAGAGTAGTTGCCGCACCAACGCTGAAGAGCCCAGTCTGTCATACTATTTACCCATAGCTGGAGGGAGAATAATTGGATTCATACCTTTCCCAAGGGTATTAGTGCTATGTGAAATGCAATCAGTCTCGTCCACGATTTGAACTCGTGTCACCGTGTCCATTTCCTACGACGATAACCATTACATTTAATAGCCAAATGAGGGTTTGTTGTGTTTTTATATATATATATATATATATATATATATATATATATGCATAGGATTTAGCATTAAGTATCAAACAAGGATTGATATGACATATTATCTTAACCAAACAAACAACTAATCAACCAAACACAAACAACCAACGTTGTGTATAACATATATACATATATAACACAAAAGAGATTGGTAAGTCTATTTTATTTATTTACTCTCTAAATCTAAAAAAAGGCAAAACCAGTCTACTGCATACCTCATATTACTTAGATTCAATTGAACTAAAAAAAGCATCACCATTGACAGTATCCTGTTTGCAATGTCCCTTTAACCTCGTAAGACGATCTCATCTTTCTCAAGAGGCTTTGTATAAAAATGCCCTGGAATTTGAACCGGTTTAGGATCTTGTGGTCAAGCGTCTCAGAGACCTCTTCTTATTTTCTCGATTATCGATTTTCTTCAATCCGACTCTTCCGAGTTTGGTGTCCAAGATCAGTTTCTGTTTATCATAGTCGCTAGCTAGTTTTCCCGCTATTCTGCTAGACTTTTGTTATTGACTTTCTCATTGAAAATTGGAGACGTCCTTACATAAATCCTATGTCATGTCTCAGGACTTTTATTGGATCCTTTTAGAAAACATCTTCCGGTTTTCATCTTCAATTCTTACAATTCTTTCAACCTATACATACCACAGCAAGAAGTATATATGTATATATTTGTGTGGGGGTTGCTTCTTTGTGTCTGTCACGCTAGTGGAACATTATATATATATATATATATATATATATATATATATCATCATCCTCATCATGTTGTGCTCTAGCATGGGTTTCCCTAACTCTCTCTTGCCATTCGTCTTTGTCATCTATCGCTTCCAGCAGGTCTTCTAGACTACATCCTGTGTTCGTACAGAGCTATTGTATATAAGTTCTAACTAGTCGACCGTGTGAAGGGGTCCAAAGGAGAAAGTCGCTTATAGATTTGTCCTTACACCTTCAGCAGTATCCTGCATGTCTTGTTTGTCAAATTAGGACGGTTTTTGAGATGGGAAATAGGTGGCCGTAGAGCTGCTGTTTTGTGGGTTGTTGCGTCCAGGATTTGCTTTATATAGCTTGTAGTATTCTCACTATATATATATATATATATATATATATATGTGTGTGTGTGTGTGTGTGTGTGTGTGTTCGTGGTTTAATAATGACCGACCTAGGAAATGGACACGGCACCACGAGTTCAAATCCTGGAGGAGATTTTTGCATTTCACAGAGAGGAAATACCCTGGGGAAAGGTATGCATCCAACTATTCTTTTTTATCTAGAGGCAAATAGTAGGGCAGACTGTGATCTTTAATTTTGGGATGGTCACTGGCGTTGAATAAAAAAAAACTCTAAATTCAAATCTATTAAACATCGCTTTAAAAATACCCTTGCGTAGTATCCTGCTCTGTTGGTATATATATATATATATATATATAGATAGATAGATATAAGTATTGACGCGATTTCAAATTAGCCGAGTGACGACCATATAAAAATCTGATGAAATAAAACGGGAATTCTTCTCAGATGTAGTCATAACAGTGCTTCTGTATTCGGAAATGCATGAATCCAATTAATCTCCCTCCAGCTATGGCTAAATAGTAAGCCAGATTCAACGTTGGAAAACACAGAATTTAAATCTGCTAAACTCTATTTAAAATTGATCCTCTGTCACATTCGGAGGGTTTGGTTTGGTTTGGTTTGGTTTAATGTCATATCAACTTTTGTTGGTTATTTAATGCCAAATCCATTTTTATACAAATGAACAGTTCTATTTCAAACAATTCAGTTTAGCATAAGTACATAGGTTAGTCTTATTTGATGCTTAGAGAGGACCCTATCAGGTACTACCATTTCGGGTGACAGTGGACCTGGGAGTGATGGCAAAAAAGGGTGCTCCGGATTCCCCAAAGTTCCAGTATTACTGGAGCCTCACCATCTTATCGTTTAGTGTCATATCCAGGAAACTCTTTGGGGGAGTCTTACCCTTCTGCAGAGATGCACTTGGTGTATTCTGCAGCCTTAGCCGACTGGACCAGCATCCGGAGGGGTATGTATATATATATTTTTAAACCAACAATCGATCACTTTAAGATAATAAATTTATTTCCATCTTGTTAAAAGCATTGATCAAAATCAATGCTTTTAAAAAACATTAATAGGACTTCTTTATATCCAATTTTATTTCTTGTTGGATTTGAAGAAGTCCTGTTAATATCAAATTTAAATAATCAATGCTCAAAAAAAATTAACAGAACTCCTTCAGATCCGACGAGAAATAAAATATTTCTAGTTGGATCTGAAGAAGTACTATTATTTTTTTAGAGCATTGATTTAAATCAATGCTTTTAACAGGATGCAAATGAATTTATCATCTTAATGTGACCGATTGTTTTTTTTTAAGGATTTCATGTACATTGAGTTTTTTTACCAGGATTATTTAAATTCACAAGAATATTCTATTTCTGAACATTCTGTTTGCCCTGATTGAAATTATTTCCTATTCCAGGTTTACTGGATTGAATATCTTATATATATATATATATATATATATATATATATATACAAGGAAGGCATGGTATAATTGCTTGACGGGATATGAACTTCTTAGGGGTTATTTAAAGCCAAAATGTGATTTGATAACTTTTCAATTTCCCGTTGCATTTTCTAAGAAATGGCACTTAATTTGTCTATGATCATTTGTTACCACGCGAATATTCCGATTTCCTTTCCCTTAGGGTACTTGCCTAAAAAATTAAATATAAGTTGGTGAAAACTGTCGGATTCATGCCTTTCCAAAGGGTATTAGCTCCAAATGAAAAGCAAACAGCCACGCCTAGGATTTAAAATTGGGTCGTCGATTCCATTTCTTATGACGATAACCGTGACGCTAAACCTGCTTATCAATGGTGTTTGCCGTGTGAAAAAAAGGAACCCCACCCCGTTCTCCGTGTGTCCTGGATATTGCATTAAGCTATACGATGGTGAGGCTCAAAATCTGAAGCTTTGAGGAATGTAGAGTACCCCTTTATTGACATTACTTCCAGGTATACATTGACGCAGTGTTAGAACCTGATAAGGTCATATCTATAGGCTAAATTGTACTGTTTGACCATTTGACTATGTGCAAACAAATAACTAATGTTCAATTGGATTGTTAGCGTTACAAAAAATACTTACAACTATTTTACTGAGTGCATATAAAACTATAAGTAGAATACTTGAAAACGTTTTATTGGTTACAAAAATTAACGTATTGGTATTACTTTGCGTGCAAACAAATGATCAATATTAAATCGAATTTACTGTTAGATAGCATTACTTGGAACTATATAACTGCGCGCAAAAAATGATTAATATTAAATCGAATTATTAGGGTTAAATAACAATACATGCAACAATTTAACTGTGAGAAAACAATAGCGATGCTTTATTGTGTGCCAAGTTGTTCTAACTTTAAAAAAAAAAGATTTCCAACAAATTATTCACTTACAAATCGTAGATGCATGAGCATTTAACTGTGAGCAAACAAGTGACTGGGGTGAAATTAAATTGTTTATGTTACACAGTAATAAAAGTAGTAAAGTTGGCGACCGTAGTCGAGGGTGACCCAAAGGCCCCCTTTTCGATAGCTACTACACCAAGGTGTAGGAGACGGCGCTACTCCTTTCCTTGGATTGCACCACTTTACCCTTGATCCGTACCTTATAATGCTGAGTGTTAAGAAAGGAGCCATCAAGTACCCTTTTTTGAGTCTTTGGTATGACTAGACCTGGGATTGAACCCAGGTCTCCCGGGCCATTGGCAAACACTCTAACCATCATGCCAATGTAAAGAGGATTAATATCACATAGAACTGTTTGTGTTTGATAGAATACTTGAAACCATTTAACTGTGAACAAATAAATGAATCCTGGCTTTTAAAAAAAATCTCATCAACAAATTTCTTGTTTGAAATTCGCATATATACATGAGTGTATATGTTTGTGTATTAACAGGTCTTGGCATTAAATAACTTACAATGTTTGATATGCCATAAAACCTTACTAACCAACCACTAAACCAGGTACCTGGCGGGAAATGTGATATGTTGTAGTTTTGTTATACTTAAGTCCTTATGGCGTAATGATTAACGTGCTGGATTGTGGCTTTGAAGTAAGCAAGTTAAAACTTCAGTCGCGTAATTACGTTTATTTCCGGGCTGATACCCTTTGGAAAGGTATAAACCCTATCATCCTCCCAGCTTTGGGTTAAATAGCATCACTATATATAACGGTGCACATTCTCTCCTGATGACCCCAAACAAGCAGGGAGTTAAAACTGCTCGGTGGAAATAAGAATGGCTAAAGGAGCGTTTTCTATCCGCTCACTTTTTGGTGAGTTTCTGTTACTTGGTAAGTAACTTCCTTCTAACCTAATAACCCACAAATGTTGATATGCCATTAAACAAAGAAACCAAACCAAACAACGATTACAACAAATGCACCTGCTCAGATGTAAGACGGGGTTTGTCTCACATCCTACTGTATCAGAGCGTGGCGCAAGGCTGTTTTATTTTGGGAGCTGTGCATGAATATTGATTCATGTACGGTAGGTAAAAAAATTCTTGACCTCGTCGGCATTTCCCTGATGTGACGCCTCTGGCACCAAGCAATAAAATCAGTCCCGCCGAAACGGACAAAAATCTGGGGGACGGTAAAGGTATCGTCGCAAACATTCAACCGCTCTGCATGAATGCGGCTCATGTGAGCAAGACTGTTGCCAGGTGTCACGTGGTGTCCCCCTGAGAGAGGAGAAATAAAGAATTTCTACTATACCCCGTGTTTGAATTGGCAAGCCGTCAAAGAATGACCGTTAAGACAGGATAGTAATATGGCCTGTCGGAGAAAGAAAAGAAAAGAAGAAAGACATTTATGTTTATGTACTATCTGTTTATAACATAGCTGACACGTTGAAGATGCGTATCTACATGTAGTAAAAAGATTGATATATTTTAATGTTCCCACGTGTTGGAGCTTGTTCTTTGTGTCGTCTGCTACCAAGTTATTATTTCATGTTTTTATTTTAGCTTCTATTCGCCTTATGTTATCCGCGCTTAATTTGTCCTATTTAAATTCCTTTAAAAATATCACACGGGAAACCCGAGTTGTCGACTACTATAATTAATATTATTACGTATAAACCTAGAGGTCTATATCTTCCATTGCTCTAGGGGTAGGAAGACCAGTGGCCTTGGTGGGTATGTGAGTAGTGTGAAATTGGGAAACCCCTTGCCAACGGCGGTCAGTCTAGCCATAAATTAATCCCCACATAATATGCCAGTTCCTACTTGCCCGAGAAAGGACTCTGAACAAGGACTTATTCTACAAGGGATCAAGTGCCAGTCTGCCCCGTCTTCACACGTGCGAAAAATAAAGTCCCTTTTTGGGATTCTAGTTAATTTGCCGTCACACCAGGCAATAGCAATCTAGATATGAGGATTTTCCCAGCCGGAATTCAAGCTGCTCAAGTAACAGCATAAATACGGGCCTCACAGGTTCTAAAGGTTAATCATCGTGCTACAGAAGACCCCTATTTGAAGAATGGAAATATAGACTAAGAGAAAAAAAAATGCAACACCTTGAGTATATGTAGGAATTTACTCGATATTATAGTAAGCTTGGTTACAGTAAATGATCTCATGCAGATCATTACGTGCACAAGTCCCCCCAAACAACGGCAGTCCAGTCGGCTGGGGCTGTAGAATACACTTGCATCTCTGCAGAGAAGTAAAACCCTCCCAAAGAGTGTCCAAGATCATATTTACCCAACCCCTCCGCTCGGACAGGATATGACACAAGGTCAATTTTTTTTAACGGAGTTTAACAGGTTTGAATTCAGAGTTTTCCTTCTCCTAGACTAGTTGCCTCACCAAGGCTGAAGAATCTAGTCTGTCCTACTATTTACCCATAGCTGGAGGGAGAATAATTGGATTCATACCTTTCCCAAGCGTATTAGTGCTATGTGAAATGCAGTCAGTCCAGGAATTGAACTCGTGTCGCCGTGTCCAATTCCTGCGACGATAACCATTACACCACGGGCAAAGAGTGTCCAAGATATGACACTAAACAATCGAATAATTAGGCTCCAGTAATCCTGGAGCTTTGGGGAATGAGGAGTACGCCTTCATTGCAATTGCTTTCAGGTTAACTCGAATCCGGAGTGGTAGTACCTGATAGGGTGCTATCTATGGGTCAAATAGAACGGCTTAACATTTAAATTGTGTGCAAACAAATGACTTATGCTAAATTGAATTGTTTGAAATAGAACTATTTGATCTTTTAAGTGTGTGTAAACAAATGACAGATTTTAATTAAACTGTTAGTGATACACAGAAAAACTGGAAACCATTTAACTGAGTGCAAACGAATAAGTAGTGTCGAATAGAATATCTACCGTTTAAAAGCAACACTTAAAATAATTTAACTGTGTGCAAATGATTAACCGTAAATATAATTATTCGTATTAGATATCAATACTTGAAACCATTTAACAGTGTGCAAAAAATGAGCTTTGGCTCAGTTCAAAATCTTATCAACAAAATGTGTTTATAAATCTTAAATATTTGATATATACGTATAAACAGGATTTGACATTGTACACCCTGTTCGTTGATTGTATCCGTTGCAGATGGGCAAAACCCACCACCTCCACAAAAAGGGAATGTTTTTGGTAAGACACTAAACTGCATCTGATATTGAGACTCTAATTCTGGAGTAACTTTTCATAATCATTACTCCTATGCCCACTCTAACCTTGGGTGGAAGGGCCTGTCAGCGTTTCATCAATGGGTCTAGGAAGTTGAGTTGGTTGACCTTAGTCGAAGGTGACTCTTTTCGATAGCAACTACACTGAGGTGTCGGGAGGGTGTTACTCCTTTGCCTGAATTATTTTACTTACCCTTAATTCGTACCTTATAATGCTGGGTAATAAGCAGGAAAGTATTGAGTACCATTTTTAAGTTTTTGGTATGACTCGACGTGGGAGTAAAACCCGGTCTCCCAGGCCATTGGCGAACACTCTAACCATTATATCAATGGGCCGGCTCTTCACAAATTTGGTGTATACGATAAGATACTTGATGCAGTATAACTGTAACTTTATTAAGGTTTTTAGGTTATTTAGTTTAATGACATATCAACCGTTGATGGTTATCTTATGCCAAATCCTGTTTATATGTGTAGATTATTCATAATTTTTAAATTAGTTCGTAAGTAATTTCATTTTTAAATGAATTAGAGCTCATTTGTTTGCTCACATTCAAATGGTTTCAGATATACCGATTTATTGTTTTTACATAGTTAAATAGTTTCAAATGTTGTTATTTATTGTTTTCACACAGTTAAATAGGTTCAAGTCTTTCTATTTGTTGTTTGGGCACAGGTAAATGTTTTCAAGTAGTACTATTTAACACTATTTAACACTAATAATTCTATTTGTATTCTATTAAATAGTTTCCAGTATTGCTATTTATTGCTTGCACACAGTTATATTGTTTCAAGTATTGCTATCTAACTCTAATAATTCTATTCTATAGTCATAATAGCAAGTAAAAGAGTGGATAATTCTATTTGACCCATCGATGTGATTCGAACAAATATTACCATTTCGAGTCAAAGTGGACCTAAAAGTATTGATAATGGAGGGGTACTCTACATTCCCCAATTTTCAAGCTTTTAGCCTCTCTGTCAGATCCAGTTTAATGTCATACCTTGAAAACTAAATGGTTTTAAATTTTTTGTATTAGGAATGGTAACTTGAAGATATACTTGTTTACAAAAGATTATTATTAGTTACTTGAAACCGTATAGATGTGTGCCAACAAATGCCTATTATTAAATATAAATATTTACTCGAAACCATGCAATTATTCGTGTTAGATAGGAATACTTGAAACCATACAACTGAGTGCAAGTTATTAATATTACATAGGAATACTTGAAATATAACTGTGTGCATAAGACCCTTAAAATAACTACACAAAAATACAGATATAAATGTACAATGAACGCAATTAACTAATCATTAGACCTAAGATAAACTAGGCGGGTTGATATGCCATTAAAATCAAGCAATCAATCAACAAACGTTTTGCGGGTATCTGGATACATGAGTTCTTGTATTGGATTTTTTAAAATTCTCTAATTGGAGACAGTGTCCGCTATTTGGTTTAAAGTCAAAGTTTCTCTCTAGACAAACACTCACACCGTCAAAAGATTTCTCCAAGTATTGCTCTAAGAGAATCGGTAATGCAGAAAATTTTATCAGAACATCTAGTACCTTTAGCCTATACATTCCATATCCAAGTCAAAACCAGTATAATCCTTTACGATGATGCGAATTTTATTTTCCACCTATTTATTGATAAGAATAATTTTGCATCTCCATATTTGGAAAAAAAAGAAATTACTGAGTTTTTCTTAGTTTGGCACACCAATCTTATGTTTCTTAGAGTACCTATTGTTATTTACCAAGCTTTGTCTCGGCTTGTCCTTCCACATTGGTGTCCTCATAGCTGTTTAACTTCGGGTATCTGGATGCACGAGTTCTCGTATTGGCGTGTCTTTTATTCTTTAGCTGGAAACAGGGTCCTCTACTTGGTTTGAAGTCAGAGTTTCCAATTCCTAGGTGAGCGTGTGGTAACGAGTTTCACCAACCCAGCACCTGGGATTGAACCTCAGACCTCTCAATATTCGACCCTTTGAATTCAGTCCATCGAATTACGTCAGCACGTTTTTCGCTTCTCTATGGTGGATTCAGGTGACGTTTATTTTGTGACAATAATTGTGTCCGTGTTTCTTTCTCCCAAGACAAGCGCTTACGCCATGAAAACACTTTTCCAAGTATTGCTCCAAGTTTCAATACAATTTATCTATGTACGGCTTAATACATCGTTTCTTGTGTGTTGATCTAGATCTTTATTTTGTACTTCTCTTTTGTTAACAGGTACAAACCAAATTGTAGATGAAGGATGATAATTAAAGCAATCTTGTAATCCAATGGTTATTCAAAATACTGCGTCTAGTCATTACACTCCAGAATTGTAGCCTTGTGCCAGATTAAGTTTATTCAATATCAAGAGTGTCTGTTGCTGACAAATTGTTATGAAGTCAGTATAAAGAACTAAAACCGCACTTTTTAGACACTTAAAAAGCGCCGATTTTTATAATTAGCAAAAAAAAAAAAAAAAAAATTGGGTAATTATAGAATTCTGATGAATTACTACGTAGTGTATTTGATGACATTTTTCATTAAAGATATCTTTTAAAATTCCCCTGCTATGTGTAGGTTTTAAATTAGCGTATGATATTAGAACTTTGTTTATTTTTCTTGATTTACTTAGCTGAAATTGCGGTGCGTCTTATACACCCGTGCGTCTTATATGCAGTCAAATGCAGTAAATATTAAAAGTTGAATTTGAAAATTCTCATTCATAATTTTGGAATCGACATGTTTATGTTTTGTTTTCATTTGTTAACCACAACCCCTTAATTAATTCGAATCCCGTTTTTTTATTAACGATTTGTAAGAGAATAATTATAATATTTTTTAAAAGATAATTTATTGAATAAATAAGTTTTCATAACATTTTCCCAAAAAGTAGTGCTTGTGCATCAACTGAAGACCTTCTTTGCGAACTTTGAAAAATTAAAGTAATTACCGCGCTTCTCATGGCAATTGTCCATTTATTTGTTTTTTAATATGTTTACGCGGATTCTTGTTTGCTTCTTTGTTAAGAAAAAATGTTTTTTACCCAAATTAATGGACTGATATAAAAGGAATACACCCCCCATATATATATATATATAAGTGTATATTTAGGCAGTAAGTTGTTATTAAAAAAGTTTTATAAAACACATTGGAACACTATTTATTACATTTAATTGTAATTGTTTAAGCCTTCGTGTTATTTTTCTTGTGTCGAGATCAATTTGGTAAAGGAATTGTCCCATATCTTCGTCCCAAAAGCTTTCGACCGAACCTTTTGATCGTCATCAGGGTTAGTGCAGTTTGAGTTGACAGTTTTTAAGTTTTTATAGTTTAAATTATTTGTAGTGTCTTGTTTTGAAGTCGATGCCTGTGTTAAATGGTATCTTATTTATGTTTTTTTATGCATATTGCATTTTGGAATTGTAATATTTTTATTATTATTATCTTTATATATAATTATTGTATAATCTGCGAGAATATTCCTTACATCGGAAGATGGAAGTTTATCAGTGCTATTGTTTGTTTGGGTTTTATGGCGTATCAATCTTGATTGGTTATTTAATGCCAAATCCATTTTTATACAAATAAACAGTTCTTTTTCGCACAATTCAGTTTAGCATGAGTATACAGTTTTATTATCAAAAACATTCTTATTCCAAGCTATTCAGTTGAGTTAAACAGTTCTAATCCAAATAATTTACTTTAGTATAAGTATAGTTTTTGTTTACAGTCAGATAAATATCAAAACAGTTCTATTGCAAACAAATCAGTTTAGCATTGAAGTACACTTCAATATCAAAAACATTCCTATATCAAACAATTCAGTTTAGCAGAAGTACGCAGATAACATGTCAAACTAGTTCTATTTCAAACAATTCAATTTAGCATAAATACGCTGCTTAGATATCCAAATAGTTCTATTTCAAGTAATTCCGTTGAGCATAATTACGCAGTTTAGTTCTATTTGACCCATAGATAGGACCCTATCGGGTTTTACCACTCCCGGCCAGAGTGGACTTGGGAGCGTTGGCAATGAAGTCGTACTCCGTATTCCCTAAAGCTCTAGCATGACAGGAACGTCACCCTCAGATTGTTTCGTGTCATATGAAGGACTCTCGTTGAGGGAGGGTCTTATCCCTCAGGCTGAGAAACAGTCGGTGTATTCTACAGCCCCTACCCAGTCGACTGGGCAATTAAACTGACTTTGGGCTTCATTATATATATATATATATATATATATATATATAGGTATGTATATATATATACACTATGAATATCTTATGTCAACCAAAAATGACAACAATCATTAGTATTTGAAATGAAATCGTAAAATAGATTTGAGATGCTTTTCCACGCAATAAGGATTAGGAATTTTTTGTAGACTAGATACATTTTATACAGCCCATTTTTAATTTTGATAACGGTAAAATATATATTATTCAGTCCAGTTAAACCGGAGTCGGGAATAATTCCGCCAGGACAAAAAATATTTAACTATGAACATTGAAATTTTCCTGGTAAAGAGCCCAATGGAACTGACATCACAGAGCAATAATTCCTTTAAGAAAAACAAAAAACCGGTCACATTAGGATTATAAATTTATTTCCATCCTCT
This sequence comes from Sepioteuthis lessoniana, assembly GCA_963585895.1. Classification (NCBI taxonomy): domain Eukaryota; kingdom Metazoa; phylum Mollusca; class Cephalopoda; order Myopsida; family Loliginidae; genus Sepioteuthis; species Sepioteuthis lessoniana. The sequence continues at coordinate 34,421,416 of OY757910.1, read as the reverse complement.
TATGGGTATTTATATGAATCAATAACACCAAAAATAGAACTTCTTCAGATCTAATGGATAAAATAATTATTTTATTTATTAGATCTGAAGAAGTTCTATTTTTGGTATTATTGATTCATATCAATTACCATAACAGGATGGAAATAAATTTATAATCCTAATGTGACCGGTTTTTGTTTTTCTTAAAGGAATATATATATATATATATATATATATATATATATATATATATATATATATATATATAGTTTTGACTCAAGAAAAAGTTTTTAAACATCTATTAAAAGAATTGATAAATGGAGCGATAATTGCGTATACTTTCGTTCATTATGATGATATGAAGAGAATATATATATATATATATATATATATATATATATATATATATATATATATATATATGTGTGTGTGTGTGTGTGTGTGTGTGTGTGTGTGTGTGTGTTATGCAAACTACTATTGAATAAGGAGAAATGCAGTTGTTTTATAACATGATATATTCAGTCTCTCTCTCTCTCTCTCTATATATATATATATATATATATATATTCAAAGTACCGCAGAGTGATGAGAAATCCAGTTGTCATGGTAAGGGTAAATGGAAGGAAAAGATAAAGAATAAGCAGAAGGACTGCACCATCTCTCTCTCTCTCTCTCTCTCTCTCTCTCTCTCTCTCGTTCGCTTATTCATTTTCTTTTTTTTCTTTGACAACCTTCTAAGCTTTAGTCTTTTCCTTTTTCCACCTCTTCTTTGTTTCTTTTTTAGTGATTTCTCTTTCCTTCTAAAACATTCTGTTTTTGGTTTGAATTGAAATGATGTGAGTCAATTAATGCTGTTTCATTCCCACACGACTGATGCTACCATGTCGGTTTTGTAGACAAGCAATAATTCAGATTCATTCGTAAATAATCTTATTATGTATGGCTACAATAAAAGGACCTTGTGTCAAATCCTACATGGTTGGTGGTCAGATAAATACCAGTCCTGCTATACATAGCGGGAATTATACTTCGAATATAGAAAATAACTGCTGGGTAGGGTGTTCGCCAATGGCCCGGGAGACCGGGGTTCTATCCCAGGTCATGTCATACCAGAAACTCAAAAATGGTACTTGATACCTCCTTACTTAACACTCACCTTTTTAAGGGTAAAGTGGAGCAATCCAGAAAAAGGAGTAACGCCCTTCCCTACACTTCGGTATAGTAGCTTTCGGAAAGGGAGCCTTCGGGTCACCCCCGAGTACGGTCGCCAACTATACTTACTTACTTGTTCTCTTTCATCACCAAACTGCAACATATGCATATAATTATATGTATCCTGGATATTTGATGACTGAAGGGTTTCTATCTTATTGTCGTGTATGATTGCTTTTACATATCTTTGAGAGATTTTTTTCTTTTTTTGCAAGCGAAACAGCCACTAGAATGAGAGAAAATTATGACATATACAACTGAGGAGGCTAGATTTATTTGTAAGGGTCTTTTCGTAGGTTGGAAAATTATGAGTCTTCATTCAAAGGAACTAAAAAAACAACAAAAAAAAAAAACAATCTCGACAACTATAAATATATATGTTTGCAAAAAGTATTGAAAAAGATTACATAGCGACTGGAAGAAAAATACTATGGATCTTTTATATAAACCAAAAAATTGCTGCTACTCGCAAAACAAAAGATATTAAGTAGGAGCTATTGAAAAAAAATGATATGGCAAGAATCTAATTCAGAACACGAATTGAGAATGTATTCAACGACATTATGCTATACATAAAAATATGCACAAAATAAAATGAAACAAAATAAAATAAACACGCACCCCAAAATATGAAGAAAGGTGTTTCTGTCGGGAATTTTTTCGACTTCTATATAAGCTTTCGGTTTTGGTATTTTGTGGGTAATTCCATCGAATTACAGGAATGAGAGAAGAAGAGACAGACTCAGCTAAGTGGAAGCTAACTTCTCTCTCCAACGTATATTTTTGGAAGACCCCGTAGCGTAGTGGTGAACGTCTTGGACTGCGGTATCGCTGGAAGCGAGTTCGAGCTCCAGGCGCTCTATTACGTTCCACTCTAAACTAATATCCATAGAAATGGTATGAATACCCTTATTACCCCCACCAGCCATGAGTTAAATAGAACCACTACTATTCTACAAAAATTCTTCGGCCTTAAATAACCCACGAAAGTAAATATGCCATTACACCAAATCAAACGATCGAATGAGGGTAACTTATGGATAGTCATTATCATCACTAAGTCGTGCCAACAGGATAAATTCTTCGCTCTGAACATATGAATCTATCGACTATTGCTCTTAGTAAGTTATTTAGACGGCACCCTGTGTCTGCACTGAGCTGATGAATGTAAGCTTTTGCTGGTCGGTCAACACTGGTGTGTCCATGTGTAGTAGTCCATAAAAAACGTCACATGAGTTAGTCCCTACTTCCCCAGCACAACTCCGCATGTATTGCTGGCATTTCTTAGTTTTCGAGGTGAGAGATAAATGGTCGAACAACTGCAGTTTTCGAGGGTGCATTTATTTTACACAAGATGCTGCTGTCTCATTAAATGATAAGCCTCCGAAAGTAGTCGAACATTTCCCATACATCGGTAGCAATGTCTCATCTACTGAAAGCGATGTCAGCATGTGCTATATGTAAAGCATTGACTGCTCTTGACTATATCGGAATCTGGTCTCTCTGATAAAATAAAGCAAGAATTCTTCCCAACTGTAGCCGAGTAAGTACTACAGCATGGCCACACCACTGGGTCTCTAACAAAACACTTGGATAAAAAGCTAGATGGGTACTGCGAGCTGCTTTGAACAAATCTTGGAAGCTGCACCCTACAAAACAACAGCTGTACGGCCATCGTGAGAACATCAAATTTTAATTAAAGTTAAAAATAAAAGGTTCCTCACTTGAAGAAAAATCAATAGTTTTTTCTCAAATATTTAAAAATAGCATAGATAATCCAGTCTATTTTTTTCTGAGAAGAGTATTTGGGCGTGTTAATCCTTTATTTGGATCTCGGATCACATATTTGGATTTCATTGAAGTTTTCATTGTATAAAGTTCAATCTGTGTGACTAAAATCCATCACAGAGTTAAGCGCGTTGACAAGGGCTTAATTTTCCCTGGAAAAATGGCTTTAACATTATCCTCAGCATCGACTGCCGTTTACTGTCATGTCCAGGTCAATAAACCTTCTGTTATATATATATATATATATATATATATCCCAAGTAAGACGAACAAGATATGTGGGACACTGCTGCAGAAGCAAGGACGAACTCATAAGTAATGTTTTTTCTGTAGACCTCTACCCATGGATGTACCAGTGTTGGCCGACTAGTAAGAACTTATTTACATCAGCTCTGAGCGGACACAGGATGTAGTTTGGAAAACCTGCCGGGAGCGATGGAAGATAGGGACGGATGGGGAGAGAGAGAGAGAGACAGACAGACAGACAGAGAAATCCGTGTTGTCAATGCGACTTGATGATGATCATATATCAAAATGAATAAGTCCGCAAGTGATTTCGAATTTGAATATACATACTTTTATATATTCGGGTTTTATTATATTATATTATATTATATTATATATATACTTGTACTACACAGGATTCAGATATTTCAGTTCTCATCAGGCGTTTGAATATTGGCAGTGGGTTCAATTTCTTTAGAGTAAAGTTTGTTTCGATAGTTTGTTTCGATTTTGTTCAATTCTAGATTTGTGTTTGTGGTTGTCTCATTGGCGTTGATTGTCCGTGAAGATTTTTAGTTGTTTTGTCAAAGATCTTTTTGTTCTTTCTCCTTTTTTACCTCTAGTCTATATAAATGTGTGCGTGGTTTTATTTTGTTTTTATGTGTTTGTATATATGTGTGTGTATGTATGTATTATGCGTGTATGTTCACACTCATGGATGGTACGCCCATACACGTGTATATTTTAAAGGGCACTTAGGGTGGATTTAATGTGTATGAGAATATATATATATATATATGTATATTGTTTATAAAAGTTTGGTTAAAGGCAAAAAAAAACTCTCCTTTTTATAATCTTATGTTTTTCTTTAACTTTATTGTTAGTCTCTTTGTATCAGGGTCCATTTGATTGAGAAGTTGCCCTAGGTTCAACTCCGAAGCTCTTTTGATTATATCCTTTGATCGTCTTCTGAAAGATCTTTGTAGTTATTATTTTTTTTTTTTTTTTTTTTGTATTGTTTGGTTCAGGTATTTGTTTTGTTGGACGGTTTTATAACTAGTTGGGGTGCTATAGTTAGAATGAAGAAGTTTAGTATATTAGTTCCGGTGTTTAATGCTATTTTATTTACGTTAGTTGTTTATAATTAACACTCCTGGCTTCAAGGAACTGTAGGTATTTTTTGTTAGTTATTTTTATTAAAGATTTGGGTGTTGATGACATTTGTCGTATTTCACCAAATGTGAATTTAGCAGTGTTATTAATGAGTATTGTGGTTATCTGTTGTTTGATGGCATTGATATCAGAGAACTAGTATATAAGACGATGAGAGGGGTGGTGGTTGTATGGCCACTGTAGGTGTTAGGGGTTAGTATAGTGCTCGGGTGACACTCTGGAAAAAGAGATGGGAATTTGCAGACTATATTGTTAAGTTTAAGTAGGATTTAGGAGAGTTTGTGTTATTTTTAACCATGCGATTTGATGTTTTAAAGTTTATATATATATATATATATATATAGTGTGTAATTGTCTTCCAGCAAAAACGCCACCTCATTGCGAGATATTTATTAGAGCAATGCACTTAAATTTCTAATTTCTATATCTTAGAGAATAAAAAGATTTGTGGTGAAATTTCAAACTGAACGATAATTTTACTGTATTTGCGCCGTATTTCATCTTTTAACCATCCGGATTCTCGATTTAGAGGAGATTGCAATGGAATAGAAGCAGCAATATCTACATGAACAGCTGTTACAACAGGAACTCAACGAGTTAACGAGTGAAGTAGTATATATATATATATATATATATATATATATAATGCAAGTGTGAAAACGAGTTATTGTGGACGGTATGTACAATAATCGTTTGTGATGAATATTGACAGTTCTTACATTCTTACATTCTTCCAAATAGTTACTAAGAAGAAATATGGATACAAAATATTAACAAATGATGTTGCATATGAGGATGAAGAGGTGGAAAGAGTTGGTGACGAAGAACACGTAGCAGAACAAAATAAACTTAATGAAGACGAAGAAGAAAACTGTGGAAAATATGCAGCAAATGTAAAGATAATATAAAAGAAATAAATAGAACATTTGTAAAATAGAATGATGAAAAAAGTAATGAAGACTGACAAGAAGAAGAAAAAGAAAAAGAAAAGAAAAAAGAAGACAGACAAAAGTAATTAATTGATACGAGTTCAAATCCTGGACCAAGCTAATTGCATTTCACATAGCACTAATACCCTTGGGAAAGGTATGAATCCAATTATTCTCCCTCCAGCTATGGGTAAATAGTAGGGCAGACTAGGTTCTTCAGCCTTGGTGAGGCAACTAGTTTAGGAGAAGGAAAACTCTGAATTCAAACCAGTTAAAATCCGCTTAAAAATTGACCTTGTGTCATATTCTGCCCGAGTAGAGGGGTTGGTAAATATGGATATTGATTGATTTTTATGGCATATCAAACTGTCAGTGGTTATTTTATATCTATCGGTGAAGAAATTGTGTACATTTTTTTGTGCAGTTTCTTAAGAGCTTTTGCACCCGTTTATATGATATCAAGTAATCCTATCTAATAGAAATAATTTGCAAACAGATCTATTTCCCGTATTAATGTGACCTTAACAGATGAATATGGGAGTAATGATGGAGGTACTCTATACTCCCCAGAATTTCGGAAATGGAGATCACCAACAGATACAGGATACCGGTTTAGCGGGGTCTTACCTCACAGCTGAGGGATACAGCCAGCAGTTTCTGTGCTCCACCGACGGAGCGGAAATAATAATAATAATAATAATAATCAAGCAAGTGCAGACTGTGGTGACAGAGATGAAACTATCAATCACATAATAAGCGAATGAAGCAAATTGGCACAGAAGGAGTACAAAGCTAGACATGACTGGGTGGGCAAGGTGATCCACTGGGAAATGTGCAAGAAATTTAAATTTGACCATGCCAATAAATGGTATATGGACAACCCAGAACCTGTCCTAGAAAATGATACGCACAAACTCCTGTGGGACTTTGATATACAAACGGATCATCTAATCTCGGCCCGAAGAACAGATCTTATAATAATCAACCAAAAAAGAGAATCTGCAAAATTGTCAACTTTGCTTTCCCGGTGAACCACAGAATAAAACTAAAAGAATGTGAAAAGAGAAATAAGTACCTCGACCTTGCCAGAGAATTGAAAAAACTATGGAACATGAAGGTGACAATTGCATCAATTGTGATTGGTGCCTTTGGCACGTTAACTAAAGGATTATTAAATGGACTGGAAGATTTGGAAGTTGGCGACCGAGTGGAGACCATCCAAACAACAGCATTATTAAAAACTGCCAGAATACTGAGAAGAGTCCTGGAGACTTGGGGAGACTTGCTGTCACTCAATCTCTAGTGAAATACAATCAGCTTACGCTGATGTGAAAACTCTAATGAGTAAATAATAATAATAATAATAATAATAATAATCAATCACATGATTAGCAAATGCAGCAAATTAGTACCGGAGTATAAGATTAGAAATGACTGGGTGGGCAAGGTGATCAACTGGGAGATGTGCAAGAAATTTAAACTTGACAATACGAACCCATCATCTATCCTAGAAAATGACACAAATAAACTCCTATGGGACTTTGACATACAGACAGATCATCTAATCTCGGCCAGAAGACCAGACATTATAATAATAATAAAAAAAAAAAGAGAATTTTTCAAAATTGTCGACTTAGCTGTGCCGGCTGACCACATAATAAAACTGAAAAAACGTAAAAAGAAGGATAAGTACCTCGACTTTGCAAGGGAATTGAAAAAACTTTGGAACATGAAGGTGACAATTATACCAATTGTGATTGGTGCTTTTGGTACAGTAACTAAAGGATTATTAAAGGGCCTGGAGGATTTGGAAGTTGGAGGACGAGTGGAGACCATCAAAACTACAGCATTATTGAGAACGGCCAGAATACTGAGAAGAGTCCTGGAGACTTGAGGAGACTTGCTGTCATTCAAACTCCAGTGAAAGACCATCAGCTAATGCTGATGTGAAAAACAATAATAATATAAATAATCCAATCTAAGTCTGGATGTTTGAATTGATCATTGTAAACAAAGAAAAGAAGACATGTCTCCAGGTTCAAATTGTAAGTGACGCTAAAATACAAGAGAGATTTTTATTGATTTTTTTCCTTACCACCCCAAATTTTTAATCCTTACAATGAAAATTTTAACGACTATCATTACAATTATTTTAGTAATATAATTACTAATTTCTTTATGATGTTTGCATACATACATATATGTATTTATGTCTGCAATTGTAATCCAGCTTATCATAGCAAGCCTGTTATTAGACCAATAAACTTATGTTGCCGTAAAATAGAATAATGCAATTTCTAATCCAATTTTCAACAGAATTATATTTTTTAGGCATGGCGGGGCTCCGTTTGCATTGAACCTTGTTCTCTAATCATCAATATTTTTTATATAGCAGAGACAACAATAGAATATATACATTACGTATCTCACGTGGTGCAGTTTTATCAAGCTCGATTAGCAAACCATTATTAGTGAGTTTGATTCTTACTGAGTGCCCCATACTTCTGGCTACTATATATCACTGAGTGTCCCATACTTCTAAGCTACTATATATTTTCTTAACTTAGTTTAGCATATATATATATATATATATATATATATATATATGTGTGTGTGTGTGTGTGTGTGTGTATATATATATATATATATGTGTGTGTGTGTGTGTGTGTGTGTGTGTGTGTGTGTGTGTGTGTGTGTGTTTTATACAACAAATGTAAAAACGGGTTATGATAGGCCGTATGCACAACAACTGTTTGTGATGAATATTGACTGTCCTTACTTTCTTACAAACAGTAACTCAGAAGGAATATTGGCACAAAATATTAATCAATGAGGTGCTGTTGTTGGTGGTGGTGGTGGTGATGGTTGGGTTAGTGTTGGTGATCGTAGTAGTGGTGGTTGAGGAGGGGAAAGATTTGGAAAGGAGGAAAAATGAGAAAGAACGTATAGAGAAATATAATACACTGAAAGGTGAAGATAAAGGAAGAAACGATAATAAGATATCAAATTTGAAGATAAAAGCAGAGAAAAAAGCAAAAAAGAACGTCCTGTAACGGTTATCGTCGAAGAAAATGGACGTGGCTACATGAGTTCAGATCCAGAATGAAGTTGTCTTCATTTTACAGAGCGTTAATACTCTTAGTAAAGGTATGAATCCAACTACTATCCCAGCAGTTATCGGTAAATAGTTGAGACGTCATGGTTCTTTCACCTTGATATGGCAACCCGTGTAGATGAAGGAAAATTCAGGATTCAAACCTGCTAAAGAGCACCCCTGTTTGTGCGGAGGGATAGAATAAATACCCGTGTGTATTTAATGGGTGAAGGACATTTTTTGAAAAAAGAGCAAAATATACTTTTAAAAAGAGCAAAATCTGTTTAAAAAAAAAAAGCAAAATCTATTTTAAAAAAGAGCAAAATCTATTTTGAAACAAAGGATATGTGAAGAGGAAGAGCTCTAAAATACAAAGTTTGATTTTCACAAAGGCTACTCGGTAGAGTTTGTGCAAGTTCCAGAAGGGTTTTGCGCCTTATCTCATATTTCATGTAACTTTTAAATAATCGGCCAATAAATAAAATGATCACCTCATTGGGGATATCCTCGTGGGGTAATGGTTAAATCGCTGGACTGTGGAATCGTAGTAAACGAGTTCGAATTCCAGTTGCATTATTCACTTTCGAGGAATTCCCTTGGGAAAAGTATGAACTCCCTTTCCCCACCCCACCCCAAATTTGGGTCAAATAGTGCCGGTGCTGTTCTTTTGGAGGGATAACTCTGACATGAAACAACTTACAAAGGCTGATATGCCATTAAACAAAGAAACAAAATAAATATTATCTCATTTCCAACTCAGTCGTCTCTTTTTCTGACCAACTAGCGGCCCTACAATACTAAAAATCCGTTGAGTGATCGTCTATTATAAGTAAGAGGGTTTGGTTTCTTGTTTTAACGGCATACCAATATTTCATGGCTTATTTAATCCCAAAGCTATACTTGTAGAAGAATAGTGCTATTTAACCCATTGCTCGTGAGCTAGCTAATTGATACCTTTTCCAAGGTTATTAGTCCTAAAATCAAAGTGATAGCTCGACTGGAGTTCGAACTCACTTACTACGATGTCACAGTCTAGTACGTTAGCCACAACGCAACAAGGATTCACTCCTGTATGTATTTACTCCACCTCTCTGCACGAGCAGGACGTGACACAAGGTCAATTTTATGCGGAGTTTAACAGGTTTCAGTTCAGCGTTTTCTTTATCTTAGACTGGTAGCCATACCTAGAACACTGTCTGCCCATAGCCAGAGAGAATATAGTTGGATTCATGCCTTTTCCAAGGGTATTAGTGGTATGCAAAATGCAATCCATCTCATCCAGGATTTGAACTCAGATCGCTGTATCCATTTCCGACGACGATAACCGTTACTTCACGAACTCTCTTCTGTAGCAGGATAATTGTCAGCTAGTTTCACTAACCAGTTTGCCCGTATAGAGAGTTAGATTTTTGCTGAGAACCTTTTACATTAGCCTTAAACCATATTAGACTAAGCTTTGCAAATATCTAAGGCGCAGTATCTTTTCTCTAGTTTCATGAAATCGATTTTCACTAAGGGCCCCACGACCATCAACTCGTGTCGAGTGAATCTTGACTTAATAAATAACTATTCAGGTAATAGAAACGTGTAGAACATGAAAGTTACAGTAGTGCCTTTAATAACTGTCGCACCTGGAGCCTTGCCAAAATGAATAGACTCGAGATTGGATTAAAAAAAAGAGTACTTTCAGATCACCGTATTTGATGCTGAGTGAGGTGCTCGAGATTTAGGAAGGTTTGCTGTCACTCTATCTAAAGCAATCGACACCGGATATTTGGCGTGAACAGAAAAATACCTTTAAAAAAATTATGGCAACCATTTTTATTTCCACCTGTCATTTCCGAAATCTGCAAATAGTGAATACGATCAATGCAAGTGTCCATTGGACGATGGGAAGTGTGATTACAAGACAGCATTTTCTCAGGGCAGATTTACTGGACGTGACCATTGTTAAAGGGAAAACGATCGAATTGTAACAGCAAGTCGATAGGAGCCGGTATTCATGGGTGTAAAGGAACAATGCATGAAAAGGAGCATCCCATTGAGGAACATAATCGGCCTCTGAATATTCTTTCTCCCAGGCAAAAATTATGCACTGAGGTCGCAGTAAATGACCAAGAAGTTCTTTCTATTTCTGGCAGTCCATAATTGCGCATGCGTTCACACACACACACACACACACACACACACACACAGACATATATATATATATATATATATATATATGATATTTTCTAGTATAAAACTGAGTAAAGACTAGTGAATCTGAGTTTCCCTAGGCCGAACTTCAGATGCTATTGTATCAACCTGTCTTTAGTCCTACTAATTCAGTGGACTTCAGACGTGTTAATACAAATCCCCCTGAAGATCGGCCCTTTGAAATTCAGAGTCGTAAGTTTTTTACCCGGTTTTAATTTATCGCTGAAAATATCGTAATATAGTTCGATATGTTGTCCATTGATAAGCGTATCTTACGGATTTAATGTGGTTTTCGCAGTAAATTTGAATTATATTTGTATAAATATATAGTATATGGAATGTGAACAGGTTGCTGGGGCTGTAGAATACACCGATTACATCTCTGCAGAGTGTCCTAATTATGACTTTAAATAATCTGATGGTGGGGTCCCAGTAATACTGGAGCTTTGGCGAATGCAGAGCATCCCTCCATGGCTATCGGTCCCAGGACTACTCTGACCCGGAATGGTAGCATCTGATAGGGTCTTTTCATCGGATCAAATAGAACTTAACTGCGTACTAATGCTCAACTGAATAGTTTGATATAGAACTGTACATATGCTAAACTGAATTACTTGAAATAGAAGTGTTTTGATATTTAAACTGCGTACTTATGCTAAAGTGAATTGTTTGAAATAGAATTGTTTTTGACATTGATACTTTACTCACGCTAAATTGAATTGTTCGAATTAGAACTGTTTTGGCAATTAACAGTGTGTAGACAAAAACTATACTTACGCTAAACTGAATTGTTTGAATTATAACTGTTTGAAATATAACTGTTTGACTAAAGTGAACATCTTGGAATAGAAATGTTTTTACAATTAAAATGTTCACTATTTCTAAACTGAATTGTTTGAAACAGAACTGTTTATTTGTATAAAAATGGATTTGGCATCAAATAACCTTCAAAGGTTGATATGCTATAAAACCCAAACAAAGAAACAAACAAACAAAGAAACAAACAAACAAAGAAAGTATATGAAATAAAAAAGAGACAACTAAATACAAAATCATTTGCAGTCATATTCATTGTCATCCACAGACAGACTGTTTCGTTCTATCAGAACTCTTCAGTGTGGCTAGACAGGACGCTTGAAGCCGGGATCGAAACCCGTCCAACTTTACGTTAGACTAAGTTTCAGACCTCTCGACCACCAAACTGACCACGCTAGCTAAGGGAATTTTAAGGTATTTATTTTAGCAGCAGCAGCCTTTGTTTACATTTTTTTTTACCCTATCGGCTACCAGAGTGCTCAATACTTTCGAAGAGCTTTGCATTACGTTAGCGGCGGCCGACAATATATATATATATATACTTCTTTAAGAAAAACAACGAAACCAGTCACATAGGATTATAAATTTATTTCAATCCCGTTACGCATTTTTGAGGTTTTCAAAAACACGAAAAAAGTAACAGGACTTCTTCAGATCATTTTTGGATAATATTCAGTTCTAAGGATAGAATCGAATCGGAAACATCTTTTTAAAGTTCTCATTGCTGTTATGAGCAAAGCCGATATTTAAAACGTTAAAACTCCAAAGAGATTCGACAATTTTATAAAGTGCTAATACCTTTAAGTTTCACTTGTGTTGTGTCTGCCTGATCATTAGATGGATTGCAGTGCTCTGGATCTATGGTTTTTATATTGTCACTCAGTCTTGCCAGTAAGTGAACATGAGCAAGACGAGGGAGAAAACGTAGTCTAAAGATATACGTGGATATTATCTCTCTCCTTCTCCCTCTACCTCTCATTCCCTTTCTATCTCAGAGCTTTATATTGGCAGTTGTTTATGCAAACTAGTCTGGGAGTAATGGAGGCAACAAAAAATGTTTAAGTATCGACACTTTGACATGAAATCAGTTTACTGGTTATGTAATTCATTTATATCCGGTGTTTTTTTTTAACGAAGCATTGCTTTTCAACAAGCCACTACCAGCAACCTTTTCCATGGCATTTAAAAGTTGGTGCATGTATTTCATTATATGTTATTTAATTAGTGGTAACTTTACTATATAGACATTAATACGCCATAGCTGACCCAGTCAACTGGGGCTGCAGAATATACTGACTGCATTAATGCTAAGGGGTAAGACTCACCCAACGAGTGTCCTTAATATGACAACAATCTGATGGTGGTGCCCGTGGTGTAATGGTTATCGTTGCAGGATATGGACACGGCGACACGAGTTCAAATCCTCGACCTGACTGATTGCATTTCACATAGCACTAATACCCTTGGGAAAGGTATGAAACCAATTATTCTCCCTCCAGCTATGGGTAAATAGTAGGGCGGACTAGGTTCTTCAGCCTTGGTCTAGGAGAAGGAAAACTCTGAATTCAAACCTGCGAAACTCCGCTTAAAAATTGACCTTGTGTCATATCCTGCCAGAGCGGAGGGGTTGGTAAATATGATAAACAATCTGATGGTGAGGCTTCAGTTATGCTGGAGCTTTGGGGAATGCGGAGTACCCAGGCCCACTCTAACCCGAAACTGTAGCAGCTGAAAGGGTCCTATCTATGGATCAAATGGAACTAAACAGTATAATGATGTTAAAGTGAATTATTTGAAATTGACTGTTTTTACATTTAACTGTGTATTTAAATTGCGTACTTATGCTAAACTGAATTACTTGAAATAGAAATGTTTTGACTTTTAGCTATGTGCAAACAAGAACTATGATTTATACTAAACTGAATTGTTTGAAATAGAAATGTTTTGACTTTTAGCTATGTGCAAACAAGAACTATGATTTTTACTAAACTGAATTGTTTGAAACATTTATTAAAATGACTTAATTCGGAGTTAAATGATTCGAAAAGGGTTGATAGGCCGTAAAACAAAACAACCAATTTGACTGTCGGCTCTTGCTGTAGAATACACCGACTGCATCTCTCCAGATGGGTAAGACTCCCCCAACGAGTGTCCTGGATATGACACTAAACAATCTGATGATGTTCCAGTAATACTGGAGCTTTGGGTAAAGTGGAGCACCCCTGCATTGCCATCACTCTCAGGTTCACTCTGGCCCGGAGTGGTAGCACCTGATACTTGATACTTCCTTTCTTAATACTTAGCATTAAAGGCATATATCAAGGTTAAATTGGAGCAATCAAGGGAAACGAGTAGCGCCCTCCCCAACACCTCGTTGTTGTAGCTATTGAAAATGGGTTAGATATAAGTAAACTGCGTAATCATGCTAAACTGAATTACTTGAAATAGAATTGTTTTGATATTTAACTGTTTGTGGACAAAAACTATATTAATACTAAATTGAATTATTTGAATTAGAACTGTTTGACTAAACTGAATAGCTTGAAATAGATTTTGACATTTAAACTGTGTACTTATGGTAAAATTAATTGTTTGAAATAGAACTGTTTATTTGTATAAAAGTGGATTCGGCAGTAAATATCCTACAAATGCCATGAAACCTAAACAACCAACCAATCTACGTAGCTTGCCAGCGTGGTTTTATTGCCATATTTTCTGTTTATATATATATATATATATATATATATATATATATATAGGGGATTTGTTTATAGTGAAGAACGCCGCTGTAGAACCAGCCACACCTTTTGGATAAGCTGGCAACAGCAAAATGATGCACGTATTCACCAGAAACTATCGAGAAAAACACTCCTCAGCTTTTGGATTCAGAGTTTTCTCTTTTAGACCGTTTTGCTCAGGTTCTTAGCTTCAACCATACACGTTAGGCTTCATTCGTTCAGATAGAAGGCAGAGTCCATCCATTACATTTAACATAGTGCCTTTGGGAAAGGTATCACTCCCTCCAGCTATGAGTAAATACCAGGCCAGACTGTTTCCTTTAACATTGGTATGACAACCAGCCTAGGAGAAGGAAATCTCTGAATTGAAACCCGTTAACCCCCACTTGAAAAATAGACCTAGTCTCATATCCTAATCATGCACAAGGGTTGACAAATATATATATATATATATATATATATATATATATATATATATATATATATATATATAAAACCTTCTCCTGGACGTGTGAGTCTTGCGGCTTAACGCTCAGTATTGTCAGTTCGATCGGGGAACTACTGCTGCTCATCTATAAGAGTGGCTTCTATAGATGGGAATAAAAACAGCCATCGAAAGATCACCATGACCCACACTCAAACCACAATACAGGATGTAGCCCTGAAGACCTACCAGGGACGATGAATGATAGCGAGAAGTGGCGAGAGAGGGTCAGGGATATCCGTGCTAGCGACACGACATGATGATCATGATGATATATCATCATGTCGAACCGCTAGCATAGATTTCCGTAACTCTCTCTCTCTCTCTCTCTCTCTCTCTCTCTCTTGTCATTCACCTCTATCGTCCATCGCTTCTTGCCGGTCTTCTAGACTACATTCCATGTTCGTACGGAGATGCTGTAGATAAACACTAACTGGTCGTCCAACACTTGCTCCTCCCTGTTAGAGGGTCCATTGGAGAAGGTCACTTATGAGTTAGTCCTTATTTCCCCACCAGGGTCCCACAGGTCTCCTTCGTCTAATTTGTATAGTTTTTGAGATAGAATGTTGGGGGCCGTACAGCTGCTGTTTTGTGCGATGTTGCCTCCAGGATTTGTTCTATATAGCTCGTAGCATTCTGGTGCAATTACCGTCAAGCTCTTTCTCTATAGGCTTCGTCAGCGTCCATGTAGTGCATCCATATAGTTGCATGAATACAACCGATATATATATGTGTGTGTGTGTGTATGTGTGTGTGTGTGTGTGTGTGTGTGTGTGTGTGTGTGTAAAACTATGAAAAAATAAAATATTCAGTGGATGTGTTTTTATATATGCCAATGTTTCGATTGTTTGTTTTTTTAAACTTATCTTTCGAGCGATAAACAGCAGATGTTAAAATGCTTCATCACAAAAAATGTTTTAAAATGTTTCTTGAAACTACATATGTAGACATTAGTTTTTAAATTAAAAGAATCCATAATTCTTTTAACTGTTTAAAGTTCTTAAAAAAATCCAGTAAAGTAAAGATGTTATTTTTTTTTTTTTTTTTCATTTTTTCGAATACATGTGACGTCACTATATTTTGAAATGAAACGCTATTAATGATAATAGAAGCTAAGACTTTTTATTTAAAAATATTTTTGGATAAATTATTTAACATCTGCTATTAATCGCCTAGAAGATGATTTAATATATAAAAGAAAAAGATGAATATATAAATTGAAATAAAACATAGAACAAAAACGAAACGTCAGTGATATATATATATATATATATACAATATATCCGCTGAACATTTAGTTTTTTCATATTATTATATTTCAATGTCGTCGGATTTATTTTCATTTTTCTTTAACACACACACACACACACATATATATATAGTTTTGTCGTATATATATATATATATAAGTAAAGATGGTGACCGTAGTTGACGGTGACCCCTAGGCCCCTTTTTCAATAGCTACAACAACGGGGTGTTGGGGAGATCGGTACTCCTTTCCCTGGATTGTTCCACTTTAACCTTGATATGTACCTTTTAATGCTAAGTATTAAGAAAGGACCAATCAAGTATCATTTTTAAGTCTTTGGTATGACTCGATAAGGGACTGAACACCGGTCTCCCGGAACATAGGCAAACATTCTACCCACTATATATATATATATATATAAGTAGCAAAATATATCAGTAGCAAAATGTTTATTTAAGTACTCATTACAAATAATATATATATATATATAGAGAGAGAGAGAGACAGACAGACAGACAGACAGTGAAAGAGAGAAAGAAAAGAGAGAGAGAGAGAGTGTCGGGTAGACTAGGCTCTTCAACCTTAGCGTGGCAAACGGTTTAATATATATATATGTATATATATATATATAGAGAGAGAGAGAGTCGGGTAGTCTAGGCTCTTCAACCTTAGCGTGGCAAACGGTTTAATATATATATATATATAGAGAGAGAGAGAGAGAGAGTCGGGTAGTCTAGGCTCTTCAACCTTTGTATGGCAACGGTTTAATATATATATATATAGAGAGAGAGAGAGAGAGAGAAAGAGAGAGAGAGAGTGTCGGGTAGACTAGGCTCTTCAACCCTAGTGTGGCAAACGGTTTAATATATATATATATATAGAGAGAGAGAGAGAGAAAGAGAGAGAGAGAGAGACTCGGGTAGAGTAGGCTCTTCTACCTTTGTATGGCAACGGTTTGATATATATATATATATAGAGAGAGAGAGAGAGAGAGAGTCGGGTAGTCTAGGCTCTTCAACCTTAGCGTGGCAAACGGTTTAATATATATATATATATATATATATATAGAGAGAGAGAGAGAGAGAGTCGGGTAGTCTAGGCTCTTCAACCTTTGTATGGCAACGGTTTAATATATATATATATATATATAAAGAGAGAGAGAAAGAGAGAGAGAGAGTGTCGGGTAGACTAGGCTCTTCAACCCTAGTGTGGTAAACGGTTTAAAAGAAGGAAAAGCTCTAAATTCAAATCTTCTAAACTCCACCTATGCATTTTTTTAAACTAATGTTACACAGAAAAGTTCTCGTACCACCCAACAAAGAGCCATAAAAACGTATATACTATTACACATATGCCGCTGTTCAACGCATTGGTACATCGTTTTTCAAGTTTTTTGTTATCCCTTTCAAATCATAATGTAATTCTTATCTTGCGTAGACCTAGAACTTATCTCTATCTCCTTGTTTAATAAAAGCGGAAATTTATGTCTTCATCCATGAAAATCATCATGTTAACCTCACCGTTCTACCTCGACCACCACTACTAACAATATTAAAAACAAAAATAACTTCACCACCATCATCAGCAGCAAAAGCTGCACCACCAGACCACCACGATCCTCGCTCGCCGCTTCGAAGCAAAACTAACATAAGTATGTTAACTTTCGGCAAAAGGGAGTGATTGATCACCAAGTAAACCATGTATCGATAGTCGAAAGCCAGAGGCCTATATTAAATAACCAAAACCAAAATTATGGAGAGAAAAAAAAACAAAAAACAAAAACAAACAAACTAAAAAGACGGGCTCAGAAATAAAAAGGATTTAATCTTAAATGACAGGAAGCTTCACTCTAGGAAAGGAGAGAAGATTCTTCTTGCCAGAAAACTAACCAGAAATAAACCTCAAACTATAAACGAAAATAGCTCCCACCTGTACACTTGAAGGGTGCACCTGGGCGCACTTTGGCTCTTGAATTCCATTCCTGACAGAAACGCTACGAAAAAAGAAAGAAAAATGAACGATGAGTCAAAGGTTTTAGCAAAAAATATGACATTCAGTACCAGCTTACATGATGCATTGATTATATCCCAATTGCTTTCAGGATGATATTCACATGTGCTCATAGATATATAAAATTAAACAGATGCCTGATCGGGTTAGCAAATCTTTTTTAATGAGAGTGATACTCACTACATGCTCTATACTTCAGGCCATGTGCCAAACTAGGTTAAGCTAAGGACGTCTCGCGTTATGTAATAACAATCTTTGCTAGTAGATTATTAGTTAGGTGATTCTAACAAGGTACCCTGTATTTCTGGCCCAGTGCCAAACAAGTCTTAGTAAATGACTGATTAATATGATTTTTATACAGTGACCACCATAAAAATTGTATAGGTTTTTTATTTAGTGCAAATAACCAAAAAAGCAAATTTACTAACATTTTTGTCCCGTCGGCTGGGACTGTAGAATTCACCGACTGCATCTCTGATGGTGAGGTTCTAGTGATGCTGGGGCATTGGAGAATGCGGATCACCTCTTCGTTACCATCACTCCCAGGTCCACTCTGGCCCGGCGAGGTACCACCTGATTGGCCCTATCTATAGGTTAAATAGAACTAACGACATACTTATGCTAAACTGAATTATTTGACAAAACTGAATAGCTTGAAATAGAAATGTTTTTGACAATTAAATCGTACTTACATTTAAACTGCGTGCTTATGCTAAACTGAATTATTTAAAATGGAACTGTTTTTTGACATTGAAACTGTATTTACACTAAACTGAATTGTTTAATATAGAACAGTTTTTTGACATTGAAACTGTATTTACACTAAACTGAATTGTTTAATATAGAACAGTTTTGACATTTAACTGTGTGTAAACAAAATCTGTACTTATACTAAACTGAATTAGTTGAAATAGAACTGCTTGACTAAACTGAATAGCTTGAAAAAGAAATGTTTCTCACGAGTAAACTGTACTTTCATTTAAACTGCGTACTTATGCTAAACTGAATTGTCTGAAATAGAACTATTTTCATAAAAATGGATTTGGCGTTAAATAACCAACAAAGGTTGATATGCCATAGAAACCAAAACAACCAACCAACCAACCAACAAATACTAACATTTAAGTTTTTTTTTTTAGAGAATATTCACTTTTATTCAAACCAAAGATAACATGATTTTACTATATCTAGAGGAGCATTATACAATCAGAACTGATATCATTATTCATTATCAAAATCTTCAAACTTTACATATATATATATATATATATATATATATATATATATAGTGGACAGGCAATATCTTATAATTGAAACCTTTTCTAGTTTTGAATCCATTCTAAAATTTGAATAGTCTTAATAATAGGAAATGTAGAACGAATTTTTTCAAGAATTTCGAAGTTTATACCTATCTATCTATCTATGCTTGGTCATATCAGTCTATCAATTTATTTCTGTTCCTTATATATAAATCTAAATAATGTTTAGTATAGACTTACATTGGAAGCGTATTTGTAAAACAACCACCCGGTATGTCAGTCAATTCAAAACAAGTTATCAGTGTTCAACATAAAATCATAAGTCCATTTTTGTTATTGGCTCAAGGATATCTCGAGAAAACTAACAGAAACTACGTTTAGCTTTCTGTTTAATCTTGTCAGAAACAAGTAATTATCTGCATGTATTCATTCCTGCTGCTTGTCGTTTTATCAGATTAACGCTTCGAATATCGATTAACATGTCGTTTATCAGTGAACAAATTATGGATTCTTGTTGAATCCCACTACTCAAGCCGATCACACTTCAATTTGAGTTTCCATATAGACGTGGCCAGGGATCGATGTAGATGAAAACTTAATTAAATACTAGTTCTTTGATCATCTTAGAATGTTTTTTCTTCATAAACATCACATACTAAACGAAACATGAATTCACTAGGTTCCCGTTTAACAGTGCTTCTAGATGATATTGGTTTTTTTTTCTTTATAGAAAGACGTGAAAGATTCTTATTATTATTTCAATCTTATCACCGTTTTATCAAGAATTTTTAATGGGATATCATCCTTTGTGGGCTACTTTATGCCAAAGCCATCCTTGTGAAAGAACAGCAGTGATACTAATGTGACACGATATGTGGCATTCGTTTCTGTGGGTGTGGGTGCAAGTCAGAGGATCCCTTTGTCTGTTTTGGCGCGAAACTCCCACAAATGGCTTGCACGCGCGATTTCCCACTAGACCCGAAGAAGGCAGAAGAAGGCAGACAACAGAAGAGAGCAAAAGAACAGGGCAGTCAGCAGGAGAGAGAGAGAGCAGTTGACAGAAGTCGGGGGAAGCTGACGGTCAGAGAAAGGTGACTGCTAGAACCTCTGGACCCAGAGACCGAGTTGGCCAACGTGAGAAGATGAGTCAGCGTTCCTGGTGGTTTGTGGAAATTTCGCTCGAATACACGCTCGCGATAGCTCACAGATGCACAGAAAGCTACACAAAAGTGCCATAAACTTCTCTCTTCTTGCGCTTGGTGCTAACCCAAGTCCGTGTTTGTTTCTTCTCTTTTCTTCCACCCTCTCGGTTGTGTATGCTTTGTCTTGTGTGTTTGTAAAGAGATGTGAAATACCCCGGCCGGAGATTATAGAAACCACTAGACGATAGGATGGACATGAGTGGTTTAGGAGGTTGAGATAGTGGGGACCGGCCAGCGGTGTATTGTCACACTATTTAAGGATAAGAGTTCAATACCTTTCCCAAGGGTATTAGTCCGAAAGTGAACATAATAGCCCGTTCCAAGTTCGAATTCGCGTACTTCGATGCTGCTGTCCACCTTTTTAGACATTTCGACATATGGATTTGATGAGCAAAAAGTAATATTCATCGCAAACACAGTCTCCTTAAAAATTAACATCCTGTTGCAAACCGAAAAAGAAAAGGATTTATTCTCTATTTTTAAAACATGTTAAAGTGTTTAGCTCTAATAAAAATCTTGATATCCGGAACTGTCTTTTCTCGGTTACATCACAGGCACATGCATTATACACACACACATATATATATATATATATATATATATATATATATATATATAAAGTATTTAGCAGTGAATTTGCAATCTAAATTGAATATTTACTGTCATAAAGAGGGTCTCAAACTCAGAATCCACTTTAGCATAATAAGTAAGTTGTAAATGAAACCCCCACTTTGGAGCCATATCATTCATAACTACTTTAAACCACCCTATCGAGAGGGTCTTAGAATACGCAAACTGTATCACCTGTAGAATTGTAAGAGACCTAAAATATGGGATGTTCTGCCTATGACGCTAAACTGTGTTTGGTGGTGATGTTCCAATTGTGGAGCTCTGTGGAGTGCGGAGTACCCTTTATTGCTATTACTCCTAGGTCCACTCTGACCGGCAGTATTAGTTCTTGCAAAGGTCCCCTTCGTGGAACCAAATTAATCTGCTTGAATATAAATGCACTGGCTTGAAATAACACGAGTCAGATTGACATGACGTTGAAATCAATCAACAAATCAATCAATTTTTGAAACGTTGTGAAATAGCTAAAGAGGCCGACAGCAGCCTCAAACTAAGCGAGTTCAATTTCCAGTTGCGCTATTAGGTTCACTCTCAGACTAATACACTTGGGAAAACATGAACCTCCTTGTCAATCCCTTCCAGCTATGGGAAAAATATTATCTCTTCAGTTCTTCTACAAAGATGGCATCGGCATTAAATAGCCCACAAAGGTTGATATGTCATTAAACAAGGAATGAAAACCGTCAACACGTTTTTACCTCGATTTTCGAAATTCTTCCGCTAATAAATATCACCATTTTTTAAATCGATTTTTTATTTTCTCATGAAATTATTTCATCACTTAATTTTCCGAACTTTTAAGTCGCCACGTATACACACACACACACACATTTATATATATATATATATATATATATATATATATATATATAAATGTGTGTGTGTGTGTGTGTGTGTGCATGTGCGTGTGTTGAAGATGATATTAGTCTAAAAAAGGAGAGGGCAAACTTTTTTCACTGAGTTATGAATTATGAAAGGGCCTCATCTTTAAAATCAAAAGAATTTAGTCTCGATTCAAGTGCAAATGTTTATTTTTTTAAAGGTTCCAGCGGGCCATAGAGAATAGTGTCGCGGGACTCATGTGGACGGTCGGTCGCTGTTTGCACGCCTCTGGCCAAAAACAAAGACATACTGAGTTTGAGAAGGAGGAATTTCAGGCGAAGTAAGTAATTACTGCTCAACAGCAGTGCTCACCAAATGATAAATAAACATAAGTAGCGCAAACATATATATATATATATATATATATATAAAGTAAAAAAAACTTGGTGACCTTAGTCGAGGGTGACCCAAAGGCTCCCTTTTCAATTGCTACTAGACCGAAGTGTAGGAGAGGATGCGGCTGTTTCTCTGGATTGCTCCACTGTACCCTGGATCCTTACCTTATAATGCTGAGTGTTAAGCAAGGCGACATCAAGAACCATTTTAAAACTCTTTGGTATGACTCGGCCTAGAATTGAACCCCAGTTTCCTGGACCATTAGCGAATTCGAAATCAAAAAAATTTTCGCGACATTCAAATAATTTTTGCTATAAACCAATTTTAAAAAACGCAGACTTTTACGTTTATGAAGAAAATAATCTTAAAATACTATTCTGCTTTAAAAAATGTCTTTATTTATTGAAAAACTGTCGCATATATATATATATATATATATATATATATATATATATGTGTGTGTGTGTGTGTGGAAAATTGTGCCTATCTCTTTCTGGTCTTAAAAGCCATCAGCGTAAATGTGCAAAATCTATCTTGCACCCAAATAATGTCACTGCAAACAAAACTGATCGGTGTTGCCAATTCTTTGGCAAAATCTGTCGCAGTTTGGCTGGCCTGAAGAGTCACCTACGAACACATACAGTTTAAGTGGGGAGTAGGGGTGGAAGAGAGGACATGAGATAAAGGAGGTGGACACGTTCGAAACAGCCATTATATATATATATATATATATATATATATATATATATATATATATATATATATATCACAGAATTAGAATGCTGATTTACTCGTTTTGAAAGTACAGTAGCGCACATACATCTTGAATGATTTGACCAGCACAATTTTTCCCTATCAATTTATATACATATATATATATATATATATATATATATATAAATGTATGTGTGTGTGTGTGTGTGTGTGTGAGAGGGATAGAATATCGCTTGGCTTAAATTTGAGATTTCTCTTCCTTATGCAGGGACATTATCTAAAAAAATCAGTTCATGTCTTATGTTCCCAAATTTTTTAAACAGCACCAAATACGTGTGTTTATGTGCGTGTGCACGCATGCGTGTGTAATCAGAAAACCGTTTGGCAGAGAGTTTAAATTTTCCCTCTCACAAGTCAATTCGATCCTCTCATGAATTTTTAATATAATTGCGAATTCCATTTCAAGCAAAAGCGGGCATTTTCCTTATGCACACATATTTTTCAGGGGCTTCCAAGCGATGGGAACAGCTATCGGTTTCCATGGAAGTACTCAGAATTATTATTATTATTATCATTATTATTATTATTTGTCTTGTCCTCTCCATTGATTTGATTTATATTCGTATGCAATCTAATTCATCTCAGCTTATTCCAATGTGATGATTGAAGCTTGCATATATTGCAAGGAGTTTCTAACTGATGGTAAGTTGCATAAATATATGGATGACATGTCCAAAAGAATTGAAAAGAGAGTGTTATATTTTGACCTTCGACCCAGCCCAAAAATGCTATTCCAAGGTAATACACCGGAAGGAAGTGACACATTCCAATGGCCAGTAATCGAAAGAGATCGCGTGGGAAGATTAAGGCTTATGATATGGGACAAGGTGAAGGTCCCATTGTGCAACTAACAGTGATGCACCGGAAGAGAGTAACCTCTGAACTGCATGACAGTTATTTCCGCTTGATGACGATTAAACATTCGATTCAAAGATCCAGTGGGCGATCGTGTGGGCGTTGAATTATTATGTAATTGAGTTGAGTTGGGTGCCAAAGGAGTTGCCAGTAGAATTCCAGACAGCTAAAGACCAGATGTGGTAGGGAAGGCCACACCCGACCGAGGTGGCCCTCGGAAAACCCCGATGGAGTAGACCCCAACATCAGGAGAACAAGAAAGACACAACGTGACGGTCATAACAGTGGGGTCAAAATATGAAGTTTATGTCTCCAGCATCCTCTCACATGCAACCTTGAGTAACCCTTTTCAAACCTTACAAATAAAGTGAGAGGTAAAATATATTTGTAAAGAAGTCTTCCTGTGTCTTCCTTCCTGCGTCTTTATCATGCGTCTGTTATCATTGCGTCGGTATTTATCCAGTATATATATGTATGGAACAAGAGAATTTCAAAAGAAACATTTAATTATAATCAGTTATTACTAATATTTCTTGTCACACATAACAGTAATAATTTCAGATTCTTTTACTCATTTCCCTAGCGATAATAAACGAACGTTTATTTTCTCTTAGTTTCATTACAATCAACGTTCCTAATTCAGCTGTCATGAAACTTGTAATTTACCACCATATTTTTTTCTAAAATCAAACAAAAAAAATTCAAAAATATTATCTGTTGAATCTCGTACGGAGTGAAACGTCATCATTACTAATATTCACCATGATAAACAAGATCATAACACTATAATAAATAAGATCCACCATCATAGTAAAATCAAATTCTCTTAAACAGTTTTTTCTATGAATATTTCACCCATATGCCTTACTTTATCTCACCCATATGCCTTACTTTATCTCACCCAAATGTCTTACTTTATCTCACCCATATGCCTTACTTTATCTCACCCATATGCCTTACTTTATTTCACCCATATGCCTTACTTTATTTCACCCATATGCCTTACTTTATCTCAACCATATGCCTTACTTTATCTCACCCAAATGTCTTACTTTATCTCACCCAAATGTCTTTATCTCAACAATATGCCTTACTTTATCTCACCCATATGCCTTACTTTATTTCACCCATATGCCTTACTTTAAATCATTTATGAGTAAGATCTACCGAATTGGTTAAAGAAAAAAAATAATACTTTGTCTAAGAAGAGGAATCTGAAACGTCACTTTCCCCAACCAATAAAAATACGTGTCTTCTTTGTATTACTTTTGGAAAAATATAGCAATGTACACCAAACAGCCGCTATTCGGCCACTTAGCTCCCATCTCTAAAACCATCCAAGTAAGACGAACAAACATGCTAGAAACTTCAGGAGAAGGAATGAAGAACTCATTAGCGACGTTCTCCAGTGAACTCCGACACATGGACACACCAGCGTTGGCAGACTAGCAAAAACTTTCTTATATCAGCTCTGTGAAGACACTTAATGCCACCTAGACGACCAGCCAAGAGCTATGGCCGATAGAGACAGATAGTGAGAGAGTGTCAAAGGAATCCGTGAAAGACTTGATGATAATGATGATACTTTTTTTTCTATGTGTTCATATTTGAAGTTATATAGATAACACAGTACTGTCAATTAAAAAGTCAATATGTCGAAGTACTCATTATCAAAACTGTAGAGCAATTTAATTAGTTAAAACAAGCAATGAAACTGCTGCTCAAAGTTTCACGTTCAGCGACGATTCTCATGCAATAATATATGGTTAGCGTTATGAGATTTTAATACCTTTTGTACTAAGTGATTATATATATATATATATATACTTAGACAGCAAGTCGTTATCTAAACATGTGCGGCTGAAGACCACAGGTAATTTATTTTTCAAAATCTTCAAGTGAAGACGTTCGAGTTTTATTGTTTTTTCTCTTATGTCTGGGTCAAGGTGGTGAAGAACATTACCCATATGAGCTCTAGCACTTTCGACCATTTCGCTGGGCATCCTCAATATTCACATATTCACATATTCAATAACTAACCACCCATCCTAACAGAATGAGCCAACATCATCAATTGATAGAAAAAACCATCCAAATTAATAAAAATAAAACTCAGCAAAAAACAACCTAATACAAACCCTGAGGATGACTAGCGAAATGGTCGAAAACGCTTGGGCGCTTATGGGGTACTTTCTTCGCCATTTTGACCGAGACATAAGAAAAATAACAAGGAGACTCGAACGTATTCACTTGAAGATTTTGTAAAGGAAAAAATCCGTGGTCTTTAACCGAACATGTTTATATATATATATATATATATATATATATATATATATATATATATATATTGTCATCCACAGACAGACCTATTTCGTTGAGTGTGTATGTGTGGTTATGTATTTATCTGACTTCTCCACCACGGGCAGGATGTGACACATGGTCAATTTTCAAGTGGAGTGAAGCTGGTTTGAATTCAAAGTTTTCCTTCTACGTAAAAAATTAGTCTGCGCAACGATTTTCCAATAACGGAGAAAGAAGAAGATGGATTAATGCTTTTCCCAAGGATATTAGCAAGAAGTAAAACTCAAACATCCTCGTCCTGGATTTGACCCTGGATCGACAATTCCATTACATACGACGAATATCGTTACGCGTAGAGCGCCTCCTATGTATGCATTTATACATGCATGTATATATAAATATGCTCTATTGCCTGTAAATGCTCTCAAAAATGTATTTAAACTTTTGAAAGTAGATGCGTAACAAGGTATATAAAGCTGCTTTGTCAGTCTGTTAAATTGTATGCATAAAATAACGCTACTAAAACAGCCACTCCTTTCCGCGTCGAATGAGGTTAAAAGTAGCCTGTTGGAAAAAGGAAGCTGTTTTTTCCAAAATGGGGTGAGATAAATTGTATATTTTGATTTAAACATTGCTTATTATTTGATTTAAATAATGAGATAGAAAGTGATATAAATATATTAATTTTCCATCCTATTTTTTGTGCACAGAGAGGCTGATGTGCAGAACTGCAACATAGTAGTAAGCGAGTTCGAACTCCAGTCGCGCTATTACGTTCACTCGCGGAAAAATATTCTTGGGAAAGATATGAACTTCCTAATCCCCAGATATTGATAAAATCGTATCGCCACCATTTTTCAAGAATGGCTTTGGTGTTTACTAACTCTCAAAAGTTGATGTGCCATCAAAACCAAACCAATCTTATTTTCTTTTCAAACAAGGGACTGTCATGTTGATAGCTTTTACAATTTTTCTGTTGCGAGAGTGTTGTCGTTAACCATCACATTCTGTCAATTATTCAAGATTAGCATTTAAAGTTAACTTTTTCAAAACTAAGATGAATTTATTTAAATATAGATTGAGTTTCTTCGCAAAACCGAATCTTTCATTTTTCCCGCCTTATCGGTAGGGTTCAGAATACTCTGATTCTATCCCCTTACAGATGGGCAAGACCACCCAAAAGAGGTGTCCTGTGTATAACTTTAAATTGCATCTGATGGCGATGCTTTAGTTCAAGGGAATATGGAATACTCCTTCAGTGGCATTATTCTCAGTTCCACTCTGAACCGGTGTGTAAGTACCTGTTAGAGCCCCATCTATGAATCAAATAAATCTCTTTAAGTATAATCCGTATTTGATAAGAATAATCGATTTCATATAACTGTAAATCATTTATATTAAGGATAGTTATTTAAAGTTATGATTATTAACTAAGTATTACTAGACCGGCTCACTGATCTAGCGGGTTGAGTGTTCGCCAATGGTCTGGAAGACCTGGGTTCAATTCCTCATCGAGTCATACCAAAGACTTTAAAAATGGTTCTTGATACCTCCTTGCTTAACACTCAGCAATGCAAGGTACGCATCGAGGGCAAAGTGGTTCAATTCAAGGAAAGGAGTAGCTCTCCCCTGCACCACGGTGAAGTAGCTATTGAAAAGGGAGCCTTCTGGTCGCCCTCGACAACGGTCGCCAACTTTACTTTACTTACTATTAGTTACTTGAAATAAAATTGGAATGGATTAATATAAAGTAAAGTTGGCGACAGTAGTCGTAATTTACTAAGCATTTTGCTTAGATGTAGCACAAGGCCATATGAAAGGGGCACCCAATGAGACTCGAACTCACTCGTGTAGGTTTGCTAGTCGAGCTTGCAAACCATTACACCACCAGAGGCGCCTAGTTGGCGACAGTAGTCGAGGGCGATCCGAAGGCTCTCGTTTCATTAGCTAACATAATGAGGCGTAGAGGAGAGCGTGGCTCCAATTTACCCTTGATCCGTACCTTATACTGCTGACTGTTAAGCAAGAAGGCATCTAGCACCATTTTTTGAGTCTTTGGTACGACTCAACCAGAGATTTAACCTCGTTTTCTCTTGGCCATTGGTGAACACAACCCACGAGACCAATGGACCAATGATATTTCAAATACAAAATAAAATGAAACCGGGTAAAAAAAAAAATTGCAACTGAGTTTAACGTGCCTGGTCTTCAGGTCAACTTATATTGACTTCACAAGTGTCGATACAAACTCAGCTGAATATCAGGTGCGTGAGAGTCAAAGTCATGAGTGTTTTTCTTTACCTGTTTAATTTACTTGAATTTTATTCTATTGCTAAAATTGCACACACACACACACACACACACACACACTCATATATATATATATATATATATATATATATGTCAAGTTTCATTCGGGCCGTGATATTTTTCTGCATTTTTGAACATAAATCACCGTATTTTACCGATCTGACACAGCTTTTGCGTTAACTTTTCTCTCTCTCTCTCTCTCTCTCTCTCTCTAAATACATATATATATATATATATATATATATATATATATATATATGCGCACGCGTGCGCACACACACAAACACATGCACACACACATCCAATAAACACCTGCCAAAACGCTACTGTAAACTTCCGTTATGTCGAAGGTTCCTTTTTTTCCAATGTAAATACTAAGAGACTCTTTGATTGTCATTCTGATACAAATATCTGGTATTTACTAAACTTAACCAAGACTGGCACAAGGTTAAAACAGCAACAGTGCACAGTGAATATCTAGATCATTAGCAATGAACTGTGAGACCGACCTGTTACTCATCGATTATACTGGTGGAACCTCTGTTGTTCCAGTGCATATAGAAAATACAAGCAAATATGAACAACGCAAATATTTACCCGACGCGGCAAAACTCATAACGGAGATTGACTGCTTTATTGATCTGCCGATCCAAAACATGCACGAAATAAGAACGGCGCATTTTACCCGCCACTTATTCCACTCATAAAACAAAAATATAACACAGACATTTATTACAAAGCCTGCTAAACAATAAAGGCGATGTGTATATAATTATATATTGATGGATATGCATTTCAGCTTACTCCTTAAAAAGGCTGGGTGATACATTGACCATTGAACACATAAACATAAACAGTTCAGTGTTTATCATTCTGCACTTGATTTAATTGGAAAGGACTTCATAGAGTGCAAGTGGATAAACACACACACACACACACACACACGCGCGCGCACACACGCACAAATACCAACACACACTTTTCCAGTCTATATGACTCTCTATCTCTCTCTCTCTCTCTCTCTCTCTCTCTCTCCCAGCTGTTTTTTCTATCTCTATCTTACATACACAATTTTTTTTTTCTGGCCGAATTTCACGTTAACTTTGACCTTAATGTCATGGCATTCTGACCCCGTCACTTCATGGATATCTTGCATCATTGAATTAACGCTTTATTACAAAAAACACATAACGCAGTGAATAAGGCACTTGATTGGAAAGTGCTTCTGATTGAAATCAATTGGAAGTTGCAAGTTCAGTCCCAACAACAGGTTAGTTTGGTTTGGTTTGGTTTGGTTTGGTTGTTTTAATGGCATATCGACCTTTTTGGGTTACAAATGTCAAATCAATCCGTCTAAAAGAATAGTAGTGGTACCATTTAACTCATAGATGGGAGGATAGGGGGTTTCATACCTTTCCCAAGAGTATTTGTCCGAAAGTGAACGTAATAGCGCAGCTGGAGTTCGAACTCACTTTCTATGATTCCTCAGTCCAACGCTTTAACCATTACACCTCGAGGACACATCCCTCAATAACTGGTTAGAAAACAATGAATACTTACCATAACTTAACACTTGTACCCGGCAAGGGTTAACAGAATTCGAATAGTCTACCCCTATGGTTCGAATAAACGGTTCATTTCGAGAATGTGTGGACTCCTGAGTTCGACATGAAATACACGAAGAAGACCGAAGAACATATCGGCCGAATCGTTGTGATTATAACGATAAAAATGAGGTCAATAGTCCGAATATTCAAAATAATAATAACTATCAAGCATCATATTATAAATACGCGTATGGTTGCAAGGGACAACGGACGCGAGGAGTGGATTTAATTCCGTTTATTTTGAATCGATAAAAATTGGTATGTAAGGAGAGATACGGGTCTTCTTCCTCCACCCGATAACAGGTCAGGAGGAGAGTGGGTGTAAGTCGTTCTTGAGTGCTGGTTTGGTATTGTGGCAAGGTGTGTGACGTGGGTTGGAAAGCTATAAGCCGTCTGCGGTAGTGTTGGAATGCGAGTTTGATTGGTAGGGCGTCTGGTTCTTTGTTCTAGTCCAAATGCGACGTGGGATCTTCTCTCTCGAAATATCGGAGCCACTGCCGTTTTTGAATTTTCGTTGACCAGTTTATAGTTGTGTTCGGATCGAATTGGCTCCAAAAAAACTTTGAAAGGAAAAGTTCCTGACTGGTTGAAAGAAAGGATCATTTTAATTGTAAATATAAAGTTACATTTCAATCGGATGGATGCGCGGAACCTACCTGGGCAGTGACGTGTTTTTATTCATTTTGGTTTCGGCCATTGTCTAGACAACATCCGGCTTTTGAAATGTACGTTCGTGGTGTTTTATTTGTTTTATGTGTTTATTCCTTTTGCTTGTGAGTTAGTTTGGAATGTATTCGTAGATCAGAAGGGATTTCTGCTAAAAACTATCATCTCAGAAATTTAGACAACTAAATAATTTCATGCCGACGTTGCATTTATATCCAGAATTCCGACTATGTGGGTGTGGGGACCCATTAAATTATCATGGTGGTGCTAAGTACAGTTGTGGCATACTGGAGTAGAGGTAATAATCCTTTGGTCTTGTGTTCAACCCAAACCCCTGACTCATTATCCACCCAGCGAGCAATATTGAACGAGTCCTGGAGGCAGCACCCCACAAAGTAGCAGCTATACGACCACCAATCACCAATCACGAAAACTATCAAAATTAGACGATCCAGACATGCGGGACACTGCTGGTGAAGTAGGAACCAGATCATAAGTGATGTACTCCTGTAGACCCCTTCACATGGACAAGCAAAGGCAGGACGACCTGCTCGAACCTGCATTCAACAGCTCTGTGCCGATACTGGATGTTGCCCAGAAGACCTACCGGGAGCAATGGACGATAGGGAGGTGTGGCGAAAGATGATCAGGGATATCCGTGCTGGTGGCGCGACATGATGATGATGATGATGAATATTACACATTTTTATGTTGTAAATCCGAGTCCAAAGATGAGTATAAAAACGAATCTAAAACGATTATTTGAAGTACAAATCGTAACTGTCCATCTACTGGTTATTGATAGTGAGGCTCTTGGCGTTCCCATTGTTGGAACGTTTTAAGACAACGGTGTTTGACATGAATATATTGTTATACAATATTTGTTCCCATCTATGGGTGAAATAATCTTTTAAAAATATTTTGTACTGGATTGGACCGTGTGCAAAAACAAAAAAAAACTTTTAAGGGACAACAACACAAAAAAATATAAAGTGCCATTAAAATCAATCAATCAATCTTAGCATTGGTTCGGAATCAAATCATTCGATTTCGTCTAAAACACACGTTTTTGCCGCTGTGACAAAAACTTTGTTGGCCAGCGTTATCAATAAAATATTATCAGTAAAAAGTTGCAAATACAAGATTTAGTTTGGTTTAGTTTGGTTTGGTTTGTTTTTTTGGCAAATCAACCATTGTGGGCTATATAATGTCAAATCCTCTTTATACGTATATATTAAATATATAGAATTTGGTTTGGTTGGGTTTCATGGCATATCAACCAAAATAGGTTATTTAATGCCAAATCCTTTTTATAAATATATCTTAAATATATATGATTTTGTTTGATTGGGTTTCATGGCATATCAACCAAAGTAGTTTATTTAATGCCAAATCCTCTTTATACGTATATATTAAATATATAGGATTTGGTTTGGTCGGGTTTTATGGCATATCAACCAGTAATGGTTATTTAATGCCAAATCCATTTTATACATATCATCTTCATCATCATGTCGTGCCATGAGCACGGATTTCCCTGACTCTCCCTCTCAATACGTCTCTATCGTCCATCACATTCGGCCGGTCCTCTATACTACATCCTGTGTCTGTACACAGCTGTTGTTGGTAGGTTATAGCCGGACGTCCAATACCTGTTCGTCCGTGTGAAGTAGTCCACTAAAGAACGTCGCTTATGAGCTCATCCTTACTTCTCCAACAGTGTCATGAATGTCTTGTTCGTCTGATTTGAATGGTTTTAGAGATGGGAGGTAGGTGACCGTATAGCTGCTGCTTTGCGGGATGTTGCTTCCGGGAATTGTTCAATATGGCTCGAAGAATTCTTCTGGAATTGTCCTGTAGCTTTTTCTCTATGCGATTAGTCAGCGTCTATGTGGTGCATTCATATGGTAGTATGGACATGGTTGCTACTTGGAAAAAAACTGCGTTTTATTTTATCTGATTTGGTCGGACTTCCATATGACCCATATCCTATCGATGGCTGACCACGCCTTTACTAATCGCGTCTTGATGTCATTTTCAGCAGTGAGACGCTGCTCCAGAGGTAGGTGAATTTGTCCACTAGTTTCAAGACAGTTCTATTTCAAACAATTCAGTTTATTATAAGCTCACAATTTAGTTCTGTTTGACCCGTAGGGAGGACCTGGGAGCGATGACGATGAAGTGGTACTCCGAATTCCCTAAAATTTAGTATCATATCCAGGATACACGTTGGGGGAGTCTTACCCCTCTGCAGAGATGCAGTCGATGTATTCTACGGCCCCAGCTTACAGGGCCCGTGAATGCAAGATCAGTTTCCTGAAAACAGACGGCTGGAAAAGCTTTAAACAATAACAGGGGAGGCTATTGTTTTCAACATATATACATTTCGTCATTTGTTATATTGCAGGTTGTGTCCTAAAATACCAAGCGTGACAGGAGAAAGTAAAAGGAGGATACGAAGGATGGTGAGTGGCAGACTTAAACAGCCATCACACAAATGACAGATCACATCAAAAACAATATCAAGCAAACATGTTAAAGGTGACAGAAAGAGAACAACCGTGCTAGGCACGGACAAGCAAATATATGAGTAGAAAAAAAAGAATATGGAAGAACGCGCCAGGTACGACCCGAAAGTTCTCCCTGACGTGGAAGAAACCGGCCAATCAAACTTCGACATAGGTTATTAATATTCAGAAGCGATAGAAATGTACGTCTTTGTTTGCTAGCAATTAATACCTGTCATGTATCTTCACTGCCATCTTTCAAGTGTTTTAAACGAGGAACTATCTCTACTCTTAGTGGAAGGTCTCTAAAATTAGTAGACAAGTTCACATACGTCGGCAGCAATATCTCATCTACTGAAAATGATATTAACACACACCTAACGAAGATGTGGACCGCTATGCATAAATTATCGATCATAAGAAAGTTTGATCTATCCGATAAAACAAAACAGGATTTCTTCGAAACTGTGTCGGTGTCAATACTACAATATGGATGCACCGCATGGACATTAACAAAACGTATGAAGAAAAAGTTAGATGACAACTACACAAGAATGCTACAAGCTATTCTGACAAATCCCAGAAGCAATACCCAAGAAACAACAGCTGTACGACCACCCACCTCCCATCTCGAAAACCACCCATATAAGACGAACACAACACACTGGACGCTAGTGGAGAAACAAGGATGAACTTATAATTGACATTCTTCTATGGACTCCTACACATGGACATACCAATATTGACCGACTTGCAAGAACTTACTTACATCAGCTCTGTGAGGACACAGAATGTAGTTTTTTGGACCAGCCGAGAGCGATGGATGATAGGGACGGTTGGGGAGAGAGAGTTAGGGAAACCTATGCAGTCAGCACAACTTGATGAAGATGCTGTATTTTTGCCTCTTCGGTATTTTGAGAACGCGTCTACTTTACTTGACATTAAAAGACGATAGCTGGCCTACCTATGAGTCAAATAGATCTATTTGAGATGATGTTTAAAATAAATTTGAATTATTTGCTTTAAAACCATTAGAATAGCAGCTAAGTATGAATTATTTACTGGTTTAGAATAGGAGTTGTTACTTGAAATCATATCACTACTTGCAACTTACTAGACAAGGGGTGGGCAAACTGCAGCCCGTTGCACTGTTCTCTACGGTCCGCGGCAGCCTCTAAAAAAAAATAAACGATTGCACTTGAATCGAGACTAAATTCATTTGATTTTAAATGATTCGGCCCTTTGATAACTCATAACCCAGTGATACGGCCCTCCCACTAAAAAGTTTACCCATCCCTTTAATCGTCCTCTTGATCACTTAGATGGTTGATGGAGTCTGATGATTCGGAAACTTTTACTTAATTGCTGCTTGCCAAACTGGTTACAGATAAAGCGTTTCCAATTTTACTTTAGTATTAGATAGTTGAGTCCATATAACTGTGCAAATTTGATGCCCGTTTTCTTCGCAAGAAAGATTGTTTGCACTCATTTCTACTGACATTGTCAATTCAAATTATCACATTGCCCAGTCGGCTTGGGCTGAATAATACACCGACTATATGACTGCAGAGAGGTAAGACTCACACCACAACGAGTGTCCTGCTTATGACATAAAATAATCTGATGGTGAGGCTACTGTAATGCTGGAGCATTGGGGAATACTGAGCACCCCTTTATTGCCATCGATCCCAAGTTAACTCTAGCCCGGAGTGGTAGCACCTGATAGGGTCCTATCTATTGGCCATATTCGACACTTAAACTGAGTGCAAACAAATGACTTATGCTAAATTCAATTGTTTGAAATAGAACTGTTTGATCATTTATCTATGCGTAAACAAATAACTGATCTTTATCTAAATTGTTAGTGATACATCGCAATACTTGCAACCATTGTTTCATCATTTAACTGTGTTTATCTACAAAATATGTTTATAAATCATATATTTAATGTATATGTAAAAACTTAATTTAGCATTAAATAACCAACAATGGTTGATATGCCATAAAACCCAACAAAACCAAACAATATTCTCAAAACTTTGGAGTATCTAAGATAAATTCTACTTTTACCAACGTTTGGAAATTTGCTGTAGTTAATTAAGTGCACCCCTGGGTAACCCCTACACAAGTCAATATCATCAGTGAAGAATAGGCTAGATCTGGGAAGTGTACACTCTTATTAGGTTGAAAATTAATGATCTAACAACCGTTTTAAATATCCGCTTAAAAGAAAAGAAATTGTAAATATTCCCCGAACGATCAATTATTGCTCGAGTAAGAAACCACAAATTCTAGTCAGTGCACCAATGGCAACGTCGGTGAGGTTTAGATTAAGCTGACTGTGTTACCTTTAGAGGGTCAGAACCTCTTAAAAATGGGGGTGGCCTGGCTTAGGCATTAAACTGTATCTGATGTTAAGGATCCATTTACGGAGATCTGGAGAATGTGGAGTACTCTTTCATTGCAATTACTCCCAGGTCCACTCTGAACCCGGAACTACTTGTTAAGGACCCATCTATGCGTCAGATAGTTCTGTTTACAAATGATTTGCATTCAATAAGACCGTGTGCAACCCCACTTAAAACTTTCAAGAACCACCAACACGAAAAATGTAAATATAGATTTAAAATGAATGCCTCTGGGCATAAAATAACACCTGACGGAATGAAATGCCGTTAAAATCAATCAATGATATCAACTACTGAATGAAACAAGAAACTACTGATTCTGATCAGAGTACCGATACAAATATTTGCTCTTTTAGGAGAAAAACGATTTTCTTGCTTTAACGCCAGATGTCACTTTGATTGACTCCACCCTCGCTCAAACAAAGATGGGAAAATCAAAAGAGTCTCTCTGACTCTCCGTTTCTCTCTCTCTCTCTCTCTCTCTCTCTCTCTCTCTCTCTCTCTCTCTCTCTCTTTTCATGCCGCCAGTATTTGAGAAATTGGTTTGCCTTTCTACATCCAGGACAAATCCAGTGATACGGCTGTTACTTGCAGCCGACCGAAACTATAATCACACTCTGTGGTACTGATGCGATCGAATATAACTCCAGAGACTCGTAGTAATTTACTAAACTCATCGCTTCGATGTAGCACAAGGTCGAATGAATGGGGCACCCACTTAGACTCGAACTCACTCTTGCAGGTTTGCTAGTCAAGCTTGCTAATTATTACACTACTCGAGGCGCCCTGCCCCCAACACTCGTACATATTATGTTGATGAAACTCCCACAGACTCCATCGTAGGAAGTACAAAATCTACCAACGCTCGAAGAGATTGATTGATTGGTTGGTTAGTATTAATAACATATCAACCCTTGTGGGTTATTTAATGCTAAATCTTATACGTTATGTCAGTGATTAATTACTAAGAAAATATTTTTTTTTTTTAGCCAATTGTTGGAGCGTGGGACAAAGATTTGACAAATTTTAATTATTTGCATGGTTGGTTAGTGTTTTATGGCATACTAACTTTTGAGGATTATTTAATTCCAAACCTTGTCATATATATATATATATATATATATATATATATATATATATATAGATGTGTTTATGTGTGTGTGTGATTTGTAAACGACTAGTTTGCTGCTAACTTTATTTTAAAAGAAGTTATAAGAGCTTATTTGTTTGTAGATAGTTAAATGGTTTCAAGTTTTCATTTTTAATACTAATATTAATCATTTGTTGACACACAGTTAAATAGTTCCAATATTGCTGCTTAAAATTGTTGATTCTATTTGCCAAGTATTCCTATGTAATACTGATAATTTTCACACAGCTGTGTGGTTTCAAATAACAAATAATAATCCTGGATAAATGATTGAGAGAGAACTCTATCAGGTGCTACCACGACAAGTCAGAGTGGATCAGTATGTAATGGGTTATTAAAGGGGTATACAATATACTCAAACTCCAAGATGAAGTCTCAACATCAAATGCTGTTTATTGTGATTGAATTCTGCTCCTACTGTTCCTCTGCAAGGATGTCTTTGGGATTAAATAAGGTACAATGATTGATATGACAATAAATAAAGGCACGAAACTAAACTATATACGTGGTGCCTTCAATACGTTTCTTGACTTTTTTTGTACTGGCATTTAAAATTGTTGTAGACTCTTGAAAATTCACTATGTTATTACTATACATCTTATGAGACGACTGACCAATTTTTATGATTTCAGGTTCAAATCAACAGCTACAGCAGCAATTGGAATACACCCTTCTAAAGCCTGATTGTTACAGCTGGTGAATTTCAAACATACAATCTGGATGTGAGGACATTTTAGAAGAACGATATGCAATAAAATTGTTTTAAACTTCGAAAAAATGCCACAGAAACGTATGGAATGCTTCAGACTGCTTTTGGACCATCTTGCATGAATCGAGCATAAGTTTTTGAGTGTAGCTAACTTAAGTCAGCCTAATATCATCCCATCTCCACCAGCAGCCCAAATGCAAGATATGGAATTTAAAGTACATGTATTAACTTCCTTCCGATTACATTTTTCGCTATCGTGAGTGGCAACCGTTAATTCATTCGCCAAATTTCTTCTTAAAATAATAAGACAATGCAGTCTTCGTAGCGTAGAAGCTAATATTCTTGACTTCGACATCGTATGCCCCAGCTGGGGCTGTAGAATACACTGACATCATCTCTGCAGAGAGGTAAGACACTCTAACAACGAGTGTATTGCATGTGACATAAAACAATCTAATAGTATTGCTTCAGTAATACCTGAGCTTTGGGGAATGCAGATTACCGCTTCAGTGGCATTGCCCTCAGGTTCATTCTGACCCTGAGTTGTAGCATCGGACACAACCTGCAGTATAACAAATGACGAAATGTATATATGTTAAAAACAGTAGCCTCCCTCTGTTATTGTTTAAATCTTTTCCAGTCGTCTTCTCTGTGGAAACTCCTCTTGTATTTACGGGCCTAGTAAGCTGGAACTGTAGAATTTACGGACTTCATCTCTGCAGAGGGGTCAGAGTGGACTTGGGAACGATGGCAATGAAGGGGTACTCCGTATTCCCCAAAGCTCAAGCAATACTGGAACCTCACCATCAGATTATTTAGTGTCATATGCAAGACAATCTTTTTTTTGGGGGGGGGATCTCACCCCTCTGCAGAGAAGCAGTCGGTGTATTCTACAGCCCCAGCCGACTGGGCCAAAATGCGCACAGATGTGTGGGTTTTCAGCTAGTGTTTATAATTTGAATGAGCCATTGTCTGTGTGTTTATTTTATCATTGAGT
Source organism: Sepioteuthis lessoniana (assembly GCA_963585895.1). NCBI lineage: Eukaryota > Metazoa > Mollusca > Cephalopoda > Myopsida > Loliginidae > Sepioteuthis > Sepioteuthis lessoniana. The sequence continues at coordinate 34,382,927 of OY757910.1, read as the reverse complement.
TGCTAGCTAACGTTGACTTGCTAAGAGAGAATCACAAATCATTAACAGACTGACCATTTATTACAAGTAGAATGACATTTGCATGACTTTGCAGTAGGAAATCAAACATATAATGTAAGACATTTCCAAACGACGCCATGGCATCCATTGCTAAAAAAAAAAACAAAAAAAAAACGAACGTCAGGAACAAAAAAGAAAACAGTTAACAAAAAGCAAAAAGAATTATTGCGAAATCCACCAAAGCTTTTCTTTGGAATTCTCTATGTCGTGTAGCGTCTGTTTGTCTCAACTTTTCTGTTCATGTCTCTATCTCTTTTCTTCTTTTGATTCACTTTGTAAAACCTTTTTTTTTCTTCTGTCTCTCTTCTACATTGGTTTTCTTAATTAACTTTCTTCTTTCTCTACATCTTTCTACATTTTTCGTTCGCTTCCACTTCCTCTTTCTTTCTTTTCTTTAATCTTCATTTCCTTTAGCAATTTTTCTTTCTTACACTCCCTCCTCAAAATCCTTCCTCTTAATCTTATTCTTCATCGTCTTTTTCTTCTTTTATCATTTTTTTGTTTTCCTCTTCCTCTTCCTTCTCCCTCTTCCCACCTCCTCCTCCTTCTTCTTCTTCTTCATCTTCTATATTTTTATTTACTTTCATTTCTTCGTTATTCTCGTCTTCCTTTTTGCATTTCATTTCTTTCTTTTGTTTCTTCATCTTTCTCTTGCTTTTATTTCCTTTTAAATATCCTATTTTACCTCTCCATTCTTCCTCCCTCTTTCTCTCTTTCTTTCTTTCTTTCTTTCTCTTTATTTTCTCCCTTATATCTTTGCCTTCACTCTTTCTTTTATTTTTACTTTAAATATTCTTCTTCTTCTTCTTCTCATCCAACTAACCTTTTCTGGTCTCACCATTATTTCTTTTTGCTATATTATCCTTGCAATCATATTTTATATAAAACAAACTGACTTTGTCGTCTGTAATTTTTCATCTTTCCTCAGACAGGTCACAACAACATCGAATACTCCTACACAATGAAAGAATAACAAGAAAAAATATCTCCTTCGTCCTGTATGATATGTTGTTACGACATATGGTATTTTTTCTTTTTTGTTTTGTCTGTAAAGACATCCCTCCAAGGCGCCTTGTTGTAAAAGTCTTTTTTTTTTTAGCAAGATGGTCTCATACCATTGTTACATTCTCACTGGGCGCTTTACGTTGTTTCTTTAGGCTAGACTGATCTAAATAACAAACGAAGATACTTTGCTATGAACCAAGGGTGACATAGCTAATTTAACAGACCATTATTATTGTCCTGTGTTCAATAATCATTGAATTTCAAACACTTGAGGCTTTGTGCTATACTAAGCTAAGCCTAATAGCTAAACCAGTCATAGAGCAATGATAAACTAACAAGACAAGCTGATTACCAATACTTACAACTTGTAGGCCACGAGGCGACAATTAAGCTAGACGCCAAGTTCATCGTGATTAACATCAGGGCATGCTGATGTTAAGGATTCTCTTGACTTTCTCTTGAAACCCGTCGCTATCAGCCATCGGTCTTGGCATGTCCTCTTGTCAGCATCCAGTGCGTACACAGAATTAATAAATGTAAGCTTTTGTCAATCTGCCAGCAATGGTGTGTCCACGGGTAGGAGTCCATGAGAGAACATCGCTTATAAGTTTGTCTTTACACTTCCACCAGTGCCCAGCATGTCTTCCTTGTTTAACCTGGATGGTTTGTGAGATGGGAAGTAAGTTCTCATAGAGTTGCTGCAGGCGAGTTATGTTATAGAGCCACAGTGTAACGGTTATCGTCAATTACGGGTGGCTTTTATTCAGGTTATAAATAATAGCCCGACCCCTAACATGAAAATCAAATATCATCACCCAATTTATTTTTTTCGAACCGATCCCGTATAATAAGTCCCAAAATATACATCGTTTTCCTTGGCGTCTAAAACACAACTCCCTATTTTTAAATCTAGAGGCGTGTTGGCGTAACGGGTATCGTAATCGGAATCAGTGACCCGCGTTCAAATCTTGGAATAGGCTGCTTGCATTCCACTTTAGAATAATGTCCATTGAAAGGAAGAAAAAAAAAAAGGCATGAATCCATTTGTTCCCTTCATCTATTGGTAAATAGTTGCGGATTAGTTCTTTAGCCTTAGGCAACCAGTCTAAGAAGAGGAAAACACTGAATTAAAACCAGCTGAAACTGTTTTAAATAACATCATCCTTGTGTCGAGTACTGTTCGCCGTGTCAATTTTATAATCCAGAAAAAGTTTAAGATTTCTTGACTATTGTGCGATGAATAATATTTCAAAAATTACACCGGTGGTGTTAGGTGACCCAACAAATCAGATAAGTTATTTATCGGGTAACTTATCCGAATTGAAAAACGACTAGATCAAGGACTAAGTAATTGATCCCGCATTCATGCCAATGTCCAGTAACAAATAAATAAAGATAGAATCAGAAAACAGTTATCAGAAACCAACCAAACCGTAATAAAATATTTTCTTATTAATTGGTTGCTTTCCGTTTACTTTGTTAAATTATCAGTCACTTTGTAGCTTTATCGGTTCCTTCTATTCTACGTGGTGCTTCAATACGTTTCCAGACTTTTTTTGTACAGGCATTTAAATTGTCGCAGACACTTGAAAATTGACTATGTTATTGCTATACATCTTATGACATGACTGACCAATTTTTATGATTTCAGGTTCAAATCAACAGCTACAGCAGCAATTGGAATACACCCTTCTAAAGCCTGATTGTCACAACTGGTGAATTTCAAAAATGCAATCTAGACGTGAGGACACTTTAGAAGAACGATATGCAATAAAATTCTGTTTTAAACTTGGAAAAAATGCCACAGAAACGTATGGAATGCTTCAGACTGCTTTTGGAGCATCTTGCATGAATCGAGCATCAGTTTTTTGAGTGGCATAAGAGATTCAAGGAAGGCAGGGAGTCTGTGAGGGATGATGAGAGGTGTGGGAGGAGTAAGGAAGTCAATACACCAGAGTTGATTGGCCAAAGGGTTAGGGTTAGGGTTACTATGTTGAGGTTTTAAGGGAGTTCAGGAAGAGATTCCGTCGGAAGAGGCCAGCACTCTTCAAATCGGGTCTGTGGCATTTCCACCAGGACAATGCACCAGTCCACAACTCCATCCTTGTCAGACTATTTGACCAAGATGGACATCAAGTTCCCCACCCTCCCTATAGTCAAGCCCTTGCTCCCTGTGACTTTTGGTTATTCCCTAAGCTCGGAGGCTGTCGTTATGAGACAATTGAAGAGATGAAAGAGGCTGTGACAAAGGTCATTGACAAGCTCACACAAGAGGACTTCCATAGGGCCTACTAGAAGCTATTGGAACGGTACAACAAGTGCATTGCAGCCGGAGCAGATTACTTCGAAGGGGACTAAAAGTTTCATGTGTGTACTATCAATAAAAGTGCCCATACAAAAAAGTCTGGAAACTTATCTAATGATCCTCGTATATTATATTGATTTCCTATTTTTCTTCTCAAACCTGCCGAAACAGACTTTACATCAGGATCTCTATGCAAATCCACTATATCACTCTTCTACTAGGTAAAAAAAGGCCCTTCAGTTTTGCCCCATTTTTTCTTGTGCTCACTGTTTTCCAATGTGTTTTTCATATGCTTCCTCAAAATTCTTTTAGTCTCTTTCAACTGAAGCTATGACCAGCAAGTTCAGCAGTCATACGTACCGGGAAACTTAGCTAGCTGAGTTCATATTGCCCCTTGTGTTCCTATGACCAGCATCGTCCAACTGGACACGAACTGAAACTCGTGTCCGACCTCTCCCTGCTCTACATCCCAACTATAAAAAAGACCATGTGTTAAATCCTGCCTGTTTAGAGGCACAGATAAATATCGCTTCCTTAAAATGCTCCTCCAATGGCACCATCAGTTTCCACCTATAGAGCTTCTTTCATCTGTAAGGTTCCATAACTCATATGTGTAACCAAATTTAAAAATTGAAAAAGGCCCACGTGTGTCATAGTTTTAAGGAGTAACATTTCATTGCCAAAAAGCTAGTGAGTACAAATCGACCAAAATCTCCCAGCACGAGCTCGTAGCAACCCCAGCAGTCTTAAAGTACAAACAAAAGTAATCAGCCTGAAAAAATTCACGACAATGAATAAGTTTTATCTTCTAAAGAATTTCAACACCAACATGCAAGTAAGCACTTAAAAAAAGAATACTAAAATACTGTATACGAACAAAAAATTATTGCTCACACATCTTTTGTAAACTGTTGCTCATTCCCAAAAATAATATATAAGAGAACAGCGGCCGTTTTGACTCAAACTCCTGTTATTTGTCTTACTAGTATTATTTATAATTCATTTCAGTATCCCAGTATTCGTAAAGCTAGTCAAGTATAATATTGACCTACGTTCTGTTTCGGACTCGGTACGTATAATTTAGAATAACATAGATGCTAATATCGCAATATACCAATGAAAAATTCGATGGAATAAATATGCAGATTACCGAAGGGACTTTGAAGAAAATTAACTATTCATAAATTGTTCATTTCTATTTGGAGGTGCCCGTGGTGTAATGGTTATCGTCGTGGGAAATGGACACGGCGACACAAGTTCAAATCTTGGACGAGACTGATTGCATTTCACATAGCACTAATACCCTTGGGAAAGGTATGAATCCAATAATTCTCCCTCCAGCTATGGGTAATTAGTAGGACAGACGGGTTCTTCAGCTTTGGTGAGGCTACTAGTGTAGGAGAAGGAAAACTCTGAATTCAAACCTGTTAAACTCCGCTTCAAAATTGACCTTGTGTCACATCCTGCCCAAGCGGAGGGGTTGGGTAAATAGGATTAATTGTTCATTTCTATTTTGGTAAATACAGCTTCAGATCAATACATTTTTAAAAATAAAACTCATATATGCAAATTTTGCCTAATATTATAACATTGAAAATCGCTGATTTTTACTACTGTGAGTTTTCAAAAACAAAATGGTTCTGGGAAGTCTAACTGGTTTTTGTTTTAAATTATTTCATAGACTACAACCATTCTAACTCAGACCTAATGTAAATGTGCATTGGCTTTAAAGAAAAATTAAATGAGAAATGTGTGCATATTATTATTGTGTCATAATTAGGGATACCTCAGCAGTTTCTTGTCTTAGGAAATCATAGGATGTCCTGCTAGATGTGAAAATTGATGTCAAAGAAATTTTGAAATAAACTTATTGTAATAAGTTAAAAGAATAAACAGGGATCGGAAGATTATATTAGTGATGATTACCCTATTTACGAAACCTCTCCGCTCGGGCAGGATATGACACAAGGTCAATTTTTAAGCGGACTTTAACAGGTTTGAATTCAGAGTTTTCCCTCTCCTAGATTAGTTGCCTCATCAAGGCTGAAGAACCTAGTCTATCCTACTATTTACCTATAGCTGAAGGGAGAATAATTGGATTCATATCTTTCCCAAGCGTATTAGTGCTATGTGAAATGCAACCAGTCTTGTCCAGGATTTGAAATCGTGTCGCCGTGTCCATTTCCTACGACGATAACCATTACACCACGGGCACCTCCTAAATTATATAATAATGAATATAATATATTAATAATGATTATATAGTCATTAATTCAGGGATAGGCTAACCTCAACTATACTGAGCACTCCAGTAGGGAATTTGCTGCTACCACATTAGCTGAAACGCTGTTGCTCTTCTCAAGAACTTAGCACTCCTGGTAGTCGATAACGTAAACGTAATTACATATACGTACAAAAATTCCTTCACAAACTCAGAGAATGTCAGTGGCTCTGGGATAAGATATCCGATTGATATAAAGTCAGCCGGATTTCGATCCCACCTTAAATCATGTGTGCCTAGCCACACTGAGAATTGGGATACAACGAAGCAATCTGTCTGTAGATGACAATATTTATGCTCCCTCCGCCGTGGGGAATTTGCCAGCTACCACATAAACTGAAACGGCATAGCTTTTCTTAGGAATTGAACGCACCCAGTAGCCGATAACGTATATGTAAAAAATACACGTACAAAAACTCCTTCACTAACTCAGAGAATGACGTTGGCTCAGCGATAAGATATCCGACTGATGTAAAGTCAGCCGGGTTTCGGTCCCAGCTTGAATCATCTCGTCTGTCTAGTCACACCGAAGAATTGTGATACAACAAAACAGTCTGTCTTAAGATGATTATATATATATATATCATGTCAAACTGCAGGCACGGATATCCCTGTCCCTGTCTCGCCACTTCTCCCTATCGTTCATCGCCTCTGGCAGGTTTTCAGGGCTACATCCCGTATCTTCACATAGCTGCTGTATGTATGTTCGAGCTAGTCGTCCTGCTTTTGCCCAGCCATATGTGGGGGTCTATAGGAGTACATCACTTATGAGCTCGTCCCTGCTTCTCCAGCATTGTCCTGCGTGTCTGGTTCGTCTAACTTGGATAGTTTTCGTGATGGGAGGCAGGTGGCCGAATAGTTGATGCCTTGTGGGGTGTTGCCGCAAGACTTCTTCCATATTGCTCGCAGCATTCTAGTGTAATTGCCGTCTAGCTTCTTCTCCAGCCGTTTAGTTAGCGTCTAAGTAGTGCATCCATACAGCAGTATCGATACGACCGCTGCCTGGAAGAAACTGCGTTTCATTTCATCGGTCAGGTCTGATTTCCATATGATCGACAGTCTATCGATTGCTGTCCATGCCTTCGTTAACCGTGTGTCGATGTCTTTTTCGATTGATGAGATACTGCTTCCTAGGTAGGTGAATTTGTCTACCAGTTTCAGAGAGGTTCCGTCTAGTGTGGACATGTCGCCTGTTTGATTATAGCACATGTATTCCTTTTTTGTGTGCATTGACATGGAGGCCAATGCCTGCGGTGGCTCGTTCGAAACTATGTAGTGGTGTTTTGATTGGTTGGGTGTGCTTGCCAGTATCGCTATGTCATCGGCATAGTCGGCGTCGGTAATTGTTTTTGCGGGGCACCTTCTGTTTCTTTTCTTTGTCGGCTCGAAGCCGTTCACTCTGATTTTATCAATCGATGTTCTAAGCATGTAGTCTAGACAGATGATGAACAACTAGCCTGGAAAATTATCATTCGAGACGCTCAATTTTACCTGAATCAGTGGAATATATACAACTAAACAGTAGAAATTTTTGCCAAGGGTGACATAAACATTCACAAAGTCACAGCGGACACTTCGAGTAGATTGAACTTATGAACTAAGCAAAACTGTCTGCAGTGCAATCCTTTTTGACCATTAGCAACTAATTAATTATATGTTTTCTTTGTTTAATGATATATCAACCTTTGTGGGTTTTTTAAGGCCAAACAAAGCTATCCTTGTAGAAGGACAATTTGGTACAATTTAAACCAAAGCTTGCGAAGACAAGAGAATTTGAATATTTCCCAAATGGTATTACTCCGAGTATGAACGTCATAACGCGACTAGAATTCGAACCCTCTTACTACAATGTCACAGTCCAGCACGTTAGCCACAATACCACAGCTTTCAATAGAAAAGGTCTTAAAATTCAATCATTCTTCATTGCAAAGTTAATTTTTGTAAGATTCATTCCGTTATGCAAAACAAATATTAAAAAAAAACACCTAAAGGTTGTTGAGATTTAAGATTTTTAACTATTGGCCAAATGAGTCGAGTGTTCACCAATGGCCCTGGAGACTGGGGTTCAATCCTCGGTCGAGTCATACCAAAGACTCAAAAAATGGTACGTGATGCCTCCTTGCTTAACACTCAGCACTATAAGGTAAGAATCAAGGGCAAAGTGGAGGAATCCAGGATATTGAGAAGTGCCCTCCCCTACACCGCTGTGTAGTAGCTTTTGAAAGGGGAGCCTTCGGGTCACCCGTGACTAAGGTCACCAGCTTTACTTTTTTTTTATACCTACAAATCTGAAACAGTTCTGATTTATACGATTCAAAATCTTAATTTTCTCTTCCGTAAGAGATTCAATAAGTAGCATAAATATTCATCCTGGAATGGAAACGTCTATCATCAAAACATCAGTTCTCTGCAATACAGTTTTAAAGATAGCCAAAAATTCACATCGATTTTAATTTTTGATCTTATTTCATTTTGTTTTATTCTATTTTGTCTTTCATTTTTTTTTTGTCTTTGATGCCTTTAAAACAATTCGAAAGACCAAAACAGGCTGATTGTATCTGAGGCAACTGAATTTGCATTGCTGAGAATTTAGAAAAATTACGTCACTAGAATTTGTTTTAGGAATTCTTTTATTAATCGATCGCGTACAAGCGATCTGTGAAGTGGTAAAAAGATCAAATATTGTAGCGTCATTGATAAAAGATCAATGGATTATTCAACAAACGGAACAACGTATTTCTGAAATATTAGTAAATTCTTGTGTCAGGTTTTATGCACACACATATTTGAGGGTTAAAGCTTACTCCCTCTATCTATCTCTCTCTCTCTCTCTCTCTCTCTCTATTACACACACACACACTCACTCTCTCTCT
>OY757910.1:34291903-34371903 GCA_963585895.1 Sepioteuthis lessoniana | reverse complement strand
ATCATATATAAATAACATATTCTAATATTCTATTATAACCATTATTGTTTCTACTTTTTCTATATTCTGATTTCTTTTATATTCAGCAAAATATCTCATTATCAGCGTTATCGCTACAATCATGTGAGCCAGGCTTGTCACTGGCATCATGGCGAAGATTAATGACGTTGCTTGGGTCTATGTCCAGAAGAAGAAGAAGAAGAAGAAGAAGAGGTTGCCATCTATTAGTTGTGGTGTGTTATTCAGCTTCAGACGAGATGGATCGATTGAAAATGTTCGATAAGGAAAAGAAGAAAGGCAGTAGCCCGTCTTTATAATCACTTGCGCCAACTGACCGTCAGGGAAATTTTCATAGTGATGGTGGGGTCGGCTTGTTGTTAGCGGTTGGGGTGTGGATCAGATAACGAGGAAGAAAGGATGGATAGATGGATAGTGGAAAGCGGAACCCGTAGGGTAAAGGAAAAAGCGGATCTATCTCAAGATGAAACGAAAAGAAATGTAGGACAGGTAGAAGAGACAGAGAGATAAGGGATTTTTGGTTGAAATGAAAATGGCTGAAAGAATGAAGAGAAATCAGGGAGAAAAGTCAATTAAGAAAGAATAGAATTAAAAGAGAATTAGTTTGAAAGAAATAGAAAAAAGACAGACAGAGATAGAGAGAAAGGAAGAGGAAAGAGACAAAGAAAGTGGAGAGAAAAGGAATGATTTGAATACGAGAGAGACAGAATAAAATAGAAGGGAAATGAGTAAGAGAGAAATGAAAAAGACAGGATATATATATATATATATATATATATATATATATATATATATATATAAGAGAGAGAGAGAGAGAGAGAGAGAGAGAGATAAGTATCTAAAAATGAAAGAGAAAGAGAACGCTATGCAGAAGATAGAGAAAGAATAAGAATAAAGGGAAATGAGCGAGAAAGAAAGAAAAAAAGAAGGCCATGGAGAGAGACAGAAAGAATAAGAGGCAAACATAGATAGATAGATAGATAGATAGGAAGGAGAGAGGGGAGTATCTTAAGAAAGAAAAATAAAGAAAAAACGAAAAAAAAGATGGCCATAAAAGAAAGGGATAGACAGCAAATTATATCGAGAGAGGTATAAAAGAGGAAGAGAAAGAGATTAATATGAAAGAGAAAGAACGAAACAGTAAGAGAAAGGAGACAGAATGAAAGATTGAAGAGAGAGGGATGGTCGGAATTAATGTGTGAGACCCCCCCTAAAAAAACAAAACAATGTGATATGCAGTGGGAGATATTTTCTACTTTATAACTGTGTATATTTACAATGCCCAATCGAGTCTGGTATCAGTTCATGTTGGGCACCCGGTGAGGCGAGTAATCGCTACACAAACAAAATTCTAATTAAAATCCCTCACTTCTTTTTAAATAGAAATGCACACGTATATTATGTATTAGATATTTAGTTAAATATTTACTTTATAATTTGACGCTCAATAAGTATAGTCATGTGACTTAAATATTACTTAAGATATTGAGAATAGATATTTAATTTATAATTTATTTAATTTGAGAGACTTTTGTGCATAGAGTATTACCTTTATTACTGATGTCAACCGTTTTAATGGTAAATTTTAATTACAATTCAGTGCAAACATCACTACTCGAAGTGCCAAGCCTCTAAAATTAGTTCACCAATTCACATACCTCGATAAAAACATCTGAATTTTAAATTAACATACGCTAAGCAAAGGCATAGAAAGCTATTGACAGGTCATCTGTCAATCATATGAAAATCTGATCTATCCGATAAAATGGGATTTTTTCCAAGCTGTAGCTATGTTCATATTACTATATGGATGTACCACATATATGCTAGCAAAATGCATAGAGAAAAAGCTAGATGCAAATTACACAAGAATGCTACTGGCTATCTTGAATATACCCTGAAAGCAACACCCTACAAAACCGCAGCTGTACGGCCACTTACCTCTTATCATTAAGTAAGACAAACAAAACCTATAGGGAACTGCAGGAGAAGTAAGGACGAACTAATAAGCGACGTTCTCTGATGGACTCTTTCACATCAATGCGCCTGTAGTGGCCGATAAGCAAAGACTTGCTTAAATCAACTCCGAGCGAACACAAAATGCAGACGAGAAGACTTGCTAAGAGCGGTGAATGATAGGGATGGATGGCAAGAGAGAGTCAGGGAACTCCATGCTGTTAGTACGACTATATATATATATATATATATATATATATATATATATCCAACGCCAAGTCAGGCGATGATGGGAACGATTCTATTTTCGGATTTTTTTCTACAATATCCATATAATTCAAAATCCAAAAAGAGAGCTCAATGTAAAATAATAATAATAATAATAAAGTAAAGAGCAGATAGTTCCATATAAAAGAAAAACCTTTAAAAATTACTCATATTTTTGGGTAATAATATTTATTTCAGCTGACCCTATATTTTTGAAATGTTAGATTTGCATCTTCAGACAAATAAATAATGAGAAATTTCTTTGTCTGAAGATGCAGATCTAAATCTTTTTTAAAATATAGGGTTTGCTGAAATAGATATTATTACAAAAAATATGATTAATTTTAAAAGGATTTTCTTTTATATATATATATATATATATATATATATATATATATATATATATATATATATATATATATAGTTCTTTACGAGAAGATAACTTTGTTGCAACTTATCTAATTGACATCTCATCTACTGTTATTACATATTTATATATTGTGTGTGTATGTGTGGGTTTGTGTGTGTGTGAATATATATATATATATATATATATATATATATATATATATATATATAGCTAAAACTATACATTTTATGATTAGATAAAAATTCCGGCATACATGTGTGTATTTGTGTTTGTATATATATGTATATGATTAAAACCCCACATTTCAGGATTGAATAAATATTTTGGCATATCTTGTCAGATTTACCAAAATCTACCATTTCACCATATATATATATATATATATATACGAGCATATATATATGTGTGTGTGTGTGTGTAGGTGTGTGTTTGGGCAATATTTCTTCGTTAATACATCATTGATTAAACATGAGAGACATTTTTTGTCTACATATTTTTTTATTCATCCTTTCAAGTTGCCGCCGTATGAATTTTATGATATCCGGCGGGAATTGGTTAATAAACCTTCCATAGTTAATTCGTTCCCAAATACATTCGGGCCGAGATCTTGGGCCATCATCAGGGGATGTGTATATTGCAAAAGCGATGTAACCTTTGCATTTATATTACTACTTTGTAAGAATTTAACGTCTATTGTTTACTCTTACCATTATATCACTTATTTCCAAACGGAAATTAACGGATATTCATATTTACTAACCCCTCCGCTCGGGCAGGTTATGACACAAGGTCAATTTTTAACGCGGAGTTTAACAGGTTTGAATTCAGAGTTTTCCTTCTCCTAGGCTAGTTGCCTTATAAAGGCTGAAGGACCTAGTCTGTCCTACTATTTACCCATAGCTGGAGGGAGAATAATTGGATTCATACCTTTCCCAAGGGTATTAGTGCTATGTGAAATACAATCAGTCTTGTCCAGGGTTTGAACTCTTTTACCGTGTCCATTTCCTACAACGATAACCATTACACCACAGGCACCTCCTAAAATTAACGGATATTAGGCCATTGACCTAATGGGTTGAGTGTTCGCTAATGGTCCGGAAGATCAGGGTTCAATCCCAGGTTGAGTCATATACCAAGGACTCAAAAAATGATACTTGATTTCGCTTTGCTTAACACTCAGTATTTATTATAAGGTACAGATGAAGGGTAGAGTGAAAAAATTCAGGGAAAGGAGTAATACCCTCCCCTACACCCCGGTGTAGTAGCTATTGAAAAAGAAGCCTTCGGGTTGCCCTCGACTACTTCACTTATTTCAATGAGATAATTCTTTTATATAATACACTGTTCAGTCTGTTTAAATTCATTCCAGATCATTGAAAAATTAACTTCTTTTGTAAAATTTCTCTTTCCTTTTCTCTGCATCCTATCAACTCACTATCTCTCTCTCCCTCCTTACCCCCCCCTCTCTCTCTCTCTCTCTCTCTCTCTCTCTCTCTCTCTCTCTGTGCTAAGATTGGCTTCATACTCTAAGTATCTAGACCTAACCATTCCTCATTTCTCTTCCTTTTTTCCTGATAAAAAAAAACACAAACTTTCTTCTGTGAATTTCACCGCCAGAAAATGGTATGTAATTCTACAGCTATTCTGTATCTTAGAAACCTTTTTACTTGTTTTACCTTGTACCCCTCACTCACTCACTCGCTAAGTCTCCATTTCCTTAACTATCTCTCTCTCTCTCTCTCTCTCTCTCTCTCTCTCTCTCTCTCTCTCACTTTATGGGGTTTTTAGGTCACTCGTAAACTCACTCTTTCATTAAATCTCTTTTTGAACGTATAAAGTTTCTCTGACTCAATTTTAATCTTATTTTCATTGCTATCCACCTTTTTTTCCAAACTTTTTCTTAGCTTTACAAACGAATTTCAACTTGGTCAGTTCATGATAACTAAGTTTTTTCATAAGATTCTGACTAAATATACAAGCGTATATAGTAATTATATAAGATATATTGTTAACAATCTCATGTAATTTTTAAACGCACCCTGGCAGTGACTGCATCTTCTGCATAGTAGTAAAATCAATTCTCTAAAAAGAAGTGTCCCAGGTATGACACTAAACAGTATCTGATGGTGAAACACTCTTCCGAGGTTCTACAAGGTGTGAAGTACCTCTTCATTGCCATTACTTCTAGATCCTCTAAGAACCGGAGTAGTAGTGTCTGGTAGGGTACAATGTATTGGTCAAATAGAGCTGTTTTTAAATTATTAGTATTCGATAGGAATATGGAAACCCGTATAACTATCCAGACAACTGATTATTATTATCATCATCATCATTATTATTATTATTTACTCCTTGAGAGTTTTTCACATCAGTGTTAGCTGATGGTTTTTCACTGGAGTTTGAGTGACAGCAAGTATCCTCAAGTCACCAGGACTCTTCTCAGTATTCTGGCCATCTTCAATAATGCTGTCGTTTGGATGGTTTCCATTCGTCCACCAACTTCCAAATCCACCAGGCCCTTTAATAATCCTTTAGTTTCTGTGCCAAAAGCACCAATCACAATTGGGACAATCGTCACTTTCATGTTCAATGGTTTTTTCAATTGTCTAGCAAGGTCGAGGTACTTATCCTTCTTTTCACATTCTTTCAGTTTTATTCTGTGGCCAGCTGGGACAGCAAAGTCGACAATTTTGGAAATTTTCTTTTTTTTTTTTTGTTGATTATTATTAGGTCTGGCTTTCTGGCCGAGATTAGGTAATCCGTTTGTATGTCAAAGTCCCATCGGAGTTTATGTGTGTCATTTTCAAGGTTATTATTATTATTATTATTATTATTATTAAATTGAATTATTAATGTTAAATGAAAATACTTTAACTGTATGCAAATTATTTGCATTAAGCAACGATTCTTTACAAAGGATTGCGTTTCTTTAATCCACACACACACACATATATATACATATATATATATATATATATATATATATATATATATCTTTCACACGAGCTGGATGTTGCACAAAGTCTATATTTAAGTGGAACTTAAAATATTTGAATTTAGAGTTTTCCTTCTCCTAGACCAGTTGTCATACGATGGTTAACGTTCCCAATCTACCCCACCATTTATCCGTAGGTGAAGGAAAATATTTGGATTCATACTTTTTCCAAACGTTATTTAAAATGTCATCAGCCTCGTCCAGTTTTTGAATTCACGTTGCCATGTTTATTTCCTTCGACGATAACCATCCCACCACGAAAATTTCCGTGAATCAAGGAATGTAACTGTGCTTAAACAATCATTATTAAAATGGAATATATATTTTGGAGGTGCCTGTGGTGTAATGGTTATCGTAGGAAATGGACACGACGATACGAGTTCAAATCCTGGACGAGACTGATTGCATTTCACATAGCACTAAGACACTTGGGAAAGGTATGAATCCAATTATTCTCCCTCCAGTTATGGGTAAATAGTAGGGCAGACTAGGTTCTTCAGCCTTGGTGAGACAACTAGTCTAGGAGAGGGAAAACTCTGAATTCAAACCCGTTAAACTCCGCCTAAAAATTGACCTTGTGCCATATCCTGCCCGAGCGGAGGGGTTGGTAAATATATATATATATATATATATATATATGATTTGGTTGGGTTGGATTTTATGGCATATCAACCCCATTGGAAGTCATTTCATGCCAAATCCTTTTTATACATATATATATATATATATATATATAATTTGGTTTGGTTTGGTTTTATGGCATATCAACCATTGTAGGTTATTCCATGCCAATTCCTTTTTTTACACATATATTAGATACGTATATATATGGTTTCGTCTGGTTGGGTTTATAGCATAGCAACCATTGTAGATTTATTCATGCCAAACACTTTTTATACACACACACACACACACACACACACATATATATATATATATATATATTTGTCGGAGCAGTATATATAAGTGTGTGTGAGTGTGTGTATAGGATAGAAAGTTGGATGAAGGGATGCATCCTTCCTTTCCCTAAAAAGGGCGACCTCGGATTATTCAAGAACTACCGAGGTATAACACTTACATCCATCGCAGCCAAAATCTACAATGTCCTACTACGAAACCTCGTAGAACCCAAAATAGACAACATCCTTCGGAAAAACTAAAATGGCTTCCCTACAGAAACACCAAAGTGAAAGTGCGTTCACCAATGGAGACACAGAATACTTCGACATTGTTGCAGGAGTACGACAAGGGAATACGCTAGCCCCATACCTCTTTATCATCTGTCGAGACTACGTACTTAGAACTTCGATCGACAAAATCAGAGAAAATGGCTTCGAGCTGACAAATAAAAGAAGCAGAAGGTACCCCGCAAAAACAATTACCGACTCCGACTACGCCGATGACATAGCGTTACTTGCGAATACACCTAACCAAGCTGAAACACTACTGCATATTTTGGAACGAGCCGCCGCAGGCATTGGCCTCCATGTCAATGCACTCAAAACTGAATATATGTGTTACAACCAAACAGGCGACATTTCCACACGAGACGGAACCTCTCTGAAACTAATAGACAAATTCCCCTACCTAGGAAGCAGCGTCTCATCAACCAAAAAAGACATCGACATGCGACTAACGAAAGCATAGACAGCTATCGATAGGCTGTCGATCATATGGAAATCAGACGCAGTTTCTTCAAGGCAGCGGTCGTACGATACTGCTATATGGATGCACTACCTGGACGCTAACTAAACGGCTGAAGAAGAAGCTAGACGGCAATTGTACAAGAATGTTGAGAGCAATATTGAACAAGTCCTGGCGGCAACACCCCACAAGACACCAACTTTCCGGCCACTTGCCTCCCATCACGAAAACTATACAAGTTAGACGAACCAGACACGCAGGACACTGCTGGAGAAGCAAGGACGAACTCATCAGTGATGTGCTCCTATGGACCCCCACATATGGCCAAGCAAAATTAGGACGACCAGCTCGAACATACATACAGCAGCTATGTGAGGATACGGGATGTAGTCCTGAAGACCTGCCAAAAGCGATGAGTGATAGGGAGGAGTGGCGAGAGAGGGTCAGGGATATCCGTGCTAGTGGCACGACATGATGATATACATACATATATATATATATATATATATATATATATATATAAAATATGATATATGAACACATTCTGTAGATAACATTTTTAAACGAGCCTGAGCTAATTTTTCATACAGTTAAATGATTTCACTTATTTCTATCAAATACCAATAAACCTATTTACAATTAATCGTTCGTTTGTACACAGATTAATGTTTTCAAGTATTGCAATATGTCACTGATAATTCAATTAAATATCAGTGATTTGGTTACACACCTTTAAATGATCAAACAATTCTATTTCAAACAATTCCATTTAACATAAGTACACAATTATTTGTTTACACACACTTACATGTAAAAACATTTCAATTTCAAACTAGGGCCCTATCTATGGGTTAAATAGAACTAACGCATACTTATGCTAAACTGAATTGTTTGACTAAACTGAATCGCTTGAAATAGAAATGTTTTTGACAATAAAACTGTATTTACATAAAAACTGCGTGCTTATTCTAAACTGTATTATTTGAAATGGAACTGCTTTTTGACATTGAAACTGTACTTATACTCAACTGATTTGTTTAATATCGAACTGTTTTGACATTTAACTGTGTAAACAAAATCTGTACTTGTACTAAACAGAATTAGCTGAATTAGAAGTGCATATCTAAAGTGAATAGCTTGAAATAGAAATGTTTTTCACAATTAAACTGTACTTACATTTAAACTGCATACTTATGCTAAAATGAATTGTTTGAAATAGAACTATTTTCATAAAAATGGTTAAATAACCAACAAAGGTTGATATGCCATAAAACCCAAACGACAAACCGAACACCTATTTCAAACCATTCAGTTTAGCATGTATACAAAGTTTAAATGTCAAACAGTTCTCTCTGACCCATAAAAGGACTTTGGAGCGATGGGAATGATAGAGTACTCTGCATTCCCCAAAGATCCAGCATTACTGGAGATGGTTTAGTGTCATATCGAGGACACTCGATGGGGGAGGGGTCTTACCCCTTTGCAGAGAAGCAGTCGGTATATTCTGCAGTCCTAGTCGACTGTGCTAATTGTGTTAGATAGTTATACTTGATTCCATATAACTGTGCAAACAAATACTTATTATTGTCAAATAAAAGTATGAATAAAAAAGGATTGCAATAGGACGTTCAAAATATAAATAGTTATAATTAAAACCAAACATTTAAAAATCAATAAAATTTTACCATTGAATGACCAATGAGTCGATATGCTGTTATGCAAATAAACTAGACAATAATTTTTTAAACTTACACTTATACGGTTTCTATTCTATAATGTTACAGATAAGTAAATTTCATTTAATATTGGCCGCAGACCAGAGTTACAATGTATTGGCATACTTTCTTTTAACACTAAAGTTTTGTCGTCTTCTAATCAAAATCCAATCCGTTAAGTGCTAGACAGGAGACACACGTTAACAATCACGTTAAAAAGATATATTTCTAATCCATTACGTAAAAAATGTCAGGGATAGTTGCTGATATTGCATCAATGCTGAAAATCGGTGTGCAAGTCCAGGTATAAATCATTATTGTGAATGTAGGTTTTCTAAGAAAACAGACCATCCCGCCTTTTATTTTTATCCTAACGTTCAATTTGGTCTTGCTTTTGTAGAAGTCAAATGTAAAATGACAGAAAATAAATGAAATCAGGACGTGCTAATTGAAAAAAAAAAAAAAAATAGAAAGAAAGAAAGAAAAAGAATAAATAATATAAATAAATAAATATTGATAATGAAAAAGAGAGTAGGAAGACAAAAAAAAAAGAAGAATGAATAAAAGAAAGAAAGAAAGAAAGAAGAAGGAAGAAATAAGGGTACAAAACGAAAGAAAAAAGAAAGTAGGAAGAAAGAATGAGACAAAAGAAAGAATGAATAAAAATATAAAGAAAACGAAAGAAAAAGTAGGAAGAAAGAGAGAGTAGAAAGTAAAAAGAAAAATGAATAACAGAAAGAAAGAAAAAGAAAGAGAGAAAGAAAAAGAAGGGAAAAAGATAGAGAGAAAGAAACAGAAAGAAACAGAAAGAAAGAATAAGAGAAAACGATAAAGAAAAAAGAATCAATAAAGAATGGGAAAAAAAAGACGGAAAGAAAAATATAAAGAAAAAGAAAAAAATGAATAAAACCAGAAGGAACAAAAAGAAAGAAAGAAGAAAATGAACCCTGACTCCAAACACTTCTGTGAATTTAATCCTTGTCAGCTTTCGAATAACGATTCATCTGAACAATGTCCTAGATCTTCGTATGGAAGGTTGGATAGCAAGCCTTCAGATTGCTTCTCTGGCTGGTCGCCTGCTTAAATAACTGGTTCACTAGTTTTGCTGGCAATCAAACTTGCCCTAACTGCCGCCTGTCTCATTTCTTTCGACAGGTTTGCGGAGCACAAGCAGGTTCAAGCGAAATGGATAAATTCAATGGGGGCTGTGAAATGACTGATTAGTGGATGTATACTGATTTGCATGTTGGGGTGTTGCCGTTGACTTTGTTTCATGACATAGGAGGTGAAAAAGCAGAAAGACAAGAGAGAGAGAGAGAGAGAGAGAGAGTGTGTGTGTGTGTGTGTGTGTGTGTGTGTGTGTGTGTGTGTGTGTATTAGTTCGTTTACTTGAATGCATTGGGAGGGGGCTGTTCTAAATATGCAGGAAAGAGATGTTATCAATGGTTATATGCAAGTGCCTTTCTTGTGCTTTCCCGTGTACAAATGTCTTTGTGTTTATCAAGATTATCAACAAGGCAAGGTTTGAGACAAAGCACCATTTACTAAATGGTGATACAGATGAATTGTTCTGTGAATAGATTGTGAGAACCGCCTGATAAACACTCTACAACGTTAAATGGTGTTGTTAGAGGGAAATACATACACACACACACACACACACACACACACACACACACACACACACACATATATATATTGCTATTAAGCAACACAGACCTCGATATATATATATATATATATATATATATATATATATATATATATATATATATATATATATATATATATATCGAGGTCTGTGTTGCTTAATAGCATTGTAAACTGATCTCAAAAGCTGTTCTTTCACCGTTCGAAATTCAAAATTCAATGGTGTGTCAATGATAGCAAGCTTTCTCACTATACACTGTCGTGGGAATAGACACACACACACACACACTTGTGTGGGTGTGTCCACTTATTATCTGTCTATATGTCTGTTTAAAGTAAATAAACTTTTATTTATTTACAGATAGATAGATAGATAATGAGCGTATAGAAACATTACGAAGATGAAGAGACTGGCGAATAGACACGTTTTAGTAATTTAATTTAATGACTTATCAACATTTGATGGTTATTTGATGCAAAATCCTGTAAATACATATATATGATTTGTAATTAAACAGTTTGTTGGTAATTATATTTCAAATGTGTTAAAGTTAATTTGTTTGCGCAAAAGTGAATGGTTTCAACATTAATAATTCTATTTGCTATTAATCATATTTTGCTTACGTTGAAGTGGTTTCAAGTACTGCTTGCAATAACAGTTTCATGTGGTCACAGTTAAATGGTTTCAAGTATAGAAAGGGATTAAATATTTCTGTTTGACCCACAGAAATGTACCACCGATTTGTATCAGTGTAATAATAGTAATGAAGGAGTATTCACATTCCCAAACGCTCCAGAATTGGGGCCTCACCATCAGATGGTTTAGTGTTTTATCTAGGATCTGCGTTGAGGTTGGGAGATGCAGTCAGCGTATTCTACAGCATCAACCTACTTGGGCTTGATAGATAAAGTTGTAAAGTTGGCGACCGTAGTTGAGGGCTACCCGAAAGCTCCCTTTTCAGTATCTACTACACCAAAGTGTAGGGGAGGACACTACTCCTTTTCCTGGATTGCTCCAACTCACCATTGAAACATAACTTAAAAAATGGTTCTTGATACCGTCTTGCTTTATACTCAGTATTATGAATCGGTGGTATGACTCAATCTGAGATTGAACTCCCGTCTCCCGGCCCATTGGCGAACACTCTACCACTAGGCCTTTGGGCCGTTCATAGATAGATAGATAATCGAACAAATTATTTTGAAATTCATATTTATACATTCATTTTCTTTACGTCATTTGATCTAAGTGAACTGAGTGACTCAGTTTTAAAGAAATAATATTCTTTTCTATCAAAATTGTATTGGTACGATTTTCCGATTGTCTTTTTGCTATGCAATGGGATGTTTTTTTTTTAATTTGTAATACGCGCATATATATATATATATATATATATATATATATATATATATATACCTACGGAATCAGAAAGATTCTACCTAGGTTCCACCTCAACGGATCATCAGGGCGATTCTGTCTCAGAATCGTTCTGATGATCCGGTTAATTGAAACTTAGGTAGATTTTTTTTCTGTCTCTGTAGGCATTTATATTTCACTCTACATATTGTATTGAGCAGTCTTACGTTTAGTGAAAGGAATTCTGTCGGTGTTTTGGCTTTTGGCAAGGCACACGTTACGGTTGATTATTTTCAAGTAGTTCGCATGTTTTTAGTGTTTTTATGGAATTTTTTTCATGGATATCGGTTTGTGTAATATTTTTTTGCAAATTGTATCATCTGTTTTTTTCACATCATCAGAATTACAGAATTGTTATAAAAATTTATTATATATATATATATATATATATAACTTTTCTCAGAGTTAATTTTAGAACAAACAAATAAATAAAATTGGAAAAATCAGTCATTAAAAACGTCAAACTGTATAAAAGAGAAAATACAATGATTTTAATAATTGATGTCGGAGAAAAAAAAAGTTTAAAAAACGTACGTAAGAAAAATAAGCGAAATGACACTCACAATTCTTCCGAGAAAAATATTTTTAATTTATTAAGGCTTTCGACAGCTTTAGGTGTTCCTCTGTAAGACAGAGTGCCAAGACATATTGCTGCTTTGATTAGATCGCTTGTTTGATCGATTGATGGTTTTTAACGGCATGTCAACCTATCTAGGGTTATTTTATACCTTGAGATTAAGAAAGCGCGTTCTTTTTACATTC
Organism: Sepioteuthis lessoniana; assembly: GCA_963585895.1. Lineage (NCBI taxonomy): Eukaryota > Metazoa > Mollusca > Cephalopoda > Myopsida > Loliginidae > Sepioteuthis > Sepioteuthis lessoniana. The sequence goes on along the minus strand of OY757910.1, from coordinate 34,359,109 downwards.
ATATCTACATTTTTTGTGTGGTTGTTTCTCAATAATCGTTTATTTTCACAGGTATTCATTCGACCCATAGATAACAAGCTAACTGGTAGAACCATTCCGGTTCATAGTAGACCTGGGAGTAATAGCAATAAAAAGTTACTTCCGTGGTGTAATGGTTATCGTCGCAGGACATGGACACGGCGACACGAGTTCAAATCCTGGACCTGACTGATTGCATTTCACATAGCACTAATACGCTTGGGAAAGGTATGAATCCAATTATTCTCCCTCCAGCTATGGGTAAATAGTAGGGAAGACTAGGTTCTTCAGCCTTGGTGAGGCTACTAGTCTAGGAGAAGGAAAACTCTGAATTCAAACCTGTTAAAGTCCGCTTAAAAATTGACCTTGTGTCATATCCTGCCCGAGCGGAGTGGTTGGTAAATATGATAAAAAGTTACTTCACACTCCTCAGCTCTTTAAAACTGTTGCCTCACCATTAGAATGCAGTTTAGTGTTATAGCCAGAATACTACTTTATGTGTGGGAGTATTACTTCACGAGAGAAGATGCAATCCGCGTATTCTACGCCCTACCGTCCAGGCTATAAAAGGTTTGGGTGATAGAATTAAATGAAACTAGGAAAGGCGTAGCGCCCTTCCCTACACCTCGGTATAGTAGCTATTGAAAAGGGAGCCTTCGGGTCACCCTCGACTATGGTTGCCAAGTAGTTTTTTTCTCCTGTCATGCCACGGTATTCTAGAACACGTTTTAGTAAATCACAGTCGACTAGACAATCATTCAACAATTGCCTCAAGACATTTGAATCAAACTTTTTTTCTCTTTCATTCCTAGTATAAGTAAGTTGGCGACCGTAGTCGAAGGCGACCAGAAGGCTCTATTTTCAATAACTGCTATACCGTGGTGTAGGGGAAGGCGCTAGTCCTTCCCTGGATTGGTCCACTTTTACCCTTGATATGTACCTTGTATTGCTGAGTTTTAGGCAAGGGAGTATCAAGTACCATTTTTAAAGTCTTTGGTATGACGCGACCTGGGATTGAACTTAGGTCTCCCGGACCATTAGCGAACACTCTCCCCAAACGATAGAAAAGAAACAAAAAGAAAAGAAAAGAAAATGCAAAGAGGAGGGAGGAGTCATTTACTTATCCTTACTTAATCTCTGACTCAAAACCAGACGTATGGGGCGCCCTGTGTGAATTGAACTCACAAATAACAGTCAGCTAGACTAGCTCACTAAACCACAGAAGAACAAGGAAATAGAGGGGTTTTTTTTGCAATAAACTAATTCTATGATTGAAAATTTTTACTATCGCAGGTCAAATCTTGAAGATAATTGTAAATATGGAAGGTGCTCGTCATGTTCTTGAAATTGCAATATTCATGGGCTATGATGCTTTTTCCATAGCTAAACCTCAGCCTGGTTATGTTTAGTTGATTACCTGCGATGTGGATCCTTCCTCTGAGAAAATGGCACGAAAATATTTTGATAAAATCCCTCACAGCAAGAAAATCCCCCACCAAGATAGATAAGAATCAGAAAGTACAAAAGTAAATCCCTAAATCACTTGAATAATAAAGTAAGACAAATCCCCATAAAATAGTCACAGGGAAAAGTCATTAGAACAAAAAAAAAAGAAGAAAGAAAAGAAAAACGAATCTTAAACCAAAAGTATTTACTCGATAAATCTCTTTCGTGTCATTCGAAACATTTCTCTACAAAACCTCTGACCGGCCACCATAAATTAATAGTGACTTTTTTTCCTAGTCACAACTGGGACCTCTTTGTAACTTTTCCCCTGGAACTCTATTACTGACCACGAATAAACCACAATGATTTTTCAGTTAGTTGAAACTCCACTCTTCGTATTGCTTTTAATGTCTTCAAACTTTACCTTTGAAGTTGATTTTCACTTTAGGAAATAAGAAATTACTTCCTCTGAGCGTGAATGGTACTGCACTTGCATATTTCTGTGTTTCGAAAAAAACCCTTCTGTTCAAAAAGTAATGAGACTGGCTTAATAGTTTAAAGAAAATGGCGTTGACTCAGCAAGAAAAAATCTTGACTGTAACAGCAGTAACTGGGGCCAAAAATTATAGACACAAGTCTCGTACTGATGAAGATGTATATCTTTATTTGCGCACGAGTTCACCGTAAAAACAAGTGTACATTCTCCAACGTGAAAACTGAAACAAAACAAATGCACTCGTAAATGTTCCCCCCCAAAAAGGAATCACACCCCGAAAGTGATGATTTAAATCGAATCAATTCAAGAGAATTCACGTGCTTACCTCTTTTTGCCTTGCTAGTGACCCACAAAGAAAAACGCCCGTCCGTCTCGCATGCCGGTCAATTTGAAAAAGACCGAATTCGCACCAGCCGGTGTTCAGGCCGGATGTTCCTCCCGCACCTTCCACCCGGAAGCGACCGGTGCGGGAGGCAGAGTTCAGTCTAAAAAACTATACCGGTTGAAACTCAGACTCCTACATTTACATTGACACACAGACATCTAGACATCTTGATTTCATCACATGAGTTGATCAGCTGAACACGTGTTTGTATAAAGGTGAAAATTCTGGAATATAGTAAGTATTTGACAAGCAATCGGAAGAAAAGGTTTAAGTTACCTTCGTAAGCTGCTAAAATCATCGAGTAGAACAACTTAAGAGTTATAAATTACTCATCAGGCTGTTTAGAAAATTCTGCTGAAATCGTTGAAAATTGTTCCTTATAAATTGTAATTGTTATAACTAGCAAAATTATGCGCCCTCTAGCTGAAAATTATCAAGTTTTAATGTAATAATGCATTTTCAATTAGAAAGACTCACAAAACGAGATAAGAAAGCATATTAAAAGATTACGCTCGACTTCATTTTATTCGAATTGATTTTTTATATAAGATTATATATAGGATTGATTTTGTGACGTTTAATTTTGGTTTGTTTTTATGGCATATCAACCAATGTAGGTTATTTAATTCCCAATTCTCTTTATATATATATATATATATATAATCCACTTCATACATACAGTAGCGTCCAAAACTAAGGGACGTTCAAAATTTGAAAATGAATAAGTAATTGTTATAATTCTTTTTCTATCCTTTGCAAATTGTTGTATTGGCATCTGCTTATTCATGCAGAAATATACATATATATATACTGGATACATACCGACGCAATGATAAATAGACGCACGCATGATAAAGACGCAGGATAAAGACAGACGCAGGAAGACTTCTTTATAAAAATATATACCTCTCGCTTTATTTGTAAGGGTACAAAGGGTTACTCAAAGTTTGCGTGTGAAAGGGAGCTGGAGACAGAACATAATTGAAATATTTTGACCCCAAAGTTATGGCCGTCAGCGTTGTGTCTTTCTTGTTCTCTAGGGCTGCTCAACCGGAGGCCCAGGGGCTCACTCTGCTGGATGCTGGCTTTCTTTATTGCATCTTATCAGCATCTTCTCTGGACCCCAAACTCCATCGGGGTTTCCGAGGGCCCCCTCGGTCGGGTGTGGCTTTCCCTACCACATCTCACTCCAACTGTCTGGAACTCTACTGGCAACTGCTCTGGCTCGTCGAACTCAACTGAATTATATAATCTTTCGACGCCCACTCGATCTTTGAAATCGATTTTATTTTTTATTTTATATATATATTTACCTCTCACTTTATTGCAAGGTTTGAAAGGGTTGAGTGGGGTTTTACTGTGAGAGGGAGCTGGAGACCGAACATAACTGAAATATTTTGACCCCGAAGTTATGGCCGTCAGCGTTGTGTCTTTCTCGTTCTCCAAGGCTTCTCAACCGGAGCCCTGGAGTCCCTTCAGCCGGGTATGGCTTTCCCTACCACATCTCACTCCAACTGGCACTCGAACTCAACTGTCTTTTCTTCTGTTCAATTCGTCGGCCTTATATTACCTTCAAACTCCCACGCGGTGATATGGACACGCTTCCACGCCTCTGCAATTTCTTCCGATATCTGGCGATCGGGATGTGTCACTTCCGCTATCTTTGGAATGGCCAGTGTGATCGTCATCGAGCGGAAATAACTGTCATGTAGTTCAGAGGTCACTCTTTTCCGGTGCGTCAGTCTATGAGAGTATAATGGGATATTTTTTACCTCGTCCCATTTCATCAGCCAATTTCCGCCCACGCGATTTCCTCTCACAACTGCCATTGGAATGTGTCACTCCCTTCCAGTGGCATCACCTTGAATGGCATTTTTGGCCGGGTCAAAAGGTCAAAACATAACAAAATGATTCAAATTTCAGTATGTTATTATGGATGATAACGACTACCAGTCAAAATTTCAGCTTTTCACAGTTGTTATTTCTAACAAATATTAGGTTTTAAAATTTTGTCCCTTAGTTTTGGACGCTACTGTATTTATATTGAATACATAGGATTTTGGTTTGGTTTGGCTTCATGGCATATCAATAATTGTAGATTACTGAATGCCAAATCCTCCTTATACATATGTATTGAATATATAGGATTTGGTTTGATTTGGTTTGGTTTCATAGTATATCAGCAATTGTAGGTTATTGAATGCCAAATCTTCTTTAGACATATATATTGAATACATAAGATTTTGGTTTTGTTTGGCTTCCAGCCATATCAACAATTATAGATTGTTGAATGCCATATCAATCATCGTAGGTTATTCAATGCTAAATGTCAAATGATCTTTATACATTTATATTAAAAGTATGATTTCTGAACTAATTTTGTAGATTACGGTTTAATTTTTTTTCCGTACAGTTTCACTTATTTCAATCAAATACGAATAATTCTATTTGCTATTAATCATTTGTTTCCACTCTGTTAAATGTTTTTAAGTATTGCTATTTAACGCTAACAATTCAATTAAACATCAGTTATTTGTTTGCATACTGTTTAATAATCAAACAGTTCAAGTCAATTTAACGCAAGTCATTTGTTCGCACAGTTTAAATGTCTGTTGGAATTCGAGTAGCCATCTTGTCATCCAGTTGAAGGATTCTTAATACACAAGGTACGTCTTGTCAATACTAAGGCGGCGATTAGTTTTAATAATTCGAATAACATACCTCTCCTCATATATGCTCTAGTCATTGGTGATTGGCCAATCTCCTGCTGCTATTGACGGGAAAGTCTATGAATATCTGTCAGCAATTTGTAGACGGCTTCCATATATGTTGTATATAACCTACCCAAAACAATCCAAAAATGTCAAAGTTCTATTTGAACAATAAATCGAACCCTATCAAGTGATACCACTCCGGACCAGAGTAGACCTGGGAGAAATGGCAATAAAGGGGTACTCCACATTCCCTAATGCTCCATCATTACTGGAGCCTCACTATCAGATTGTTCATTGTTATATGCAGGACACTTGTTGAGGGGGATCGAGCAAGGTCTCGATTATAGGGAGGGTGACGAACTGTCTTGATGTCCATTTTGGTTAAATAGTTTGTAACAAGGATGGAGTTGTGGACTGGTGTATTGTCCTGGTGGAAATGCCACTGACCTGATTTGAAGAGAGTTGGCCTCTTCCGACGGAATCTCATCCTAAACTCCCTTAAAACCTCAACATAGTAACCCTAACCCTAACCCTTTGGCCAATCAACTGTGGTGTATTGACTTCCTTACTCCTCCCACACCTCTCATCATCCCTCACAGACTCCCTGCCTTCCTTGAATCTCTTATGCCACTCAAAAAACTGATGCTCTATTCATGCAAGATGGTCCAAAAGCAGTCTGAAGCATTCCATACGTTTCTGAGGCATTTTTTCCAAGTTTAAAACAGAATTTTATTGCATATCGTTCTTCTAAAGTGTCCTCACGTCCAGATTGCATTTTTGAAATTTACCAGCAGTGACAATCAGGCTTTAGTAGGGTGTATTGCAATTGCTACTGCAGCTGTTCATTTAAGCTGAAATCATAAAAATTGTTCAGTCATCTCATAAGATGTATAGCAATAACATATTGAATTTCCAAGAGTCTACGACAATTTTAAATGCCCGAATGAAAAAAGTCTGGAAACTTATCGTATGCAACTCGTAGCAAATTAATGAGATTCGACTCATCTGCTTTTGCTGGGGCCACCTGATATTCGCGTCAGATGGGTGCTATTAAGCCCATCGTAAGGTCCCATAAGGGGTTCTATTCAGGCAATGCTTACATGGCAGAGATAAGTTTATAACCTGGCGCTTGAGACACCTCAAAATGAGGAATACCGATGAGATCAAGGATATCCGTGACGGCAACATATGTGCCTTGATTCATGCGTGGCCCCTACTATAAAAATACTTCAGGTCAAATCTGACTTGGTCAGAATTCGTATTAATACCACAATAATAACACAGTCTGTTTTAAAACAAATCTAACTGAGGTTCGATCTCACGTCGAGTCATACCAAAGACTCAAAAATGATACTATATGTCTCTTTGCCTAAGACTCAGCATTATCAGGTACATATCAAATATAAAGCGGTGCATTCCAGGGAAAGGAGTTGCGCCCTCCCCTAAAATTAGGTGTAGTAGCTATTGAAAAGGGAGCTTCGGGTTGCCTTCAAATATGGTCGGCTAACTTTACTACAATGATTATTTAAAAATTATGGAGAATATAATATGAATAACTAAAAGACTTGAGACATCAGTGGTGATATAGTTGTGGTTGCAGACAGCTAAATACATAATCTCTATTATCATATTTACCAACCCCTCCGCTCGGACAGGATATGACACAAGGTCAATGTTTTTAAGCGGAGTTTAACAGGTTTGAATTCAGAGTTTTCCTTCTCCAAGACTATTTGCCTCTCCAAGGCTGAAGAACCTAGTCTGCCCTACTATTTACCCATAGCTGGAGGGAGAATAATTGGATTCATAGTTTTCCCATGGGTATTAGTGCTATGTGAAATGCAATCAGTCTCGTCCAGGATTTGAACTCGTGTCGCCGTGTCCATTTCCTGCATTATAATATGATGTTTAAGTGACCAGGAAACGACCAAATAACGTGAGTTCTCTATAGAAATGCTTATGTATTATGAGAATGAAAATTGGTTTATAGCGCGTCTAATTTTCCACGATAAGTCGACCATAAGAGTAATGATGTAATCTCTTAGGAGCAAGAAATGAGCAAATAAATTGATAAATAGTTAGATGGCGACAGGTAGATAGATGCCATTTGATGGGAAGTGTATATTTTGTTCAATAACTTTAACAGAAAATGTCACTTGGAATAAAATCTACGACTTGTCATTCAATAAGAGAAATTTTGCCTAAGGAGTTGTCAGTATAAAGCACTGTCAACAGTAGCACCATTTTCAAGGAAATAAATTGTATTGGATCCTTTCATGTGCCAGAAAATTGTCATCATCACATTCCTTACTGACCGCTGCACCCAGAATTTTTTCTTTATCAGAGATTCAGTGTGTTTCTATTCAATGGATTGCCTTTTCGACTCAGGTTCGTTGAGGCAAATCCATTTTTAGCCCATTTAGAAACATCTTTTCTTTTTATTGAAACATCATTCTCCGTACACATCACATATTCTTCTGTAAATTTCATATGATTTGCGCTTCTTAGCAGTTAGAAAATTGATGAGAGACCTCTGTTCAAGCTTGGAGCATGATTTGATTTGGAGCTATTTGAATAGCCTTAAAAGAAATATATTTTGCGAGATGAAAGTAATTTTTGCCAATTCTAAAAGATGCAGAGTTTACATTTATAGGGAAAAAATTTTGAAAAGAAAAGTTTTGCGAAGAAATTCTCTTATTTATTGAATAAAACTCGTTGATAGATTCATCGATAGATCGATAGATTCCCGGTATTTATTGAATGAATCTTGCTCATACATAGATAGATTCCCTTTATCTACTGAATGAACTTCGCTCATAGATAGATAGATAGATTCCCTTTATCAATCGAATGAACCTAACTCATAGATAGATACATAGATAGATTCCTTTTATCTACTGAATGAACTTCGCTCATAGATAGATAGATAGATTCCCTTTATTAATCGAATGAACCTAACTCATAGATAGATACATAGATAGATTCCTTTTATCTACTGAATGAACTTCGCTCATAGATAGATAGATAGATTCCCTTTATCAATCGAATGAACCTAACTCATAGATAGATACATAGATAGATTCCTTTTATCTACTGAATGAACTTCGCTCATAGATAGATAGATAGATTCCCTTTATTTATTGAATGAACTTCGCTCATAGATAAAGACATAGATATATTTCCTGTATTTATTTAATAATCCTCCTATATGTGATAACACCCTGGCGATAACCGTTACATAGCACAAAAGCCACCGTTATACATTCCATTAGAGTCTTCTGGTCATGGTATGAACTTTATTGCTTATCCTTGTTGATAGGTTCTACTTGATTTAGGATAAAGAGCTAACTGGTACAGGGGCTTCCACCTCAATGTGCTTGGATCGAGGGAAATTGTCATCAATAAAGATGGTAATACGCTTTTCTTCTCCAGTTAGTTTTATTTCTCTTTTCTTTTGTGAATGTAAACCGTGGCTTTTACAGTTTAAACCAAACTCGGTTATTGTAGGTATCCTTTAAAAAAAAAAGACACGTCTTATGAAATCAATAAATAGGTTTGATTTTATTTTTGCAATACGATAATAATTTCGTGTTTTCTGTTGATTACATAGTTAGATGATAAATTGGCAGATGAATATTCATTAGAAAAATCATTGCAAATTAGAGAGAAAACCAAGGAGCAGGAATATTGTGAGCAGATAAGAGAAATTAAAAGATCACAAGGACAAAGTGGAGAGTCAAAAGAGAATCAAGGAACATGAAAAACGAAAAAAAAAAAATCAAGCTTAAAGCAAAATAAGCCTAAAAATTGAATTGAAATAACATCTTTCACAAGGACGACTAAAATCAATGGTAAAAGAAACTAAGTGAGTTAAAGACAGCTCTAGTCGAGTGGATATTTATCTATAGCTCCCACCGGGTAGGATCTGACACAAGGTCATTTTAATGTGAGGACCGCGCACGAATCTAAAATCATAGGCGGCAGGTGCAAACAATGTTTGGTCTCTAAGGCGCCTAATGACAAACTAAGTCCCGCAAAGTGAGAATTACTGGAGTGAGGTATCCTCAGGACCAGGTGTTCAACAGACCCGAAGGTCCGGTCCAAGTGAGTCATTGCTTGTCATCGGTTCACTCGGCCAAAAAGGCGAAGTGGAATGTGAATCTATGCTTGTCATTGATTCCCACCCAGTACGAATGCCAGGTGACATACCCAGAGGCCGGGTGAATATTTTAGCCGTTACGCCAAGAGCACTTCCTCTCAGCTCTAGTCGAACTATTACGTTCAATTTCGAACTAATACCCTTGGGAAAGGCATGAAACTATGGGTTAAATAGTACCGTCCTACAAGGATCGATTTGGCATTAAATAACCCACCAAGGTTGAAATTTTAGTAAATAATGAAATCGAAACTGAAAATCAGATATGCATGGGCTTTCAATTTTTTCCTTCTACCACAGACGACCACGCCACCTCTGAGTTTCGTTTTTTTTTTTGTTTCTACCAGAAAAAAAGTAATCTTTATACAGTCCTTTATGTAATTCCAAAATCCCAAGATGATGGTCATGTTTCCTTATAATGCTGTCTTGTACGTTACGTAACATATCCTGTTTTTGATTCGTACACAGCTTTCTTACATCCGCTGGGTGAGCCATTGAAAATTGTTCACCTGTTTTCGAGTTGCCTTCCTACCAGGCAGTACCTGCTTGGCAGGGTTAAGTTTGTTGCTTGATAGAGCGGAGGGATCCCAAAAGAGGAATGCCGAGTAGATCAAAAATATTGTGCGACGACCACACATGAATCTCGATTTGTGCGTGGCCCCAAACGATAAAATGACTGCATGTCAAATCTCGCCAGGTGGGAGGTCGGATAAATTCTTTTACATCCTAAGAGCTTTCCGTTTCGCAGGACGTTACCCTTCAATAATTTCCCCGCAAGAATAGATGTCCTCTATGAGAAGACGTGTGTCTAACAATGTAACATACCTATTTTTGGCATAAAAGACGCATAGTTTACAAAGGCATTCAGGAAGAGTTCCGGTGACGTAAAATGCTAAAGTGCTGAACTGCAGCCTTGAAGTCAGAAAATTCAAGCTCCAATTGCGCAGTTACGATCAGTTCACTTCCAGATTAATCCCTTTATGAAAGATATGGGCACCTTACCTCCCCGCTATGGGTTAAATACTCCAACAACTGTTTTTCTAACAGTATAGCTTTGGAATTAAACAACCCATGAAAAATGATATGATATTAAACAAAGAAACCAGACCAAAGGTATTTAGTTGATTATTGCTCACCCCCTTTCTCTGGGGAAAGTAGCGGTGGCGTCAGGGTTAAAATGTTGTACGGGGACATCGTAGTAAGCGAGTTTGAACTCAAATCACGTTATGACGTTCACTTTCGGACAAATACTCTTGAGAAAGATATGTACTACCTTATCCTCTCAGCTATGAATTAAATACTACTACTACTCTTCTTCTAGACGGATGACTCTGACATTAACAAAGCCACGAAGTTTGAAATGCCATTAAACAAAGAAACCATCTACCGTTCTAAACTCTATTGCTATCGATTTCCGACTTCCGTAAATAACCCTCAAGTAATAATAAAAGCGAATGTGACACTGTGTTATATTGGCATATAATTAAATGTGCATCTTATCACGTACGATAAATTGCTGCAATAAACTTCAATAGTTTTTCACGGCACAATACATCGTGGAAAACAATATCTTTATTTTTTTTTTTTTAAAGAACTGCCTCTTTCTTTTGTCGACATGGTATCCTTTTTCTTTTTTTTCTTCTTTTAACTTTCTACAGAGAAAACAACTTGGATAAAAATAAGCTTCTTTGATTCTTTTGTGTTCTCTGAAGTTTTATGAGCTGGTGTCACCTTGCAGGGAGACCAAAAAAAAAAAAAAAAAAACACAAAAAGAAAGATTCTGTCAAGATTTGGTTCCACTAAACAAAACTTTCATGAATATTTAAAGTCAGCTCTTAAAGACATTTGTTTCGTTAATTGATTTACAAATGGTTTCAAATGGAAAGACGAATTTCTATTCAACTTATTTGCCACATTTAAGCGTTTAATCTTTTATCTTTATTGGAACTAATGAATAGTTTGCACGTGTCATAAATTAGTTTTTATTGAATGAAATTTGAATTGATTTTACTTGCATAACTGCACGTGTTAAAGTGACGGATTGATAGATAGGTAGATAGATGTATAGACTTGCTGATAGAAAGCTCACTAACAAGCTCGAATAATAGACAGGTAGGTATACATATTGGTTGAATAGAAAGATAGATAGATAGATAGATAGATAGATAGATAGATGCGAGGTGCATACAATAAGTTTCCAGACTTTTTTCGTATGGGCACTTTTATTGATAGTACACGCATGAAACTCTTGTCCCCATCGAAGTAATCTCCTCCGGCTGCAATGCACTTGTTGTACCGTTCCAATAACTTCTGGAAGGCCCCGTGGAAGTCCTCTTGTGTGAGCGTGTCAATAACCTTCGTCACAGCCTCTTTCATCTCCTCATTTGTCTCATAACGACAGCCTCTGAGCTTAGGGAATAACCAAAAGTCATAGGAAGCAAGGTCTAGACTATTGGGAGGGTGAGGAACTGTCTTGATGCCCATCTTGGTCAAATAGTCTGTGGCACGTTTTGAGTTGTGGACTGGTGTATTGTCCTGGTAGAAATGCCCTATTTGAAGAGTGCTGGCCTCTTCCGACGGAATCTCCTCCTGAACTCCCTTAAAACCTCAACATAGTAACCCTAACCCTAACACTAACCGTTTGGCCAATCAACTCTGGTGTATCGACTTCCTTACTCCCCCCACACCGCTCATCATCCCTCACAGACTCACTGCCTTCCTTGAATCTCTTATGCCACTGAAAAACTGATGCTCGATTCATGCAAGATTGTCCAAAAGCAGTCTGAAGCATTTCATAGGTTTCTGTGGCATTTTTTCAAGTCTAAAACACAATTTTACTGCATATGGTTTTTCTAAAGTTTCAGATTGCATTTTTGAAATTCGCTAGCTGTGACAATCAGGCTTTAGTAGGGTGTATTCCAATTGCTACTGTAGCTGTTCATTTGAAGCTGAAATCATAAAAATTGGTTAGTCATCTCATAAGATGTATAGCAATAACATACCGAGTTTTCACGTGTCTACAACAATTTTAAATGCCCATTCGAAAAATATCTGGAAGCATATCGTATGCACCTCGTAGATAGATAGAAAAATTGGGTTATAAAATGATTGATAGCTTTATACACACACACACACACACACACACATATATATATATATATATATATATATATATATATATATAACATGGTAGTGTCTGTGACTCTGGGTTTCATGCATTTTGCATTCGTCGTTCATATATATATATATATATATATATAAATTCTCTATTATTGACATTAAGCACTGTTTAATGATACTGCAACATTTGGTCCTCCATTAACTCCTCAAGTGTACTAGTACGAACCATAAACCTCTTATATATGTGTCTGGGGGCAGCAATTCTCCGTTGAGACACATCTGGTAAAATAGTATAGACGTCTATACTATTTAACCAGGTATATATATATATCTATATAGATAGAGAGAGAGAGAGAGAGAAAGGATCTTTTTAAACTGATGAGAAAAAATCAAAAAGTACTCAAGTCCTGGCCAGCTAAAGACGACACGGTCATCAGATGAAACTTTACAATTATTTTTAATGAATAAAGTTTTATCTGATTTTTCCTTCTATTCCATAATAGGCTGATGAAAACAGAAATTATTATAAGACGAAATTTTAATTACTTTTAGCATACATATATATATATACAGAAGAAGAAGAAGAAGAAGAAGAAAAAGAAGAAGAAGAAGAAGAAGAAGAAGAAGAAGAAGAAGAAGAAGAAGAAGAAGAGCATTATTATTTACTGGTAGTCCTAAAACTGGGACAACTCCATTTATATTTTGGAGTTAGCAGTAATTGATGAGTGATGTAAGCAGATTAAAGTATCAGCTATTTAAACAAGTGTTACAGCTATCACCATGTTCATTATGGATGGAATTTGGTGGGTTTTATCAAATATATTTAAAAGAGTACACAAACGTTGGATGAGTCTCCGTGACGTCATTATTAAATTGCTGGATTGTTGCCTTGAAGTAGGCGAGTTTGAATTCCACTCGCGCTAATACGTTCACTTTTGGACTAATGCCCTTGGCAAAAGTATAAACCACGTCTGTTCTTCGGCAAAAAATTACTTCGACCTTAGATAAACCGCAAAAAGTTGACATGACAATAAAAGAAAACAAACCAAAGCTTTTCTAACGAATTGAGGACTTCGGTCGCCAATAGGTAGGGGTATGTTATCTGCTTGATGTAAAGTTTGGCGGGTTTCAATCCCAGCTTGAAGCTACTCGCATGTCTAGCCACACTGAACAGTTGTTATGTAACGAAACTGTCTCTCTGTGGATGATAATTTATAAATAAAGTTGGCGACCTAACTCAAGGGTGACCCGAAGGCTCTCTTTTCAATAGCTACTACACCAAGGTGTCGGGAAGGGCGCTACTCTATTTCCTGGATTGCTCCACTTTACCCTTGATACGTACCTTATAATGCTGAGTAGATTGGTAGGTAGATGTAGAGACTTTCAGATAAAAAGCTCACTAACAAGCTCGAATAATAGACAGGTAGGTACATGTATTAATTGACTCGTAGATAGATAGATGCAAGACGGCATCAAGTACCATTTCTTGAGTCTTTGGGATGACTCGACCTGGGATTGAACCCCAATCTCCCAGATCATTGGCGAACACCCTTCTCGTTACAATATCAGTTTATATATATATATAAAGATGAACAAACGTGATGAGACAAATAAGAATATTTCTTTGATATTATTTTCTGATGCACTCTAACTAGTTTCAATCTAACTTTATCGCCAGAAGAAAGGTTTCTTGTAAAAAAAAATTGTCCTTTTTTCTGACGAAGTTTTTAAAAGAGGTTTTAAAGGAATTAATAGGCTATAAGAAAAGTGACAAAAATACACTAGTAACATCCATTCGTTTACTGAAATCTATTTTCTCACGTATATATGTAGAAAAAAGACAAACGGAAAAAAGATATATGTTGGTAAGTTGAAAAGTACTCAAATAACGCAAGTAATGACACGATCCTTTGCTTAAATTGTAATAAATTTTACATCGCTGAAACGCGTAGATATTTTGATAAAAGAATCTATGAATATAAAAAAGATTCCAAAACCGGTATTCCATTAAACTGTTTAGTTTCTAATATTTTACCCAACCACACTTTCGATTTAAAAAATCTCTGTCGTATTTACTTTCATCCATGACATATACAAAGAAAGAATAATGGTAGCATGTTATATAGCATATCATTGCTCAGTATCACAACGACAAAGTTTTTACAAAATATCCCCCTCTTTACGAAAAAAAAAAAATACTAAAAGATTTCAAATTCTACATAAATTTTGTCTCCTCTTTCTCAAAACATTCCAAATAAAAGATCGTAACCGATCTGTTTCTCAAACTATAAAATACTATTCATTTTTTCAAAAAGATTTATCTTATAACGTTACGAATTTAGAACATATCACCATCTATTATTTCGTTTTAATGTAATAACATTTATTGGCCCTGATAGAGACTTCTAACTGAATCAAAATTTTATCTTTTATAATTGTTTTCCACACAGCTTTTTATAAAATGTTTTTTATTCAGAGAAAAATTTTGAAGTCGAAACGCGTCAGCACAATAAGATAAAAAAATTATCAAATACACCAACATATATCTTTCTTCTGTTTTATCTTTTTCTACAGACATTCTGTCGGATTCAATTTATTTCCACACACACACACACACACACACACACACACACACACACACATATGTATATATATATGTATTTATATATATACATATACTTGATTGAACATTAAAGACATTTTTTATCTACATATTTTTTGTTAATCCTTTCGAGCTGCCGTATCGACCTTATGATATTTAGCGTGAATTGGTTGATAAACTTTCTATGATTAGTTATTTCCCAACTACCGTCTGCCCAACTTTGGGCCATTATCAGGGGAGGATGTATAACAAAAGTGATGTAACTTTTGTATGTACATTACTACTTTGTAAGAATGAACGTTTATACTGATGTATTGTGTAGAGTTTACTTTTTAAATTTGTTTCTATAGATAGCATCAGTTGCTAAAGACATTTAAGTACGTTAGCACAGGAATCAAAATTAATTCTATTAAGTTTGGGTGGTATATTTCTAATGTGTAGAGCCTCGAGAATCTGTAGTTTTTGCTCGTTATTTTGTTGTTTTAATATTGTGGTATTTTCGGTAAGTATTTTCCGAAATTCAGTTGTCGGGCATGAATGTTTTTTAGATGTTGAGCTATGGATCTGGTATCAGAAAGGTGCATTGTAAGTCTTCTCAATAGGGTGGGTGAGGTTAAACCGACATATATATTGTTGTTTTAAGAGATACAATCTCCTAAAAGACATTTAAATTGATATATAACGTCATTTTTTGGTAAAACTCCAATAGAAGTTATTTTTAATGACGAAGTTGGAGGTTTTAAATTTATCATAGTATATGATAAGTTTTATTTTCTTATTAGGATCAGTGGGGACTATGTTTCTTTGAATCAAAGTTTTTAATACATTTTCATCTAATCTATGATTGTAACGTATTTGGTTGTGGTAGAAAGTTATATATATATATATATATATATATATATATATATATATATATATATATATATTATCTGAAGGTCATTCAGTAAATGAAGTGAATTTTGCAATGTAAATTCTCATTTCACGCGGGAAAAAGTTGTTTATTTTTTCAATATAATCTCTCCATTTTTTAAAAACCGTTTTTACCATTGAAAAACAAATATTTTTTATTCCTTCTGCACAAAAATCCTTTTTAGCCATTTGTTTCCAGTACTCAGCATTTCATCGCTTGCAAAATTTTTTTTCGAGCAGAAATTCTTTGTGGGGTGGGGCTCAATCAGGAAGAAATCAGAGGGGACCAGATCTGGACTGTAAGGAAGATAGGGCATCTGTTCCTAACCAAACTGACTGATTGTTTCAACCGTTCTTACTGCAGCAGAAGACCTTGAGCTCTTGCGTTAATATTTTGGGAACACAACAAAAAATTACCTTAAGAAAGGCAAAGTCATCAATTTCAATTTTATGTGCTGTACCAACAGAAATTCTCTGTTGTTTAAAAATCTCCTCTATTGTAATTCTTCTGTCATCCAAAATTGATGCATTAACTGAATCCACCATTCCAGGTGTGATCACCATTGAACAACTGAGTCTGTCTTTTTGCATATTATTTCAATTTTCTTTAAACGACGTAGTCTATTTGTAAACACTTTCTTTTACAGTAACATGCCTCCTTCTCTGAATACTTTCCACACTCTTCCATAAATATCATGTAGTGTGCTCTCTTCAGCTGCCAGAAATTTAATGAAAGACCTCTGTTCAAACCTGAAGCATTCTGTTTGATTTTCTGCCTTAAAACAAATATTTCCGAAAGATTAATATAATTTTTGACATCAACCAATTCCAAGTAATGCATAGTTTACATTTATGAAAATAAATTCTGAAAATAATTTTTTCTTTATATACCTTTATTTATTGAATTACCATTATATATATATACACACACACACACACACACACACACATATATATATATATATATATATATATATATATATATATATATATGTCCTGTCAGACAATTGTGGAAAAGTTTGTTTTTTTGCCTCATTAAATTTTCGTGCCTGATATAAGTTTGGTTTAGTTTTATGGCATAACAGCCCTTAAAGGTAATTCAATGCCAAATACTGTTTATACATATATTGAATATACATGATTTGTAAACATTTTTTGATAACTTTTGAAAATGAGCCTGAGCATTTTTGTTTACACAAAGTTAAATAGTTTCAAACATTGCTAACACTTATGATACTATTGAATAATAATAATTTGTTTGCACACAGTGAAGTGGTTACAAGTATTGCTATTTAACATTAAAAATAGTTCTATTTCAAACAATTCAGTTTAGTCAACAAAGTTAAATGTTTCCAAGTATAAGTATGTATCACTTATAATTCAATTAAAAATCAGTCATTTATTTACACACTGTTAAAAGATCAAAGTTCTATTTCTGACAATTCAATTTAGCATAAGTTATTTGTTTGCACACAATAAGATTGTTCCAAGTATTGCTATGTATCATTAACAATTCAATTAAACATCAGTCATTTGTGTTCGCCAAGTTATTTGATCAAACAGTTCTTTTTCTAAATTTTACTATTTATTACAGACGATTTAATTAAACAGTCGTTTGTTGACACATAATTAAATGGTCAAACAGTTCTATTTCTAACAATTCAATTTAGCATAAG
This sequence comes from Sepioteuthis lessoniana, assembly GCA_963585895.1. Taxonomy (NCBI): domain Eukaryota; kingdom Metazoa; phylum Mollusca; class Cephalopoda; order Myopsida; family Loliginidae; genus Sepioteuthis; species Sepioteuthis lessoniana. The sequence goes on along the minus strand of OY757910.1, from coordinate 34,341,590 downwards.
TCATTTGTTTGCATTCAGTTTAAGTGTCTAACAGTTCTATTTGACACATAGATAGGACCTTATCAGGTGAACCGAGGAGCATTGGCAGTGAAGGTGTACTCCACATTCCCCAAAGCTCTAGCATTGGGGAGCCTCACCATCAGATTGTTCAATGTCTTATCCAGGACACTTGTTATTGGTGGTGGTGGAGTCTTACATCCCTGCAGAGATACAATCGGTGTATTCTACGGCCCCAACCGACTGGGCTAGTGAGTTATGCCACCTTGCTTAACACTCAGCATTATCAGGTACAGATCAAGGGTAAAGTGGACCAATCCAGGAAAAGGAGTCGTGCCCTCGCCTACACCTCGGTGTAGTAACTAATGAAAGGGGAGCCTTCGAGCTAAATTTACTTTTTCTTACTTTGTATACGGGAGGCAAAGAAACTTTCGCTTTGTTTCGGCGTTAAGCAAATCACTGATTTTTTTGCCAAACGTACTTGAATAATAGAGTTAATCATGAAAATTTAGATTAATCGCATTTTTTTTATTGAACGAAAAAAAATCTTTAAGATTATTCCATATTTTTCTTCCGCACCCTGTATAGTTTTAAGGAATAATTTCTACTAAATAAAAGTCATTTGTTTGCATATAGTTTTATGATTTCAAGTAACAGATAATAATCCTTGGTAAACAATCATAACATTGAGAAACTATTCCTAATACAAATCATTTACAGCTATATGGCATCAGATATGCCTCTGAAATACTACTCATATTCAGATGTATTTTTTGAACCCTACTACTAAGGGTGAACATGGGAGTAATTACAGTGAAAGGGTACTCCACATCTCCCAGATCTAGCCCGTCAAGATCAGATACAGTTTAATGTCATCCCTAGATCCCTAAATTTTTTCATGGAAAGGTCTTACCCTTCGACAGGGAATAATATCAACATATTCAAAGCACAGGGTAATACAAGGTTAATTTTAAGCGGAGTTTAACAGGTTTGAATTCAGAGTTTTTCTTCTCCTTGACTGGTTGCCTAACCAAGGTTAAAGAAATCAGTCTGCCCTACTATTTGCCTATAGCTGGAAGGAGAATAACTGAATTCATACCTTTCTCGAGAGAATTAGCGCAATATGAAATTCAAACAGCTTCGTGCAGGTTTGAATTCTGGTCAGTGTTCATTTCCTACCATTACATCACGGGTGGCTTTTGTAGAAAAATGTCGATGTCAAAGAATATTGGTTAAGTGCTGTAAGTAAATTCACGTCCTTTGGTGCTGATATTGTTTTTTTTTTATGATATCCGTATAAAGATCGGTGGAAATTTGAACAGAGTTCGTCAAGATTGTGCTACGTAGATGAGTAAGCGTTTTTAAACAGCATTTGTAATTTTGGCTTTAGGGAGCGCTCTTTGTTTTACGGTTGTCATCGTAGGAAATAGACGCGCTGTCTCGAGTTCAAATCCTGAACAAAGTTGCTTGCGTTTCTCTTCACGCGAATGCTCTTGGCAAAAGCAAGAATCCAACTATTTCAGTCATAGTTAAACCGGGCAGACAAGGCTCTTTAACCTGGGTGTAGCAACTGGTCTAGAAGGAACTCTGAATTTAAACCAGATCTGGACCGACATGGGCTCTACCAGGCTCATACTGCTCAAGACGCACTACAAGAGTAGCGTGCCCAAGTCCAAACGAAGTAAAGGGATCAATCTTTTTAATATTGACTTTTTCTTTGGCTTGGATTGAAAGTATCTCATCAGATCTACTGCAAAAGCTTATACACACGCACACACACAAACACACACACTCACAAACACACCCCAAAAAGATACAAACGCACACATAATACGCCCGCAGATACATATTCACACACGTACACACTCACACAAAGACAATCATACACACACACATAGATACAGACATAAAAAAACACACGCTTAAACACACACACTCAAATACGCTCACACACACACACACACACACTCAAATTCACACACACATAGACGCACACAGAAACACGCACACATAGACACACACATAAAAACACACACTCAAAAACACGCACACACACACTCAAACACAAACACCCATACACACACACAAACCCGCACACATATGTGTATGCATGGGTGAGGGGGGCTGTAATATTTTATGGAAGACCCTCTGACTGTACTCATAAAATTTGTCGGTCTTATGATTTTTATTGCTCGTTGGTCTCTTGATTTGGAAGATATTTGTATTATCGATCAGTTTTACTTGCTTGTCTGTTGGACGTAAACTTATCATTTACCTGATTGTGTTTAATTCATGAATTTTATTGACACGAGCCAAAGATTTAGTTACAGCTGATGGGGAACAGAAATACGACAAAGTATTGATCTCGAACACAAAAACTAGTTCCATTGGTTTAAAATGAAGACGTCACATCTTACTCACACATTTCATAAGTCTTAAGATTGGAATTCTTCATGTATATTTTTCTGCGAATATCATATACAGATATTATTTGGAGGTTTGCCTGGTGTAATAGTTACCGTTAAAGGAAATGGGCACGGCGATACAAGTTCAAATCCTGAACAAGGTAGTTTGAGTTTTATATAGTACTAATACTCTGGGGAGAGGTATGAATTCAATCATTCTCCCTCCAGCTATTGGTAAATAGTAGAGCAGGCTGGTTTCTTTAGCCTTGGTTTGGCAACCAGTCTAGGAAAAGGACAACTCTGAATTAAAGCCTGTTAAACTCCGTTTAAAAATTGACCTTGTGTCGCATCCTGCTTGTGTGGAGGGGTTGGTAAATACATATATGTATAGATATTTACAGAGTTTTCTTTAATATAAAACTTCGCTCAGTCAGTTGGGGTTTAGAATATGCCGATTACGTCCTCTGCAGAGGGATAAGATCCCAACCCCAAATAGGGCATATATCTAGAATTAAACTGTATCTAATGATCTGGGAGTATTGAATACCCCTTCACTGCATTACTCCCAGTTTCACTCTTAATCAAAGCAGTAGAACCTGTTAAGGTCCCATCTACAGGTCAAATAGATCTGTGTGATTGGGATACTTGATATCACATAACAGTGTACAAGAAAAATTCTTGAGAAAAAACGAAACAAAAACATGTAGATATAAACGTACAATGAACGAGAGTGCCTAACCTCTAAGCAGGTTGACATGCTGTTAAGATTAAATCAATTAATCAGTTTTATATAGAGTAAGTTAGAGTCATGGTAATCTTTCGATGGATATATTTTTATCTCATCAACAGACGCGACTGTTATTGATGAGTAGCAGAGGTTTCCAGACTGAACTATTTGATCATGGCTGTTGACCTGTGGGTTCTTCCGCTCAGCATCAGGGGAAGCTTGCCGTTGACCCGATGTTGTGTTCATCCCTGGAAGCAGCATCCCACGAAACAGCATTTCTACGACCACCTACCTTCAATCTCTAAAACCATCCAAATGCAGGACACTGTTGGAGAAGCTAGGATGAACTCATAAGGGACGTTCTCCCATGGAGTCCAGCACACGGACGGGCCAGTGTTGGCTGACCGAGAAGAACTCACATACAACAGTTTTGTACGGACACAGGATGTAGTCTAGAAGACCTGCTGGAAGCGATGGATAATAAGAATGAATAGCGAGAAAGTAAGTCGGGGAAATCCATGGTAGCTTCGCGACTTGACGATGATATTGATATCCTATAATACATTTGAGAAAACTATTTTCCCATAAGTTCATTACTATCTATAGTAGTTAGAGAAAAATGTTGATTCTCCAATAACTGCATTGTTAATTATCAATGTATAGGCAGCATATTTTAACATATGAGACCCTTGCCTATTTTAGCGGGGAATTTTAAAAAGAAAAAAAATTATTGGACGGTTCATAGAATGTTACCGTAATGTCATCTATGTTCCTATTATTTTGATGAGTTCAGAATAAGTTTTTCACCAAGATTTATAACAAGTTTTCGAATTTAATAAATTTGTATGCCTAGTCGCTGACTGTATACCCTGTTGAGAGATAGGATACTAAACTAAATTTGATGTAGAGGCTGAAGTTTGTAGAGATCTGGGGAGTGTGTAGTGTATTTCTTCATTGTCATTACTCCCACGTCCACTTTGGCCTATTATGGTTCCATCTACGTGGCCAAATAGATCCGTTTAGATATTAATCACATTCTTCAGAATACGTGATGCCATATAACCGAATATCGTTTTTATATCTAACCAAAAATATCTACCCAGCATGCATATTAAAATGAAAAGAGTTATTTTATGGTGTGAAGTTCGGGAATCACATACATTATAATTTATATTTATGTTTTTTAAAGGGTTTTTCTTCTTGTTGCACGTGGTTATAGAATATCATATATCCCATCTAATACAGCATAATTTGCATACAATTGTAGGGTTTCAAGCATTCTTATTAAAGGTTTTTTCGTTTCATGGCATATCGGCCTTTGTAGGTTATTTACTGTCAAAGCCATCCTTCTAAAAGAACGGTATTTGTACGATTTTACGCCATAGAAAGGAGGTTCATATCTTTCGCAAGGATATTTGTCCAAAAGTGAACGTAATAGAAGAAGTGGCGTTCGAACTCGCTTACTACGATTACGCAGTGCGTCGCTTTAACAATTACACCACTAGGGCAACTCCTTATTATCTTATACAAATAATAACATACAATAGTCATTTCTTTGCACAGTTATACGCTTTTAAGTAACTAATAATAATGCTTCGTAAACAATTATAGCTTCAAGTAACTATTCCAAATACAAATGATTTACAGTTATATGACATCAAGGATTTCTTTCAAATAGAAATAATTTTCAAATAGATCTATTTGACCTATAGATGGCACCCTACTAGGCACTACCACTCCGAGTCAGAGTAAACCTGGGAATAATAGCAATGAATAGCTACTCCTCGATCTACAGAACTGTAAAAGTAGAGTCTTACAGTCAGATGTAGTTTAGTTATATACTTAGAATACTTCTTTGGAGAAGGGCGCCTTAACCCTATGCAATAGATAGTCAACGTATTCTAAGCCCCACTAACGTGGCGGAAAACTTTTGAGGGGACTGTAAATGAAGGCTTAGGCAATTTATTCAAGGATGAAAAAAAAAAAAAGAACAAATCAATTTTCGTATTAATCTACAACCTTTTTCTAATTTATTTTCTGGAACAAACCTCACGTGTGTATATATCCGACAAGAAATTTGAACAGAATAAATATTGAAATGAATTAGGCAAGAATTTATGTTCTTCCCAGAAAATGATTAACGTCTTTCTTCAAAATAAACAACGAAGACAATAAACTAGGAAATTAGAATATAATTAACAACAAAACATTTTTTTATTAAGAATATTTGATTTGAAACAAGCAATCAAACTGAATGCATAGAAATTAGAAATTGTGTAAAGACACAAATTATTTTTTTAAATGCACACGTGGTTGACAAAAATACAATAGAGAAAATAGCAAAATTTGCATTCTTTCAAATGCAAACAGAATTTCTAGTCAAAGTCGATATGATCAAAATTAAGAAGAAATATTCGTGAGAATTTTTTTCAAGAAACTAGTTACAACAACATTCCGGTTTCTTTTCTTTAAAAGAATTATTATTGTGCCTTTTTTATTTCATAATTCTGTTAAGACATTTTTACTTATCAGTATTTTATAGTATGTGTCGTTGGAAAATTTATTTAATCCAACTTAAAATATTTATGTTAATTATTAACCAACGTAATACTTACTTTTTGTGTGAAGGTTTATGAGAAAAGTGAACACATAGCTAAGTCAAATTTATATTGCACATATTTAAGCACCTATATATATAGACTCAAATAAAAGCACAACCAAATTAATACTTAGCTTAGGTTCTTTGTTTTCTTTTCTTTCAAAGAATAGTTGTCTTCGAAGTTTTATAACTTTTTTGGTGTGTAACGTTGGTTATTTGAAGCGACGTCATTCCATGTCGAAAAGTTTTTGTTGACTGTGACGTTATTTGTCATGTGTGTCTTTAAAACAACGTCTGCTTATTTATAGTTATAAAATTAATATTTACAGAAAGACAGTTTTTTAATCTCAACCAATAAAAAACGTCCTTTTAATTATTCTTAAAAATTAATACTTATGAGAAGTTATATTTATTTATTTATTTATTTATTATCATTTATTTATTTAAATTTTATTCTTTTGTTTTATATTGCTAAATTATATTGAAGGAATATTTATTTCTAACAGTGTGTAATAAAAAAAATATTCATAAAATGACAATATATTCTTAATAAATTAGTTACGAGACATTACAGTTTTCTTTTGTATTTATATGCTTTTTAATGACGTATGAACTTGTTTGGGATAATTTTACGCCTCGAGGTTAGGAAATCGCGTACATTGTACGTTCATATTTACGTTTTTTGTGTTGATGTTTCTTAAGAGTTTTTTGTACGCTGTCACATCGAATACGAATAATTTTAAACAGATTTTTTCCCTGTTGATAGGACCCTAACAGGTACTACCATTCCGTGCCAGAATGGACTTGGGAAATCATGACAAGGAAGGGGCATTACAAATTTCTCAGATCTTCGGAAGTGGATCGTCAATATCAGATACAGTTTAGTCTTATTCAGGATTCAAGGTTTTTTTGGGGGGGAGTAGAGGGAGTTTTTCCTCCCTCAAGAGGATATAGTCAGCATATTCCAAGAGAGGTGTTCATGAAAAACATTCATATTTGAAAATTTACCACTGTACATAAGCAAAAGAATCCCATAATATCTGGGATGTTTTGAGACGAAAGAAGCTTTGTTCTGAATTTGCATTTCATATATTTGCCCATATCCAGACATTGTAATATGCAAAAAAAATTACTAGTTTAAAATTTTGTAGTTAGAATCAAAATATGTTTCTTAAAAACTTAATTCTAGCAACAAAATATAGTTACTTGGCTGTTTTTTTTTTGTTTTTTTTTTTCTTCTTTTTTGTCACAATAATTGCTAACCTATAGAAATATATTCCGGTAAAGTTTCATTGCTCAACTTTTTGTCCCAAAGACTGTGCTTCTTAAAAACATATTTTAATTTTTGCTATAAAATTATAGTCACTTGGTCGGGTTTTTTCTTGCAAAAAATAGTTAACCAATAGAAAAGTTTCTGCTGAATATGGTACATGGTCTTTTTAATGTGTGTAGGAGGGCTGGCACGATCCAAAGCTTAAATGCGCGGCCGGGCCAAAAATACCTCGGTCCCGTCGGCATTCTCTAAAAAATGGGCTCCTCAGGCGCCACAAAAGGAATATAACTCTGCCGGAGCAGATGAAAATTTTGGGGATTGCCGTCTGAGGCCAAAAAATTAGTCAGTCTTGGCCACCCGACACGAATACTAGGCTTTCCCGGCACGCATCTCAGGTGGCCTTGACCGACGTGACAAGACGTCGAAAGAAGTATTCGAGTACTTGTCTGTCTTCCCACAAAGAGTGCAATACAAGGTCTTTTTATAGTGGTTGCTGGGTTCGAGCCGAAACTCAAATGCGCAGTGTATACAAAAATACCTCAGGCGTCAGGCAATAAGCTTCACCCTGACGAAACTTCTGAAATCCAAGAGAATGGCCTTCTGAGCCCAAGAGACTATCGTTATCAGCCACTCAACATGAATGCTTGGCTTCCACAGAACGCAAATCAGGTAGCCATGACCGACATGACCATCAAGACCAGACTGAACCGTATATCTAGAAGCACAACCGGCAGAGTCGAGAAAAGTATCCGACTGTCTTTACTTGACACAATACTGCTTTTATAGTAGTACCTCATTAACATATGATACTTGAGTTTCATTGCTTAAATTTCTGTACTTTGGATATTTGTACTACGAAAGCGTTCGTAGCGCAGCGGTTATAGTCGCAAGAATTAGGCGAGACAACCCGAGTTTAAATCCTTGCTGAAGTTGTTTAGATCTTACGTAGCACCACTACGTCTGAGAAAGGTATGAATCTTCCTCTAGCTATGGGTAAACAGAAGGGCAGGCTAGCCTCTTTATTTTTGCTGTGGACAGGAAAAAAACTCTGAATTCAAACCAATTGTAAGTAAGTAAATAAAGTTGGCGACTATAGTCGAGGGTGACCCGAAGGCTCCCTTTTCGATAGCTTCTACACCAAGGTATAGGGGAGGGCGTTTCTCCTTTCCCTGGATTGCTCTACTTTACCCTTGATCCCTAACTTATAGTGCTGAGTGTTAAACAAGGAGGCATCAAGTACCATTTTTTTTAAATCTTTGGTATGGCTCCGACCTGGGATTGAACCCCGGTCTCCAGGGCCATTGGTGAACACTCTAACCATTATACCAATGTCCGTCCGCATTAAAAGCAATACAAAGTCTATTAGCCCGTGAAAGAAGAGAAATTCTCCAGTGGAACCCCGTCAAAAAAATAAGATAAGTAACTTTGGGACATTTTCCCTTTACACCCAAATTTTTGTTTACCACTCTCTCTCAATTTGGAAAAGGATAAAAGCCAAGAAAAGACATTTATATTCATGGACTATCCTATTACATATTTTTGACACTTTGAACATATATATGTATATAACCGTAGTAAAGAACTTATGTATTTTAATTTTACCATGTGGTCTATGTTATTATTCCATGCTTTCCTTTCGGCTTCTATTCGCCTTATATTATTTTGCTTAGAACTGTCCTCTTAATTCCTAAAGTATCACACGGGAAACCGGAGTCGCCGACGGTAGCAATATTAATATTATTACAACTCAGACCTATAGGCCCGTATTCTTCAATTATCTGAGGGAAAGAAGTTTAGTGGCCTGGTGGGTGTGTGATAGTGTGAAATTTTGGACCCCTTTGCCAGCGGTGGCCAGTCTAGCCCTAAATTATTCCCTCACGCAATATGCCAGTTCTTATCTGCCACAGAAAAGAACTCTGAACAGGACTTATTTCTGTAGGGGATCAAGTGCCAACCTGCCCCGTCTTCACACGTGCGAAAATAAAGTCCCATTTTGGGATTTTAGTTCAATTTGCCGTCACAATACACATAGATGCATATGAATAAAATGAGACATATGCAGAAACACTAAGATAGATAGATAGGTTGATAGATAACCATACAATTTGTGCAAATGTCTTTGGGAAAGACGTAAAACCATCAGTTTTTTTTCCCAGCTATAAGTCAGTAGTAGCGCTAACTAGGCTTGTTAGCCTTGGTTAAGCAACCAGTCTAGAAGAAGGAAAACACTGCCAGCTTTTGACGTATCCTTCTCATGACGTGGGTGTTTGATAAATACGTACCCTCTATTTATATTGGTCTGAGATCGATGATTCTATGATACTAAGCTATTCTTATCTATCATGGTTCTATCTCATAATAAACCTGACAACGTCACATAAGCATCTAACGATAAATATAAACACATCTACGAAAAGTTTTTGGCCTGTTCATGTTTTGAACATATGCTCACGTAAGTTTATAGATCTTTTATTCGAACTCATTTCTTCTTCTTCTTCTTCTTCTTCTTCTTCTTCTTCTTCTTCTTCTTCTTCTTCTTCTTCTTCGTTTAACTAGATAGTTATTTAAAAGATGGTTTTGCTTTCTACATGTGATATTTAAAGAAAAGAAAATATGTATCACAATTTGATGGAGTGATTTATATATATGTATATATACATAGCACTCCACTAAATTGGATCACATATCTTATTTCTCTTTAATATTTTGTTATATATATACATATATTCTTCTTCTTCTTCTTCTTCTTCTTCTTCTTCTTCTTCTTCTTCTTCTTCTTCTTCTTTGTGAATTTTTAAAAATTGCTTTTATTTTGACTCACTGATTTTTATTTGAAACGCAGTTCTCCAGGATTCGGGGAGCCAAAATCTTGTTCTGACATGTCTATCTTATTTGCTTGCCGATGGAGAGGTCAGGTTAACTTTAATGTCATCCATTTTATCTACAGCCAACACGACAATATTCCGGAAAACGGGCAAAGAAGAAGATAATGAATAATTAAATCAATAAAGATGGAAGGATGAGAGGGTGAATGAATTGGTGACGGAAGAATGGAAGGAAGGAAGGAAGAAAGGAAGAAGGAAGGAAGAAAGGAAGAAGGAAGGAAGAAAGGAAATAAAAACAAAAAATGCGATTAGTGAAAAAAAAAAAAAAAAGATGAAGGAAAGAAAACATACAAAAATAACCACCAACAAATCAGCTGAGAAATGAGGGAAAAAAGAAAAAGTCTAATGAATAAATTAAATAAATATACAAAGGAAGCAAAGAAAATGTCCAATAGGAAAGGATAATGAGACATGTTACACCAGGGAAAGGAAATAGGAATGGAGGCAAAAGTTGGAACGAAGAAAATGAATTAATCATTGGATCAAAGAATAAAAGGAAAAAAATCAAGAAAATTCGAAAGAAAGGACACAAAGAATTTTAACCTATAACCGTCTGGATAGCTGTTTTCAAAGAAGAGAGAGAGAGAGAGAGAGAAATTATTCATACCGAAAAACGTTTTGGTTAACGAGCAAGGATTTGGTTTGTTTACCAGATTTTTTTCTCTTTCTCAAATAATACCTGCATCGAAAAAATAAGCTCTAAATCTTTTTAATTTTCTTAACGTTTTTGCCGATGTTTCAATAACTCGGGTGTCTACACGAAACTTCAAACCGAACCCTTTATTTAATCGACGGGAGTAGAGTGTTCTTATTCTGTTAACCATAACGAAGTATATTTTGGAGGTGCCCGTGGTGTAATTGTTATCGTCGTAGGAAATGGACACGGCGACACGAGTTCAAATCATGGACCAGGCTAATTGCATTTTCACATAGCACTAATACCCTTGGGAAAGGTATGAATCCAATTATTCTCCCTCCAGCTATGGGTAAATAGTAGGACAGACTGTGTTCTTTAGCCTTAGTGAGGCAACTAGTCTAGAAGGAAAACTCTGAATTCAAACCTTAAAAATTGACCTTGTATCATATCCTGCTCGAGCGGAGAGGTTGGGTAAGTATGATAACTGAGTATATGAACAAATATTCCTCGTTATTTTTACTATAAAGATGAAGATAGTCGGAATACACTATTGGATAAAAAATTGTCAACCTTCATCACAGAAATTTTGACAAATAAGATCCAAAATGTTCGGCTGCCTGTTCCTCTTCCTGATTATTTTATTCGGGAATAATACCCACTGCTTTATTAACAAACTAATCGGATAAAAGATTCGCAAAGAGAAGGATTTTTAAAATTATTTCTGCTTATATATGAAAGTGTAATACCACATGGTAGGGTTATTTTTCTGAGAGCAATACCCTGAAAAGGATCTAAAAGAATAATTCAATTTTCAGTCCAATTTGTGACTGAATAATAGTTTTCTGTGTCTGGTGTGCGTGTTGATGGTAATATTTATTTTTTTAATTATTCATTTCCTTAATGCAACAGCACTAACAATGAAATTAGAAACCTTTACTCATTTCTAAATAGAAGCACAACCATCAGCAGGTACTATTATTACAACTGGAATTCCATGAGCGACTAGTATTTATGATTTTCAGACAATTTCTTTTCTTTACCATCATTCAGTTTATTTCTTCTTCTTCTTCTTCTTCTTCTTCTTCTTCTTCTTCTTCTTCTTCTTCTTCTTCTAGGAGGAAAAAGGTGTCTATCTTATTTTAAATAATCAACTAAAGGAAATCTTTGCCTTCTAGAAATGATATTAAAAGAGAAGTAGGACATGAAACCCAATTTGGTGGAGTTATATATATATATATATATATAACACTTCACCAAATTGGATTACATACTTATTTCTCTTTAATATTTTATTATATATATATATATATATTATTATTATTATTATTATTATTATTATTATTATTATTTGCTGCGTAATAGCTTCATCAGTTAATGATTTGGAAAAATGTAAAATTTTATGAAAAATATGGGAGAGGGCATAAAAATATCACGGAGTAGTTCCAACAGCTATTTATGGTGTTGTCATGGCAACATAATTAGGAATGCCAATAAAAAATCATCTGTGATATTTCTTCAAACATCACAAAGAAATGTTCTAAAAAAGGCACAATAATAGGTTTCTCTTTAAGATCCCTGAGGATAATTAGCCCATACTATTTAGATAACGAAAATAAACCCATTAAAAAGGTGTAAATCTCTCCAAGACCTTTTTATTTTGCATAACGCCAGAAAAAAAAGTATATGATAAATAAGGTATATAAAAAGACCCAAAAATGAACTCTAAATGAGATAATCCCTGACAAACTGAATTTACTAGATCCGTAATTCTGCCCACCAACTTCTCATAAAAACAATATTTTTTTAGTCATTCAAGTTGTTATAAGTGCATCTAGAACATTTAGAAACACAATTAATAAAGCAAATAACAAACCCTCTTATCTCCCCAGTAATGAGTTGAATAGTATCACAGCTATTCTTTTAAAAGGATGGACTTTGGCATTGAATAACTCACAAAGGTTGATATGACATTAAGCAAAGCAACTAAACCAGACCAAACCATTTCGCACCGCAATTAAGGCAGGCTTTTAAAAATGAATAAATTAATGAGTGAATAGATAGATAAATGGGTTTAAAATAGGAATGTCAGATAAAGAGGATTAGTCGGATATTCGTGGCCCTCCGCACAGTCAGGTCATTTTAAAACTTTCATTTGAATTCAGTTCTTTATCAAATTAAAGTTTGCATCACAACCATCCGCTAGTTTGTTTAGGTACATATATGGTTAAGAGTCGTCACTTAATTTTCCTCCTGACAAGTGTTACTTTAGAATAAGTACCAGTAAGTACTTTTACATATATGACCTTTGACAGACCGTGTAAGTTCGTGGATTTCAAAAACAGGATGTACCTGTGTCTTTAGGTAAACAAAAGACTGCGGAAATGCCACGTGAATTACGTGAATGGGATTCCAGATGGTAGAGTAATCATGAGATGCGAGGGTGTCCGAAAATTACATAACGACGGAAGTTTACAGAGAGAAGAGAAGAAAGAGAGAGAGAGAGAGAGAGAGAGAGAGAGAGACTAGATGTCACGCCGTCCTGGGTGTTAGCCTGATTTGAGGGTTGAGACATAGAGAAATGTCTAAATGTACAAGACTCGATAATGTCGAAAGATTTTATGAATCTTGAAGAAAATAAGAGACTCTAGTGGAGGCCTCTGTTGTAAATTAACCTGTACAAGCCTCGTGAAAGCGGAACGAATAAGTACACGTAAAACCATTAAGGTGTAAATCTTAGCCGTTCCTTGTCTATCCCGACTTTCTCTTCGAACAACTATTTCGTAAACCATTTCGTACATTTTGTAATAAATGAAAGAGATGATATTTTTTATGCATAAAAAATGTCTTTCCTTCAGCCGATATATAACATTGTTAGAAAGGATTTACCTTTGTTGGTGTTGAAACTCAATTTTTAAACAGATTTATTTCACACATAGATTGGTTTAGTTTGGTTTGGTTTTATGATACATCAACCATAATAGGTTTTTATTACCAAATCCATTTTTATACATATAAACAGTTCTATTTCAAACAATTATATTTAGTATAAGTATAGTTTTTTGTTTGCATACAGTTAATGGTCAAAATCAGTTCTATTTTAAACAATTCAGTTTAGCATAAGTACACTGTTTAAATGTCAAAAATAGGCCTATTTCAAACAATTTTGTTTAGCATAAGTACACAGTTTAGTTGTATTGGACCCACAGATAGGACCCTATCAGGTGCTACCACTCCGGGCGAGAGTGGACCAGGAAGCGATGGCAATGAAGTGCTCCCCGCATTCCCCAAAGCTCCAGCATTGCTGGAACCTAACCATAAGAGTGTTAAGTGTCATATGCAGGACACTCGTTGAGAGTTCTTACCCCTTTGCTGAAATACAGTCAGTGTATTCTACCGTCCTAGCCAACTGGGCAACTTGACACATAAATGGAACCCTAACAGGTACAACCACCCTGAGTCAGACTGTACCTAGGAGTAATGCCTTCACACTCACCAGATCTCCAGAACTGGAGCCTCACCACCAGATGCAGTTTACTGTCATACTGAGGACATTTTCAGGTTGCAAACTTATCGATACACTCTTTCACTCACCCCCTCCCTGAAAAGGACACTTTTTAGCTGTCATTGACATTTTTCTAAAGTATCTCATTCCTGTAAGTTTCCTTTAAAAACGCTAAACTGTTTTTAAAGAAATTTATGCAATTAAATCTTCCCAACTCAATAAAATGTTCGCCGATGGCATTTGGTTACAAGGAGAGTTTCTTGAAAAGCCTCAGTTTCGTGGAGTATGACGTGTCAAACTTAAACTTCTAAAAAACAACATCAGAAAAAAGAGTTTTTCATAACTGTTAAACCTTGTGTTAAGGAAGGAAAAAAAAAAAAAAAACAGAAGAAAAATATATAGAAATATGTTGTTTTTTTTTTGCCTTTTTGTTTCCTTTTTTTTTTTGTTTCATGTTTGCAGTCTATCCCTTAAACGAAATTGCTCTGTTCGAGTGGTGTTTAGAAGGGTTTCCTAGGATCTAGAATGAAATCTCATAATAAGGGACTTTTTTTTTCCTTTTTGTGCATTGTATATGAGCAGTTGAGAGAGATCGAGAGTGATAGAGAGAGAGAGAGAGAGAGAGAGAGAGAGAGAGAGAGAGAGAGAGAGAGAGAAAGAAAAGGAAATAATGTTAGTGAACATTTGATAGAAAGTGAGAGGGTAATAATATATGAACTGAGTATATGAGTAATTATATATGAGAGTGAGAAAAAAGAAAAGGAAATAATGTTAGTGAACATCTGAATAAGAGAAAGAGAGAGAGAAAGAGAGAGAGAGAGAGAGAGAGAGAGAGAAAGAGAAGTTATATGTGAGCAGTTGAAAGTGGGAAAGATAGAGAAAAGAAAAGGAAATAATGTTAGTGATCATTTGAGACAGAGAGAGACAGACAGACAGACAGAGAGGGAGAGAGAGAGGGAGAGAGAGAGAGAAAAGGAAATAATGTTAGTGAACATTTGATAGAAAGTGAGATAGTAATTATATATGAGCTCTTGAAAGAGTGAGAGAAAAAGAAAAGGAAATATTGTTAGTGAACATCTGAATAAGTGAAAGAGAGGGAGGGAAAGAGAGAGAAATTATATATGAGCACTTGAAAGAGTGAGAGAGAGAGAGAGAGAGAGAGAGATAGATAGAAAGAGAAAAAAAAGGAAATAATGTTCGTGTTCATTTGATAGAAAGAGAAAGAAATTATATATGAGCTGTTGAAAGAGAGAGTGAGAGAGAGAGAGAGTGAGAGAAAGAGAGAGAGAGAGTGAGAAAGAGTGCGAGAGAGAAAGAAGTCAATGAAATAATGTTATTGAACATAAATCAAATGGTTTGATAGATTGTTAGATTGATACACTGAACCAGATATATAATCAGGCTGAGAGCAATAACAATATTGACTGAAGCGGATTGGTTTATATATATATATATATATATGTGTGTGTGTGTGTTTCTTTAAAATCCGGGAATTTTTTGAATTAGTAACCAACCAAGTGAACATGAGGTAAGAAGAAAAGAACAAAGAAGGAAAATATGAACGGAAAGGGGTAAAGATCAGACGTCAAACGGCTCTGTGAGTCACCCTCTTTTCTGGGTCACGTGATTGGAATTTTTCTTTTGTTAAAATAAACAGCGTAGTTAGAAATGAATAAATGAAGAAACCAATTAATATAAGGTATCGACCACCCAATGAAAAGAAGCATGACGATTTGTGATATTAATTGAATAAAAATCTGGAATAAACCAGAGTTTTAAATGTACATTTTCTTTTTTTTTCTATATCATTGCCTGGAGGTTGTAATAATGACGTGGGTGCGTATTTCCAATCGTCCAGGGAAGACGTGGCCCTGGAGGTGACCGTGTCCTCTGTAAAGAATACGGATGTAACTTGCAAGACACATTCAGGTTAATTGGTCGCGCAATTACTATGACTACTAAATTTGGCGTCACTTGTGTGCGATATGAACTGATGGCTGAATGGTAGAGTTTCGTCTCTGCCTTCTGTGGTCACTGGTTCGATCTCTAGTGGTGGGGATTACGGTACACACTGGTGATGAGACCTAATAAGGTTGAAACAGCTGTCCAGTGTTTCCGTATGTCGTGCGTAAGTGCTCGCTGGATTTTCTGGTCATGGTAATTCAATTCACAACCCTGTCTTAAAAGAGTAAAAACTTTCTAAATCTATGTTCATAGATTTTATTTTTATTTAGTAGTGAGTTTTTTTTTTCAAGTGTTGTGTATATATTTTTTTAAAATCTTTCCCTGATTATTGAAGTAAAATTTCGAAATTAAGAATTTGGAAATTTGACAAATAGTATCCTACTAAATTTGAACGGTGAAAATTTTAATTCATTGAAATTTGTGAGATTCTGAATTGTCTTAATAGCTAAAATTTAAATGATAGAATAGTTTTGCAGACTTTAACTCAGTTAAAACTTACAATTTAAACTTCGTAAGCATATGATAACGTTATCATTCCCTTACATGAGTCTCATTTTGAAGAAAGGGTATATAGAACCCCTAAAGACTGAAAGTATCAAGAAATGAAAGAAATTCCACCAAAATAAAAACATTTCGAAACACTTTCCCAGAATGATTTTGTCCTTGAGTAATGATAAAATAAGTTAATACACATGTAACAAATCAAGCTATGATGGGAGATATTGACTTTAAACTTAAGGAAAAAACGGATGAATGCAAAGTTGCATCAACGTCGAGCTTCACCAGATGCTGGTCAGAACCTCTTTGGTCAATAGTCAGGATCATAAGATTCACTAAGGAAACTACTACTAAAGGTAGTGCCTATTGATGAGAAAATAAAATCAGCAAATGAAAGACTACTATGAACAAAACCATATATCAAGTAGAATCCCCCTTCATGCGAGTAAACAAAGTGCCTGTTCTGTTGAGGCTGGAGCTCTGGTTCCAGGGTTCAAAACATCAGCTAAATAGTCCAAACCCAACTTGTTTAGATGCGAAAGCGTTGTTAACATGGCGAAATTTATTGTTAAGACTTTAAACACATTAAACCAGCTACCCGAGCCTACAGCATCTGCAGCTACGCACAATATAGATAAGATATTATATGCGTTGAAGAACAGATATTACCATAGTGAACTAGACTTGAAATGATATGGTTTAGATAATGGGTGAATATTTGTCTCGGAATTTGCAAGGAAAAAACCTGTCAATGCTACCACCGGAGGAATAGGAATAATTCGCAGTGCCTGTGCTTTAATTTACTGAAAAGCATACAGAAAACACAACCAAAAAATATGTGTGTTACGTTTAATGGCAACCCCCGCACAACAATTGACGCTATCTACCATAGTGAACTAGACTTGAAATGACATGGTTTAGATAATGGGTGGATATTTGTCTCGGAATTTGCAAGGAAAAACGCTGTCAATGCTACCATCGGAGGAATAAGAATATTTCTCAGTCTTCGTGCTTTAATTTACTGAAAAGCATAGAGAAAACCAAACCAAGAAATATGTGTGTTACGTTTAATGGCAACCCCAGCACAACAAGTGACGCTAGCTAAAGTCCCAACAACGCCAATGGTGAGGTGAATATCATCACTTTCTATGATGGACTATTTTCCCTTGTCCGACACATTCTCAAACATAATATGCTAATAATCGGTGGAGACATGAATACATAAATAAGCAACGATGAAAATAATGAATTTTGCTTACGCAAACTGCCAAATAGAAATGACCAATATCGAATAAATTTTTAAATCTAGAAAAATCTTTCAAACACTGAATTCTTAAAACGAGAGGAAAAACTATGGACCACCACCCATATAAATAACGCTAATGCACAGCTAGATTATATACTCATCAACAAGAAGTGGATAAATAGCTCTCTAAAATGTGAGGCATATATATTTACCAACCCCTCAGCTCGGACAGGATATGACACAAGGTCAATTTGTAACATATTGACCCTCGACCGAACTGTCAATCAAGAGATGCAAATAAGTGGAAGAACAGCGGAAGCAGGTGGACGCTAAACTATAATATAACCAGCACACAGACGGCTTGAGTCAGTTGGAGACAAGATGCCGAATTGAGAGCCAGAGGCAGACAGAGGGCTTCGGGCCCTCAGTGACCCATGCCAAGATGAGAAAGAAGTCCAGCTTGGTCAATGTGGCAGTCTGTCCCCGTCTCCAGCTCATCTCTCACACACAACCAACACCAACCATTTCGAGAATAAAGTGTGAGAGATATATTTTTATAAAGAAGTGTGTTCATTCGTTCATTGAAGTTCGTATATTATGTTTGATTATGTTTCTGCTTGTATTTGTATATGTATATGTATGCGGCTATTCGACAAATTCTTAAGCGGAGTTCAACAAGTTTGAATTCAGAGTTTTCCTTCTTCTAGACTAGTTGTCTCACCAAGGCTGAAGAACTCAGTCTGCCCTACTATTTACCCATAGCTAGGAGTATAACTCTCTTTTGAAGCAGGATCACCTGATCACAGAATTATTACGACAAATATACGTTCGAATCAACGCAGACATTAGAAACAAACAGATAAAACTACAATTACAACTGATCATCACTCATCAATAGAAGTATTAGCCATAAATATACAGTAACTGTAAGAAATAAACTCGATACTCTTCAGGAGATATCTAAAAGATATACTCAGAAAGACGAATATGAAAACTTCGTCACTGCCCACTTGGAAGCTGTAACAGAGTGCCTACCAACCAAACCAAGATATAGAGTTCCATGGGAGTCACTAGAAGTTAGGAAAAAGCAAGACAACTTAAAAAAGTATCCTTACTCAATAAAAGAAACCCGCAAATGCCAACGCGTAGAAACTTAGGAAAGCCCAGAAATAACTAACCAACATATACCAAAAAGAACAATTAGAATACATTTAAGGTCAAGTCGGAAAAAATAGAGATTCAGTTGAAGATAGACAACCATGAATAGCTTGGCTGACTGTAAATGAAGTGAGTGGAAGAAAGAGCACGTAAAAGTCAAAACTAAAAGCTGCCTGCCAAGAAGAAAGACGTCTGAAGTGGAAAGAACATTTCAAGAATCTGCTCAAAAATTTTCCTGAAATCACAGACAAACCTATCTAAAAAACAATCATGACCAACTTATGTTAAACAAGAATAGTTGACGCAGTTTAGAAAAAGTATTAGCAGAAAAGCTGCAGGCCTTGACGAAATACCTAATGAAATTTGGATGGCAAGAGAATTTCACGGTATACATATCCGACCATGCAACGGAGATTATAAACAAGACACAATAGAGAAATGGATAAAAGGCAATCTCCTTCCCTTCTCCAAGATATGCGATCTGAAAATCACTAAGAAGTCATCATCATCATGTCGTGCCGCCAGTACGGATATCCTTGACCCTCTCTCGCCACTCCTCCCTATCATTCATCGCCTCTGGCAGATCTTCTGAGTTACATCCTGTGTCCTCACATAGCTGTTGTATGTAAGTTCGGGCTGGTCGTCCTGCTTTTGCTTGGCCATATGTGGGGGTCCATAGGAGTACGTCATTTACGAGCTCCTCCTTGCTTCTCCAGCAGTGTCCGGTGTGTCTAGCTCGTCTAACCTGTTTAGTTTTCGTGATGGGAGGCAAGTGGCCGTACAGTTGGCGTCTCGTGGGGTGTTGTCGCCAGGACTTGTTCAACATTCTTGTGTAGTTGCCGTCAAGTTTCTTCTCCAGCCGTTTGGTTAGCGTCCATGTAGTGCATCCATATAGCAGTATCGATACAACCGCTGCCTGGAAGAAACTGCGCTTCATTTCATCGGTCAGGTCTGATTTCCATATGATTGAGAGCCTACCTATAGCCGTCCATGCTTTCGTCAGCCGTGTGTCGATGTCGTTTTCTGTTGATGAGACGCTACTTCCAAGGTAGGTGAATTTGTCCACTAGCCTCAGAGAGGCTCCGTCTAGTGTGGTAATGTTGCCCGTTTGGTTGTAACACATATATTCAGTTTTGTGCGCATTGACATGGAGGCCAATGCCTGCTGCAGCTCGTTCCAAACTATGCAGTTGTGTCTCTGCTTGATTAGGCGTATTCGCCAGTAACGCTAAGTCATCAGCGTAGTCGGCGTCTGTGATTGTTTTTGCAGGGTACCTTTTGCTTCTTTTCTTAGTCAGCTCGAAGACATTTTCTCTGATTTTGTCGATCGAAGTTCTAAGCACGTAGTCTAGACAGATGATAAAGAAGTATGGGGCTAGCGTGTCTCCTTGTAGTACTCCTGCAACAATGTCGAAGTATTCCGTGTCTCCATCTGGTGAACGTACTTTCACTTTTGTGTTTCTGTAGAGGATCATTATTGCTGCTACGGTTTCTTTTGGTAGGCCGTATGCTCGTACGATTAGTTCCATTTTCCCTCTGTGGATGGAATCGAAGGCCTTGGTAAAGTCGACAAATAGTAATGTCGCTTGTAGGTTCTTTGCCCGTACACCTTCAAGGATTCTACGGATGGTCAATATTTGTGAGGTTGTGGATCTATTTCTCCGGAAGCCATTTTGGTTTTTCCTAAGGATGTTGTCTATTTTGGGTTCTATGCGGTTTCGTAGTAGGGCATTGTAGATTTTGGCTGCTATGGATGTAAGTGTTATCCCTCGGTAGTTCTTGGTTAATCCGAGGTCTCCTTTTTTAGGGAAAGGAAGGATGCATCCCTTCATCCATCTTTCTATCCTGTTTTGACTATAGACTGCGTTGCAT
The DNA here is from genome assembly GCA_963585895.1 of Sepioteuthis lessoniana. Classification (NCBI taxonomy): domain Eukaryota; kingdom Metazoa; phylum Mollusca; class Cephalopoda; order Myopsida; family Loliginidae; genus Sepioteuthis; species Sepioteuthis lessoniana. The sequence continues at coordinate 34,320,827 of OY757910.1, read as the reverse complement.
TGCCGGAGCAGTATATCGTCGAATTGTCTAGTCTGCCACACTTCTGGGGGGATCTCATCCAGCCCTGCAGCTTTCCTATTTTTAATTTTTTTAAGAACCGAGTCGAGTTCTTCTTTGGTGAAAGGCCCAAGTTTAATGTCTAATTACTTACTGATAATTCTGGTGATCGGTTCATCTGTTATTTTCAGCGGGCTTCCTAGTAGATTTTTGAAATGCTGTTCCCACAGTTTTACTCTTTCTTGTTGGCTTGCAGCTTTCAATTTTGCTTTGGCTGTGCTCTTCCTTCTACTTACTTCGTTTATTGTTTGCCAGGCTATCCTGGATTGTCTATCTTCCACCGAGTCTCTAATCTTATCTATCTGATTTTGTATGTATTCTGCCTGTTCTTTTAGGTATATTCCTGCTAATTGATATTGTGCCTTTTCTAGTTTTCGGGCATTTGTGTTTGTTGTATGCATTAGAATTAAGAAACAGATTCGAAACACTACAAGAGAAGACAGAAAAAGTTACCCCAAATGACGAATATGAAAATTTTGTTGAAGCACACCTAGAGGCGGCATCAAAGTGTATCCCAACAAAACCTAGAACTAAATATTGAGTCCCTTGGGAAACGTCAGAGGTTAGAGAAAAACGTGCACTCGTGAAAACTGCCCCCAAAAGCTATCGGAAGAACTAAGAAGTACAGAGGCATAACTCTAACTGTTGTACCTGCTTAGGTTTATAATTCTCTGCTTCTCAGTTGTATCCTATCCGAAATCAAGTAATTATAATTTTTTTAAACATCAGTACAGCCACCAAAGAAATCGCTCCACAATCCCACAGATTCTGACAATCTGTCTCATCATCGAAGAAGTCCAAGCAAAGAAACTTGAGGCAACACTGTTGTTCAAAGATTTCTCCAATGCATTCACTTCCATATTCAGAGAAAAAATAGAGCAAATACAATTTGTATAAGGTATTCCCAAAGAAACTGTTATAGGTATGATGATGCTTTACAAAAACACGAAAACAAAGTTTCGCTCACCTGATGGAGATATTTACTTCTTCGACGTAGTCACTGGAGTTTTGCTAGAAGATACATTCGTACAATATTTGTGTAGTGTCAGAGTGTATATCTCATCGATCGATAATTTATCAAAATCTTGTAATTCATCATAACATGAGTTTCTAGATAGTCATTGATCCTACAAGAGGTTTCATCCGCTTTTCGACAGATCTTATTTCTCATCCTCCGGTGCATCGAACCAACGTTGTCATGAGATAAGTCTGATTCGGGAATCGATCGATTTAGTTACCAATGGCACAACCACGTTTCACATAGGCCTGAAAGCGCTCTTTGCGTAACGGTTACCAATGTACAGAATTGAATAGGGGGCCAAAATCCAAATCCTGAACGAGACTTTGCGTTTCACTTCTCGCTAATGCCCTTGAAAAAGGTACGAATCCATCTAGTGTTCCTTCGGTTATGAGTAAAAAGGTGGCCTTTTTTACTTTGTGTCCTATCATGTATAGTAAATCTATCTATCTATCTATCTATCTATCGCTGCCTGCTCATACCAATATCATTTCGTTCAGTTCTCTTCTCCTCACTGTAAAGCCAGCTGGGATTGACAGCTTACCGTCTTGGTCGAAGTCAAACAAAAGCGTTCAAAAAACACAAAGGCAACCTCTGGGGAAGGTCGCTTTTATTCACTCTGTATGTTCACATTTGTATGGGCACGTACGCATGTATGCAAATATACTGGTCCATCAGCCAGCGGTGTCATCTCGCCAAAACTTCCCCTCATATAATACTTCCAGCCACTGCGCACCCATCAGCTATGAGTAAGAAGTTGGGCTGATTAGGTTCTTTCACCTTGTTTAGGCTATCACTCTAAGAGAAGGAAAAATATGAATTCAAACCAGTTTTATTCCGCTTAAAAATAACTTTGTATTATATCCTGTCTGAGGCCTACGGGGAGGGTAAATACATGTACGCACATACACTGGCACACCCATAACATACTTAAGTAGAGTACAGCTGGTTTGAATTCAGTGTTTACCTTCTCCTACCAGGACTAAAGAATAGTCTGTACAACTATTTAACCATAGCTAGATAGGAGGGGAAAGATGGATTAATGCCTTTTACAAGAGCATTAGTATGAAGTGAAACGCAAATAGGATGAAGTGAAAAGCAAGCAGGATTTGAACATGGTTCGCGGAGTCTATTTCTTACGATAATAACCACTACACCGTATGCTTGACGCCACTGGTCAGTTTGTTTTAAGCAAGGTTTTGTTATTACTTCATTTTTTTTTTTTGCGTGCTCAACCCCCACCCACCCTCACAAACCCATAATCCCCACCCCCCATAGTCATAAACGTGCGTGCGTGCGCATTTTCTGATGTGTATTGCTCTTACCTCTCAGCAATCTGTCGATTATTGCTTTAAATAACCAAGAAATAGATTTTTTAAAGCTATAAAAAATTGATAAATTAAAATAAAAATAAAAATTAAAAAAATTATAAAAACAGCTGTAATCTCGTGATTTTTTTCTCACGCAAATCTCGCATTAAATGCAAAGTCATTTTCTGAACCGATTTTGATGGAGTTTTCTGGCGCATCTTTCATCGTCAAAACTCACTCTTTACAAAATTTTAACGTCTTTTGTCAACTCCGTATCATCTATCAATTATTCCGTTCTTGCATAAGTTTTAATGGTTGCTTTACACTGAAGATTAAGTTACAGCAAGTCCCTTCAATACAACGGCAATATACAATGCTGCTATTATTATTATTTGCGAGTTTTTCACACAAGCGATGGCTGGTGGTCTTTCACTAGAGTCTTTCACTAGAGTCTAAGTGACAACAAGTCTCTTCAAGTCTCCTCTTGCCCAGTCGGCTGCGGCTGTAGAATACACCGACTGCTTCTCTGCAAAGGGGTAAGACCCCCACGCAACGAGAGTCCTGGATATGATACTAAACAATCTAATGGCGAGGTTCCAGCAATGCTGGAGCTTTGGGGAATGCGGAGTACTCCTTCATTGCCATCGCTCCCAGGTCCACTCTGGCCCGGAGTGGTAGTACCTGATAGGGCCCTATCTATGGGTTGAATAGAACTAACAGCATTCTTATGCTAAAATGAATTGAGTAAACTGAATAGCTTAAAATAGAAACGTTTTTGACAATTAAACTGTCATCATCATCATATCGCGCTGGTAGCACGGATATCCCTGACCCTCTCTCGCCACTCCTCACTATGAGGCCTATGCTTGCTGCTGCTCGTTCCAAACTATGCAGAAGTGTTTCGGCTTGGTCAGGTGTATTTGCCAGTATCGCTATGTCAATTGTTGTTGCGGGGTAACTTCTGCTTCTTTTCTTCGTCAGTTCGAAGCCATTCTCTTTGATTTTGTCAATCGATGTTCTAAATACGTCGTCTAGACGGATGATAAAGAGGTACGGGGCCAGCGTGTCCCCTTGTAGTACTCCTGCTACAATGTCAAAGTATTCTGTGTCTCCATCCGGTGATTGTACTTTTACTTTAGTGTTTCTATAGAGAATCGTTATTGCCGCGACGGTTTCTTTAGGTATGCCGTACGCTAGTAGGATTTGTTCCATCTTTCCTCTGTGAATGGAATCGAAAGCCTTGGTAAAGTCGACAAATAGTAATGTCGCTTGTAGGTTCTTTGCTCGTACACCTTCAAGGATTCTACGGATGGTTAATATTTGTGAGGTCGTGGATCTATTTCTTCGGAAGCCATTTTGGTTTTTTCTAAGTATGTTGTCGATTTTGGGTTCTATGCGGTTTCGTAGTAGGGCATTGTAGATTTTGGCTGCTATGGATGTAAGTGTTATGCCTCGGTAGTTTTTGGCTAATCCGAGGTCCCCCTTTTTAGGGAAGGGGAGTATGCCTCCCTTCGTCCATCTATCTATCGGATTTTGATTGTATACTGCGTTGCAGTGTCGGAGCAGTATGTCGTCGAATTGTCTGGTCTTCCATACTTCCGGGGGAATTTCGTCCAGCCCTGCAGCTTTCCTATTTTTAGTTTTTCTGAGAACCGAGTCGAGTTCTTCTTGTGTGAACGGTCCTAGTTCAATGTCTAATTGTTTGCTAATTATTCTGGTGATTGGTTCATGCGTTATTTTTGGTGGGTTTCCAAGTAAGTTTTCGATGTGCTGTTTCCACAGTTTTATTCTTTCTTGTTGGTTTGCTGCTTTCAGTTTTGCTTTGGCTGTGTTCTTTCTTCTGCTCACTTCGTTTATTGTTTGCCAGGCTATTCTAGATTGTCTATCTTCCACCGAGTCTCTAATCTTATCTATCTGATTTTGAATGTATTCTGTCTGTTCCTTTATATATATGCCTGCCAATTGATATTGTGCCGTTTTTAGTTTTAATGCATATGTGTTTGTTGGGTTTTTTCGATAGTTTTTGGAGGCTGTTTTCACTAGTGCTCATTTTTCTCTCACCGCTAAAGTTTCCCATGGGACTCTATATTTAGTTTTAATTTTTGTTGGAATGTATTTTGCTGCTGCCTTGAGGTGTGCATTGACGAAATTTTCATATTCGTCGTTTGGTGTACTTTTTTCCGTCTTTTCTTGTAGTGTTTCGAATCTGTTTCTTAATTCTAATACGTATTTATCTCTTATATCTATGTTGTTCAATAGGGCCCAGTCATAGTGTTTGGTGGTCGCTGTTCGTTTGGCGTTTTTTCGTAGGCTTAACCGTATTTTCGCCGTGACTATTCGGTGATCGGTGGACACACCCTCAAAAGAGGAGTATGCCTCGCAATTCAATGCACTATTTTTCCATTTCTTGTTTATAAGGACGTAGTCTATCTGAGCTTTAGTATTGTTTGCGTACGTGTATGTCCATAGTTTGCCCTCTCTTTTTTGGTAGTTTGTATTGAGGCATGCTAATCTATTTTCCATCATGAAATCTGTTAGATGTTGCCCATTCCTATTTGACGTGTTGTGGAGGCTGTATTTGTTGTTTCCGTTTTTCCCGATTTGGGCATTCATGTCTCCGCCAATGACAAACATGTTGTGTTTCGGGATGCTACGCACTAATGAGGATAACTCATCGTAGAAGGTGACTAGTTCAGTTTCTTCACTAACATTGGTGGGGCTGTAGCATGAGATGATTGTTGCTCTGGGGTTGCCGTTAAATGTAGCTGCCATCATTCTAGGTTGTATTTTCTCAACGCTATTAAGCGTTTTTAATGCTCTAGGTCCTATAAGTAATCCTACCCCTCCTACTGTGGCGTTGACAGAGTTTTTCCATGCGGATACAGTGACGAGCGACCAGCCATTGCCAGTTTCGTGATATTTGATATCTTCGGTGAGCGTGTATCTGTGTTCTTGTATGCATATTATGTCTATCTTATGTTCTTCGGCCGATGCGATTAGCTCTGGTAGTTGTCCTATTCTATTTAAGGTTCTTACGTTAAATGTGGCAATTTGTAGTGTTTGCTTGCATTTTAGTAGTTTTGATTGTTTGAGCTCTGTAGCTGATTTTTCGAACACTGAGGCCAGGGCTCCAACCTCAGCAGGACGCGCCCCTTTTTTACCCGCGCGAAGAGCGATGCGGTTTGTGTATGTGGTTTGAGTGTGGGTCATGGTTATCTTTCGGTGGCTGTTTTATTCTCTTCTATAGAAGCCATTCTTATAGAGGAGCAGCAGTAGTTCCCCGATCGAACTAGCGATCCTGAGCGTAAAGTCGTCAAACTCACGCCCAGGACCCGTTTAGGTATTGAGTTTTGTCGTCCATGGGTTTATTCAAATACCTTTACGTACATCATGCTGCTTCCCATGTGTACGCAAAAAAAAAAAAAAAAGAAAGAAAGGGGGGGTAATTTTGATTTAAGTTTTCTTAAGTTTAAACTTAGTTAAAGTCCAAGATTAAGGTACTTTCGTCAGACTTTCACTGGTACTGATTTTTGCTTTTTTTGCGGTATTGGGACCTCTCCTAGGCTTTTTAGTTTTTATTTTTCTTTTTTTCTCTATACTACAGTTGGGAACCTAGTAAGCTTCAGGAATTATAGAGCTTTAAATTTTTTTTTTCTTTTTTTTTTTTTTAAATTAAACCGTACTTACACTTAAACTGCGTGCTTATGCTTAACTGAATTATTTCAAATAGAACTTTTTTTTCGACATTAAAACTGTATTTACACTTAACTGAATTATAACATATAACTGCTTAAATAGTTTGAAATGGAAATGTTTTTGACAATTAAACTGTGAACTTATGCTAAACTGAACTGTTTTCAATAGAACAGATTATTTACATAAAAATGGATTTGGCGTTAAATAACCTACAAAGGTTGATATGCAATAAAACCAAACAAACCAAACCAAACCAACCATCAAGTTTCCACGGTCCCGTCGGCTTGGGCCGTAGAATACGCCGACTGTCCCATTGCATTGGGGAAAGATCTCCTCCTCCAACGAATGTCCTGTGTATGACACTGAACTGCATCTGGTAGTGAGACTCAAGTCCTGAAGCTTAAGTGAATATGAGGTACGCTTTCATTGCTATTACTCTGACCCAGATAGGTCGTAACAGTTCAATCATTTAATAAGGATTATATCAATAATAATAATAATAATAATGAGAATCTGCAAAATTATAGACTTTGCTGTCCCGGCGGACCACAGAATAAATCTGAAGGAAAGTGAAAAGGAGGATAAGTACCTCGACCTTGCTAGAGAATTGAAAAAGCTATGGAACATGAAAGTAACGATTGTGCCAATTGTGATTGGTGTGTTAGGCACAATAACTAAAGGATTATTAAAAGGCCTGGAGGACTTGGAAGTTGGCGGACGGGTAGAGACTATCCAAACGACAGCATTGCTAAGAACGGCCAGAATTCTGAGACGAGTCCTGGAGACTTGAGGAGACTTGCTGTCACTCAAACTCCAGTGAAAAACCATCAGCTAATACTGATGTGAAAAACACTAAAGGAGTAAATAATAATAATAATAATTATTATTATTATTATTATTATTATTAGTTATTGAAACTATACTGGAATACTTAACAAATAGAATTATTAATGTTAAAAAGAAATACGCCAATATATTTAACTGTATGTGAGCAAGTGATTGATATTAAATAGAATTATTAGTGTTAGATACGAGTACTTGTAACCATTTAACTGTGTACAAAAAATGACCTATAACAACTCGTTTAAAAGTAAAGTTACCAACAAACTTACTAATCATATATATATATATATATATATATATATATATATATATATATATATATAAACAGTTTAGCATTAAATATTCAACAAGGATTGATATCCATAAAACAACAAACATATCAAGTCTCAAGGACTCTTCTCACTATTCTCGCCGATCTTAAATATGAAGTTGTCGGGATAGTCTCGATTCCTCCTCTGATTTCCAATACCTCCAATTATTGTTTTTGTTGTAGTTGTTGTTATTGTTGTTGTTGTTATTATTATTATTATTCTCCTTTGAGAGTTTTTCACACCAGCATTAGCTGATGGTTTCTCCCTGAAGTTTGACTGACAGCAAGTCACATCAAATCTCGAGGACTCTTCTCCGTATTCTGGCCGATCTTATTAATGCTGTAGTTTAGATGGTCTCCACCTGTCTTCTTATTTCTAACTCTTCTGGCACCCTTTCCAAGCCTTTGGTGATTGGTCCAAGCACACCAATTACATTTGGTATCACCGTCACTTTCATGTCCCATATTTTTTCAGTTCTCTCGCAAGGTCTAGGTATTTTCGCTTTCTTAATTTTATTCTGTCGTCTGCCTGGACGGCAAAGTCCACTATTCGGCAGGTCTTCTTTTTTGTTGACTATCTCTAGGTCTGGTTGTCTGGCCGAGATTAGGTGATTCATCTGTATCTCAAATTCAGTATCTGTATCTCAATTCCCGAGAATTTTGTGTGTCTTATACTCTGGGATGAATTCTGAGTTGTGCATATACCCTATGTTCGTATGGTCAAATTTCAATTTCTTGCACAATTCCAAGTTGATCACCCTCCCCACTCTTGTTGTTTCTAGTCTTATACTCTTGTTGTGCGAATCTACTCCATTCGCTTTTTATGTGATTGATCGTTTCGTCTGTAGCATTACATAACCTTCATTTGATGTTTTGTTGCGTCTTATCTATTTTCACTTTGACATAGTTGGTCCTTATTATCATTATAATTAATCCTTATGATTTTTTTTACTGCAGCGCTTGCTGATGGTTTTTTCATTGGCCTAGTGGGTAGAGTGTTCGCCAAAAGTCCAGGAGATCTGGGTTCAATCCCAGGTCGCGTCATACCAAAGACTTTAAAAATGGTATTTGATACCTCCTCTCAGCAATATAAGGTACGTATCAAGGGTAAAGTGGAGCAATCCAAGGAAAAGACTAGCGTTTTTCCAAACACTTCGGTGTAGTGGCTATTGAAAAGGGAGCCTTCTGCTCACCCTCGACTACGGTCGCCAACTTTACTTACTAGGTTTGGTTGTATGGCATATCAAACGTTGTAGGTTATTGAATGCTAAATCCGGTTAATACATTTATATTAGATATACATGATTAGTAAACATGTCAGCAAAATGAAATAGTTCCAACTATTGCTATGTACCCCTAAACATTCAATTAAACATCAGTCATTTGTTTAAATACGGTTAAATGATCAAACAATTCAATTTCAAGCAATCCAGTTTAGTATAAGTCATTTTTTTGCACTAAGTTTAAATATCAAACAGTTCTATTTGACCCATACAAAGGACTTTATCAGGTGCTTGATTATTACAAGTATACCTCACCTTATGTCGGTAATTCGTTCGAGGATGGCGACTTACGTCGAATTTTCTTGTTTCCGAATTTACTTTTCCCAGTTCTATATCTTATTTATAAATGCATTTTAATAGTATTTGGTCTGTCAGAATCTATTTTAAGCTTACAAACAAATAAATTTTAGTTCTTAGTATAGTACAGAAAAGAGTAATCTGAATTCATAAAATACATGTTCTCACATACTTGTAAAGGTAGATGGTAACAATTTGACGATCTTTACAGTACATTGCAGACTATTTATTTGTGAATGTGGTCTGTTCTGAGACATTATAAAATAAAATTATTTGTTTGGGTTAAATAATAAATTCAGATATTAAAATTATTTTGGGAGAGTATGAAATAAATTTATCTATGTTAAATGTACCAATATTTACATTCGTTTATTTATATCACGGAGGTTGATAGTTGTCCGAGACATTCTAAAAGACTGAACAATCAATATAACCTTTTCACCTTTTTCATGGCGTTTTATCATAGTATGTTTATCGTCGAGCGTCGTAGCATGACGCTTAGCACTTGTACTGGGATTTTTCTTAGGAGACATTGGGGCAAAATATAAAGTTACAAATGAATGACAATGAGATAGTAGGCGATTAGCAGATGTATACCACGCGTATGCCTCAACTAAACGGGATTTCAATTTCGCGAGAATCACGAAGAGCGCTGACAATAATGCCAAATGGTAGATATTGGAACTACCGAGGAAAACGCCAATATTGAGCTCTTAAAGACTCTTATAAAAGCCGACGACACAAAGTCACTGATGTTTTTCATATTTCGTTCTCTAGGATTTATAATGATTATATTAATATTTACTGTAAATGTACGTATGTTGATATGATTTTATATACCTATATTGTTTTTTTGTTTGGTTTGGTTTCTTTGTTTAATGACATATCAACTCTTTTTAGGTTATTTAATGCCAAAGCCATTCTCCTAGAAGAACAGTAGTGGTACTATTTAACCCATAGCTGGGAGGATAAGGGGGTTCATACCTTTCCCAAGGGTATTTGCCCAAAAGTGAACGTAATAACGCGACTGGAGTACGAACTCGCGTACTACGATTCCACAGTCCATCGCTTTAACCATTACACCACGAGGACACCCCTTTTTTTTGTTGTAGAGTAACATGATTTTATGTGCTTTTGGCGCTTTTCTTGTGATATTACGACTTCAATATTTGTGGCATATAGACGTAAAGTCGAATAAAATGACTTAAACTGAATTTTTATTTTTCCATATAATTTTTGACAAGCGACGTATAATCGAGAACAACTTAACTCGAAACAACGTAACCCGAGGTATTCTAAATTATTATTTCACTCTTTTGAGAGTTTTTTCCATCAGCGTTAGCCGATGGTTTCTCACAGGAGTTTGAGTGGCAGCAAGTCTCCTAAGTTTCCAGAATTCTTCTTAATATTCTGGCCTATATTGATAAAGCTGTAGATGGATGGTCTCCACTCATTCTTTTATTTCTAAGTCCTCTGATCCTTCTATCAATCCTTAGGTGACTGTACGAAAAGTACCGATTACAATTGGTATAATCATCGCTTTAATGTTTCACAGTTTTTTCAATTCTCTAGCAAGGTCCAGGTACTTATCGTTCTTTTAACTTTCTTTCAATTTTACTCTGTGATCAGCCGGAACAGCAAAGTCCACAATTCAGCAAGTTCTCTTTTGTTATGACTATTACTAGGTCTGGTCGTAGGGTCGAGATTAGGAGATCAGTTTACATCCCAAAATCCTATAGGAGTTTGTGCTTCTTATTTTCCAGGATTGGTTCCGTGTTGTGCATACACAATTTGATCTTATGGTTAAATTTCAATTTCTTGCACAATTCCCAGTGGATTACCTTTCCCACCCAGTCGTGTCTACTCTGATCCTCTTTCTATGCTAGTTTGCTGATATAGTTAGTCCTTATATTGTTATTTCGCGCTACTATTAGAAGAGATTTAGTATCTCTTTTAAAGTTTCTCTTTTTTAGCCACGTCCAAGTTTTCTCGCTTTAGATGTCACTTGTTTGTTGCTTAAACTGTTCATACAGCTATTTCTCTCCCCATTTTTGTTTTTTACTTATTTTTGTTCAGTTGATCCTAGTGTTTTCAGTATTGTTTCTGGTGGCTGTAATCAGTCTTCCTTCGCGCTTTTCTAAGTAGTCTTGATGCATCAACGCTCTCTTGAATGCTGGCAAATCCACTTCCCCCTTCTTTTATTGACATGTATAGTCTGGGATGTAAGGACTTATGTATGGTCATTAGTTTTCTTGTTCTCTGGTCCATTTGTTTAAGTTTTTCTCTTGTCCTCTTCATAAATGTTCTCGAGTATCTTACAAGGGGAACAACTAAGGTATTTATTCCTTTGATCAGGTTTCTGCTATGTAATTTGGTTTCGAGTAGTTTTCTCGTTCTCCTGAAGTATTTTTTTAAAAATTTTCTATCATCTCCACTTTTTTGATGGTGTCTGCTTCCAATATTCCCAAGTATTTGTAGGTTTCCTTTTCTCCAAGCGTTCTTCTTTCTTCTTGATTCGGTAGATACATTCATTCTGTCTTTTCATTATGTGCATGGCGCCTTTTTCTATGCCAGATTCAATCCCTATGTCTAGATTGTTTATTTTCACTGCTTGTATTAGGGTTTCCAATTCTTTTTCATTTTTTGCAAAGAGTTTGATATCGTCCGTGTACATTGGGTGATTGACTTTCTACGATTTACTAAGTTTGCACCCGCTCGTGTATTTCATGACTATGTGGTTCAGTAACTTCATCAAAATTACAAATAGTAATGGTGATTGTGCATCTCCCTGGAATATATCTCTCTGGATCTATGCCTCAACAAAGATTTTTCCTCCTGATATAAATTCCACTCACCAGGTTTCCGTGGTTTTCTCCATAAAGTTTATGACTTCATATGATATCTTGTACATTTTGAGACAGTTTATTATCCAGCTTTGCGGGGCCAAATCATTTGCCTTTTTGTTGCCAATCCAGACTATAGCTAGATCTTTTCGTCTCGTCTGGCACTCGTGGAGGATGTGTTAACCAATGTACAGTTGCTCTCTTGTACCTCTGGTACCCTTGCGGCATCCTTTCTTTTCCCCGGGGAAGAGTCTGTGGCTTATCAACGAGTTATAAATCTCCTCCTTTATTTATGCCGTTAGTATTTTCCACATCATAGGTAGGCACGTTATGGGTCAGTAGTTGTTTGAGGCTTTTCTGTTGAGGTTTTTTTTTTTTTTTTTATTAATACAGTCTTTCATCCATTCGGGTACGTCTGCTTCTTGTAAGCATCTATTCATTTCGATAACAAGTCTCTCATGAATGATAGTGAATTTTTTTAGCCAGAATCCATCGATGACTTCATGGCATGGAGTTTTACAATTTGGTATTTTTGAGTGTTGCTCTGACTGAATCGATGTGTATTTTCGCTTTCAGTCCTTCTTCGAGTCATTCTAACTCTTTTCCAACGTTGCTTATCCATTCGTCTTTTCTGTTATATTCTCTTCGTTGCCATATTTTGCTGACTACTACTACTACTACTAAAAGGGTAATGGTTAATGTCAAAGAAAAGGAATTCATATTATTAAATAACTAGAGAATCCTATTTACGCTTTACTTCGGGCGCATGCTATTAAGAAAGAATCCATTTCTTCGCACGTCAGCCCAAGCTACAGTTAAATAGACGTACAAATATAATTTTCAGGACTTACAAAGAAATACCCATAAATTGAAGACTCTCAGCGATGCTTGGAACAATGGAGAAACTAAAAGAGTCCCGATCGGCAAGATAACTATTTGGTAGAAAAATCTCCATATATTTCTAACATCTCTCTCTCTCTCTCTCTCTCTTTCACTGCGTGTGTGGGGGGGATGCTAAAGTCTATATATTATTCCCTAGGGTTTGAAGATACTGATGTATCAACGTAAAAATGTACATAGACATAAATCCAGAACGTATGTATCACTTTCCCCCCTTTACACACACACACACACACACACACACACACACACACACACACATATATATATATATATATACGGATTTCAGATGTCTCGATGCAGGTTTTCCTCAAGATCACCCACCTGAAACTCAAGGATGAGATTATATTACCTTCTATTTATAGAAACATATTTTGTATTTATAGAAATATAAAGTAATATAGTCTCATCCTTATATATATATATATATATATATATATATATATATATATATATATATATATATATATTCTTTGTATTTATACAAATATAAAGAAATACAGTCTCATCATTATATATATATATATATATATACACAATGAGACTATATTACTTTATATTTGTATAAATACAAAGTATATTTCTATAAATATAAAGTAATATAGTCTCATCCTTGAGTTTCATGTGGCTGATCTTGAAGAAAACTTGCATCGAGACATCTGAAATCCGTATATATATATATATATATATATATATATTTATATATATATTTACGGATTTCGTATGTCTCGATGCAAGCTTTCTTCACGATCAGCCACATGAAAGTAATACAGTATCATTATATATATATATATATATATATATTCTTACGTTGCCAACACGAATGAATTTTTAAAAAAGGATGTCTACTCTCTTTGTGTGAAGTTTAATCAAACATTTATTACATGTATTTTTTTTTCAAATAAACCATTGTAACCGTTTTTATATATTTTTCACTGTTACGTTTTTCGTTTTCTTTTTGCTTTTCACGTTATCATAATAGCCTTAAGTTGCTTGAATTTCTTCGACAAAGTAGTGTTGTTTTAAAGTTTTCAAGATTTATTTTTCTTTAGTCGTATTTCTGTTGCTTATTTTACTTAATAATAATAACAAACAGACGTAGTATTCTTACGTCATCAGAGTTTTTGCGATCTAGTATTGTTATTATAACCAATTTTACTAGTTCTCCTTTCATCTTATTCTTGTTGCTACTTTTTTTCTTTTCGTTCTACAAGTAATTAAAAAACAAAAACAACAACAAATAAAGAAATTTTATTTGCAAACCATACCAAATATTAAGAAAAACTGTACGTTTACACGAGAAAATAAAGTCTCGTAGCATACGGATCTCACGTGAACGAATTAAATCAATTCGTTAAGTGTACGAGAGTTCACATTTATCGGTTAGAAATATTCCATATATATTGGACATTCCGAACGTAGAACATCACAGAACGGTTCCTAAAAAGAGAGAAAGAAAAAAGGTTTTTCCATCCTTTCATATTCGAAACTTACATAACTTGTACGAGGAAATACAGAGTGAGCTCAAAAACAAGTTGCGGTCGGTTGAACGCCATCTTGGGTTTCACTGCGAGAGAGTAATGAAAGAATTGCACAGAATTTTTGCAGGTGAGAAAATGAATATTTTGAGTTCATGTATGGGGTATCAACATATCTATATACCTATTCCAATAAGTATTGATGTTATAACTACTTGAAATCAAGGAGTGTTTGTTTTTCGGTTTCACTTTGTGTATCATTGTCGTATTCTGTAAAATATTTCGGGATAAGCAAAAAAAAAAAAAAAATGTTATGATCTTAGACAAAAAAGAATAAATTTTATTGATTTACCATATAAATAAGATTTTTGTTTGTATTCAGAATTATTATATATAACCTCCAAGCATAATGTTCAAAATAAATTTTTACGGATTCAAAAAAGTCTATAGCACTGAATTATAATAATTTCTTTTTGTTTGTTTGTTTGTTTTGTTTAACGCCATATCAACCTCATCGGTCATTTAATGCCGAATCAAGTAAAAGAAAATAAGTCTGAAAAAAAATTAAAAGGTGAGGTCTTTGGAATTAATGATAAACTTTACATGATTAGTTGGTTATTTGTTTTTTATTAGAAGGGAATCATGATCATAAAAAAAAACCCTGTGAAACAGTTTGGGGAAGGGATCAGTTTGTTAGAATATATCTAGTAAAGGAGGGTTTATGGAAGTAATTTGGTCTTATTGTAAATTTCTTTAGATTTTTGTGTATAACTTCACTGTTTTTAGAGATGATATCACATTATTTATTTCAGTGTTTTGGAACAGTTCCTTCATATTGTTTGCATTATAGAAGGTTTGTATTCTTAAATAATTTACCTTAATCCATGATAACCCAGTTTTTGATATTCGATTTATAATGAAATTATTATTAGGAAACTCATAAAAATGAATAGCAAATACACTGAAACATCCATTTAACCTTATTAATGTGAATATAAATATAAATTTTGGCCTAGGCTATTGGCCTAGTGAGTAGAGTGTTCGGCAACGGCCCGGGGGGCCGGTGTTTAATCCCAGGTCGAGTTATACCAAAGAATTAAGATATGGATCAAGGGTAAAGTGGAGCAATCCGGGAAATGGAGTAGGGCCCTCCGCCACACTTCGGTGTAGTAGCTATTGAAAAGGGAGCCTTTGGGTCACCCTCGACTTAAGTCGCCAACTTGACTTTTACTTTTAAATATAAATTTTCTTAATGCAAATATACATTAAATTAACCAAAATGTAAGTATTTAATGAGATTTTCATATTTATTTCAACAACCCAATCAGCTAGAGTTAAAGAATACTCAAATTGTGATCCTGCAAAAGGGATCAGTCTACCTCCACCAATGAGTCTCCTAGATATGACACTAAAAATCTGGTGGAGGGGGCTTCAGTACTCAAGTCTTGAGGAATGTGGAGTACCTCTTCATTGCCATTTCTCCCAGGTCCACTCTGGTCTGGTGGTAGTACCTGTTAGAGTCCCATCTATGAGTCAAATACAAATACTTAATAATTTTCTATACTTGAAACTTTGTGTGCAAACAAATGACTATCATATTGAATTACTTGTCTGCATAGTAATACTAGGCAACATTTAACCGTGTGCAAACGAGTGAATAATGTTGAATAGAATTGCAAGATAGCAATACTTAAATCTATTTAGATGCATTCAAATAAAACTATAAGTGTTTGACAGAAATACCTATGAGTAAAACAAGTCAGCTCTAGCTTATTTGAAAATTGTTCCCTTCAACCTATTCGTTTACAAATCGTATATATTTGATATATATGTATAGACAGGATATGGCATTAAATAAGCTACAACAGTTGGTATGCCATAAAACACAACCAACCAATCAACCATATTTATTTAAACTGTCTTCAAACGCGAGTACATTGTGTTATAAAGGGTTAACATCATCATTCAATGACTATGATGATAACAAACGAATCCAACTGAAACAAAAATCGGAAAATTGTTGGTACAAGGGGGGATACAATTCAGTTTCTATTTTGGTTTTTAATTTTAGGGTATCCAGCCTAGGGGTAGAATATCTTTGTTTATCTGGTTTTCAATTTACGTGTGGGAATATCTGTTTTAGTATATCACTTTGTCTTTTTCACTTCATCAATATCTGTGCAGATCCTTGTTCGAAAGGAAAGCTAGATATTTGAGGTAAGATTTATTATGGAGACAGTAGTGTGTGCTTGTGGGTTTTGTGCGTAGTTTCTTTTTTTCTTTTGTAATTGTTTCTTCTGTCAATATATACCAGAGTATCTAAAAATGAGATTGATTGTGTTGATTTTTCGTGGTCACATTTAATAGAGTCGTGTATCATATTCATATATATGTATATATGCATTGAATATAGCCATTGATAATTTCCGTTTTTTGAAAGCAAGTTGTGACTAAGCAATTCAAATTTACTATGTTTTAAGCGCAACCGGAAATTACCTTACTAATGAGTGTCTTCATCGGTTCATCTTATTTCAGTTGTGAAAGTGTGTGCATCATAATTTAATCTATGATTTCACGCCCCTAAAATGAAGGAACTGAAAGAGCATTTTGACATGTAATTTCGTCGGACTTTACAAATAAGTAAAATGATGCAGAAATAGTTAAGAAAATGTCTAGTGTTTATGGCCAAAGTGTCATTACTGACTGCCAATTCCAAAACAGGTTTTCAAAATTTCATTCTGGTGATACGTCTTTGAGAGATGAACTCAGATCAGGACGCTCATAAAACCTTGATCAAGATACTTTAGGAGATTTGGTCGAATGCAATTCGCGCAAAAGTACTCGAGAAATAGCACTAGATTAGAACATATACCAAATTCAAATCTTCCTGGGAGTTTGGGTTCCTCATACTCTCAGTGATAAAAGTAAAGAAGATCTCATATCTAGAGTGAAAAGTCCTCTTTCAAGGAAAAGAAATAACCCGTTTTTCAAGAATATCATTAGATGTAATAAAAAAAAATGGGTATTTTATGACAATATTCAATCCAAAAAGTAGTGGATTGATAAGGATGAATCTCTGCTGCCTACCACAATGGCGAGGCCTCATGGAAGAAACATAATGCTGTGTGAAGTGTAGGTCATCGTGGTATTATTCATTGGGAGTTTTTAAACTGCAATCAGAAGATCAATGTAAATTTATATTCTCAACAACAGCAACATGTGTATAAAGATCTTCAAAGAAAACACTCCACATTTGTCAACAAAAGAAACGTTGTGCATATTGATAACGCAAGGTCACATTCAGCAAGAATCACTTTGGAAAAAATATTGGATTTAGGTTGGTCTCTTCTACCCCATCCCCTATATTCACCAGAAGCTGCACCAACTAATTTGCATCTTTTTCGTTCTCTGCAAAATTCTCTGAACGACCAAGGATTTTCTCAAAAAAAAAATCAGCTGAAAACATTTGTGGAAAACTTGTTGATCTCAAAACTAGCTGAATTTTACATGAGGGGAATCAATAAACTTCTTGATAAATGGTAAGAAATGATTCAAAATAATGGCGAATATACTATTAATTGTAATAAATTCATTGTTTATTCATTCATTAATAAATTATTATTTACTAAACCGTTAATTATTTATGATTCAGCGTAATAATGGCCCAGTCGGCTTGGGTTGAAGTATACACTGACTGCATCTCTGCAGAGAGGTAAGACTCCCTCCATGAGTGCCCTGATATATGACACTAAACTATTAGACGGCAAAGCTTCAGTAAAGCTGGAGCTTTGGTGAATGCGCTCATAGGTTCACTCTGACCCGGAGTGGTAGCACCTGATATAGCCCTGTATATCGGCCAAATATAATTAAACTGAAATATTTGAAATTAACTGTTTTTACATTTAACGGTTTATTTAAACTGTGTACTGGATAGTTTGAAATAAAATTCTTTTGACATTTAAAGTGCGTATTTATGCTAAATTGATATGTTTGAAATAGAAAAGTTTTGACATTTAACTGTATATAAACAAAAAAAAACTGTACTTATACCAAACTGATTTGTTTGAAACTTTTATCGAAATGACTTAATTCGGCGTTAAATGACCCGAAAGGGGTTGATACTCCGTAGAAAAAAAGAACCAACTATTAATGTAATGATTATAAATAAAATCCAATGCCAAAAGCGTTTTTAATCAGTAAAATACAGCGCTCTGTGCATAAAAATATTGAGCAATATTATAATATTCCAAAATCATCAGCAATAAAATAGAATAAAAATTCGATAACCCACATGACTATGAGTTTCACGTTGCCGACACACAGTATCGATCCGAACCAGTATCGATCCGAGTCAGTATCGATCCGAGCTTGTATCAACATGTCTGAAGGATCAGTAAAGAGAACTGAGTCGTGAGGTTTTAACCTATCTTATTTTCGATTTTATTTTATTCTATATTCTAATTCCCTCTCTTTGTCTGTCTCTCTCTGTCTGTCTGTCTGTCTCTGTCTGTCTGTCTCTGTCTGTCTGTCTGTCTGTCTGTCTCTCTCTCTCTCTCTCTCTATATATATATATATATATATCAATGGAGTATATTAAATGGCTTGGATAGCGATTCTGACAGGAGTTACTGATCAGTTTTAGAGTCAAGATTTTAAATACTGATTTCAAAGCAGTTACATCCTTCCTGTTTAAAAATTTTGGCGCAACCAAATATTTGTAAATCCATTATCCTCCAGTTTGACCTTGTACCAGACTAATCTGATTTCAGTAAATAAGTATACACCTTGTTTACTTTTTATACCTGGTTTTGAGAAAGGTGAGTCCGTATTGTAGAATTATACTATTTCTCTTGCAAATAGATTTTAAGCAATTACCATTTATTACCTACGTCTACAAGATTTGTTTTGTCACGTAAGAAAATATTGAGTTATCTTGCAAGTTTCTGTCTTGGCCTATTCTCGACCTTAATTGCTGAAACGCGTTTGTCTTCTTTTGTTATGCCCTCAAACACGTAATCAAAGCAATAGAAATCTGGTTTGCGTGGGAAATATTACTTCTCTGTATGTATTGTATTTTTCATTCAGAACTAGAGGTAGCATAATCAGGACCATGCATTTTCAAATACGACAAAATCGAATCGGGTTTTTATAGATTGCATATACGTCGGAGTATCTCTTCTATTTTGAGAACATTTACTAATATTCAGCATCGTCAACCACGGCTGCACACACACACACACACACACACACACACACACACACACACACACACACACACACACAAACAAACAAACAAACAAACAAACAAACTCAGTAAAATATATACATGAAAACAATTTCGAAGAAACAGGCCGAAATGTTTCGCTGTAGAATTAGCGTCTCAGAATGTTTTATTACCAGCATTAGATTTACGTCACAGAACCGGAACCAATTAAAAACAACTTACCATAATTAGTGTCAACACAATACTCTGAAAGTGTAGAGGCACTAGCGGGGTAAAAATCATTGTGGTAAAATCATTGATACGAAGGGCCGATTTCAAATACTCAACGAGCCCGTTTGGGTCTCACTTCGCGCTAGTACCCATGGTATAAGCATGAATCTATTCTATCTTACCCCCACAGTTATGGGTAAATTGTAAGGCAGACTAGGTTCTTTAGCCTTAGTGTGTCAAATGGTCGAAGGGGTGGAAGTTGGTTGGATTTTATGGCATATCAACTCTTATAGGTTATTTAATACCAAATCCAGCATGAACATATATACTGAATATACATTATATTTTTAAAATATATGATTTCTCTACGAATAATTTCTTGGTCACATTTTACACAAGCTAGAGCGCATTTGTTTGCGCACAGTTAAATGGTTTTAAGTATTTCAATCAAACATGAATAATTCTATTTAGTATTGATTATTTGTTTGCATACAGTTAAATGAATTCAAGTATTGCTTTCTAAATCAATAACTTTATTTGCACAGAGATGAATTATTTCAAGTATTTCTATATAACACCATCATTCAATTTATGATCAGTCTTTTATTTGCTCATATTTAAATGGTTAAAGATTTCTATTTGATCCATAGTTAGGATCCTAGCAGCTACTACCACTCTGGCTCTGAGTGTACCTGGGAGTAATGGCCATGCGGAGTACTCCACATTCCCTAAAACTCCAACATTACTGGAGCCTCACTATCAGATTAAATTTTGTGTCATATCCAAGACACTCGTTGGTGGCAGGATCTTACCCCTCAGCAGAGCTGCAGTTAGCGTATTCTACAGCTCCAGCCGACTGGGTTGTGGTCGGGGATGGTTTGGTTTGGTCTTTTAAATCATATCAAACTTCGTGTGTTATTTAATGCCAAAGTGATTCTTGTAGAAGAACAGTAATGGTAGTATTCATCCAATAGTTGGTGCGATAAGAGATTCATTCCTTTCCCAAGGGTATAAGTCCAAAAAATAGGGTAATAGCTCGGCTGGATTTTGAACTCACAGCCCAGTATGTTAGCCACTATACTTTATCTAACGACTATAAAATTTCAAATATTCTATGGTGATTATGTTATATAATTAAGGAATGTTTTTTTATATTAATCATTTTCCGTTAATTATATTTTATCATTCACTTTGGTAAGGCTTTGAACTATTCGAGTCTCTTAGTCCAGGTGCATAGTCATTTGGTGCAGTTTTACGCTCGTGCAGAAAGGATATGACAATCACCATTTGTCATAACAAACCCCCAGACAGGAAATGGAGCTGGAGTGTGAATGACGTCATGCCCAGAAGAGATGGTCCTGAGAATTTGAGAATTTTGAAAAGACGTCAGTTGAGTTTTCTGCCGTTGAGGCGTGTGGTCGAGTTTTGCAGATCTCTACCGATAGAGATCTTAAACACTACGAGATATGCCGCACGTTGGGGGGTGGGGTCAGCATTGTATGGTTAGCAAAGACTTTTAAGAATTGTGTCTCTCTCCTCGTGTCGCCGTGGACCGAAGCCAGAAATTGATAAACCCGTTCGGATCTGAAATGAATGAGTCCACCTGTGTTTTTATTTGTATTGTATTACTGTTGTGATTGGGATCATTATGGCTATGAGAAGTATACAACAATTACCCAAAATTTCTGGGGGGTGTCCTTGTGGTGTAATGGTTTAAGCGATGGACTGCGGAATCGTAGTACGCGAGTTCGTACTCAAGTCGCGCTATTACGTTCACTTTTGGGCAAATACTCTTGGGAAAGGTATGAACCCCCTTATCCTTCTAGGAGAATGGCTTTGGCATTAAATAACCTACAAAGGTTGATATGCCATTAAACAAAGAAACCAAACCAAACCAAAATATTTAGATTCAAACTGCTGCTTATTTATGTTCCACATGCAAAATTAAGAACATCAAAAAAGAAAAATCTTTCCATTTGCTGTCGCAAGGTAAAGATACATTTTTTCTCTCTCCTGGTTTAGTTTAATTTCACACCAGCACTCACACATTCCTAATTCATTTTTTACTTTAAGATACACACAGACATTCAGCTTATATATATTTACCAACCCCTCCATCACGATTCGGATACTACACAAGGTCAATCATTAAGTTTAACAGGTATAAATTCTCTGTTTTTCTTCTCCTAGAGCAGTTGCCATACAATGATAAAAGAGCCCAATCTGCTCGATATTTTACCCAAAACTGGAGATGGAGAATAGCTAGATGCATACTTTTCTAAAGGCTATTAGCGCCATGTGAAATGCAAACAGTATCATCCAGGATTTGAACATGGGTCGCTGTGTCCATTTTGAACGATGATAAACGTTACAGTGCAAGTACCTCCTGGAAAGAGGAAGAAGTCACAAGAATTCAAATCAGCGAAGAGAAAAGGGATGTGTTACAAAAAATATTCTTTTTGAACTAAAAATCATTCATAGAGATCATGTCTAGATCAAGGGTCTCAAACACACAGCCTGCCAAATATTTTTTCCATGGCACGCGGGAAAACAATTTTCCTTTCTTGGCAGTTTTACTCTCGCCCTCGGCCATGTTTCTCCTTAAAGAAGTATAGAATGTACTTTAATATTCCAGTCACTTTCACTTCAAGATCAAAAGCTGAAAAGTAGTAATAATCCAATTTTATATACATTGAAAAAAAAAAAAAATAGAAAGATTCTTCATAAAAACGTTAGAAAGATTTTCATCATCTTGTTTCAAAGACCTATTGTGATGTAGGGATGACTCTGGTTATAGAAAATTAATTCACACTGCAGAACACGATATTATTATTTTTTTTATTTTTTACTTTTTTTTTTTTTTTTGTATATTAACTTGAGAAAGGGTAGATTTAACAACTTATTGGCGTGGTGTTGTATTTGAGATGTTAGACAACTAAAATGAACAAAAGAACATGTGGAAAATTTTTTAGTTGCATAATGGCATTAGTTAAGGTGTACATGAGATAACAAACAGAAAATTATAGAAAATGTTTGAAAGTAGATTGTTGAATAAACATAATTATCCTATTTACCCAACCCCTCCGCTCGGGCTGGATATGACACAAGGTCAATTTTTAAGCGGAGTTTAACAGGTTTTAATTCAGAGTTTTCCTTCTCCTAGACTAGTTGCCTCACCAAGGCTAAAGAACCTAGTCTTTCCTACTATTTACCCATAGCTGGAGGGAGAATAATTGGATTCATACTTTTCCCAAGGGTATTAGTGCTATGTGAAATGCAATCAGTCTCGTCCAGGATTTGAACTCGTGTCGCCGTGTTCATTTCCTACGACGATAACAATTACACCACAGGCACCTCCATTAAACATAATTATATTTGTTATTTCTTTAAATGTGATAAAACTTTGAATTTTGTTTTTGCTTATTTTGTTTCAAAAATATTGTATAATTTATTGCGATTTAACCGGGCCATTGGCTAATGAGTAGAGTGTTCGCCAATGCTCCGGGAGACCGGGGTTCACTCCTCGGTTGAGTCATACCAAAGACTCAAAAAATGGTTCTTGATGCCGCCTTGCTTAACTCTCAGCATTATAAGGTGAGCATCAGGGGTAAACTTGTGTAATCCAGGGAAGGAGTAGCGCCCTCGCCTACTCCTTGGTGTAGTAGCTATTGAAAAGGAATGCCGTAGGGTCACCATCGATTTGGGTCGCCAACTTTACTTAATGCAATTTCACTTTGAAATACAATAAAATGGGGGAAAATGGAATCTATTAAAGGTAAAAACCGAAAAAAAAGAATTTACTTATAATTAAAACTGGAAACGGAAAATTGGTCCCTTATGCGAATTCATCTTGGTGGAGAAAAAAGTAGCCTATCAGCTGTATTGCAGATTAGCATTATAAGGAGTGGAAATCACCCGCACCTCATCTCACTTTTAGATGCTGTGCTTCTTCCCAAGAATGCAATGGTCCTTTTGAGTCCTTAAGTTTGAAACCCCTGCTCTAGATCGATAACATTTTCATAAAACCAGCTGATTTTCAATCAAGGACGCCAACCTGAAAATTAAAATTAATCAGCTTCATTACCTTTTATACTAGCATTGTGTAATTCTGAACAAATATCCTATGTTAAAACTTACAGACAAATCCTATAACCTGGTTTGGTCGTGGAGGCGCAGTTCAGCATGTCTAGCGAAGCCCATCCCTCTCTTAGTCAACAACTGGTTTTAATTCAAAGTTTTTCTTTTCCTAGCTTGGTTTCCATACCGTTGTCAAAGAGTTCAGTCTGCTCTAGAATTTATCCATTGCTGGACAGAGAATAATTGGATTCATACATTTTCCAAGGATATTAGAGCTATGTGAAATTCTAACAGCCTCATTCAGGGTTTGAACTCGAGTCCACTTCCTACATCAATATCCACTACACCATGATCGCCTACCAATATCGTTTACTACTGATTCAACACCGTTAATTCTGACTCAATTTAGACAGATTTTCAAACGAGGATACAATAACAGGTAAATTTTTTTTTTAATCCCGAAGGATAAACAATGTCGACTTACAGTTAAGACATATTTACAAAAAAAAAAAAAAAAAAAACTTTCAAGTCGGGGAGGGGGAGAGGTTCATTAAAAACATCTTGAAAATCCAGGTAAATTGGGAAATGAAAAGAAGCTCTAAAAATAGCGCGTATAATTATAGTAAAGTATGAATTAGTGAAAAAGATAAAAAGTGGCGAAGCAAAAGAAGATATTTTTTCTTAAATATTTGGCATCAAACCGAGAGAGTTCTTTACAGCTTGCCAAAATAGGGGTGAGTGAGGATAGCTCAAAAAGTGAGTAACAGGGCTGGTAGTTATTAGCTGAATTTGAAGTCTGAATTTCGCAAGCATATGATCATATACGATAAGATTGAATGTACAAGAAAGTAGGCGGGAGAATATAGATATATAAATACAAAATAATGTAATTTTGATGAATTTATCATGAAAGTCGACGTTAAACGTTTTGGTTATAATAACCTTCTTCAGGATTTCAAATTCATGAAAATTGCTGTTTAAACAGCGAAGGATTTTGATGAAAACATCCATTACTTTTTTAACGATACTTTTCGTGAATTTAACGTCATGAAGAAGGTCATTATAATCGAAACATTTAACGTTGACTTTCATGATAAATTCATAAAATTTGGATTATTTTGTTTTTTCATCTTTTCTTCATACTGTCGGATTTAACTTCCTTACTTACTTCCATATATAGTTACATACACACACACACACACACACACACACACACACACACACACACATATATATATATATATATATATATATATATAATGCGGAGGCGATCGTGGTGTAACGGCTATCGTAAAAGGAAACAGACACGGAGATTTGAGTTCAAATCCTGAACTACCTTATTTGCATTTCACATAGTACTAAAACACTTAGGAAAAGTTTGAATCTTACTATTCACCCTCTAGCTATGGGTGAATTGTAGAATCAGACAAGGCTCTTTAACATTGGTATGGCAACCAGTCTAGGAGAAGGAAAACTCTAAGATCCAGCCAGTTAAACTCATTTTACCAACTGACCTTTCTCGCATCCTGTTCCTTACGGAAGAGTTGAATAAACGCGCGTACACACACACATACACACACACACACACACACACACACACACACACATATATATATATATATATATATATATATATATATATATATATATTAAGCATTAACACTAATTCACTGCCAAATCATGTTTATACAAATATTATATATGATTTTTAAGTGTATATTTTGTCAGTAACATTATTTCCTAAGCGAGTCAGAGCTCAATAATTAGCCCAGTTAAATGGTTTCACATATTACAATCTAACGCTAATAGTTCTATTTGCGATAGGTAAGTCGTTTCAAGCATGGTTATCTAATGCTAATAATGGGATTTAATATTGATCATTTGTTTGCACATAGTTAAATGGTCTCCAGTTGCGTATATAAGTAAACAGTTCTATTTGACCCATAGATGTGACCTTAACACGTACTACCACTCCGGCCAGAGTAGACCTGGGAGTAATGGCAATGAAGAGGTAATCCACATTCCTCAAGGCTCCAGAGGTCGAGCTTCAACATCAGATGTAGTTTAGTGTCATATCTAGGAGACTCGTGGGAGGTAGGGTCTTAACTCTCTGCAGTGGTGCGATCCACGTATTTTACAGCGAGAAAAGATAACAGAACTATATGTAAGGAAAATAATTATTCATTCTCCTCTTTCCATCTGACGAGTATGTGCTCCATATGCAACTCTTATTTGTGCAATCAACGAGAATATATATTATACATACATTTTTTCAGATGATTACAAATTCAAAAAGTTATAATAATTATAAAGATAAAAATAAGATAATAATAAATGAAATTTACGCTGAAAATATCATAAATGGATTTTTTTATTGGATACACAACTATTTCAACTAATTGAATTGGATTATTTCAGAAAAAATGGTAGGGAAAAGAATTAAAGACGGAACTTAAGTTTTGGGAACTATCAGGTGAATTACTAAACAGATTTTTATCTGTATATAGATATTGAATTTATATTGTATATGTTCTGTACTAAGGTTCTCTTTTTTGGATTTTTTTTAACAAGTTGATAAGAGAAGATATCAAAAAGAAATTATTTGCGGGGAGGCAAGTTTGACGTAAGAAAACGCTACTGAAAATCTACAAATCTTCAAAATATTTCTACACTTTGAAAGAAAGCATATCAGATATTAAAAAGGAAACGTTCATTGGATTTTATAGAAAAAAAGTATCATGATTATTCTCTTGAAAATAATCAATGATGGCGGAAAGCTCTCTGAGATCTTTCTTTCTTTCTTTCTTTCTTTCTTTCTTTTTCTTCTTGTGTACTTATGTTGACTCAGTAGATTACGAATCGACGGGGACAAAAAGTTTGTCGCCATTTCGGGTCGAGCATAAGTATTTTTCAATGCAATTACATACTTTATATGAAAGCAAACCTCAGTGTTGATGCAATAGTCCCTCAGCAAAATTTCGCTATCTCAATTGCTGCTCATATAGGGCCGGCCACTCGGCTGGAGCAGTAGAAAATACCAACTGTATCCCTGCAGAGAGATAAGATCCCTCACCCCAGCGAGTGCCCTAAGAATGACACAAAACTACATCTGAGAGTGGGGATCCAATTCTGGAGCTTTGGTTTTCTTTCATGGCATATCAACCATTGGAGGTTATATAATGCCAAATCATGTTTTTACAAATATATTAGATATGTGATTTATAAACCCATTTTGTAGATGCACGCAATCAAATGACCAAACAGTTCTATTTCTAACAATTCAGTTTAGAATAATTCAACAAAGTTAAATGCTTCCAAGTACTGCTATGTATCACTAACAATTCAATAAAACATCAGTCATTGTTTACTCACAGTTAAATGATGAAACAGTTCTATTTCTAACAATCCAATTTAGCATAAATACAGTTTTTGTTTAAACACAGTTAAAAGCAAGAACAATTCTTTTTCAAGCAATTCAGTTTAGAATAAGTTCGCACTTTAAATGTCAAACAGTTCTATTTGACCCGTAGATAGGACCCTATCACATGCCACCATTCCAGGTCAGAGTGGACCTGGGAGCAATGACAATAAAGAGATACCCCACATTCCCCAAAGCCCCAGATTTACTGGAGCCTCACCATCAGATGGTTTAGTGGCATATACAGGACACTCGTCAGGGTAGTCTTACCTCTCCGCAGAGATGCAGTCGGTGTATTTTACGGCTCCTGACGATTGAGCTGTAGAGTATTTGGGGAATGTGGAGTACTCTTTTATTGCCATTACTCCCAGGTCCACTCTGACTCATAGCGGTAGTACCTGTTAGGATTCCATCTATGGGTCAAATAGATCTGTTTAACACTTTTTCGAAGCAGCCAGACTATATCACCATTTAGAACATTAGTAAAAACCTCTTACATTTTACATCATTTAAAACTAAGCTTAGTAAATAAACAGACGAATAAACTTTTGACTTTACGTTAGTTATTACCAAGAGCCTACCTACCAGATGCAGTTTAGAGTCATACAAGGGACACTCGCTTTTTAAGGGGTTTTACCCCGCTATAGGTGATAAATTCAATGTATTCTAATCCTAGGTGATATGGCAAAGTGCTAACTCAGGGTATCCTGGGTAATACATTAAACAGTATTTGATGCTGAGACAACTGTCCTATAGCTTTGTGGAATGTAGAGTACCATTTTATTACCATTGCTCTCAGGTACACTCTGACCTGGAGTGATAGTACCTGTTAGGGTCCCATCTATTGGTCAAATAGATATATTTAAACATTTTCTCTACTTGAAACCACTTAACTGTATGCAAGCAAATGATTGATATTCAATAGATTTGTTTTAGAATTATTGATATTAGAGAGCAATGTTTGAAACCATTTAACTGTATGCTAATGACTGAATAATGTTGGACATAATTATTAGTGTTAGATAGGAATACTTGAAACCATTTAACTGAATGAAAACAAATGATTAATATTAAATCGAATTATTAGGAATTATCTGTATTAGAGAGCAATGCTTGAAAACATTTAATTGTGTGCTAACGACTGAATAAAGTTCAGCATAATTATTAGTGTTTGATAGGAATACTTGAAACCATTAGTGTCAGATATGAATTCATGAAACCATTTAACAACTCGTTTAAAAATAAAGTTGCCCACGACTTATTTATTTAAAAATCATATATATATGTGTGTGTGTGTGTAAACAGGATTTGGCATTAAGTAACAATGAAGAATTGATATGCCATTAAACCAAATGACCTAACTGGGGATTGAACACGTCGCAGTTGTAAATTTCTATTAGACCGGATTGTAACCGAAAGCCTGTCTATTTGTCTATTTGTCCTTGTCTGTCGTGGATATCTCTGTTTCTTTTTTTTTTTTTTTTTTTTAAAATATTTATTTTCGTATCTAATTCATCTCGCGGGTAGTTAAAGTACAAGAAAGCAAAACTATACTCATCTCTCTCTCTCTCTCTCTCTCTCTCTTTCTCTTGCTCTTTCTCTCTCTCTCTCTCTTTTTATCTCTCTCGCTTATACACACACACACACACACACACAAAAAAAAACATTAATGCATGTGTACGCACACAGTGATATATACTAACGATTACAAGTTTACCCCCAACCTGTCCCTTGTAGCTGTAGAATATGCCGACTGCACCTCTTCAGAAGGGTAAAACTCTCTCAATAACTGTTCTGAGTATGACACTGACCTGGATCTGGGGATGAGGCTCCAGTACTGAAGCTTTCGTAAAAGTAGAGTACTCCTTCATTGTCATTTCTACCGGCTTCATTCTGACCCAGACTGGTTTTACCTGTTATATCTATGGGTCAAATAGAACGGTTTAATCATTTTCTATAC
>OY757910.1:34231903-34286903 GCA_963585895.1 Sepioteuthis lessoniana | reverse complement strand
CAAATCGTAGTAAGCGAGTTCGTACTCCAGTCGCGCTATTACGTTCACTTTCGGGCAAATACCCTTGGGAAAGATATGAACCCCCTTATACTCTCAGCTAGGGGTTAAATATTACCACTACTGTTCTTCTAGGAAAATGGCTTTGGCATTAAATAACCTACAAAGGTTGATATGCCATTAAACAAAGAAACCAAACCAAACCAATACATTTCAAAATTCATTATTCATACTTTAAAATACTGACTCTGGCAGAATAATCCCTCGGGTTTGGAACATAAATGAAACAAGTATCATAGATTCAATTCGAAATTAGATAATACAATTGGAAATGTGTGTTTGGCTATTGTCATAATTTGGTTTTGCAGAATATATCTCCCAAATACATGCCCTCATCAGTTATACATTCTTGAAGCCCCACAGTGAATTTGTACAGCCTAATTGCATCTGTTATTTCATGACAAATGAAAATTTGCAGTTCTTCAGTTTTCTGTTAACCACATTAAAAGACATGGACCTTCAACTATCCTCTGATGAAGTAATTAGAAAAGGATATATCTAGCGAGCGTGTCGACCACTGGATGTCAAAATGTATTTAAATGAGGCCCCTGGATTTTTAAAATAAGTTTCAATCACAAATGTGTGATACACAACATGGACGTAATTGCTGCTCAAACATATACGTCACATCCGCTCAGTGCTAAGAGCCCTGCACACAAGCAATTTTAAATCAAGGAATTTATTCTGCCGGACCCTGAATTACTGAAGATTATTTTTGAAAGAAAAAAATATTATATGTTTTTACCCAACACCCCCGTACGGAGAGGATGAGACACAAGGTCAGTTTTTCTGCAGCGTTTAAAATATTTGAATTAAGAGTTGTCCTTCTCAGTAAGAGATCAGACCAAACGAAAAAAAAATATCAAATTTATTCCCCCTGAAGGATAAAAAGAAAATTACCTCCTCTGGACAGTGAATTGTGGGATTGTAGGGACCGGAAGAAAAGATATACGTGATAGAAAATAAGCTAAGACTTGAAATAGGCCATGACACACATGGAAGTGCATTGGACGGTTGCACAGAACGTGAAAACAGCTTTGTTTCCTGGTCAATAGACTTATGTCTCTGCCTATTGTTAAATAAACATATTCGTTTTCTTGTACACCACGAATCTGTCTTTTTTTCAGTTTTGTTTATATATTTGCTTTGTTCGTAAAAAGCGTAACATTCTCCATAACCAGTTGCCATACCAAGGTTAAAGAACCTAGTCAGTTCAACTATTTATTCATAACTGGAGGGAGAATATTTGGATTCATACCTTTCACAAAAGTTTCAGCTCTATGTGAAATGCAAACATCTGCGTCCGGGATTGAACTCAAGTTACCAATTTCAATTCCTACAAGGTGGAAACCCTGACTCTCTAATAAAGTAAAAGTTCCGATTACCGCTGTCAGTAAAGAAGGTCATGCTGACAGTCTTCTGGGACAAGAAAGATTCAATCTCTATTGATTTCCTTGTAAAAGGTGCAACAGTAAACAGAGCTTTTTGTTGCCAATTTCTTAGGCGAAATTCACCTTATTTATTGAATAACCCTAGTACAGTAACTGTCCAAATGTCCATTTTTTATGTTGTTTTCATAGTGTAAACGTAAATGTAGCAAAAGTTTTATCCCGGTCCCAACAAATTTGAAGGTAGACTGTTTGTTTGTTTGTTTGGTTGGTTGGTTGGTTTATGGCATATCAATCTTTGTAGATTATTTAATACCAAATCCTGTTAAGCCCAGTCGTCTGATGCTGTAGAATACACCGACTGCATCTCTGTTAAGGGATAAGGCTCCTCTAAAGAGCGTCCTGTGGCCCAGTCAGCTGGGGCTGCAGAATACGCCGAGTGAATCTCTGCAGAGGGATAAGACCTCCACCTCCAACGTGTGCCCTACATATGACATTAAACCATCTGACGACAAGGCACCAGTCCTAGATATTTGGGGAATCTGGAGTAAACCTTTATTCCCATTGCTGCCAGATCCACTCTGGCCCGGAATGGAAGCACCTGATAGGGTCCTATCTTTGGAAAAAAAAACTGTTTGACATTTAAAGTGAGTGCAAAGGAATAAGTTTTGCTAAATCGAGTTGTTAGAAACTGAACTCTTTGAGCATTTAACTGAGTGTAAACAAATGACTGCCGAATTGAATTGTTAGGGATACAAAGCAATACTTGAAACCAATCAACTGTGTTCAGACGAATGAGTAATGTTAAAAATAATTATTAGTGTTAAAAAGCAATGCTTAAAACTCTTTAATTATGTGCCTTGATTGTATTATTGGTATTACATAGCAACACTGGGAACAATTTGACTGTGTGCAAATATATGAACAGTGTTGAATAGAATAATTAGTGTTAAATAGCAATACTTGCAACCACTTCACTGTGTCCAAACAAATGATAAGTATTGAATAAAATTTTGAGTGTTGTATAAAAATTATTGAAACCATTTAACTGTGTACAAACAATGTAATATTACGGACGGGTGCTGTCGTTGGGAAAGCGCGAGCACATCGGCTGTCATCAATCATTGAAAAATGTCACGAACCTAGCACGTGCGGGAAGAATGACCTGTAGAGTTCAAGCGTGATTTTAATATAATCACACATGAACTTTCACGTGCTTCACTATTGTTTTCACTGGTATCACCGAGCCTTCTGGAACCTTCGAATTGATCCATAAAATCACTGTATAAGAAATCAAGTAACGAAAATTTGGGGAGTTCAAGGCAGGTTTCTAAACAGGTTCGTCAGAGGTCCAGAACACCCCGACACGTGCATACCCAGCCTGTCAACAATACGACTGATATGAATGTATCAACAAGGCCGCTATAACGACGCTGCTGTCAACCCAAGAATGGGAAGGAATAAGAACGCTATCGAACAAACTTTTTTTAACTACCGCCCGCTGTAGTCCCCATGAATAAAAGCGACTACTATTTTCTTCGGTAAATTTCGAGTTTGAGTGTTTCTTTCCTGCGGACTCCTTTCTTTCAGACACAACGTATTTTAGTCCTATGTTATAACAATACCAATACGAGAGTGCACCCAAATTAATTATAACCCATTAAGTAATGAAATTACATATAAACTGTTCATTTACAAATCCCATATGTATATTGATTTAAATGGGTGCCAACAAAAGACCAATGTTGAATTGTTACTGTTACATAGCAATACTTGAAATCATTTAACTCTGTATAGACAAATGATTAATAGTAAATAGAATTATTCATGTTAGAAATACTTGAAACCATTTAACTGGATGCAAGAAAAAATTAGCTCAAGTTCGTTTCGAAATGTTATGATCAAAATGTGTTTATAAAACATATATGTTTAATATGTATGTTTAAAGAGAATTTGGCATTGAATATCTCACAAGGGTTGATATGACTGCCTAATTGAATTCTTAGTGATACAAAGCAATAGTTGGAACCATTTAACTGATTGCAAACGAATGAGTGATGTTGAATAGAATTATTAGTGATAAATAACAATACTTGAAACTCTTTAACTGTTTGCTTAAATTGAATTTTTGGTATTACATAGAAATACTTGGAACCATTTGACTGCGTGCAAACAAATGAGTAATATTGGATAGAATAATTTGTGTTAAATAGCAATGCTTGCAACCACTCCCTTGTGTGCAAACAAATGATTAATATTGAATAGAATTATTAGTAGCAGTTGCTGAAACCTCTTTACTGTATGGAAACAATAGTGCTACAAAGGTGTAAACAAATTAGTTCTTGCTCATTTAAAAATGAAATTACCTTCAAACTATTCCCTTACAAATCATGTTTATATATGTATTAAATGTATGATTTGAAAACAAATAGTTTGTTGGTAACATTTCAAACAAGCCATAGCTCATTCGTTTGCACACATTTAAATTGTTTCAAGTATGTAACCCTAACGTCAGTTATTTGCACTCAGTTAAATGGCAAAACAATTGTATGCGACCCATAGATAAGGACTTATCAGATACTACGACTGCACGTCCGAGTAGACCCTGGAGTAATGGCAATGAAGACGTACTCGACCATCCCTAAAGTTCCAGAACTGGGGCCTCACCATCACATGGTTTAGCGTTATATCCAGGACCTTAGTTGGGAGTGGGAGTTACTCTTCTGCAGAGATACAATCGCCATATTCTACAACACAAGGTGACTGGGCCGTGAGAAGTTAAGGTTAAGAAGTTACAATTATTCCTTTTTACACTTATACCACAATGACTTTATTGATGTTATTCACAAAAGGAACATACTTATATATAAAAGTTTAAAAAAAAACAAACAAATTAAAAGTCAATAACACCGAACAATCATTTATTATAAGACGCTTTTAAAACGCTTTTCGTAGATTACATTTCACCAATACTCTAATTGTTATATTGTCATCTGCTGATTCATGCAGAAATATACATATATATGCTGGATACATACTGACGCAATGAATAACAGACGCACGCAATGATAAAGACGCAGGAAGACTTCTTTAGAAAAATATTTACCTCTCACTTTATTGCAAGGGTTCGAAAAGGGTTACTCAGGGTTTTCGTGTGAGAGGGAGCTGGAGACCGAACATAACTGAAATATTTTTAACCCCAAAGTTATGGCCGTCGGCGTTGTGTCTTTCTCGTTCTCCAGGGCTGCTCAACCGGAGGCCCAGGGCCCACTCTGCTGGATGATGGCTTTCTTTATTGCATCTTATCAGCATCTTCTCTGGACCCCAACTCATCAGGGCCCAAAGGCCCCTTCGGCCTGATGTAGCTTTCCCTACCACATCTCGTCTATATCTCCGTCCGATCTTCAACTCCACTGGCCCATCGAACTCAATTGAGTTATATAATCGTTCGACGCCCACTCGATCTTTGAAATCGAATGTTTAATCGTCATCAAGCGGAAATAACTGTCATGCAGTTCAGAGGTCACTCTCTTCCGGTGCATCACTCTCTAGTGGCACAGTGGGACCTTCACGTAGTCCCAGATTATCAGCCTTAATCTGCCCACGCGATCTCTTTCGATTACTGGCTATTGGAATGTGTCACTTCCTTCCGGTGCATCACCTTGGAATAGCATTTTTGGGATGGGTCGAAGGTCAAAATATTACATAATAAAAGCAAGCTCCATAAAAGGGGGTGTCCGGACTATGACTCCAGCTTTAAACCTTTGTGGAATACTCTGTCATTGCCATTACTCCCAGCTCCACTCTGACCTGGAGTGGTAGTATCTGTGAGGCTCCTAACAATAGATCATATATATCAGTTTCAAAATTATTAGTATTGGATAAAAATACGGGATACTATATAACTGTATGCAAGCAAATAATTACTATATAAAATTATCAATGTTAGATCTTCATACTTAAAAACTGCTTGTAAATTATTTGAGTTAAGAACAATTAGTTGAAACTATAATTATTTACTAAGAATTATTCTCATTGGTCTAGTTGGTAAAGTGTTCGCTAATGATCC
The DNA here is from genome assembly GCA_963585895.1 of Sepioteuthis lessoniana. Taxonomy (NCBI): domain Eukaryota; kingdom Metazoa; phylum Mollusca; class Cephalopoda; order Myopsida; family Loliginidae; genus Sepioteuthis; species Sepioteuthis lessoniana. Next base: position 34,281,389 of record OY757910.1, on the reverse strand, counting down.
GGGAGACCGGGGTTCAATCCCTGGTCGGGTCATACCAAAAACTTCAAAAATGGTACTTGATACTTACTTGTTTTACACTCAGCATTTAAGGTACTTATCAAGGGTAAAGTGGAGCAATCCAAGGAAAGGAGTAGCGCCCTCCCCCTACAACTCAGTGTAGTAGCTATTGAAAATGGAGCTTTCGGGTCGTCCTCGACTTTGGTCGCCAACTTTACTTTACTTACTATGTGGAACCATGAGACTACTTGCTAATTATTGGTATTAGATTGGAATACTTGAAACTATATAACTGTATCAAAAATGCTTATCTAATAGGAATGGTTACTTTAAACCACTGAGTTGTGTATAAATTACTTGAATTTGTTTGTTTGTTTGGGTTTTATGGCATATCAACCTTTGTAAATTATTTAATGCCAAATACATTTTTATATAAATAAACAGTTATATTTCAGACGATTCAGTTTAGCATAAGTACACTGTTTAATTGTCAAAAACATTTCTATTTCAAGCAATTCAGTTAAGTCAAAAAGTTCTATTTCAATCAATTCAGTTTATTACAAGTATAGTTTTTTGTTTACATAGAGTTATTTCAAACAATTCAGTTTAGAATGCAAAAATGGTTCCATTTCAAACAATTCAGTTTAGAATAAGTATGCAGTATAAATGTCAAAACAGTTCTGTTTCAAGCAATTCAGTTTAGCATAGATACACAGTTTAGTTCTATTTTACTAATAGAGAAGACCCTATCAGATGCTTCCACTCAAGGCCAGAGTGGACCTGGGAGAAACGGCAATGAAAGGGTACTCCTCATTCTCCAAAGTTCCAGCATTACTGGAACCTCACCATCATATTGTTTAGTGTCACTCGTTGGTGAGGGTCTTACCCATCTGCAGAGAAGCAATCGGTGTATTCTACAGCCCCAGGCTTGAATTAGAAACGGATACTTGATACCATACAACTGTGTATAAATTATTAGTATTAGATAGCAATACTTGAAATCGTATAAGCGTGTGCAAATCATTACTGTGAGATTGGAATAATTGATGCCGTTGATACAATACCACAGAGATATAAATAATTTAGACAGGATTACTTGGTACCATACAACTGGGTGCAAAAAAATGATTATAGACGAAACAGTAAAATAAAAATGCTGTTGAATTTTGACAATATAACTATGATTACAACCAAATATTTACAAGAAAATCAAATTTCGACATTGAATAACCTATAAGGATTTGATATACTGTTAAACAATTAAACCAAACCAAGCCCCTCTCTCTCTCTCTCTCTCTCTCTCTCTCTCTCTTTCTCTCTCTCTCCTCTTCTTTTCTTTCTTTCTTTCTTTCTTTCTTTCTTTCTTTCTTTCTCACTCCTCTTCTTTTCTTTCTTTCTCTCTCTCTCCTCTTCTTTCTTTCTTTCTTTCTTTCTCTCTCTCTCCTCTTCTTTTCTTTCTTTCTTTCTTTCTTTCTCACTCCTCTTCTTTTCTTTCTTTCTCTCTCTCTCCTCTTCTTTCTTTCTTTCTTTCTTTCTTTCTTTCTTTCTCGCTCCTTTTCTTTCTTTCTTTCTTTCTTTCTTTCTTTCTTTCTTTCTTTCTTTCTCGCTCCACTTCTTTTCTTTCTTTCTCTCTCCTCTTTTCTTCTTTCTCTCTCACCTCTTTTCTTTTTCTCTCTCTCTAATCTTTTCTTTCCCTTTCCCCTTTTTCCTTTTTTCTTTCTCTCACGTCTACTTTTCTTTCTCTCTCTCCTCTTTTCTTTTTCTCAACCTCCTCATCTTTCTTTCTTTCTTTTTTTTCTCTTTCTCATCTTTTTTCTTTCTCTTTCACTTTCTTCCTCTCAATCTTCTCTTCTTTTCTTTCTTTCTTTCTTTCTTTCTTTCTTTCTTTCTTTCTTTCTTTCTCCCTCCCTTCCCCTCTCTATCTCTCTCTCTCTCACTGTCATATTCTCTCTTTCTCTCTCCTATTTTCTTTCTTTCTTTCTTTCGTTATGTTTATCTTCTTCCCTTCTATTACAATCAAAACATTAACACGTAAATCAAAGTTTGGCTTTGAATAACCCATAAAGAGTTGCTATGCCATTAAAAAATAAACCATGAGCATTCTGGTGAATGCTGTTTGTTATTAAATATAATACAAGTTGAAAAGTTAATAAAGAAACTGCCTCTGTTCTACATCTTCTACAGTCATCGCATACGTCTGACTGGTAAGCTACAACGCTTAACAAGTCTCAAGATGAACTATCGATCTTATACGAATCGATAGATTATCCAATGTGGTGTAATCGGGCTGCTACGACGTGACGATCGAGACAAGAAAACGTTTGTATCTCATCACTTCTTTGATTTTCCGAACGACGACGCCAAAGACAATGTAAATCAAGATATTAATCAAATAACGAATAATTTATATTGCTGGAATATCCGTGAATTCTATTCTTCAAATATCCTCTCACCATTGATTATTGCTTCTTGAACTTTCTCTAATTTACATACATCACTTGTTTTACCTATTTCTCGAAGGTAAAATTAATCTTAATCAACTAAAGTTGACATAACATTGCCCAGTAACCCGATATTAAATTTCACCCTACTCTCTTGCTTGCCCAATCGGCTGGGGTTGTAGAATACACTGACTGCTTCTCTGCATATGGTTTGGTTTCTTTGTTTTAATGGCATGTCAACTCTTTTTAGGTTATTTAATGCCGAAGCCATTCTCCTAGAAGAACAGTAGTGGTACTATTTAACCCATAGCTGGGAGGATAAGGGCGTTCATACCTTTCCCAAGGGTATTTGCCCGAAAGTGAACGTAATAGCGCGACTGGAGTACGAACTCGCGTACTACGATTCCGGAGTCCATCGTTTTAACCATTACACCACGAGGACACCCCCCCTTCTCTGCAGAGTGTTAAGACCCCCACCAAAGAGTGTCCTGGATATGACACTAAAAATTCTGATGTTGACGTTCCATGAATGCTGGAGCTTTGGGAAATGCAAAGTACCACTTCATTGCCATTGCTCCCAGCTTCAATCTGGCCTGGAGTGGTGGCACCTGATGGGGTTCTAACAATGGTTCAAATAGAACCAAACTGTGTACTAAAGTTAAACTGAACTGTTTGAAATAGAACCGTTTTAACATTTAACTGTTTGTAAACAAAAACCATACTTATATTAAACTGGATTGTTAGAAATTTAATTTTGCCTTAAATGACCCCAAAAGGGTTGATACCCCGTAAAACAAAGCAACCTATCAATCTACAGTCTTGCATTGTTCGCTTCTGTTATACCTAAACATTTACAAGACAATCCGTGAACCCAATGGGTTCGTGTCTTTGCGGTCCATAATGATACTGATGCTTCTATTTAGAAAGGAGTGAAGGATTTGAATGATTCCTTGGTTTAATGGCATATCAACCTTTGTGCTAAACCGATCCTTGTAGAAAAACAGTTGTAGTACTTTTTAACCCATAACTGGTGGGAGGATAAGAGAGTTTATACTTTTCAAAACTTATATTTATATATATATATATATATATATATAAGCATACTCGGATGAAAGAAAAACCTAAATTACCATATTAGAATTCATTTGAGGATATGATAATTCTTATATATATATATATATATATATATATTGATATAGATTCTTATATATAACCGCCCACTCATCTGCATATAAGCGTGAGTTCGAACCAGCTGTGCCCAGTTTAATTTTTTTTCTTACTTCCTGTTCGTTGTGGAAGGTTTCGAATAAAATACGTATGTGTAAGTTGAAGATGCATCTATTTATCAATGCAACTGTATTATACTTATTTTACACGCTAATATGTAGATGAGTCGGTAGTTATATATATCATCATCATATCGCGCTGGTAGCACGGATATCCCTGACCCTCTCTCGCCACTCCTCCCTATCGTTCATCGCCCTAGGTAGGTCTTCAGGACAACATCCTGTATACTCACATAGCTGCTGAATGTACGTTCGAGCTGGTCGTCCTGCTTTTGCGCGGCCATGTGTGGGGATCCATAAGAGTACATCTCTTATGAGTTCATCTCTGCTTCTCCAGCAGTGTCCTGCATGTCTGGTTCGTCTAACTTGAATAGTTTTCGTGATAGGGGGCAGGTGGCCGTACAGTTGGTGTCTTGTGGGATGTTGCTGCCAGGACTTGTTCAAGATTGCACGCAGCATTCTTGGGTAATTGCCATCTAGCTTCTTCTCCAGTCGTTTTGTTAGCGTCCATGTAGTGCATCCATATAGCAGTATCGATGTGACCGCTGCCTGGAAGAAACTGCGTTTCATTTTATCGGTTAGGTCTGATTTCCATAGAATCGATAGCCTATTGATAGCTGTCCATGCTTTCGTTAACCTCGTTTCGATGTCCTTTTTGGTTGATTCGACGCTGCTTCCTAGGTACGTGAATTTGTCTACTAGTTTAAGTGGGGTTCCTTCTAGAGTGGAGAGGTCCCCCGTTTGGTTATAGCACATATATTCCGTTTTGTGTGCATTAACATAGAGGCCTATGCTTGCTGCTGCTCGTTCCAAACAATGCAGAAGTGTTTCGGCTTGGTCAGGTGTATTTGCCAGTATCGCTATGTCATCGGCGTATCGGCATCGGTAATTGTTGTTGCGGGGTATCTTCTGCTTCTTTTCTTCGTCAGTTCGAAGCCATTCTCTTTGATTTTGTCAATCGATGTTCTAAGTACGTAGTCTAGACAAATGATAAAGAGGTATGGGGCCAGCGTATCCCCTTGTAGTACTCCTGCTACAATGTCGAAGTATTCTGTGTCTCCATCCGGTGATCGTACTTTTACTTTAGTGTTTCTATAGAGAATCATTATTGCCGCTACGGTTTCTTTAGGTATGCCGTACGCTAGTAGGATTTGTTCCATCTTTCCTCTGTGAATGGAATCGAAAGCCTTGGTAAAGTCGACAAATATTAATGTCGCTTGTAGGTTCTTTGCCCGTACACCTTCAAGGATTCTGCGGATGGTTAATATTTGTGAGGTCGTGGATCTATTTCTTCGGAAGCCATTTTGGTTTTTTTCTAAGTATGTTGTCGATTTTGGGTTCTATTCGGTTTCGTAGTAGGGCATTGTAGATTTTGGCAGCTATGGATGTAAGTGTTATGCCTCGGTAGTTTTTGGCTAATCCGAGGTCCCCCTTTTTAGGGAAGGGGAGTATGCATCCCTTCATCCATCTATCTATCGGATTTTGATTGTATACTGCGTTGCAGTGTCGGAGCAGTATGCCGTCAAATTGTCTGGTCTTCCATACTTCCGGGGGAATTTCGTCCAGCCCTGCAGCTTTCCTATTTTTGATTTTTCTGAGAACCGACTCGAGTTCTTGTGTGAACGGTCCTAGTTTAATGTCTAATTGTTTGCTAGTTTGTTACTGACCGATAATCTCCAGTTTTATAGCACTAATTGGTTTAAAATTTTCAGAGAGTATTTTATTCGAATTCAGTGGTGTTTTTATATACTCATTATCCAAAAATATTACAATAATTAAAAAAAATATTTTTAATAAGTCGTTTTTCTTCGAGAAAAGCCGAACGCGAATAATGATGGAAACTATTACTTCTATTTTCCAAGAATTTATAGGGAACGAATAAATAAATAAATAAATAAATTAAAAATTAAAAATAAAAATAAAAAATAAATAAATAAAAAGAAAACTATTAAATTTGCAGAAAACTCCCAGATATCCATAACGGGAAAAGGGGATGACGCATGCGTAAAAGAAAAAAGGTTTTCTTTTTGACAAAGGGAACAAAGTATTCTTTCTCTTTCAGGCAGTGTCCGTCGAACCAACAACACCATTTTGCTGCCTGGTGTTTTGGGCACCACGCATACGTCTTTGGTAGCAGTCCTCTCTCTATCGGTCAGCACTATGCTTAAATATACAAGACCCACGAATGATCTGTAAACTAACTCTTACCAGACTGACAAAACTTCCAAAAGAAAACTAACCCTTATGAAATCCCGAAATACCAAATGCGGACGCATACCTACATGAAATGAATCAATCATTTTTGACACCTTAAACTGGGGGATTCAACCATTTCAATGTATTCAGAAAAAAACCCTCATCCACGGAATGGTTGTTGAACTCAGTAAATAAAGGAAAGTATAAAAGAAACGACTTCGTCTCTTATCTATTTCTATCTTTTCTTTTTATATATTTCTTTTGGGACTTTCTTTGGACAAGGCATTGCGCCGGCCAGTCAACGTGGGGTAAAATAATTTAACCAAAATATGGAGTCAGATATCTAACGGCAACACAGGCTTGCCCCAAACCCCTGAATCCTCAGCCACTCAAACCTCACAAATTTTACACGTGATTTTTTTTCTGCTTTATTGGTTGACTTAAACAGAGACACTAAACTTTAAACCATATTTCGTTGGTTCAGTAGTAAGTAATTTTTTTTATTCTAACGAATTGTTTACAAAATATTTTCTCATTCTTTCAATATTAACGAAAGACATCCATTAAAAAGTTTTCTTTCTTAAACCATATTTCGTTGGTTCAGTAGTGACAAATTGTTTACTAAATATTTTCTTTTCTTTTTTCAATATGACATTTCTTTCTCTTATTTCTTTCGTTTATTATTATCGATAAGACACTAAACTTTAAACCATATTTCGTCAGTTCAGTTGTAACGAATTGTTTACTAAATATTTTATTTTCTTTTTCTGTTTAACTTCAACGTAAAAAGTTTTCTTTCGTTAATAAACTTTAGAAATATTAGAAACATGCATTTTCTTTTTTTTCGCATTTAAACAAACTGAGCCACCGCAACACGTGGCCGGGTACATCTAGTATATATATATATGAATGTTGTTATTGGTCCAACGAAAGATAAGTAAATATTTTAAAATTAATTGGTCCGCAAATGATTCCCAATTTCGTATTTAGGTCTATTATTATTATAACTATTTACTACTTGAATTTTTCACATCAGCGTTAGTTGATGGTCTTTCACTGAAGTTTGAGTAACAAGTCCCCTCAAGTCTCCAGGACTCTTCCCAGTATTCTAGCTGATCTCAATAATACAGTAGTATGGATGATCTTCACTCGTCCTCTTATTTCCATGTCCTCCAGTCCCTTTATTAACCCTTTGTTGAATGTGCCAAGAGCACAAATTACAATAGGTGTAATTGTCACTTTCATTTTCCACAGGTTCCCTAGTAGGTTCGAGGTATTTATCCTTCTTTTCACTTTCTTTCAGTTTTACTTCGTGGTCATCCGGGATAGCTAAGTCCACAATTTTGCAAATTCCCTTTTTTTGGGGGGGTTGATTTTTATAAGGTCTGCTCGTCTGGCTGCGATTTAGTGATCCGTTTGTATGACAAAATCCCAGAGTAGTTTGAAGTAGTTAGAAATGTTTTTCCCTCAAAAATATTCAAAATACAATTTTTTGGCTTGTTAGATTCATTAATATACTAATTTACTAAGCCTTTTGCCAAGATGTGGTACAAGCCCATAAGAATAGGGGCCGCCAAGGAGACTCGAACTCACTCGTGAAGTTTTGCTAGACTATCTTGCTAACCATTACACCATCGGAGGTCCCCAGTTAGATTCATTTATAGGTCATCAAGTTTTTTGATTAATTTCGAACTTACCTTCATAAATAAGTGAAGAAATGAATGTTTCTTAGGTAAGTATGGAATTGTGTATACTTACTCAATTAGCAGTAAGTAATGATTTATTACTTTCTCAAATACCTTTTGGTTTATTTCTTTTGAGTGAAAACCTACATTATTTTCTTCCAAGAATACATTTCATTTCAAGTTGTTAAGTTTTCTTAAACTGAACAAATATTTCTTTTCATAAATATTTGCGTTAAAAATATTCATCAATTTCTTAAAAATATAATATTCAGCTGCATTTCCCATTGAAATACGTTAAGGCATAAATTTTCCCTCTCACATAGTGACAAACAGCAACAAAGAATTTTATACATACAAAATATGTCCCTTTATTTTAAGCAAACAATTACTGCTTTATTTCATTGCACGAATCTTAACCATATCTATTTAAGATGTCTATTTTCTGATAAGTTTTTATCTTTCATCACAAGAAAATATTTTGTACTTTTCTTTTTTTGCAAACTTTTCCTTCAATCTAAAAAAAAATAAAATGTTGATATTTGTGTATCGGGTTTTTATTTATTTATTTACTTCGTTTTTCGATATATATATATATATATATACATTCTCTTCGATAAGATAAAACAGAAATTCTTACTAGCTGTAGCCATATAGTTACTATTGTATGGTTGCACCATCTGGACTTTAAGGAGGCGCATGGAAGGAAAACTAGGTGGGACCAACACAAGGATACTGCGTGTTGTTTAGAACAAATCCTGAAAGCAGCACCCTACAAAACAGCAGCTGTACGGCCACTAGCCTCTCATCTCACAAACCATTCAAGTAAAACGAACAAGATATGCTTAGTACTGCTATAGAAGCAGGGACGAAATCATAAGCGAAGTTCAGTGGGTTCCAACTCATTGGCACACTAGCATTGGTCAATCAGCGAAGACATATTCATCATGCAGACACAGTGTGCTATCTAGAGGACCTGTCTAGAGCTATGGTCCATAGGGACGAATGGACTGAGAGAGTCCAGGAAATTGATGCTATCAGCACGATTTGATAATGATGATGATGTGTATTCTCCAAGAGAATTCATCGTTATATCTTCATATGTCACTTCATCGAGAGGAAGAGTAATTGCGCATGCGTGAAACTGTTTGACAATTTTCTTATATACTTTAGTTATCTTGAAGTTGACGTGAAAAATAGGAAATATATTCATGTCAGTAACTGGTTTATACTTTCTACTTGATTAAATCAAACTCTTACAAATGCTTATTTATTTATTTATTATGTTATTGGAATACTTCATTTCATATTTTGAGGGAGGAAGTTCAAACGGCTTCACATCACCATAGAAACATTATTTCACTTTATTTAATGAATAATAAATATTCGACGGTCTCTGTGTGGAAACCAACATTGGGAGTTCATGTCTTAAAATCGATGATTTATTTCATTTTATTTATTAATTAATTGATTTATTTATGTTGTTCTCTTACTTATTTGTTCTGACAGTTTGCAAAACTAAAGGAAGAAAGACATAAAAATAGAACGTGGCAGAGAATTAGTAATCAGTTTGAAGTTGTTAATATGTAGATAAGAAACAAGTTGAAATAGATAATGTATAGATAAAAAAAAAACGTTGAAGTAAATAATAAATGACGTGCTAAAAAAAAAAAAAAAAAGATACATGCAGTATAAGGAATGAATATAATATAATTTAAGTATATAAATTATAGATATACACAGAGAATAAAACGAGATAGCTTGGTGTTTTAATGGTATATCAACCTTCTTGAGTTATCTCACGCTAAATCCATCCTTTTAGAAGGACAGTTGTGGTACTATTTAACCCATAGCTGGGAGGATAAGGTGGTTCATGATTTTCCCAAGAGTATTCGCTCGAAAGTGAATGTAGTAGCGCGACTGAAGTTTGAACTCGCTTACTACGATTCCGCTGTTCAGCACTTTTAACCATTACACCACGAGGACACCACTTAAAAATGAGATAGATAGATAGATAGATAGATAGATAGATAGATTTTGGTTTATTTAACGCCATATCAAAAGTCCTGGCGACAACACCCTACAAAGCGCCAACTATACGGCCACCTACCTCCCATCAGGAAAACTATCCAAGTTAGACGAACCAGACGTGCAGGACATTGCTGGGGAATCAGAGACGAGCTCATAAGTGATGTACTCCTATGGACCCCCACATATGGCCAGGCAAAAGCAGGACGACCAGCTCGAACATACATTCAGCAGCTATGTGAGGATACGGGATGTAGCCCTGAAGACCTACCGGAGGCGATGAACGATAGGGAGAAGTGGCGAGAGAGGGTCAGGGATATCCGTGCTAGCGTCACGACATGATGATGATGATGATGTTTTCAACATTAAAGTGTAATCATTTTTTAAATCACATTTTATTTATTTATTTCTCTGAAAATAATCTTTTGTTTGCACAAGTATATTGTTTCAAGTCTTTATATCAAATACTTAAAATTTATACTCAATCATATGGTTTCAAGTAACTATTCCTATTTAATAATAATAATAATAATACAAGTCGATGATACCATGATAAAAATGAAAAATAACTACAAACCCTCATACAAACAACAAGAAAACCCAAGTCCAGATATAGAAATGAAATTTGGTATTGGACAATGTACCATGCTGCTAATAAAAAATGGTAAAAGAGAAAAAAAAAAAAAAAAACGGAAAAAAAAACAACTATTAAATAAGGAAAAATAGATGCTAACTAAAAGTATAAAGAAAAAACTTGACGGCAACTACACAGGAATACCTCGAGCAATATTGAACATGTCCTGGAAGCAGCACCCCACAAAACAACAGCTGTACGGCCACTAACCACCCATCTCGAAAACTATCAAAGTTAGACGAACCAGATATGCGGGACACTGCTGGAGAAGTAGGGACGAACTCATAAGCGACATACTCCTGTGGACCCCTTCACCTGGACGAGCGAAAGCAGAACCTACATACTACAGCTCTGTGTCGTTACGAAATGTGACCTTGAGGATCTGCCGGAAGCGATGAACGATAGAGAAGGGTGGCGGGAGAGGGTCAGGGATATCCGTGCTGGATGCGCGACATGATGATGAAATCAGGAAAGCATCAGGACCATTGGATGGTTTTGTTTGATTTGGTTTGGTGGGTTTTATGGCATATCAACCTTTGTAGGTTATTTAACACCAAATCCATTTTTATGTAAATAATCTGTTCTATTTAATTCAGTTTAGCAAAAGTACACATTTTAATTTTTCAAAAACATTTCTATTTTAAACTATTCAAGCAGTTATATGTAACAATTCAGTTAAGTGTAATTACAGTTTCAATGTCAAAAAGCAGTTCTATTTCAAATAATTCAGTTAAGCATAAGCACGCAGTTTAAATGTAAGTACGGTTTAATTGTCAAAAGCATTTCTATTCCAAGCTATTCAGTTTACTCAGGTGCTACCACGCCGGTGTATTCTACAGCCCCAGCCGACTGGGCAAAGGACCATTGGAGAAAAGGAAAATTACAAGTACTTGAGAATATTGGAAGCAGACACAAACAAACAAACAAATAGAAATCAAAGAAAAAGTCAGAAAATATTTTAAGAATGTAAAATACAACTGCTGAGTTTTAACAACGAGGAACACGTATATATAAAAATACAATCATATGTTTATTCGTTGACGGTGACGCTTGTGTTGAACAGTAGAGTGATCAGAGAGAGAGAGAGGGAGAGAGAGAGAGAGAGAGAGAGAGAGTGTGTGTGTGTGTGTGTGTGTGTGTGTGTGAGAGAGAGAATTCGCACAGAAGGGCTGTCGGGAGTCGGAACTGCCAGCAGGATCTGCTTCAGCCAAAAATTCTCAATCTTATAGTCTTAAAACTCACACACAACCACACGCAATCCTTGTCCCTCATGGTCACGGACCACACCCACGCAACGCTTGCCTTTCATTGGCCACACCTTACACCCATGCAATGGTTGCTCTTCACTGGCCACACCTTACATCCATGCAATGCTTGTTTCCAGAGTCGTTTCGTTGATTCTACCTTCGGCCGGATGTATCCGTCAACAACATCCGCTGGGTTCATCGTAGCTCAAGGAGATATATTACAAGAAGAACAAGAAAACTTCTCAAAACCAAACTCTAGAGGAGAATAGGAAATAAACATCAGGGCAGCCCACCCCTTGTAAGATATCATTCTTAAAATAAATAAGAGAGGAACCCAGAAAAAAATGGACCAATGGACAAGGAAAATGATGAGGCACAAGGCCTTACAGCCAAGCGATGACACTGATAGACTATATGGGCCAATAAAAGAATAAGAGAGAGGATTCATTATCATTGAGGACTGCATAAATGCAACAATTCAAAGACTTAAGGAATACACTAAAAGAAGCAAAGAAATATTAATTGCAGTAGCCACTAACATCAATTTCAACCAAAAGACAACAAGTAAAACAACTAAATCTTGAAAACAAAAACGAGAAGAAAAACTAGATGGATACTTCAAGTGATAAATTGAGGCGATGTTATATAATGTCCTTACTCTCAGCCAATATATATTTCATATAACCCTTGTTTATAGATCGAGCAGCTCCCATTTCTTCTCCGTCTAATCGCCTCGTGTCGCACTGGTCTTTCTTTCGCGTCAACTTCTTTATTCTTTTTCATTCTTCTGTCATCACCTCCCGTTGTTCAGAGTTCCTCGTTCTTGGGATGAGGAATGACAACATCACAACAATTTCATGTACACATTATTTATTGGCAACAATAATTTTATCACTCGTCCGACAAAACGAGGAGTTATGAGTACATATGAAGCATTTCGTCACTCACTAACTGAGCAACTTATTTTTAAATCTAGAACTGTTTTGGTCACCTGCTTGAAACCAACCAATGAAAACAGTGGTCACATGATAACCTCGGGTCCAAAAACAGTCAATCGTACCGATTAACCCATTGTAATTTTCTAAGCTTTTATCAGCTTTGAACATAATTTGAACGCTGCACGACATATCAAGAACAGATCTTACCCATTTATGTAACTGAGATTACAGGTAGATTGGTTTGCTGGTTGGTTAGATTTATAACATATTAATCATTGTAGGTAATTTAATTTATTTAATACAAAGTCTGTTTACACACACACGCACACACACAAACTTGCCCAATTGGCTGAGGCTGAAGAATATTCTGACTGCTTCTCTACAGAGGGGTAAGACATCCCCCAACGAGTGTCCTGATATGACACTAAACAATTTGATGGTGAGGTTCAAGTAATGCTGGAGCTTTGGGGAATGCAGAGTACCCCTTCATTGGCATCACTCCCAGGTCAACTCTGGCCCGGAGTGCTAGCACCTCATACGCTCCTGCCTATGGGTCAAATAGAACTAAACTATGTACTTATGCTAAACTGGATTGCTTGAAATATGTCTGTTTTGACATTTAAACTGCGTACTTATGCTAAACTGAATTACCTGAAAAAAAGGCTGTATTAACATTCAAACTGTGTACTCATGCTAAACTGAATTGCTTGAAATAGAACTGTTTTGATATCTGACCTGTATACTTATACTAAACGGAATTGTCTGAAATAGAAATGTTTTATATGCTAAACTGAACTGCTTGAAATAGAACTGTTTTTGACATTGAAACTATACTTACGCTTAAACTGTGTACTTATGCTAAACTGGATTGTTTGAAATAGAACTCTTTATTGTATAAAAATGGATTTGGCATTAAATAACCTCCAAAGTTTCATATGCCATAAAACCCAAACAGTCAAACACACACACACACACACACATATATATATATATATATATATATATGTGTGTCGATACTGCTATATGGATGCACCACATGGATGCTTACGAAGCGGCTGGAGAGGAGGCTGGACGGAAATTACACAAGAATGTTGAGAGCAGTATTAAACAAGTCCTGGCGACAACACCCCACGAGACTCCAACTATACGGACACTTGCCCCCCATCACGAAAACTATACAAGTTCGACGAACCAGACACGCAGGACACTGGTGGAGAAGCAAGGACGAGCTCATAAGCGATGTACTCCTGTGGACCCCCACACATGGATGTGCAAGAGTGGGACGACCAGCACGAACTTACATACAGCAGCTATGTGAGGACACGAGATGTAATCCTGAAGACCTGCCGGAGGCGATGAATGATAGGGAGAAATGGCGAGAGACGGTCAGGGATATCCGCGCTGGCGGCGCGACATGATGATGATGATGATATATGTGAGAGGGTGTATTTGTGTGGGGGGGTGTTTAGTGAACGAATGCTTTATTGGTAAATTTAAACAAATCAGAACTCATTTACTCGCACACAGATAAATGGTTTCAAGTATTGCTATCAAACACTGATAATTTTGTTTATTATTAATTATTTGTTTGTGCCTAGTTAAATGGTTCCACTTATTGCTATTTAACACAAACATTTCAATTTAACATCAGACATTTTTTGCACACTGTTAAATGGAAAAAGCAATTGTATTTAACCTATAGATGATGTCCTAACAGGTACAACCACTCCGAGTGTGGATTGACCTGGAAGTGATAGCAATAAAGGAGTACTCCACATTCCCCAAAGATCCAGGACTGAAGCAACACCATCTAGGCAGTTTTGTGTCATATCCAGGATGTTAGAATTTACTCTTCTGTCGGAATGCAGTCGGCTTATTCTGCAGCCCCAACCGACTGGGCTGTAGAAAGTGCGCGCACGCGCGTGTGTGAGTGAGAGAGAGAGAGAGAGAGAGAGAGAGAGAGAGAGATGTTAATTGAAACATTATAATTGATGAAAGGTGAAACTTAACATTTTTCAAAATTTATCATTTTTACTCAAATGTTTGTGGATAGAAGACCGCTGCCTAAATACAAAAATAATACCTGATGAGTTGGACATTTTTAGTTCACACAGTTGTATATTATGTGAGATAAATTTAGCAAACTTTCTTCTTTAAGTGCAACTTCAAATTTTTAATTCAATATGCTTTCCAAAAACCATGCACACTTAAGAAGAAAATCTTTCAAAGCTATTTACAGGGACAGAGAGAGAGAGAAAAAGAGAGAGAGAGAGAGGGGGGGGATTATGATATGTATCTAAGTGGGTTATTGTTTACCCAACTCCTCCACCAAGGAAAGAGTGTCGGGGTGTCCACGTGGCGCAGTGACTAACGTGCTGGACTTCGACATTGTAGTAAACGAGTTCGAATTCCAGTCGAGCGACTATGTTCACTTTTTGACAATTACTCTTATAACTTCTTTATTCCCCCCGCCATGGGTAAAATAGTATCACTGATGTTCTACAAAAATTCGCTTTGGCTCTAAACAACCCACGAAGGTCGATGTGCCATTAAACAATAAAAACCGAAATTAATATACATACACATACATATATATACATAGGCATATATTCATATATGGAGGTGCCTGTGGTGTAATGGTTATCGTCGTAGGAAATGGACACGAGTTCAAATCCTGGACGAGACTGATTGCATTTCACATAGCACTATAACCCTTGGGAAAGGTATGAATCCAATTATTCTCCCTCCAGCTATGGTTAAATAGAAGGGCAGACAGGGTTCTTCTGCCTTGGTGAGGCAACTAGTCTAGGAGAAGGAAAACTCTGAATTCAAACCTGTTAAACTCCGCTTAAACAATTGCCCTTGTGTCATACCCTGCCCGAGCGGAGGGGTTGAGTAAATATGTATATTCATATATACACACATATACACATCCGCCGTAGTATCACTACTGTTCTCCCAGGATGGTTTTGGCACTAAATAACCCAGAAAAGTTGACATGTCTCTTAACAAAAAAAAAAACGAAAGGTAAGGACAGAATGGGACAAAAGTGAATTATTAAGTGGGATAAAGTTTGTATGAATTTAGATATTTCCTTTTTCTAGACTGGTTACTTTATTAAAACAAAGAAACTATTCTACCCTACGATTTACCCATACCTAGAGGAAGAAGAGAAGGATCCATACCTTTTCGATGGGCATTAGCTTGAAATGAAACTCAAACGACTTTGTCCGTGATTTGAATTCGGGTCGCTGATTCCATTTTCTATGACGATAACCGTTACACTAAGCATGCCTCCTGTTTCAAAGATATTAATCTATAAATTGTTTTCCTGAGTGAATGCATTGAAGCTAACAATCAAGTGCTCGTTTTCGGGGGGGGGGTTGTTTTTTGAAAGGGAGGAGAGGGTCCGTTTTTACTCTTTTGCTTTTTTATCTTCCAAACTTATAACCGCTGAACAATGAAAAATATTTTACAGATTTTGCCGTTTTGTTTTGAAAGTTAAACCTAGAACAAGAGCGATAAAAAAATGTCAAAACAAAATATCCTCAGATTACATAAGATGACACAGTTAACAATCTGTTTCCATGCTTAGGTAGTGACACATGAAATGCAGTGGACCCCTTCCCATCATCAGTGAACTTGGTGACTGACTGTGTGACTAACAGCAGGGGGTCAATCACGGGAACTCTCAATGTGGGCACTTGAAACGGTTAGACGCGAGAGTTGGGAGGATTAAAAAGAGGAGGTCAGTCAGTTAGTCACAGAGGTCAAAGAATAACTTAAATGTCGGATCTAGCGAAACCACCCGACCCACATTGGATGTGGACTACAAATTAACAGTTTCTTCATCGACTCAAATTATCACTCTCTTTATTATTGACGTTTCAACTGCCCTATGAACCGGTCTCAAAAACAGGGAAACGTTAAGTGAGATTTTTGAGTTGGTGAAGGAATTTGTTAATTCGCAGCCTGTTCCCTTTTAGTTGTTTCTGGTCCACTGTCGGTTATCGACAGACTGACAGAGCCTTTTCAAAAATCCCCAAATCCCACGCGTGACCGTTTCTCGTACCCACCAAGAGAGTTTTCGTGATTGGCCCTTTTGCAGTCGGTCGCACAGCAAAACACCAGGTTCGTTGGTGATAGTAAGGGGGCGGTTACTTCATAATTCGTTTACCCAATATGCAGCTGTCATTATCTCATTATCTCATTTCTTTTGCTAGTCTTTTCCTCTGACTTACGATTAAGTCACACAAACATACCGGTTACTGTCTGATTACCGAAGTTAAGGCAGCGAAAAGAATATTCAATACTTGGGTGGATGATCATTGAAGAATAGCAGTACTGTAAGCAGCTTGATGCCTGTGTGCCATACGAAACAAAACTTTGTAAATATAACCTTTCTTTTCTATGTAGTAAAAGAAATTACCGGGCCATTGAACTAATAAGTAGAGTGTTCGCTAATGGTCCGGGAGACCAGGGTTCAATTCCAGGTCAAGTCATACCAAAAACTCAAAAAATGGTACTTGATGCCGCCTTGTTTAGCACTCAGCATTATAAAGTTAGGATCAAGGGTTACGTGAAGCAATCCAGGGAAGGAATAGCGCCCTCCCCTACACCTCGGTGGAGCAGCTAAGGAAAAGGGAGCCATCGGGTCGGCCTCGACTAAGGTCGCCAAGTTTACTTACTTACTTTTCTATGCAGAAAACCCAATGTTTCTCAGTTAATCATTAACTTTATTAGTATATTGGTTCTTAAGGAATTAGTATTTCAACTAAGTATAAAGTGTTTACCTAAGATGTTTCTATGTTTTATTCACTCATTGGCTTTTAAAAGGTTGATATGCAATTAAATGTGAAGCTTTTGATATTTATCCAACTTTCCTCCGGGACGGATTTCACACAAGGTCATTTTATAGTGATTGAAGGGACATGCAAGAATCGAAACTCATTCGCTGCCGTCAAAAAATGGACTTTGTTCCGCCTGCATTCCTAATTTTTAGGCTACCTTAGGCGGCAATCGATGAACTCAGCCCTTGCTCGAAAGGAAGGCCACCTGGTGGTTGGCACAATAACACACTCCCAGTTCGAACGCCAGGTGGACCCCGGAAAACCGAAGTGAACTAAATATGAAATTATAGTGAACTTTATTAATATTCTGGCTCTTAAATCATTTGTATTACAACTAAGTATAAAATATTTATCTATTTAAGATTTAAGATGATAATAAACTTTATTCATACGTTGGTTCTGAAAAGAGTAACATTGTAAGTAAACATGAAGCTTTTACCCGTTCAAAATGATTGTAAACTTCATTAATACTTTGGCTATTAAAACATTTGTATAGTAATCAAATATGAAGCGTTTAGCTGTTTAAAATGTGGATTTTATTAATACATTGGCTTTTAAAACGTTGATATTGAAATTAGTATCAAATGCTTACTCGTTAAAAATGATTCTGAAGATATTCTTATGCTATATATCACTGGAAACCAATAATGGTCAATTTGACTTTTGCCTGAAATAACCCAGTAAGTGTTGACATACCGTAAAACCAATCAAACAGAATATGCCTGTAATTTGCCTTTTAAAATCTGTCTCTGTTTTCTTGTTTTGATTGTTTTCATGTAGGTCCTTTATCAAGTGCAATGAATAGAGGTAGGTAATCATCCACAGATTCAGAATAGAGTGTTTGTTTTTTTTAAACTCCCTCTATTCTAAACCTCTAAATCCTGTTTTTCAAAATATTCTGCCCTGAAAAGCGCTAATTCTTGAACGGTAACTCTTATCAGCAATCAATATGAACGATTTGTGATCTTATCTCAGTAATAGTGACATTCAGCGTTCAATTCCTCAGTTAGATACTGGAATTGACAATGATTTATTGAGTTTATCGATTATGCTTGGAGACAATAATGCCATTGTCAACACGCAGAGAAGGTTCAAAAGGGAAGGAAATCTAACATCAATTTTACTACGTCGAGAACTAAATACAAGGGTTGCTCCGAAAGTAACGCCTTCAATTTTTTTCCTCGGGAATACAACTGATATAATTTGCATTTGACTTCGTCTAATTACCTTTGAAAAGGCATGAATCTATCCGTCCTCTACCCGCCCAGCCATGGGTAAATAGTAAGTCAGTGTGTCCTTTAGCAACCATCACGTTTTAAAAATAGAATAAATTTAATTACTTGCTTATCTGTGATATAAGTCCATCAGACGACCTAAGTGTTTATTAAGCTTTGCATGTTCAGACACTAAGTCGCAGACGTTGGAAACCCAGTGAGAATCAAACTCACTACAATAGCAGTATGGAAAGCGCACTGGGTGTGACGGTTATTTCGTAGAAAATAAAACCGAGTTCAAACCCTGGACAAGGCTGTTTACGTTTCATCTTTGTGGAGAAATAGTTGGGCTGACAAGGTTCCTAGCTTTTGTTAGGCAACTAGTGTTGGAGAAGGAAAACTCTTAATACGAACAAGCTTTACTCCGGTTAGAAACTGATCTTGTGCCATATCCGGTTTTGACGGAGAAGTTGTATATATATATATATATATATATATAAGATGTAGGGTGAGTGATAGCGCCATAAGATAGAGTACGCTTTCAGTAACAACGTAAACAAATATTTTTCCACGTAGCAGCGTTGGCTATATATAACATGATATAAAATAACAGAGATCTGCTTTTAGAGCAAAATATACTACCCCTGGCAACAATTGTATAGAATCTGCTTCTAGTGCGGAATATGCTACCCTTGGCAACAATTGAATAGTATCTTTTTCTAATGCAGAATATACTACCCCTGGCAAAAATTGAGTAGAATCTGCTTCCAGTGTGGAATATATTACCCCTTGCAACAACTGTATTGGATATGCTTCTAGTAGGGAATATACTAACCCTGGCAACAATTGTATAGAATCTGCTGCTAGTGCGAAATATGCTACCCTTTGCAACAATTGAATAGTATCTTTTTCTAGTGTGGAATATACTACCCCTGGCAATAATTGTATTGGATCTTCTTTCTTGTGTAGAATAAACCCTTGCCAAAAATTGTAGAGAATCAGTGCATTTCGAGAATAGTCGCGTTGCTTTTTTGTTACTTTATTTACAAATAATTAAGCTAAAAACAGATAAGACGCAAAACATTTTTCTATAATGTCTGAAATTTCTGGCGTCATAAAATATGATTTATGTTGGGCTATAGTGACCTGCTGAGTAGACTAAGTATAGAGATGAATACAATATGGGAACCAATAATCAAAAAGTTTGAATAAAAAAATCCTAACAAATAATACATAATAGTAGTAATTCATAGTGATGTAAGAACATTAGGTTCATAAATCCCCTATATTACCTCTGAAGTGTCTGGCAGGACGAATAGCGTAACAGTTATAGGCGTTGGTTCCCTAAGTTTCTAAATGATAATGGTCAGGAGATTGCAGGTTCAATCCTGACTACGGGCCAGTAGCAATACAGGAATGCTTAATACTTGTACCCAGTTATGGTTAACGGAATCAGAGCAAGTGACCCGCGTGGATTAAGAAAAGGAAATGGTTTGAAGTCAGGTGTGGGCTCCTAATTTCGATAAAAAAAAACTCATGAAGAAAGTCGGAGGACACCTCAGCCAAAACGGCAGTGAATATAAAAATGAAGACAACAGTTCAAAAACACTGAATGATTCTATTGAGACCGTTACCTCAGTGGTTGTACTTTTATTTTCCCTTACACCGCAGCATTGATTTACCAGTGCAGGTATCACGCTCAAATGTTACAGGTCATACTATCCTCAAGGGTATTAGTCCGAAAGTCTACGTGATAGCGCAACAGGAGTTCGAACTCGCTCACTACAATGACAAAGTCTAGCTCATTAACCACTCCGACGTTAGGTGTTCTTATTTCTAAATGGCTTTCAGCCTTGTCGTCTGGAGCAATGGAATACGCCAACTTCACCTCTGCAGAGGAGTAAGCCACCTATTTGTTGACCGTGGTGACCCAAAATGCTTAAGGACGAGATTCTGGTGGTTGAGCAGTTCGTAACAAGGCAACTGAAATGGTTGGTGACCTGCAACACTCCGCCTTGGCCCTTACTGGGAGAGACGGACAGTCGGAAAGGCCCGGTCTGATCAATCGGCTGGTCATGTCAAGCCCTGACATATAATTATCTCGACCATAGTCTTCAAATTGCTTTTGTGGTAAACATGTACCAACACTATTTTCTCTTAAAGTCGAAGAGAGAGGGTTAACTGCACTGAGATATCAATATTTAAAACTACTCAACTGCATGTAAACAAATGATTAATAATAAAATGAATTATTAGTGTTTAATAGCAGTACTTGAAACCATTTATCGTTTGCAAACAAATGAGCTTTAAATCATTTGAAGAAAAAATTACCTACACATTACTTGCTTACAAACTATATATATATATATATTTATATATATATCAGCTTCGAGAATTTCGCGTGTCTAGCCACACTGAAGAGTTGTGATACAACGAAAAAGTCTGTTTGTGGATGATATATATACACGAAGGATTTAGCATTAAATAACCT
Source organism: Sepioteuthis lessoniana (assembly GCA_963585895.1). Lineage (NCBI taxonomy): Eukaryota > Metazoa > Mollusca > Cephalopoda > Myopsida > Loliginidae > Sepioteuthis > Sepioteuthis lessoniana. The sequence goes on along the minus strand of OY757910.1, from coordinate 34,260,385 downwards.
ACAAGGGTGGATATGCATTTAAACAAAATAACCTAATCAAATTTTTCCCAGTCAGCTGGAGCTGTAGAATACACCAACTGAAAGAGAATCCTGTATATGACCCTAAACAATTTGATTGTGGGGCTCCTGTGATGCTTGGGCTTTGGGGAAATCAGAGCATCCGTTCATTGCCATTGCTACCAGGTCCACTCTGGCTCGGATTGGTAGCACCTCTATCTATGGATTAAAAAGAATTAAACTGCATACTTATGACAAACTGAATTAAGAACTGTTTGACTTAACTGAATAGCATAGAAATTTTTTTGACACTTAAACAACATACTTATGTTAAACTGAATTGTTTGAAATGGAACTGTTTTTGACATAGAAATTGAACTTACGCAAAACTGAATTGTTTAATATAGAACCTTTAGCATTTAACTGTTTAAAAAAAATTATGCTTATACTAAACTGAATTAGAGCTGTTTAAATAAACTGAATTGCTTGAAATAGAAATGTTTTTGACAATAAAACTATGCACTCATGCTAAACTGAATTGTTTGAAATGGAACTGTTTTTGACATAGAAATTGAACTTACGCAAAACTGAATTGTTTAATATAGAACCTTTAGCATTTAACTGTTTAAAAAAAATTATGCTTATACTAAACTGAATTAGAGCTGTTTAAATAAACTGAATTGCTTGAAATAGAAATGTTTTTGACAATAAAACTATGCACTCATGCTAAACTGAATTGTTTGAAATGGAACTGTTTTTGACATAGAAATTGAACTTACGCAAAACTGAATTGTTTAATATAGAACCTTTAGCATTTAACTGTTTAAAAAAATCTATGCTTATACTAAACTGAATTAGAGCTGTTTAAATAAACTGAATTGCTTGAAATAGAAATGTTTTTGACAATAAAACTATGTACTCATGCTAAACTGAATTGTTTGAAATCTAACAGATTATTTGTATAAAAATGGATTTGGCATTAAATAACCTACAAAGGTTGGTTTGCCATGAAACCCAAACGACCAACCAACCAACCAACCTAACCAAATTTCTCCGGGCTCAAAGGGTTAACCAAACTAGATTAAATTATTTAAATTAATGAAATACTTTTTTCAAGGTATGCAGTGGATAACATAATGGAATAACCCAATGTTGCGGGAAAATTATGGAATAATCTTGTAATTTGTATTCCTAAAATAAATCAGAAAACTAGATATGCAAATTGGTCTACTGCTCGATGACAGTTTTAGAAAACGTTTGGGCTTATCTAATTGAAAGGAAATATGGCTCCAACAAAAGAACTGTCAAATGAAATAATGGAAAAGATCGTAAAATTCATTTTAGGAGGCAATCTACGATGGAGTGTGACGAAAGACGTTGGTTGTTCTCAGTCAGCTTTATCTAAAATTTGGTCTAAATATAAAATAAATGATAGCATGTATCTAAGTTTGTTTGAGGAATATTTTATAATGCTCTAATGTTCAATATTCAAGAAAATTTGTTTTGTGTCTTCTCTGTTATTTTTTTTAGTTACTGCTAAATAAAACAAAATAAGTGAATTTCCTATAAGTTAGCCGATTCCATAATTTTTTGCCTGGGTTTTTAAACAAGATTTCTTTCACATTTTTGGTTCAAAGTTATTGCGTATTAGATTTATGTTATATAATCAAGATGATCTCAATAACAACAGTAACACAAATACATTTACAAATACAGGCAGCCTCTGTTTTTTCCTTTACGAACGTGTTTATTAATTCCAGGCTTCGGTCCATAGCAACACGAGGGGAGAGACACACTTCGTAAAAGGCTATGCTAACCATACTATGCTGACCCTACCCCAACGTGCAGCGCATCTTGTGATGTTTAAGATCTCAGTTCATCTCTGCCAGGCGAGATCCGAAAAACTCAACCGCATGCCTCCACGGTAGAAAACCCAACTACATCTTTCAACGGTCAAATACCTAACTCAACTGACATCTTTTCAAAATCCTCAAATTCTCAAGACCATCACTTCTGTGCATGACGTCATCCATTATCCAGCCCCATCCCCTGTCTGGGAGTTCATTACGACAAATATTGATTGTCATATCCTTTGTGTGCGAGTGTCAAATTGCACCAAATGACTTAAAGCCTCACCATAAAGTATAATAACGAAAAATGATTAATATAAAAAATCATTCCTTAATTATATAACATTTGTATATATATATATATATATATATATATATATATGTATATATATATATATATATATATGTTACATAGCATATGTCTCTCTTCACATATGGGTAAATAGTAGAACAAACTGAGCTCTTTAAGCTTTCTATGGGAACCAACCTAGGAGAAGGAAAACTCCGAAAGGAGAATAATTGGAGTCATACTTTTCCTAACGGTATGAGCGCTACGTGAAATGCAAACAGCCTCGTCCAGGATTCGAACTAGAGTCGTCGTGTCCATTTCCAACGACAATAACTATTATACAACAAACGCCTCTTGCGCGTATGTAACTGCTGATTAACGTGAAGAGAAACATAACCCCCAATAACAATCGACTCTTATACAGAACACTTCATGGTTATTTTACATTGCTGGGAAAAAGGAATGTAAGAGTGATCAGTCTTTTACATTAGCAGGTTTACCTTTCTTCACTCAGAATCTTTGATCTCCTTCCTAATGTTGGTCCAGTTGGCGCGGGAGTGGGTGCTGTAGAATATACCTAGTGCATCTCTGCTGAGGGGTAACCCCACCACGAGTATCCAGGATATGACAGTAAACCATCTCAGCCCAGTCGGCTTGGGTTGTAAAATATACCGAGTGCATCTCTACAGAGGGGTAACCCCCCAGCGAATGTCCTGCACATGACACGTTACCCTCTCACCCCAGTCAGTTGGGGCTGTAAAATACACCGCCTGCGCCTTTGCAGAGGAGTAACAACACCCAACAAGTGTCCTAAACCATCTCAGCCCAGTCGGCTTGGGCTGTTGAATATACCAACTTCATCTCTGCAGAGGGGTAAGATCCCCCCACCAAAGAGTGTCCTAAATATGACACTAAACAATCTGATGGTGAGATTCCAGTAATACTGAAGCTTTGGGAAATGTGGACTACCCCTTCATTGTCATCGCTCCCAGGTCCACTCTGGCCCGGAGTGGCAGCACCTGATAGGGCCCTATCTATGGGTCAAATAGAACTAAACTGTGTACTTATGTTAAACTGAATTGCTTGAAAGAATTGTTTCGACATTTAAACCACATAATTATTGCTAAACTGAATTGTTTGAAATGGAACTGTTTTTGTATGTTAAGCTGCATTGTTTGAAGTAGAACTATTTATTTGTATAAAATGGACTTGGCATTGAATAACCTACAAATGTTGATATGCCATTAAATCTAAACAAACCTAGCCAACCTAGACCTCCTTCCTAATGAGACATCACCATCAAGGATTATTAAAAAAACCCATCGGACACTCACTGCCAGTCTTACACATTGATCTGCCTTTTTGTCTTCAAGTTCGTTATGCACCACTTGATCAATCTTGAAAAAAAACCCTCTCTCTCTCTCTCTCTATATATATATATATATATATATATATATATAGTTCAGCCTCTCTGTCACACTACTAAGCTGACATGACAATCACGGCAGCTTGTGGATATTTATCGTGAGAATATTGATATCATGGCGTGATTATCAGCCATTTTAATAAATCACATTTACAAAATCGGCGACTAGAAGCACACTTTATCACTCCATCGTAAAAGAGTTATTCCTTTCTCAAACCTGCCAATGTCCGTGTGATAGACAATGTAATCATTTTAATCCAAAAAAAGCAACAAAAAATCACGATTTAAAAAGTTTGAGTCAAATTGCCCCCCACCCCGATATTAGTGTAGCTTATTATATAACTCATCTCCCGTAGCGTATTATACCTCTCATCTTTCCAACTTTTTTTGACTTGTGCTATAAGCTAACCTTAAAGTGAGGTTGATACAATGTCAATGCAGAAATAAAAATTTGTAGATTGGTTGGTTTGATTTTGTGGCATATCAACCTTTGTAGGTTGTTTAATGCCAAATCCATTTTATATAAATAATTAGTTCTATTTCAAACAATCCAGTTTAGCATGAGTACAGTTTGTCAAAAACTTTTCCATTTCAAGCTATTCAGTTTAGTCAAACCGTTCAAATTAAAACAATTCAGTTTAGTATTAGTATAGATTTTGTTTACACACAGTTAAATGTCAAAACAGTTCTATTTTTAAAAAATCAGTTTAGCATAAGTATACAGCTTACATGTCAAAACAGTTCTATTTCAAGCAGTTCATTTTAGCATAAGTACGCAGTTTGATAATCAAAACAGTAGGAAAGTAATTCAGTTTAGCATAAGTACAGTTTAGTTCTATTTGACCAATCGATAGGACCCTATCAGGTGCTATCACTTTGGGTCTGAGTAGACCTGGGGGCGATGGCAATCAAAGGGTACTCTGCATTCCTTTAAACCCCAGCATTACTGGAATTTCACTATCAGATTGTTTATTGTCATATCTAGGACACTCGTTGGGGAATCTTACCCCCTCTACAGAGATACAGTCCGTGTATTCTACAGCCCCAGCCGACTGAGCAAAAAAAATCGTTTTGTATCTTATCTGTTTATTAGTTTGTTTTACTGCTAAATGAAAAAAAAAGAACGACTAAGTGAATTTCCTGTAAATTTACTGATTCCATAATTTTTACCTTGGTTATTAACAGGATTTCTGTCACTTTTCTGGTTCTAAATTATTACGAGTTGGATTTGTATACTTACGTTACGTGGCAATGTATTTTTTCCCAGTTGGCCACTGATTAAAAATCCGTTGTGTAATGTTGACTTTGAACGCGAATGAAAATATTCAGTTCATGTATGATGATCAGTATTCAGGCAGGTTATTACAAATGTGTTCGTGCGTCACGAAAATGTAACACAAGACCAAATTTTGAGTCAAACGTTAGGGCAATGTGACTGAAATATTTAACAAGTTAACATAGGCAAATAGCAATCATGCTGTGACCTGTAAAAAGACCTTTTTTTTCGGAAGCACGAGTTATTTCTGGATACCCAAGAGACGGTAGGAGATGAATCCACTTCTGATAAATCGATCACTTATTGAAGCGGGTAAAGTGAGGATCTGATATCCATTTGACGGTGAAAAGGATGATCAGCTGATTTTTAATCAGGTCTACCAAACTGTTTTTTAAAAAATCAGTCTCAATACTTTGTAGACAGACAGTATGTGAACGACTTTGACTGAAGTGAATATTTTTATGCTTCCACAGTCTCCTTACCACTAATATCACTTTTGTTCTCAAATATCAAAACCCATCTCTCCAATTCCCATCTGAGAACTGCTGAGAAAATGCGATAAGTCGTGACATACCAAATGAAGGTAGTCTTAATCGAAGACTTCCTTTACTATTTCCAAGTGTGAGAAAATCGTCTTCGTCGTGTGTGACTTCTAAGAAGTTCCCGTGGCGTTATGTTTAATGAGATGGAATGTGGCCTCGAAATAAGCGGGTTCAAGCCCTAGTCACGCCATTACGCTCACCTTCGATCTAATATCATGGGGAAAAGTATGAACCTTCTTATCCCTCCATCTTTGAGTTAAATAGTATCACTGCTGTGCTTCTACAAGGATGGCTTTGGCACTAAATAAACTCTGGTGGTTGATATGCCATTAAAGAAAGTTAACTAAAAAGTATTTTAAAGGAAATAAAGTTGATTCTAATTAAGTTAATGATGTATTTTTTGCACATCCAATTTCATTACTTAACTGACCTGTCGTGTCACAGTCGGAACATCTTTTAAGTTCACTGTGTTTAGAGGTTAACAATACTTATCAATTTAAAAAAAAAACCTACCTACCTATTTCATACAGTGTTCGTATGCTGTTCCAAATATCGAACTAGTTTTAAAGCTATTCAACTAGACATGTGATGTATGTGACGTGATATATATCGACCAGATAATGCGATATGGAAATTGACATCTTACGCCATGAACGTAAAATGATCTAAAGAGGAAAATTCTTTAAAAGAACACTTAAAAATAATCGAAAGAGCTTTCAATGTTGGTTTGATATCACCTGAAGCGAAGATCGAAACGAAAGCCAATATTCGCCTTACTTACACAACGAACAATGTGTCTGTATAAACAATACATTCTTTAAAAAATCAGTTTAGCTCTTAAAATATGATTGGCTCGTTAAAATGCATTTAAATTTCCTGGAAAAAAATTGCTTTCGTTTGAAATATTTAGTTTAGCTTAGTCTGGTATAACCAGACACGCGCATAAACGAACACATACACACAAACACACCCAGGCACAAATACATATATATACATGTATACCTTTAAGAAAAACAAAAACCGTTCACATTAGGATTATAGATTTATTTCCATCCTGTTATGGGTATTGATATGAATCAATGACACTAAAAATAACAGGACTTCTTCAGATCTAATGGATAAAACAATTACAGACAGAATAGACACTGGAGGGAAGTGTGGTAGTGGGTAGAAGAGGGGTGAAGAATTTTCTCCCCACTTGCTCACTTCCGGTTTTTCTTTTTTTCACCGGTTGGAATTACAATAAAGTAACTAGACGTATATTCTAAACTCACTTTTTACAGCAAATTAAATTTTAAATTTTGGATGGAAATGAATTTATAATCCTAATGTGACCGGTTTTTGTTTTTCTTAAAGGAATTATTGTAACATATTGACCCCGACCAAGCTGTCAAAATAGGAAATGCACCTGTGAAAATAACAGGTGCATCCGGTCGAGGAATATCAGGATATAACCTTGACCGTGAACGGGTTGAATTGAGTGCGAAATTTTGACGCTCGCAGGAAGTAGGTGGATGTCAAATTATTATATAACCCCGGTGACAGGAAGTTCGGATCAGTTGGAGAGAAGATGCTGGATTGAGGACCATGTCCCAGGCCTCCGGTTGAGCAGCCCAGGAGAACGGGAAAGAAACACTGTTATGGCCATGAGAGTGGGGGTCAATATGTTGCAGTTCTGTTCAGCCTCCAACTCATCTCTCACACAGTAAAATCTTTAGTAACCCTTTCGAACCCTTTCAAATAAAGTGAGAGGTATACTTTTCTAAAGAACTGTGTCGCTCGTCTTTATTGTGTCGTCGTTATGATTCTGCATGCATACGTGTTTGTATAGTTGGTCATGGCTATACAACATTATTGCTCTATGATGTCAGTTATATTGAGCTCTTTACCAGGAAAATTTAAATGTTCATAGTTGAATATTTTTTTAAAATTATATTATTAGAAAAAACCAAAATGGCTTCCGAAGAAATAGATCCACGACCTCACAAATATTAACCATCCGTAGAATCCTTGAAGGTGTACGGGCAAAGAACCTACAAGCGACATTAATATTTGTCGACTTTACCAAGGCTTTCGATTCTATTCACAGAGGAAAGATGGAACAAATCCTACTAGCGTACGGCATACCTAAAGAAACCGTAGCGGCAATAACGATTCTCTATAGAAACACTAAAGTAAAAGTACGATCACCGGATGGAGACACAGAATACTTCGACATTGTAGCAGGAGTACTACAAGGGGACACGCTGGCCCTGTACCTCTTTATCATTTGTCTAGACTACGTACTTAGAACATCGATTGACAAAATCAAAGAGAATGGCTTCGAACTGACGAAGAAAAGAAGCAGAAGGTACCCCGCAACAACAATTACCGACGCCGACTACGCCGATGACATAGCGATACTGGCAAATACACCTGACCAAGCCGAAACACTTCTGCATAGTTTGGAACGAGCAGCAGCAAGCATAGGCCTCTATGTTAATGCACACAAAACGGAATATATGTGCTATAACCAAACGGGGGATATCTCCACTCTAGAAGGAACCCCTCTTAAACTAGTAGACAAATTCACTTACTTAGGAAGCAGCGTCGAATCAACCGAAAAGGACATCGAAACGAGGTTAACTAAAGCATGGACAGCTATCAATAGGCTATCGATTATATGGAAATCAGACCTAACCGATAAAATGAAACACAGTTTCTTCCAGGCAGCGGTCACATCGATACTGCTATATGGCTGCACTACATGGACGCTAACAAAACGGCTGGAGAAGAAGCTAGATGGCAATTACACAAGAATGCTGCGTGCAATCCTGAACTAGTCCTGGCAGCAACACCCCACAAGACACCAACTGTACGGCCACCTGCCCCCTATCACGAAAACTATTCAAGTTAGACGAACCAGACATGCAGGACACTGCTGGAGAAGCAGAGATGAACTCATAAGTGATGTACTCTTATGGATCCCCACACATGGCCGCGCAAAAGCAGGACGACCAGCACGAACGTACATTCAGCAGCTATGTGAGGATACGGGATGTTGTCCTGAAGACCTACCTAGGGCGATGAACGATAGGGAGGAGTGGCGAGAGAGGGTCAGGGATATCCGTGCTACCAGTGCGATATGATGATGATGATGATGATAGTTGAATGATTTTTTGTCCTGACGGAATTATTCCCGACTCCGGCTTAACTGGACTGAATAATATATATATATATATATATTTATATATATAAGTTGGCCGATCGTAGTCGAGGGCGACCCGAAGGCTCCCTTTTCTAGAGCTACTACAGCGATGTGTAGGGAAGGTCACTACTCCGTAACTTATAATGCTGAATGTTAAGCAAGGCGGCATCAAGTACCATTTTTGAGTCTTTGGTATGACTCGACCTGGGATTGAACCCAGTCTCCAGAGCCATTGGTGAAAACTCTAACCATTATGCCAATGGGGAAAATTGTTCAGTCTTGTCGGAAGGGCTTAGAATATACTGACAGTATCCTCTGCAAAGAAGTAAGATCCCCACCAAAAACAGAGGTATGGCACTAAAATGTAATGGTGAGGCCCCAGTTCTGATCTTTGGGAATCGTGGAGTACCACTTCATTGCCATTACTCTCAAGTTCACTCTGTTTTAGAGTAATAGTACCTGTTAGGCTCCCATCGATTGGTCAAATATATACGTTTAGAAAATATTACTATTTAGTAGGACCATGTGCAAAAAAAAGAAGAAATTCCCTAGAAACTACACCCCCTAAAAAAGTAAATATGAACGTACAATAAACGCGATTCCCTAAGATCCTGACATAAGATAACCCCAGATGGGTTGAAATTCCGTTAAAATCAATGTCAGCTTAAGTAATATGGCGTGCCCCTTCATTGCCATTACTACCCGATACAATTTGACCTGAACTGCGAGTACTTATTAGGATCATATATATATAGGTCAAATAGATCTGTTTTAAAATTACACCAATTAGATAGGAATGCTTAATACCATATAACTAAATTACTTGGTTGGTTGGTTGGTTGGTTGGTTTCAATCAAATAAATCCAGTTGATGGGTCACACTTCGGCCGGCCGTGGTGTCAACAGCACGGATCTGGTCGGGTGTGTCCCGTCTTCTAGATATACCTCAAGCCCCTGGGGACCATCCCTCCAGGCTTTAACCCTCGGAGGAGGAGTTAGGTTTAACGTCTAGCGCCTGACGCGCCCTCTTTTAGGGGAATACCAACGGGGCCCGAGGCATTTTTGGGAATGCCGGACCCGTATGAGCTACGGCCATGCACCCGTACCCATCTTAAAAAAGGCCTGGTGCCATTGTCGTCCGGTTGGTGGGACGGCCGACAAATACCGTTAGTTGATCGGTTGGTTGGTTGGTTTGGTTTTATGACATGTCAGCCGTTTTATCTTATTTAATGCCAAATCCTGTTTATATAATATTTGTTGAATACATATGATCTGTAGATGAAGAGTTTGTAAATAATATTTTAAAATAAGTCAGAGCTCATTTGTTTGCGCACAGGTAAATAGTTTCACGTATTGCAATGTAACACTAACAATTCAATTTAACATTAGTCAATTGTTTGCAAACAGTTAAATACTTAAACAGTTATATATGACCCATAGATGAGATCCTAACAGTTACTACCACTCTTGATCAGAGTGGACCTAAGAGTAATGACAATGAAAGTATACTCCTCATCACCCAAAGCTTTTGTATATGAGTACATCAGGTACAGTTTAGTGTCATATCCTGGACACTAGATCTATCTGACACATAGATGAGACCTTAACAGTTACTACTACTCCGGTTCAGAGTGGACCTGGGAGTAATGGCTTTGAAGAGATACTCCACATTCCCCAAAGCTTTTGTACTGGAGCCTCACCATCAGATGCCGTTTAGTGTCATATCCAAAACACTAAATCTATTTGACAAAGCTCTAGGATTGGAGCCTCATCAACAGTTCTTATTTGCTGTCATATCTTGGACACTCGTTCGGAAGGGGTCTTACCTCTCACCAGGGATGCAGTCGGCATATTGTACAGCCCCAGACGACTGAGCTAACTAAATTATTTGTTTTATGAGTAGTTATTTGAAGATGTAGTTATTTACCAAGGAATGTTATTATTAATACTGAAAGCATCCTGCTATGTGCAAACAAATGACAATTAGTGAATGGAAATGCGTACTTGAAAACATATGATTATTATAGAGGAATGCCCGACCTTCCCTTACATTAAATCCCTATAATCGACCTTCGGGTCATTGACCTTGTGTCAAGTCCCGTCTGATGGGAGACAGAGAAAAACAAATAGAGAGGAATATTTAAAAGCTTACAACTTTAGTTTGGTTTTATGGCACATCAACCATTGTAGTTCTCAAAATTTCTGAGACGAAGCTTGATGATTTTTATCATTAAGTGTTTTTGGACTATTGTCTTCATCTTTATTATTAATTCCATAACATTTCGGCCGATATATCCTCCGAGGATCACCTGTTCTGATTCCGTTAGCCATGACCGGGTAGAAGTGTTGAGTATTCCTGTATTGTTACTCGCCTGCAGTCAGGATTAAACCAGCAACCTCCAGATGATTGTCTCCTTAGAAGCTTAGGGAACCAACGCCTATAACCGTTATGCTGTGTCCTGCTTGACAGTTTAGAGTAAATATTTGGGACTTATACTCCATTGTGTTCTTAATGTGCTTACTTGACTAGGATTACTACTATTATGTATGATTATTTTAAACAACCATTGCAGGTTATTTAATGCCAAATTCATTTTAAATCATAAACAGTTCTATTTCGAACAATTCAGTTTAGCATAAGTACACAGTTTAGTTCTAATTGACCCATTGATAGGACCCTATTAGGGCTACTACTCTGAGCCAGAGTTGGCCTGGGAGCGATGACAATAAAGGAGTACTCCGCATTCTCCAAAGCTTCAGCATTACTAGAACCTCACCATCAGATTGTTTAGTGTCATGTCCAGGGCACTCGTTGGAGGAGTCTTATTTTTATTAAACAAAAGTACTTGATATCATATAACTGTGAAAAAAATCTAAAGAAACAACTTCACAAAAAAATAATATAAATTTTGAATGAACCCAATTTCTTAACCTCTGGTAATGAAATAACTCTTTACCAAGACGTTAAAATCAATCAATCAATCGAATAAATTTTTGCTTTCAATTTATCTCCAAAGGTTTTTGGAATTATACCCGAGACCTCTCTGTATATCCCCATGGTCTTTTTGATCACTAAAAACATCATCACTTGTATGGAAGTATGACTAGTGTTTGATACTATTTACCAACCCCTCCGCTCGGGCAGGATATGACACAAGGTCAATTTTTAAACGGAGTTTAACAGGTTTGAATTCAGAGTTTTCCTTCTCCTAGACTAGTTGCCTAACCAAGGCTGAAGAACCTAGTCTGTCCTACTATTTACCCATAGCTGGAGGGAGAATAATTGGATTCATACCTTCCCCAAGGGTATTAGTGCTATGTGAAATGCAATCAGTCTCGTCCAGGATTTGAACTTGTGTCACCGTGTCCATTTCCTACGACGATAACGACTACACCACGGGCACCTCCTAAACTAGTGTTTGATAAACAGCTGAAGGAGCAGTTGTTCTGCCAGTGATAAGATTATAATTTTAACTTTATCTAATAGATTAGTAAGATACGAAATGTCAACTGATCTGTTTGATGCTTCGATTGAAGTCGTTGACTACAAGAAGCGGAGAGAGATTGAAAGATACAGAGTTGAAAGGGGTGGCGTTTGTCTTTAGCAGTTCTTAGTAAATAATGTAACACAGAAATGAGATAGCAAAGCATAATTCGATTAACAAGCAAAGAAAGACAAAAACAATATTCATACTGTTAATTAACAAGGGCTGTTTTCAAAGTTTGACAGCACGCATTCGTGTAGGCAAAATAGACAATAGAAACATTGACACACGCAAATCTGTCCACAAATATATACATAGAGAAAACGAAAATATATTGATATATCGAGATTCTTAAAATATTTAGATAAATGTATCTAACAACAATTAGTGTTTTGAGTATGAAATCAAAATGCATCTGATGATGAAGCTTGGAGTTTGAAGGATATAGAGTAACCCATCATAAACATTTTTCTCAGGTTCTCTCCGACCCGGAGTGGTCATATTTGTTAGATCTCCATCTGTGGTTCAAATAGTACAATTCAGTCTTTTCCAATGGATAATGAATATAAAATAGAATTGTTAGTGTTCGATAGTAATACGTGAAAATATTCAAGTGTGCGCAAAAAATGAATTCTAACTCGTGTTTAAAAAGTTACCTACAAACTATTCCCAAACAAATCATATATATATATATATATATATATGTGTGTGTGTGTGTGTGTGTGTGTGTGTGTATTTGGGCAGTAGTTCTTCATTTAAGCATGTTTGATTAAATAATAAAGACATTTTATAAATATAATTTTATCAGGATCCTTTTAAGTTTTCAGATAAGTACTTTGGTTTTAGTTTGGAATAGGTTGATGAGTTTACCAGGACAATTTCGGTAAATTCATCTACCAACTCCAACCTAAAACCAAAGTACTTGTCTGAAAAGTTTAAAGGATGCTAATAAAATTATATAGACAACATGTGTCTTTATCATTTAATCAACCCCACACACACACACACACACACACACACACACACACACACACATATATATATATATATATATAACAGGATTTGGCATGAAGTAACCTACAATAATATGTCATAAAATCCAACCAACCAACCAATATAGCAACAAGCAGTTTTATCTGACGGTAATAAGTGAACTTGGACTGGTTTCGCTTTGTTTTATAGCATACCATTATTTTATGCCAAAGTCAGTTCAACAATAACAGTTTCTAATTACATAGAGTACAAAAATGAATATTCACAAGAATTTTAAACAGGTAAACACATCACAGTTAGTTGCAATTAGAATCGATCTATTAATGTAGTTCACAGTCATTTTAAACAATATTTCAAACATCTTTTTCACCCAATGATGGATCCCTGTCAAGTCCAACACATCTGGCTCGATATGGGCCAGGGAATAGTGACAATGACGCGATTTCTCCGAATTCTATTGACCTTTCGACAGAATACCATTTAATATCATATCTGTTGTGAACCAATAAAGGGTCCGGAGGAAAGACACGAACTGGGGTTTACGTGGAACAAAGTATATTAACGAAAGTATAATACAACATCGGTTAAAAGGTGTCGAACGTCAGTGTGACTGCCAAAGTGTTAAGCTGGGGAGAACTCCACACCGAGATGAATATTTTCCCGATATTAATAGCAACTGGAAGAGTTCATTACAGACCGCAGGTTGGGTACCATAACAATATCTCAGAAATTTATGACTTTTGCTTATAATTGTCTTGGGTATGACAATAAACAATTAAATATGTTTTTAAAAATTCACTATCATTTTTGGGAGTTTTACCTCGTTTGCTCAGTCGGCTGAGGCTGTAGAATATACCGACTGCGCCTCTGTTGAGGGGTAACAACCCCCATCCAACGAGTTTCCTTGATATGACACTAAACAATCTGATGGTGAGGTTCCAGTAATGCTGGAGCTTTGGAAAATGCAGAGTACCCTTTCATTGGCATAGCTCCCAGGTCCACTCTAGCCAGGAGTGGTAGCACCTGATAGGGTTCTATCTATGGGTCAAACATAACTAAACTGCGTATTGATGCTAAACTGAATTACTTGAAATAGAACTGTTCATTTGTATAAAAATGGATTTGGCATTAAATAGCCTACAATGGTTGATATGCCATAAAACCCGCTGACGGAGTTTTCACTGGATATAACTTGATGTCGTAATCATAATACTCTTTTTTTTTCTTTTTATTTATTTATTTATTTATTGAGGGTAGGAGATCCAGCCCTTCTGCAGGGAATTGCAGTTAGCGCATTTAGATCCTAACCGACAGTAAAAATGTAAGAAAAAAGTAAGAAAATTGGTTGGTGTCTTTCTGTTTAATGGCATATTAACCTTCTCGGGTTATTCAATGCCAAAACTTAAGGAAGAATAGTAGTTGTACTATTTAGCCTATAGCTGGAGGAACAAAGAGTTTCACGCCTTTTCCAAAGGGCATTAATCCTAAAGTGAACGTAATAGCGTGACTGGATTTCGAACTCGCTTACCTCGATGTCACTGTCCGGCTCGTCAGCCATTACACCAACTCCAGGGAAAAATGTTTTCATGATATAGATTTTATATGAGCATGATAAAATACACACCAAAAAAGTTTAAGATAGAAAAATTCCAATCAGTTTCTTTGTATGTAATATTTCTTATTCTTCCGTAGAATTTTAAATATATGAACTTTTTTTTCTACTACTTCATCATGAACCTTCCATATTAAGCTGACCACATGAAAGAAAATCAAAACAAAATAAAACAAAAAATTTAGAGTTGAATAAGGTCGTCAAATGTTTTTCTTCTAAAAAATGAATGTTGTTCAAACTTATTTCAAAACAATTCATTTTTGCTTAAGCTAGTGTTTTGTGATGTTTTGTTGTTTTTTGTTGCTGTTTTTTTAATAAAACTATGCAATAAAAAATATACCTCGTCAAAAATTAGTTACTTCGAAAACCAAATCCAAATTGGGAGTTCCCTTTCATATTCTAGTTCAATATAGAATGATCACCTATTTCCGGAACTAGTATTTAAAAAAGTTTCCACCCCATCCCCATCCTCTCTGGCAATAAAAATTTTACAAAACTTCGACCTATCTGGCCACTTGTTTTTTTTTCTTTTTTTTTTTTCAAATCTAACTTTTCCGGAAATGGGTGATCATTCTGCATTTAATTAGACTGTGAAAGTGTACCGTCCTTCTTTTTTATTTGATTTTTGTCGTAAAGAATTTTTTACGACGTACACTTTTTGTTACATTCTGATTTATTTATAAAAAAAATAAAGATCATCACGAGTCAAGAACTTAATCAAAAATATATTGTTTTGAAGTAAATTTGAATCAATTACAACATTCATTTACTTTTAAATAATTTTCGACTATCTCATTCAACTTTACCAAATTTTTTTTGTCCGTTATAAAAGCATTCTTTTACTTCATACCCAAGTTTTTTTTTATCTCCCTTTGTTTGACAAAAAGGTTAATATTTTTCTTCATCAGATGAACTCTAATAGCTTCAAATGACCTCAGACAGTCTAAGTCTGAGCTCAAATCAAATTGGTGTTTAAGTAAAAAAAAATAACAACTTATGAAATTCTGCCTGCCTATGATCCTCGGATAGATAGTTATTTACTATGTTTTAATGGGGTGTGGTACAAGGCTAGAGGTATGGGAAACAAGTAAGAATCGAACACACTAATAATGTTCTGGTAATTTAGCATACTAACTACAGCAATACGTGAAGTGCCCTTATCGGACAGATAGAGACAACTGCATATCTTATATATATATATATATATATATATATATATATATATATATAATATATATATATGAGGTTCGAAGAATGTTGTGGTTATTCTAAAAGGAAAATAACTTGGCGTACCAAGGTAAATTTTGGACTAATTCCGTTAGGAACGATATGTCTCCATGCCTTCTCCTTCACAACTTTTCAGAAATAATTAGGCAGATTGGTTTCTCTAGCCTTGGTAGGCCAAGTGATCTTGCAGATGGGAAAACTTTAAATTAAAAAACTTGAGGAGTTTTGTTGGGACACCAGCCAACCTTTCTTCAGCTATCAGCTCATTCAAAATGGCTGGTTAGTTTTACAGGAGTCTTCACTAGTTTAAAAAAACTCGACAATATTGGTTTAGATCTTTTATCAGTTATATTCGAACTCTTGGTTACCCATACGACGTGAAAACCTTATATATATATATATATATATATATATATATATATATATATAATGAATTCAATTACTATTTATTTTAAAACTAAGACGTCAGTGTAACATTAAAAATCAAATCAATCCAAAAAATCTCCTTGATCGATATTATAAGATTACAAAAACAGAAAAAAAGAAAATCAACAAACTCAAAACTGTTGTGATTTTGATTAATTTCCTATTTTTTTATTGTTAATAATATATATATATATATATATATATATATATATATATATATATATATATATATATATATATATATGTTCTCTGAAGAAAGCAAGCAACATGCTAGAAACGTACGTAAGAAGTAAATAAATTAGATTTTAAAAGATAAAAATCTATGTGTAGACCTATTCATTTTGAAATATTTACTTTTCTCTCTTTGAACCAACAAAACGATTTTTTTACACACACACACGCGCGCGCGCATATATATATTTATATATATATAGTGTTATTCCTTATCATTTGAATAAACAGATAATTAACATCATATTATTACTTGGTCTGGTACTTCTGAATGCCCACTATCTGGAAAATATTTTTATAAAACTAGATGGTTTAACGAAGAACAAGTTTCTACCTATCTTTCTATTCAGTTTAGTATCAATCAAGAAAAGTGAAAAGGCGAATTCATTTTGCTATTAAGATCAGTTGCCGAAGTACAAATTTAATTTTGATCTCCCAGCTCAAAAATCCTTATAGTTCTTGCAGTTTGGGGCGTAAAAAAGAATAAAATTTCTTCTACTTGAAATAATTACGAGCAGTACATTCTTCTAGGTATTTCTTACAGGATCTACAAAGCCAAATGATTGCAAGCAAACTCTGGATCATCCTGACCAAAACATTGAACATTCTTCTCAATCCTTGGTAATAACAGATTTTCTGCTTGATAAAAATATTTATGGGTAGTACTTTCATCCAGCTATAGCTTATAAGTTCTACAAAGCCAAATAATCTCAAGCAAACTCTGTGTCATCCTGTCCAAAATCTATAATATTTTTTCAATCCAAGGTTATAAAACATTTTCTGCAAGATCAAATACTTTTGAACGATACTTTTTATGGGATAACGCGGTCATATTGATGATAATTCCTTGAACAAGCAACAAATCCGTTTTTTTTTTATTTCTGTGTGGAAACTGTCGTTAAAATGACAATGTATCGCATGCTGTGTCAGTGAGGATGCAGTTGATTTGGAATATTTATGAATGAGAGTAGACTGTATTGTAGTTCCCCAATCTTTCAAGGGACGAATAATATTTCTGCTGATGCAGTTGTTTTGGAACATTTATGAATGAGAGTAGACTGTATTGTAGTTCCCCAATCTTTCAAGGGACGAATAATATTTCTGCTGATGTAGTTGTTTTGGAACATTTATGAATGAGAGTAGACTGTATTGTAGTTCCCCAATCTTTCAAGGGACGAATAATATCTCTGCTTTAAAAGTTAGCATTCAAACTACTGGCCTTTAAGTAAACTCAAACGTCAACAATCGATACTCGAAGCCTTATTAAAAACTGATTAACTCGATCCAGTGTTCTTGTTTTCTTTGTAACTATGATAACAAAGTTTCAGCCGTTATAGTCCCCAGGGTATTTCCAATGTCTGTCTGAGATTCTATCTGCACCCTTTATTTAATCCACGTGGGTTTATTGTTCTCATACCTACTCTCCTTCTCTCTCTCTCTCTCTCTCTCTCTCTCTCTCTCTCTCTCTGTTTCTCCTTTGTAGATCATCGATTTAATTCCTCCTTAAATCTTCACGGAGAAGTCGATCATCTGTATCTCCCACTAATTCATTTTTACGCTCTGCCCAAGCCAGGGATTGAACTCCCGAACACATATCTAATTAACAATAAGGCACTTTTTAACAAGCGTTATTATTCCCAAGACGACAATGAAATTCCCGGAAAGCTATTAACTACAACAGATACCTGAAAAAAGATTTCGACGGTCGAAATATTGTGACGATGATAACCACTAAGATTATGATACAAGTTCGAGTACATTAGCGTTCAATAATGATAATAATTACGTTTACTGAAAGCAGAGAGACAGATGGATAATAAATAGCCTGAGATAGACAGATATATACCAGGTTCTGCTGAGAAGTTCATAGGCTGACCAAGATAACCTCATGGTATGCGACCAAATGAGATTTATTTTTTAACATGTTTCCGCTTCCGGTCTACTCTGTTCTTCTCTCGGTGTTACGGAGCTTGGATCCCATTGGTCAACAAAATCAACGGCAGATATGACGTCATCGTATGAACTTTTCTGTCTCTTATCTAGTGCAGCCTATTCTCATAGATAGATAGATACATATGAACAGGCTGAGATAGATAGATAGATAGAAGCAAACTTAAATATACACATAAATATATCGGTAGATGGAAATAAAGAAACTGAGATAGATAGATAGATAGATAGATAGATAGATAGATAGAAACAAACAAACTGTGAGATACAAGAGAGGTAATTAGATAAATAGAGACATAGACGCATATTCACAGATGCGGACTGAAGGATGTTGTCTAAAATATTTCCAAAGATATTAACAATAGGCAAAAAGAGAACGATTATGCTTTACTTTTCATTGGAGTACATTTATCAAATCTATTGGCTAGCAATCATGGATCAGAGTTAGGTACGCTTGTCGCAGTGAAATGCGCCAACTAGACTGGCAATTTAGTGTTTCCAAAGAATCGGCCGAGAACAGCAAAAGTCTGAATAGGTGGATGGATGGAAAGACGGATAAAGTCAGTGATGGAGAGGTCGTAAGATGAATGACGTAGACGCGGTAATCTGAGTCACATGCTGTTTACGTATCTAAGTTATCTGTTGCTACCGAGGTTTCCTATCATGAACACACACACACACACACACACACACACACACACACACACACATATATATATATATATATATATATATATATATATATATATATATATATATATATATATATATATGTGTGTGTGTGTGTGTGTGTATACTTAGCTATTAATATATCTGCTCACTTCTGTTCGGAATCTATCTATCTATCTATCTCAGTTTATTCTACCTAACAAACTTGCTATCGAGCTACCTATCCAATTTTATTCTCTGTGTATATATTTTCTGTCATATTACTTATCATGTCACTTCAGAACTATTTTTTTTTCTTTCTCACAATCTTATATATATATATATATATATATATATATATATATATAAAGAGAGCGAGGAAGAGATAGTGACAGAAAACGAATGAGACAGGCGGACAGAGACAAAGAGAAGTAGGAAAGAGGGAGAGAGAAACGTGGTAGAAGGTGAAAAAATTCTTGCCGAAAAATTTTTGCTCAAATCCAGAGGGGGATGATTATGTCTCAAGTACATTTTCGTTTATGTTAGAAGGGCCAGGGAAAGTTTAAAGACCCTGTGCTGCTGGTGTTGAACAGCAAGATAAACATGTTGAATAGGGCGTAATGTTTCATGCCTCTAGTTCAATGCTTCTTTGGTTAGGCCGACAATTTTTTCTCACTTCTCTCTCTCTCTCTCTCTCTCTCTCTAATATATATATATATATATATATATATATATATATATATATATATATATATATATATCTTGTGAACTGTCCTTTGACTGACACTCTTTATAACGGTGTTAGTTAAGAATATCTGCGTACTAACGGCACATTTCGCAAGACATATTAAAAATTATTATAGTAATAACTATAATAATCTCTCCCCCCACTCTCTCTCTCGCTATATATATATATATATATATATCTGTGTGTGTGTGTGTGTGTGTGTGTGTGTGTGTGTGTGTGTGTGTGTGTGTGTGTGTGTGTGTGTGTGTGATTGAAAGTAACGCAGAAAACTAAAAAGAGATTAATAAGAAATGTTTTATTAATAAGCTTGGATTAAAATCCACTCGGTATAGTGGTTAATTCATTATAACAGCACTCTTAAAAAACAATATTTTTATGATGATATATATATATATATATATATATATATATATATATATATATATATATATATATATATATAGTGAGGGTCTAAAAGATTTTAAAAGGATGAATACACCGACTGCACCGCTGCAGAGGGGTAAGACCCCTCACCCCCAATGAGAGTCGTGGATATGACACTAAACAATCTGATGGTGAGGTTCCAGTGATGCAGGAGCTTTGGGAAATTAGGAGCACCTCTTCATTTCCATTGCTCCCAGGTCCACTCTGGTCGGAATGGTAGCACCTGATAGGGCCCTATCAATGGGTTAGATAGAACTAATGGCAAACTTATGCAGAACTGAATTGTTTGAAATAGAACTGTTTGGCTAAACTGAATCGCTTGCAATAGAAATGTTTTTGACAATTAAACTGTACTTACATTTAAACTGCGTGCTTATACTAAACTGAATTGTTTTAAATGAAACTATTTTTGTTATTGAAACTGTACTTACACTAAACTGAATTGTTTAATACAGAACTTCTGTGCTTATACTAAACTGATTGAGCTGAATTAAAACTGTTTGAATAAATTGAATACCTCAAAATAGAAATGTTTTTGACAATTAAACTGTGTACTCATGCTTAACGGAATTTTTTGAAATAGAACTGATTATTTGTTTAAAATAAATTTGGCGTTAAATAACCTACAAAGGTTGATTAGTTGTTTGATTGTTTGGGCTTAATGGCATATCAACCTTTGTTGGTTATTTAATGCTAAATCCATTTTATACAAATCCATTTTATGAAAATAGTTCTATTTTAAACAATTCAGTTTAGCATAAGTACGCAGTTTAAATGTAAGTACAGTTTAATCGTGAAAATATTTTTATTTCAAGCTATTTAGTTTAGTCAAGCAGTTCTAATTCAAACAATTCAGTTTAGGATAAGTATGCAGTTCCATTTAACCCATAGATAGGGCCCTATCAGAGTGGACCAAGGAGCAATAGCAATGAAGGGGTACTCCTCATTCCCCAAAACTCCAGCATCACTGCACTGGAACCTCGCCATCAGCATGTTTAGTGTCATTATTCAGGACACTCGTTGGTGTTGGGGGTCTTACCCCTCTGCATAGGTACAGTCGGTCTGTTCTACTGCCCCAGTCGACTGGGCAATACAAAGGTTGATATACCATAAAACCCAACCAACCAACCAAAGGAGGAAATGTTCAAGTGCCATGAAACGTTCATGGTAGTTTACATTTTCCTTCCACAGTTCAGTACTCTTGGTACATCGTTTCTCAATTTTCTTTGACCCTTCTAACAAGAAAAAGAAAAAAGAAACGAAAAAAAAAAAAAAAAAAAAGAAACGAAAAAAAAGCTCAGTTCATTTTGCAGTTATTTTAATATCATTATCATAAAGACTCGGCATTAATGTAGTTGAGCTCTTTGTGAAAAATTCTTTTCAAAACGCGTTGTTACTTTTATCTCGTTGTTGTAGGAGGTGGGACCTGCTTGTATAGAATTATATTTGATATTAATGATATGACTCCTTCCATTACGGAAGTTTGATAACCCTTGAAAAGTATTTATAATCAAGCTAAATAGGAGGTGGCCGTGGTGTAATGGTTATCGTCGTAGGAAATGGACACGAGTTCAAATCCTGGACGAGACCGGTTGCATTTCACATAGCACTAATACCCTTGGAAAAGGTATGAATCCAATTATTCTCCCTCCAGCTATGGGTAAATAGTAGGACAGACTGGGTTCTTCAGCCTGGGTGAGGCAACTAGTCTAGGAGAAGGAATACTCTGAATTAAAACCTGTTAAATTCCGCTTAAAAAATTGACCTTGTGTCATATCCTGCCCGAGCGGAGGGGTTGGGTAAATATGATAATCAAGCTAAATAGAATTCTTTAACACCTAAACTTACTGTAGCTACCCAAACTATTCATCCGCCGGACGAATGTCTTGCACGAAACTCAGAGTCGCAGGAATGTATCTTGGGGTCCATTTGTAACATCGGTTTCTTAACCTGCTCTACCATTTTTGACTTAGAGCAAGCCTTTTTAAAACATTGTTCCTATTACCATATTGTTTTGAGGAGCGTTTTTTTTTTCTTTTTTTTCTTAATATATATATATATACCATTAAACAAAGAGACCTAACAAAACAAACCAATCGCATATCGTATAGACCGTCTTGTCGGCTGGGGCAGTAGAATATGGCGACTGCACCCCTGCACAGAGGTAAGACCCCCATTCCCATCGAGGTCACCAACTACCCTTAGCTGGCGATCCATAATGCGTGAAGACGAGATCCTGATGGCTGAGCCGTCCTTCACCCGGCAAACAAAGTTGTCACATGACTTACCACACTCCACTTTGGCTCTTACTGGGTTAGACGGGTGTCACCTCAAACCCTAACACCAATTTGATTGCCCCGAATATATTCTTCAATTTGCTTTTATGGCAAGCAAGTACCCAACCCTATTTTATCTTAAAGGCATAGGAAAGCGGTGGTTGGAGGTCAATGGAGAAAAACAAGATTTTGTGTCCTGATATGACATTAAACTGCTTCTGATAGTAAGGTTCCAGTCCTGAAGTCTGGTGGAGTGGAATTGCCCATAATTATCATTACACTCAGTTCCACTCTGACTCGAAGTGGACGTACCTGTTTGTGTCCCATCTATGGGCCAAAGAGAACTGTTCAATCATTAACAAAGGATTATTTTGAGTTATTTGGGACAATTCATCAGTGTGAAAATTGTTTGTATTAAATGGGAATACATGATAAATAGAATTACTTATGTTAAAAAGCAACACTTGAAATCATGTTACTGTGTGCAAACGAATGATTGATATTAAATAGATTGGTTTTGGTTTAGTTTAATGGCATATCAACCTTTGAGTGTTATTTATGTCTAAGCAATCTATCTTGAAAAACAACAGTGATTGTATTTAATCCATAGCAGGAGGAACAACAGTGCTCAAGATATTTTCCAAGAATATTTATCTGAAAGAGAAAATAACGCAACTGAAATTCAAACTCACTCCGAAGCCACAATCTATTACGTTTGCCATTTCACTACCAAGAATCTCAAATACTTAATATGATTATTACTGTTAGCAATACTTGAAATCATTTAACTGTGTGCAAGTAAATGACTAATATTGATAAGAATTACTAGTATTAGATAGCAATACTTAAAAGTATTTACTGGATGGAAAAAATAAGTAATATTAAAAAGAACCATTAGTATTAGATAGCAATACTTGAAACTATTTAACTGTGTGGAAACAAATGATTAATATCTAATAGAATAAGTAGTGTTAGATAACAAAACTTGAAACCATTTTAGAGTGCGCAAACACGTGATTAATATTAAACAGCTATCTTAGTGCCATCAATACTTGAAACCATTTAACTTGTGCAAACATGAAATTAATACTGAATCGAATTATTAGTGTTTTCAGTACTTGTAACCATTTAACTTGTCCAAACAAATGAGCTCTAACTTGTTTAAAAATATAGTTATCTATAAACTATTTTCTTAATAATAATAAATATAATTATAATAATAATAATAATATATATATTTATATATATATATATATATATATATACATATTTAATTCATGGAATTTAGACTGCGAAACCTGGGTTTCATGGAGTTTTTTGCAAAACAACTATCATCAGGCAGTTAAGAAAATGAAATGAATCGAGAATCGAAAAAATACAGTCAAAAAACCGTTGGGATTTTGTATGATTCTTTACGTGTGGTTGTAAGTGTTTGAGTGTGTGCGGGTGTGTGCATATGTGCAAATGCTTGTGTGGGTTATAGTTGCGTATCAATGTGTTAATGTGAGGGGGTGAGTGAATGTACAAACGTAACGCGTTGTTTTAACCAGATATAAATTCGTAGGTGTATCTTAATTTTTTGCTGCGTTATTTTATTTCGGTATGTGTTGGTAACTATAGCTAAGGAACAAAACATCATCATTGCATGTCGAGAAAAAAAAACTCCATGAAACCCAGGGGTCACAGTCTAAATTCCAGGAATTAAATATATATATATATATCTAATATATATCTATTCATTATTATTATTATATAATAGCTCTATCCTAGATATTTAGCACTCGCCGTGTTATATTGCACTTGGTTCGACACAAACCCAGAAAGTGATTTAGTGACAACCAATACTATTATAATATATATATATATATATATATATATATATATATGAAGAGGATTTGGTATCAGACAACCCACAAGGGTTGATGTGCCATAAAACACCACCAAACAATCAAAACCAAATACCTTGTATTGAGAAGGACATGTCTTCATCAGTGGAAGGGATTGAAAACAAACTATTCTGACATTTAGCAATGGGTGTTTACATGTTTCTTTGTCATCTTAGAATCATGAAAGAGAAACATGTTAATGTAGACACTATCCTCTTGTCGAGAGTTTCTGAAATTAAATATCTTAAATCACGTGGAAAGCAAGTGGCTAATATTCAATAATTAGATAGATTTTTGCAATAAAAAATATTGTAGCACATCTGCTTGACAAAAAATAATTTCTAGTTTTTCCTCGTTTCTATGAAATATTCATTTCTATTTCATGCATATATCGGATTTTCATTTGATTTAATAATGTATAATAACCGAATAGACGATCGTGCCCGTTAAAAAAAGAATTGCAGAAAATAATCTGATCAGTTCTTTTAACCAACGCATATACCCGAATTTTATTATATCTATCTATCTATCTATCAGATGCCATCCACCTTTATCTTTCTCTCTCTTTCTCTCTCCTTCTCTTCTTCTCCCTCTCTCCTTCTATTTCTCTCTCGCTCTCTCTCTATCTGTCTCTCTCGCTCAGTGTCCATATTTCTCTATTGTTGATTTTCTATATCTATCTATCTATCTATCTGATGCCATTCATCTGTCTGTCTCTCTGTGTCTTTCTCTCTGTCTCTGTCTCTCTGTCTCTGTCTCTCTGTGTCCATATTTCTCTACCTATTGCTCTTTTCTTCCCCTCTCTTTTTCTCTCTGAGTTTCTATCTATCTATCTATCTATCTGATGCCATTCATCTGTCTGTCTCTCTGTGTCTTTCTCTCTGTCTCTGTCTCTCTGTCTCTATCTCTCAGTGTCCATATTTCTCTACCTATTGCTCCTTTCTTCCCCTCTCTTTTTCTCTCTGAGTATCTATCTATCTATCTATCTATCTATCTAATGCCATTCATCTGTCTGTCTCTCTGTCTCTGTCTCTCAGTGTCCATATTTCTCTACCTATTGCTCCTTTCTTCCCCTCTATTTTTCTCTCAGAGTATCTATCTATCTATCCCTGTTCTTTCATAGATTTTACTAACTTTTCTTTAGTCTCTCATACAGAGCTCTCTCAGAGTTCTATCCGTAACTAAAGCTTTCAGTGTGACTTGGCTGTAATTCATGCTAATCCGTCTATCTATCTATCCATCTATCTATCTATCTATTCGGATATTTTCAAAATGTTACATATCTATATATCTATACATGACTAAATATAAATATAGACACATGCATTATCATAAGTATAACGATATGGATAAAAAATCAATCTCTGAATTCGTGAATATGTAAATGAGTATATATATATATATATATATCTTTAAGAAAAAAACCAAAGACCGGTTAATTCATGATTATAAATTTATTTCGATCCCGTATTTTCAGTTTCTGGTGTGAACCAAAAACATGAAGAAAAAAATTAATACAGGACTTCTTCAGACCCAATGGATAATTAATTAAATTTAAATTTAAATTTAAATTTAAAGCCAGAATAAACAGGTGGGGTGTAGGGGGGACGAGATTTAGGAGTTACCTCTTCGTTTTATTGAATTTCCGTTTTATTTTAATTTTTCAAATTTCTTCTGTCAGTTATAATTACGGTAATTTAACTTTTTTATTTATTCGTTTAATTTCTTTTCTTTTCATGTTAAATTCGGTAATTAACTTTTAAGAGAAATATTAATGCTTATATCAATTTCGATACCATTTAATTAGCTACCTTTTTTTTAGTGCATATGTTGGATACATTTTTTTTCCTGGTTTCACTATTTATTTCTGTTTTTAAATTTTTATAGTTTAAATTTAGTCTTATGTCTACATCTAGCTATCAATTCGCTTCTCTTATTTAATAACTTATCGGGCCATTTATAATTTTAAATATAAATTTTCTCTTCAAAGCATAATTGCATCTAACGTTAAAACTATTTGGAGTATTTGATTTTCTTAAATTAGACCATTTAATCTCAGGGGTTAAACCTTTGTTTTTTAAAGACCAGAAATTTTTTGATAGTGCCTTATGGTTTTTTAGGTGTTCGTGGGAGAAGGTAAATTTATGATTACATTTATTTATTATTACATATATATATATATATATATAAGTGATACTTTACACATGATTAAACGTACAAATGTGTAGTTGGATTATAATCGATGATTACACATCAATACATGCACTGCTTCCAAAATAGGCTGTATATAAACACTAGTCAGACTTAAACTTCTGTTCAAAATTGGCATTCTCACTCAGTTTTTTTCAAATCATATCTTCTTTCAACCAAAATCACTTACACACATACGCCTATACACACAAATATTTATAGTAAAATTTTAATCTCTTGCACAATTCCTAAATGTTCACCTTTCACACCCACTCGTCTCTCATTTCGTACTCCTTTTGTGCTAGTTAGCTGCATTGGTTTATTACGTGATCAACCGTTTCACCACTGTCAACACATAACCTACACTTGCTATTCTGTTACATATTATCAATTTTCGTTTCAAGATAATCGGCTCTTATGGCGTTGTTTTGTGCAGCTATTAAAAGAGATTCAATTTCTCTGTTCATGTTTTCCTCTCTTAGCTATGTCCACGTTTTCTCTTGTGCAATCTCATCAATTTGTCGCTTGAAGAAATCATACAGCTGTTTTTCTTCCCCCCCCTTTTTTTTGTTTTCAAGTTTGTTTTTGTTTTTTTTTTCTGTTTGTTCATATGTTGCTATTAGAGTTACTGGTTGCTGTAATTTGTCTTTATTTGCTTTATTTTAAAATGTATTCCCCATGTCCTTGTATAAATGAATCTTCGCAATTCTCAATGCTGTCATGTCATCTTAATCTTTCGTTTTTTGATACATATAATCTGTGTCATCTCTTAGGTGTAAGGCCTTTTGTGCATAGTCATCCATAAAGAATAAAATAAAGATTTTAGAAAAAATACATAAAAATGACGATTTTCTATTTTGTGGCTCTATTCGAGAACAAGAGACAACAAGTCTATGTACTCGACTGCAAGTCAATAAACGGGGTTCATATATGAATTGAGCTCTCGGTAGCCGTTAAGCGGATGTATGTAAACAATAGTAATTGTGATTCATAACTGTTTAAAATTTACTTAACTGCTGCTGGTTCCGTCGTGGCTGAGTAGTAGAGTCTTGGATTGGCGTTTGAGTCAACCGGGTTTCCATCCCAGCTACGGGAAGCTAGTATGTCTAGCCACACTGATAAGTTCAGATAGAATGAAACAGATCTCTCTGTGGATGACTTTATAGATATATATATACTCCCCTAACCCAATAGGTTTGAGTTCTCTTAGTGAAAAATGTAATCGCGTTGCCATTAGCGTTTGTTGCAAGGCTCTACAAATATGAATTGAGCTCTCGGTAGCCGTTCAGCGGATGTATGTAAACAATAGTAATTGTGATTCATAACCGTTTAAAATTAACTTCGCTCCGCTTGGTTTCCTCGTGGCTGAGGGTTAGAGTCTTGGATTGGCGTTTGAGTCAACCGGGTTTCGATCCCAGCTACGAGAATCTTGTATGTCTAGCCACACTGATGAGTTCTGATAGAACAGATCTGTCTGTGGATGATTATATATATTTATAGTACTTAATTAATTTCCGAATATTAGGCATCAAAACGTACCGTAAGAAAATCTATATTTGATTACTAATCAAAACTTTTTGTATTTTCACAATTATTTATTTGAATTTTATCTATATTTATATTATTCATATGAATTTTAATGATGAACTAAACTTTAAAAAACTTTCCGTAACAAAGTAAATTACGCTTTTGACGGAAAGTGTTCATCTTGTGACATTACCATGAACAGAGAGATGGTTCCTACTAAGGATAGAAACGGATACAGTATACTTTTAAAGGGGTTTCCCATTTTCACATCGTCACTCTTCCCATTGACTTTTG
>OY757910.1:34184403-34226903 GCA_963585895.1 Sepioteuthis lessoniana | reverse complement strand
TATTGCCACTAAATGCTAATAATTCTATTCAACGGTATTTATTCATTTTCACAATGAAATGGTTCCAAATATTTCTATGTAATACTAATAATTAAGTTTTTGTGTTATATAACATATGACATACATTTTCGGTTCGTTCCTAGTGACCCCGTGTGCTTTGACAAGCTGTCACGTTGTGATTAATAAACAGGGGGAAGACAGTGCGTTAGAGCAGTCGGGTCCAACAGGTGCGTAACCGGAAGGAGACCACGTGATGAGAACCACGCGGGTAGATTTAGACAGAGTGCAGAGAATCGGGAGTCGAGTTAGAGACACGCAGCTGATATAGGCGTCTCTGACGTCGCTGACGTTACGGCTTGCAAGGGGGATGCAAACGTTGGCACCCCCTGGCTCCCGGAAGAAGATATGGGAAGAAGTCCTCTCTCTGAGTATATGTGTCTCCATCTATCTCTCAACTAACAACAAACTGTAGGCCCTTTTCGAGAATAAAATGAGAGATATATTTTTATAAGGGAGTGTGTTTCGTTCGTTCATTATCCTTGATTATGTTCCTCGTTGTTCATAAAGACACAGCTGAGTCTAAAACATTTACACACAAACGGTTTCAAATATCCCGCTCTAAACAGTTAAATGGTTCCAAGCTATTGCTAGGTAATACGAATAATTCAATTCAGATACACAGTTAAAGAGTTTCAAACATTGCTATGAAACACAAACGATTAAATTTAACATCAGACATTAGTTTGCACACGGTTCTATGGTCAAACAGTTTTATTTGACCCATAGATGTTACCACTCCGGGCGAGGGAGAGATTGGGAGTAATGGTAATGAATGAGTACTCTACTTTCCTAAAGCTCCTGGTCTGAAACCTTACCATCAGATGTAGTTTAGTGTTATAGCCAGGACTCTTGTCCTATTTAACCCATTGATGGAACCCTATTACTCCCGCTCTGCGCAGACCTAGAAGTAACAGCAATGAATGGGCCCACACCAATCTCCAAAGCTCCAGGACTGGACCTTCACCATCAGATGCAATTTAGTGTCATATCTAGGACTCTCACTAGGAGAGATGCAGAGGGTACAGTCGGCGTATTCTACAGCCTCATATATATATATATATATATATATATATAAAAACATGTTCTGTTGAGGACCGCGGAATATTTTAAGTGAAGATATTATGTTTGGAGTGAGGTGGGGAAGAAAGTGCTTCATACTAGCCCAAGCGCTTTCGACCATTTCGCGGGTTGTCCTCGGGAGTTTTGTTTGATTGTTTGTTGCTGAGAGTTGCTATATATTATTTGGAATGTTTTTTTTTTATAATATATAGTTGACTCATTCTGTTTGGATGAGTGATAGGTTTAGTAATTGAATATGTTTAATATGATAATACCTGTGTTGAATGCTATTTTATGCTTATTGTTTCGAGGATTTGTAGGCGATTTTTATTGTTCTTTTTTTATATATGACTTTTTTATTATTAATAAGGATCTTTCTTATATCGGAGGATTCGAGTTTGTCAGTGTCTTTGTAATGCTTTTTCATTAGATGCTGTTTTATCGCACTTATGTCTGAAAGGTGGTAGGTAAGCCGACGAGAGAGTCTAGTTGTAGTATAGCCTATGTAAGTATTAACTTTCGTATTATTTTCCGAGAGACACTCTCGAAATGGGCATACAAATTTATAAACTACATTGGTTTGGTTTAGGAAAGTTTGGGGGAGTTTGTGGAATTTTTGACTATGAGATTTGATGTTTTAAAACTACTATAATAGATAATGAGTATCATTTTATTTTATTTATTCATTTTTAGTTGTTCGGTGGGTTTAATGTGTCTGTTGGTTATTATTTGCTCGTCTTATTTGTATTTTTCATGTATTTGATTCTTGTAATATAGATTAATTCAGTTAGAAATATTATTGTTTTTATAGTTATTTTTAGGTATGTTATGGAGATATAGTTTTATTTGTTGGTCAATTAGTTTATTCGGGAAGTTATTATTAACTAGAGTTTGTTTTATCTATGTGAGTTCTTTGTAAAATACTGTCTTAGATGAAGATATGGGATAGGCTCCATAGATTAAGTATTTTAATTATGGTGCACTTTCTTCACCACTTCGATACATGAGGAAAATAAGAAGAAGACTTAAACGTCTTCACTTTAAGATCCTAAAAAGAAAATACTCCACGAACTTCAACAGAACATGCTTAAATAATTTCATGCCTAAGTATATATATATATATATATATATGTTCGTTTTTCATAAACAGGAACACAGACGCTTACTTTACGTTCTAAATAAGCATAATAGATTAATTAGTCTTGAAATGCATTCTGCCTAAAAATAAAAAAAATGCTGATTATGGCCAAAAGCAAAAGCCTGAAACTGGTTGCTATTAAACATATTTATTAACGTTTATTGGACAATTTTTTTCTTTTTGTTTTTGTTTTCACACTCACACACACACAGTCTTTCTCTCTCTGTAACATACACAGACTTTTATATGTACGTGTGCTGTGGGTGTTTGTGGAGAGACATATACAGAAATTAAGAGATACATATAGACTTGTACATACACAAGCATGCATGCTTTTCGACACACACACACACACACACACACACACACACACACACACACACACACACACACACATATATATATATACACACACATACACACACACACATATACACACATACACATATACACACACACAGATATACACAAACATACACACACACATATACACAGACACATACACACATACACATACACACACACACACACACACACACACATATATATATATATATATATATATATATATATAACAAAATTAGACGAGCATTTCATACTTGTTTCCGTTATATCAAGACGTTACATGATTCTAAAGATGACCCGTAAATAGTTTTATTCTCTAAAATTAGAGCCTTTAAGAGTAATTTTTTGATAAAAATCAGCTATGATGTACCGTCTTATCTGGGTTATACACACACACACACACACACACACACACATATATATATATATATATATAGAAAGAGAGAGAGAGAGAGAGAATAAATGTAAGTCAGAAAAGCTTGCATAAGAAGTGCTCGATACTATTATTGCAGACCGGTTATAAAACCTAAGAAATACGATTATAAACATATATATATATATATATATATATATGAAATTGAGAGTGAGAGAGAGAGAGAGAGATAGAGAGAGAGGAGGAGTGCAAAGTAACGTAACCGGTGCAGAAGGAAATGATGTCGGTAAAACTCGTTCAAAATGCGACTAGTTGAAACTGCTACTTTTGATCACCTCGCACTAACGTCCTTGGGAAGAAAATAATGAAAATCGACTCATATTCGCGTTATGTGGGCTAACTTTTCTTGACTCTCGCATTGTGTGATTGTTGACAGTAGAAAGAGAGAGAGAGAGAGAGAATGAAAGAGAGAGAGAGAGAGAGAGAGAGAGCGAGTAAACACTATGACAAACCATGCAATAACAACAGTAAATCGTAGTTACACTCAGTTTTAACCTTCAAAATTTTCAGTAGACACAGACATATTTATAGCTGTTGGTATCTCGCTTTCTATCGGTCTGTCCCTCTCTCTCTCCTACTTTCTCTCTCTTTCTCTCTCTCTCTCTCTCTCTCTCTCTTTCTATATATATATATATATACTTTAATCTATAGTCCCTATCAGCTGTTGCGTGCTTAACATAAAATTCGGATGTTTATCATTATTTTACTCTTTTGAGAGTCTTTAACACCAGCGTTAGCTGATGGTTCTTCACTGGAATCTGAGTGACAGCAAGTCTCCTCAAGTCTCCAGGACTCTTCTCAGTATTCTAGCTGATCTCAACAATGGTCTAGTTTGGATAGTCTTCACTCGTCCTCTTATTTCCAGGTCCTCCAGTCCCTGTACCAATCATTTGGTGACTGTATCAAGCGCATCAATAACAACAATCGGTATCACCTATTATCATTATTTTACACCCTGTGAGTTTTTGGCACAAGTTTTAACTTATGGTCCTTCACTGGTGCCTGAGTTACAGCAAGTTTCTCCAGTTTTCCATGACTCTTCTGAATATTCTAGCTGATTTAATAGTGCTGTAGTCTCTATGATCTTCATTTTTCCTGTGATTTCTAATTCCTCAAGTCTCTTTTCCAAGTATTTGGGGGACTGTTCCTAGTATGCCAATTACAACAGGTATCACTGTCACCTTCTTATTCCATAGATTATTTTTAGCCTTCTGGCAAGATTTGAAAATTTGTCTATCACTATTTTACTCTTTTAAGGGTTTTTCAACGTTAGCTAATGGTTTTTCACAGAAGACTGAGAGACAAAAAGTTTCCTCAAGTCTCGAGGACTCTTCTTAGTATTTTGGCCGATTTCAACAATGCTGCATGGTCTCCACTCGTCTTGTAATCTCCAAGGTCCCCAGTTCCTGTATCAATCGTTTGGTGACGGAGCTGTACCGAGTGCTCCCATTACAATTGATATCACCGTTACTTTCATGTTACATAGTTTTTTCAGTTCTCTAGCTAAGTCCAAGTATCTGTCTCTCTTTTCGCTTTCCTTCAGTTTTACCCTGTGGTTAGCCGGAACGGCAAAGTCCGCTATTCGACAGTTTCTCTTTTTTTTTTTTGTTGACTATCACTAGGTCTAATTATTATTATTATTATTATTATTATTATTATTATTATTTACTCATTAGAATTTTTCACATCAGCGTTAACTGATGGTCTTTCACTGGAGTTTGAATGACAGCAAGTCTCCTCAAGTCTCCAAGACTCTTCTCAGTATTCTGGTCGTTCTCAATAATGTAGTAGTTTGGATGGTCTCCACTCGTCCGCCAATTTCCAAGTCTTCCTGTCCGTTTAGTAATCCTTTAGTTACTGTTCGAGACGCACCAATCACAATTGGTACAATTGTCACCGGCATGTTCCATAGTTTTTTCCATTCCCTAGCAAGATCGAAGTACTTATCTTTCTTTTCACATTTTTTCAGTTTTATCCTGTGGTCAGCCAGGACAGCAAAATCGACAATTATTATTATAATAATTATTATCACCATTATTATTATTATCAAAGTATTGAAGTTTTGATACTTTAAAATATTGTTTTATATTAGAACGACGAATGAAACTAAATAATTACACATATAAAAGATTTAAAATAGAGTGGGTATAATCGAAGAAAGGAACATCTTAGATGCTAGCTTTTCCAATCACGTCCGGCTTTTATTGCAAAGTTTTCTTAATTTGACTAATATCAGAATTAGACAGTTAAGTAAAGTTGTCTCCCTTTAGTCAAGGGCGACCAGAAGGCTCCCTTTTCAATAGCGACAACATCTAGGTGTAGGGAAAGGCGCTACTCCTTTCCCGGGATTGCTCCACTTTACCCTTGATACGTACCTTATATTGCTGAGTGTTAAGCAAGGAGGTATCAAGTACCATTTTTAAAGTCTTTAGTATGACGCGACCTAGGATTGAACCCCGGTCTCCCGGACCATTGGCGAATACTTTTCCAAAAAATCATCGGTGTAAATTTTACTCATCCTTATTTAAAATAAAACCAAACAATTAGACATCAACAGTACCTTGCAAATATTTTAAAGATCAATTGCAAATTAATCTTCCCGTTCGCGCTATAAATCGATATTTTGCAGTATTCATAAATATGATTGCATATTATTAGTATGAAGTTAAGAACAACCGTATTAATAATTCAAAATAATTTTATTAGTAATTGAGATTTAGATAAAACTATGAAAAATATGACATAACTAAGGAAATTATGACATCGTTGGTGGCGTAGTTTCAGTTACAGACAGACACAATTTCCATTATTATCATTATAATTATTCAACGTTTAGCAAAATAAGGCCCATTACTTCCTGTATCTTAGAAACCTTTGGGATAACTGTAGTCCGATAACGAACTTTGTAAACAACTATCATATCCCACTTGAAGAACGAAAGTTATTTTGAAGAATGTTCTGGTTCATAATTAGAACCGATTATATGTATATATATATATATATACTTTAAGAAAAACAACGAACCGATGATATGTTTTTAAGTTGGAATTTTCCAAAGAGAGCTCAACCATTCAGGAGCAAAATGAGTATTCTTTGGTCCAGTTAAACCGGAGTTGGGAGTAATTCCTCCTAAGACCGGTTAATTTAGGATTATAAATTTATTTCCATCGTGTGTGTACGTGCGTGCATGTGTGTGCGTGTGTGTTTGTGTCTGTGCTGACACATGCATAGATAGGTAGATAGGTTATATCGATGACGATAAAATGTTAAAAGACGAAAAGTGTTAGAAGAAGAAGAAGAAGAAGAAGAAGAAGAAGAAGAAGAAGACGATAAAATATTAAAAGACGAAAAGTGTGATAAGTTTGAAGAAGAAGAAGAAGAAGAAGAAGAAGAAGAAAAAGAAGAAGAAGAAGAAGAAGAAGAGATATTTTGAAGTATGTCCTAGTTCGTAATTTATATATAAATATATATTCATATATATATATATATATATATATATATGTGTGTGTGTGTGTGTGTGAGTGTGTGTGTGTGTGTGTGTGTAAGGGCACATAGATAGATAAATAATCATGATAAAGATAACGTGTTTAGGGACGGAAAGAGAGCGTGGCAAAAAAAAAAAAAGAACCTCAGCAACAAACGATAGAAAAAAATGAATGCTGAATAATTCTCAATAAAATCCTAAGGTTTCAATACTTAAATATAAAGTCAATAGGATTAAAAATAAAATCAAGAACAGCACAATATGAGATAGAAAATTAAAAAAAAAATGTAAGAATATTGAGAACGAGTTAAAATTTTAGAAAAAAACTTTGTATAACATTACTTGATCGAGTAATTCGATGGTTTGTTGGCTATGCTTTATATCATACTAGTCCTTGGAGGTTATTTAATGCCATATATATATAAAAATATATGTATATATATATATATATATATATATATATATATATATATATATATATATATATATATATATATATATGTGTGTGTGTGTATATATATATATATATATATATATATATATATATATATGTGTGTGTATCTTTTTTTTTTCTTTAAAATAAAAACCAAAGACCGGTTATTTTAGGATTATAAATTTATTTCCTTCCTGTTTTTCAGTTTCTGGTGTGAACCAAAAACACGAAGAAAAATATAACAGGACTTCTTCACATCCAATGGATAAATAAAATAGTTTCAGTTTCAGTTTATATATGTATGTATATAAATTGATAACTAGGTAATCCAAGTAGAAGAGATTTATTGAGAAACAAAGTCGACACTATAACGTTTCGGTTCTAATGAACCATCATCAGGTCTATGAGGGGTTATATTATTGGTGTTAAATTAACAATGGACGTGTAAAAAGTGTAAAAATTATGAAAACTTTGGAAAATTTGAATAACAAGAAAAAGTTGGCTGTTTATGACAAGAAAAAGTTGGCCGTTTGTCTTTCTGTTTTTGAATAGGTGCAGATGCAAAGACCTTCTCAAAATCAGGAAGACTTTTCTAACCAACTATAGATAAGAAAGAATCATACCTACCATCATGTCCAACGCTCTTCATCCATCCCAACATTTTCCTGGATTACATAAGTCTGTGCCTTGAGGCTTATATTCATGTTTTAGGATTTTCCGAGGCATATACATTTGAAAAAGACAGGACTTCGTCGAAAACAAGTAATGATTCGAAATCTTTCTCGACAAACAAACGGAACATAAATTCTATACAGTATTTCTAATAAGCCAAATGACGTAACTTAAAACAAAAAACGCTGATTCATTAATCGAACGGCCACTAATATAATCCCTCATAGCTCTGATGATGGTTCATTTGAACCAAAACGCTATAGCGTCGACTTTGTTTCTCAATAAATATCTCCTTCTACTTGGATTACCGTGTTATCAATTTTTCTTTACAAATTGTCGGATTACAATCCATTATTTTCTTCCATATATATATATATATATATATGTGTGTGTGTGTGTGTGTGTGTGTGATTTGTAAAATAACAGTTTACAGGTAACATTTTAAAACGAACCAGAGCTCAATTATTTGATCACAATTAAATGGTTTCTAATATAGTAAATAATTGAATGTTTCTATTTGTCACATAGATGGGTTCCTAAGAGGTACTACCACTCTGGCTGGCTGGTTGGTTGGTTGGTTGGTTGGTTTTACAACTATCAGCCCTTTTCGGGTCATTTAACGCCGAATTAAATAATTTTTATAAAGTTTCACACAATTCAGAATAGTCTTGTGTTTACACACAGCTAAATCTCAAAACAGTTCTATTTCACACAATTCAGTTTAGCATAAGTACACAGTTAAGATGTCAAAACAGTTCTATTTCAAACAATTCAATTTAGCCTAAGTACAGTTTCTTTGT
Source organism: Sepioteuthis lessoniana (assembly GCA_963585895.1). NCBI lineage: Eukaryota > Metazoa > Mollusca > Cephalopoda > Myopsida > Loliginidae > Sepioteuthis > Sepioteuthis lessoniana. Next base: position 34,218,479 of record OY757910.1, on the reverse strand, counting down.
TTACACACAGTCAAATGTCAAAACAGCACTATTTCAAGATATTCAGTTTAGCTCAAGTACGCAGTTTAAACACATAGTTAAATTTAAAAACAGTTGATTTCAAACAGTTCAGTTTCGTGTAATTACACAGTTTGGTTCTAATTGACCAAAATGTAGGACCATATCAGCTGCTACCACTCTGGGTCAGAGTGGACCTGGGGGGAATGGTATTGAAAGGGTACTCCACATTCCCAAAACCCTGAGATTGGGGCTTCACCATCAAATGTAATTCAATGTCATAACCAGGACAACTAACAATTTGATTTGAATAATTGACTAACTTACAAAGAAGTAGAGTGTGGAAGGTTAATGTTACAACCATGTCTATTATAATGAGCTTGATTTACACTGAGTTCCCTCATACTAGTCATCTTGGACCGCACTAAGCCAAGATTAGTAATTATCACTACGATCATGACTACTATGTCTGTTACAATTAATAAAATAAATAGTAATATGGCCCAACCGGCTGGGGCTTGCAGAATACACCGACTGTTGAGACTCCCCTCCCAATGATTGTCCTAGATATGACATTAAACAATCTGATGGTGCGGTTTCAGTAATGCTAGAGCTTTGGGGAAGCCAGAGTACCCCTTTATTGCCATCGCTCTCTGGTCCACTCTGGCCTGGAGTGATAGCACCTGACACAGTTCTATCTATCTATGGGTCGAATAGAACTGACATTAAAACTATGTACTTATGTTTAAACTGAATTGTTTGAAATAGAACTGTTTTATCATTTAACTGGGTGTAAAATATGACTGATATTTAATTGAATTGTTAGTGATACGTAGCAATACTTGGAACTATTTAACAATGCTAACATGCTAAACTGAATCGTTTGAAATAGAACTGTTTTATCATTTAACTGGGTGTAAAAATATGACTGGTGTTTAATTGAATTGTTAGTGATACGTAGCAATACTTGGAACTATCTATGTTGACATGCTAAACTGAATCATTTGAAACAGAACTGTTTTATCATTCAACTGGGTATAAGAATATGATTGATGCTTTAATGAATTGTAAGTGATTCATAGTAATACCTGAAAACATTAAATTATGTGCAAACAAATGATTTATAGTAAATAGAATTATCTGTATTTGATAGAAATAAGTCAAACCATTTACCTGTGTGAAAAAATGAGCTGAGGCTCGTTTAAAAATGTTACCGACAAAATGTGTTTAGAAATCATATGTTATATATATATATGTAAAAGGATTTGGCATTAAATAATAGTTGATGTGACATAAAAACAAACCAAATTAAATATTAATGAATAAACAGTTTAAAGCTGCAAAAGAAATCAATTGGTAAAGTAATTTACAAAGCTTTTTGCTTAACGGGGCACAGATTCGCATTAATCGGACACCCAAATGAGAAGCGAACTCACCCGTCAAGATTTGCTAGTTTAGCTTGCTAACCATTACACCACCCAAAGTTCCCGTTAAAGTATATCTTAAGTGTATGTAGGATGCTTATTCAGGAAGAAGCGCCTTACGGACTCTGTGCCGACTACATTCCTCATCGAGTTAGAAGACCTCCACCAAAAGATGTGGCCTGGGTTTGACACTTAAACCCCATCCGATGGTGAGGCTCCGGTTCTGGAGCTATGGATAGTGGGGAGTATTACTTCGTTGTAATTATTCCCAGGTTTACTCTGACTCGGAGAGGTAGTAAGTGGTAGAGTTCCATCTACGAGTCAAATAAATCTGTTTAAAAATTATTAGTATTAGATAGGAAAACTTGAAACCATATAACTGTGCAAATTATGTATGTGACATCAGAATACTTGAAAGCATATTAGCAAACAAATGATTATTATTAAATAGATAGTTACTTGAAACCATATAATAGTGTATAAATTTAATGGCATATCAACCTTCGTGGGTTATTTGATTCCAAAGCCATTCTTAAAGTAAGTCAGTGGTAGAACTGTTTAACCCATAGCTGAGGTATAAATTATCATTAAGAAGAAGAGTTACTTAACCGGCTCATTGGCCTTGTGGGTAGAGTGTTCACCAATGGTTCAGGAGACTATAAAAATGGTACTTGATACCTCCTTGCTTAACACTTAGCAATATAAGGTAGGCATCTCGGGTAAAGTGGAGCAATCCAGGGAAAGGAGTCGCGCCCCCCTACACCTCAGTGTAGTAGCTATTGAAAAGGGGGCCTTCTGGTCGCCAACTTTACTTTTTACTTTTACTCTTGGTTCAAATGAATAGTTGCTTGACACCATGCAATACTCGAAATGAATGACTGACATTAGCTTTAAATAACCCAATAACAGACGATATGTCGTAAAACCAACCACCCAACCAACTTATTAACCATCCGCTCATTGTTTGTTGGCTATATTCTCAATGAGTGTATTATACGACCATCTTTGTACGAAAATAAGCTAAGCTTGATAATTGTCAATTGCATGTGTCACCACATGGACATCGTTCGGAAAATCCATCCCGCAGGCAAGGGTAGATAATCCAACAACAGCTTCTCGGTCAGTGAGTAGAAAGAAAAAAATGCTGACGATTTAAGAGATTTTGTACTAAACCACCAGTTACCTACTGCTAATATGTAAACGGGATTTGGCATGAGTCACACTAAGCACAGAAGAGCTTGCAAACTAGCTAGCTAGCTCGCTAGATAGATATATAGGTTATGAACATGGCTAGATAATTAGCTTTGATTTGGTTTTATGGCATATCAACCATTGTAGGTTTTTTAATGCTAGATCTATTTTTACACATTAAACAGTTCTATTTAAAAGAATCCAGTTTAGCATTAGAATAGTTTTTTGTTTACACACAGTTAAATTTAAAAACAGTTCTATTTCAAACCATTCAGTTTAGCATAAGTACTCTGTTTGGTTCTATTTAACCTATACATTGGTGCTACCACTCCGGGACAGACCGATCCGGGCAGTGATGGCAAAGAAGGGGTACTATGCATTTACCAAAGTTCCAGCATCACTGAAGCTTCACCATCAGATTGTTTAGTGTCATATCCAGGACGCTCATTGGGGAAGTCTTACCCTTCTACAGAGGAGCAGTCGGTGTATTCTGCAACTCCAGCTAAGTGGGCCAATGGATAGATAATAGTAATGGACAGATAATAAGATAGATAGATAGATGAAGCATACTCATTCATGTTATGTAATTAGGGAATGATTTTTTTTATATTAATCATTTTTCGTTAATAATATTTTATCACTCAGTTTGGTAGGGCTTTGAAATATTCGGCTCTTAGTTCAGGTGCACAGACATTGGGTACAGTTTACGCTCGCGCGCAGAGGATATGACAATCACAACTGTCATAATAAACCCTAGATAGAAATTGAGACTGGAGTGTGAATGATGTCATGACCGGAAGCGATGGGCTGAGAATTTGGGTATTTTGAAAAACACGTCAGTTGGAGACAAGATGCCGAAATGAGAGCCAGCGGCAGACAGAGGGCTTTGGACCCTCAGTGACCCACGGTTGAGCAACCCAGCCAAGATGAGAAAGAAGTATTGTTGGGTCAATATAGCTGTCTGTCCCCGTCTCCAGCTCATCTCTCACACACAACCAACATCAACCCTTTCAAGAATAAAGTGTGAGAAATATATTTTTACAAAGAAGTGTGTTCGTTCGTTCATTAAAGTTCGTCATTATTGTTGACTATGTTTCCGGTTATTACGGCTATACAACAATTGAGACTCATACTTGGGTTACGAAATTAATGTGTCTCATACCCGCCCTCTCTGTGAGTAATTAGCCTGGACACCTGTTCCAACAAACCGCTCCCAATCATGCGTTCAGTGAAATACTAGAGCGGTATTGGAATAAATAATAACTTTAATAAATTCCATAAATAATTTAACTGTACTTAAGCAGGTATATATATATATATATATATATATGTGTGTGTGTGTGTGTGTGTGTGTGTGTGTAGAGGGCATATTCTCTTGTTGGCATGATTTATTGAAAATAATAGAATGATTTAATGTCTAGCTTTTATTCAACTTTTTAGGTTGGTGGGTGAATGAGATGTAACTGTGGTTTTTGACTCCTTAGCAACTGACCAAAGTCTCTGTTACTGTAGAACGGAGTACGGATACTTTCGACAATCTTCAGTCATTTTCAAGGATATAAAGGCTCCTATGTAGTGAAGTACTGGATTGGTACTATTTTCAATAAATTTTAAGGTGAGCATGATATTATATATATATATATATATATATATATATATATATATATATATATATATATATTTGTGTGTGTGTGAGTGTGTGAAATTTACACGGATAGATATACTGATGCATAGATATTAGGTGATGCATCACAGTAACAATCTATAAATATAAAAAATTACAAGTCTTGAATAACGCTCTATCGTTGAGGTTTAGAATACTCTGATTGTATCCGCCACAGAGAGTACTTCCCCTAAAAAAGGTTTATCTTGCGTACACCATTTAACTGCATCTGGTTGTAAGGCTCCAGTTCTTGAACACAAAAGAGTGCTTTGGGGGGGTACTACATTACTCCCAGGTTCATTCTGGTTCAGAGTGGTAGGACCTTTTAGATTCAAATAGATCTGTTTAAAAATTATCGATACAAGGTTAGAAATAGTTCATACCATATAGCTGTGTGTAAATCATATGTATTGAGCATAGTCATTTTAAACTATTATAGTTTTCTGAGGATTATTATAATTAATTACCGAAAGCAATATCAATGTGTAAATAAAGGATTATTATTTAATAGAAATAATTATTTGAAACCATTAAATTATCGATGAATAATAAATATCAGATAGGAATACTTGAAAAAATACGACTGTGTGCAATTTTTTCTGAAAATAAGAATACTTGATCCTATATAACTATGTACAAAACGCCTCTTAAGAAACTATTACACAAAAAAATTTAGGGAATGTGGAGTACCTCTTCATTGTCATTGCTCCCAAGTTCACTCAGATCCAAAGAGGTAGCACCAGATAGGGTCCTACTTATGCGTCAAATAGAACAAATTGTGTGCAACCAACTGACTGATGTTAAATTTTAACTGTTATATAGCAGTACTTGAAACCATTTAAATGTGTGCAAAAAAGAGCTCAGGTTCCTTTAAGAATGTTATCAACAAAATGTGTTTACAAATCGTGTATATATATATCTAATATATATGTATAAAGAATCTTTGGCATTAAATGACCTACAATGGTTGATATACCATAAAACCCAATCAAACCAACAATAAGTCTGAACGTACATTGCAACTCCTTAACCTTTAGACATAAAATAACCCCCAGGCTTGTTTACATGCCACTAAATCAATCAATCAATAAGTAAATCAAGTCGTGATGAAGTCCTAGTGTTTAAACTCGCTTATCCCCGTTCCAGCTATGGGAAATAGTACAACTACTGTTCTTCTACAAGGACTGATTTGGCATTAAATAACCTAAGAAGGTTAATATGCCATTGAACGACTAACTATTCTTTTCTCTAGATCACTTTATCTGCTTATTTTTTAATATATATATATATATATATATATATTATAACAGTGTTAGTGGTCACTAAATCACTTTGATTCTGGTCTACCATGATATAACCGTTTAAATACGCTTACAAATCAAATCTTTATTCATTCCCCTCGAAATGCAATGATGAGATTTTGTTCCTTAGCGATAGTCACGTACACTTACAGAAATAAGATAATGTAGTAAAAATAAGATACACCGATGAATTTATATCCGGTTAAAACAACTCGCTGCGTTTGTACCTTCACATACACTATATGCCACCAACACATACACACAATAATACGCAACTATAACCCACACAAACACAAGCACACACCCACTCACACTCACACACTTACAATCACACGTAAGATTCCAACAAAATCACAACGGTTTTTGACTATTTTTCGATTTTCGATTCATTTCATTTTGTTAACTGCCTGATGATTGTTGTTTTACAAAAAACTCCATGAAACCCAAGGGTCGCAGTCTAAATTCCATGAATTAAATATATATATATATATATACTAAAATAAATAGGTCCGCCAAATGAGTTTGAATGTTGTACTTTGTAGTTGGTTGGTCGTTTAGGTTTTATGGAATTTGAACATTTGTCGGCTATTTAACGCCAAATTCGTTTTTATTCAAACAGTCAGTTCCATTTCAAACAATTCAGTTTAGCATGAGTAAACAGTCAGTTTAATTGTCAAAAACATTTCTATTTCAAGCTACTCAGTTTAGTCATACAGTTCGATTTCAAACAATCCAGTTTAGCATCAGCATAAGTACGCAGTTTAGTTCTACTTAACCCATAGATAGGACCCTATCAGGTGCTATCACTCCAGGCCAGAGTGGATCTGGGAGCGATGGCAATAAAGGGATGCACCTCATTCCCCAAAGCTCCAGCATAACTGATACCTCACTATCAGATTGTTTAGTGTCATATACAGGACACTCGTAGGGGAGTGTCTTACCCCCTCTGCAGAGAAGCAATCAGTGTATTTTACAGACCCTCCAGCCGACTTGGCAAGGTACTATTTACCAACCCCTCCGCTCGGGCAGGATATGACACAAGGTCAATTTTTTAAGCGGAGTTTAACAGGTTTGAATTCAGAGTTTTCCTTCTCCTAGACTAGTTGCCTCAACAAGGCTAAAGAACCTAGTCCGTCCTACTATTTACCCATAGCTGGAGGGAGAATAAGGGGGTTCATACCTTTCCCAAAGGTATTTGCCCGAAAGTGAACATAATAGCGCGACTGGAGTACGAACTCGCGTACTACGATTCCGCAGTTCATCGCTTTAACCATTACACCACGAGGACAAGGTAGTCTGTTTTTATTTCACATAAGCATGGTCTACATGGGTTTTGAATTTCGTGATCTTTTTCAAGAGACAAATAATATATTTATTTTGATTGGGGTCAATATATATAATATTAGTTGTGATAATACTATAAATTCAAAATAGCTGAATATTACCTGTAACCCAACAAAAATACTATTTCCTTGAGCGGTTATTGTTTGAGCAATACACTGCAAAAGCCTTTGGATAATAAAGCAATGCCTCGACTAACATACGTCTGAATGATCATCTTCATAGTGTTTGTGTTCGCACTGAAAGTAAGTTTAATGATCAAAATCATTGATATTACGAAGATCACAATAAAACATTAATTAGTATCTTTTACAACTTCCTAAATAGAAGCATCGATAACTTGATGGACGGTTGTTACGATTGGAAACCCAACGGCTTCACGGATCGTCTACTTCTTATCAAATCATGGAATGTCATTGTGTTCCCGCTACTGATAATATATTTTCTCCGCGTTGGTGTCTCCTGTTCATCCTACACATAATTTCGATGGTGTGGCTTAGTTTTTATTCAGGTTGTTTCTCGTTTATTTATTCAAAATTTAATTTTAATTTATTTTTAAAGGGCGTTTCCAGGGCCTTGTAGAGGTTATAGGCAGAGTGGAAAAAGAACTTCCATCGTCATACAAAAATAATGTGACGTCATAACATCTCTAAATCTGTAATTCCTCTCATTGGACAGTCTATCTCTAAAAGTAGGATTAGTGACAGCCTTCCATTGAAATAGCAGTTAAAACATGACTCCGACAAGACCAGATATGAAAAGCTGAGACTTAGATTAATAATAATGACTAGACGAGCTGTGAACCCGGCATAATAGCAGTCCATAATGATATCGTTGCTTCTATTTAGGGAAACTGGTGGATTCTGATGAGCATTTCGTAGTTATATTGGTTATGCCGAGAAATTTGAGGGTTAAAAATGGTAGTCAATGTGAATTTGATCCAACAAAGTCATAAGTTGAACAGGAAATTGTTTTATTCTCAAATAGCTTTTTATTGCTCTTATAAAGTCTTGCTATGATGTGCTATTTTACAGGGGATGCGGGCGGTTTATTCAAGACTCCGCCAACGGTACAAGATTTTGGTCTGCTGCTGATGAGAAAACTGGACAGACAGACAATTCCACGATTTTACACATATGGATGGTGTGATTAGAAAGTATCGAGACTGAAGATTAAAATTTTTTTGAATTTTAAAATTTTAAAATTTTAATTCGAAAGGAAGAAGTGTACGATGCTGAGCAACTGATATCATAAAATGATGATGCTTAGATGTCTAGATTGCTGTCCAGATGTCTCGATCGTCGTCTAGATATCTCGACCAATGCCTAGACGTCTAGATTCAGTACCAATTTAAGAAGAAGAAAAAAGGAAAGAAAATGAAGTCAATCTCGACACTTTTCGGAATGCAATTTTTGGAAAAATATACGATTGTTCTAGGTCAGCACCTTCCATACTACCAAACCCAATTCCATACAATGTTTTCTTCTTTCTTAAACTGAAAATCGACCTCCAGGGTAAGATTTGAGAACATAGAGCACAGTTTTAAGCCATATGAATAGAAGAATTTCATAGGTGCCTCGACTCATTGAAAAACTCGCTGGAATAGATCTGCTTTATACCAATAACTATTTACTAAGGATTTTGTGATAGCAAGTGTTCTTAAATTCCTCGGAATTCTCATAGACTCTTGCAACCTCGTCATATAGACAATACCGAGTCTTCCTCTAATTTCTCACTCGTTCAATCTTGATGTTAGTGGTTTTAGTACAGTTCCAAGTACGCTACATATCGGCACGACAGTCACAATCATTTTGTGTGGTATTCTTTGTTCCTGTGCTAGGTATTGATATTTTTCAACTTTTTCGTTTCCTTTCATCATTCCTAGCTTCGCTATTACATCCATGTTTACGATCTAGCGGATTCTGTTTTACTTTTCGCCCCAAAGAAAAGTACCCCCCTCCGCGTCAAAAAAAGGGTGTCCTGGGTGTCACAGTAACTTGCATCTGGTCGTGAAACTCGATTTCTAAAACTCTTCTAGATGTGGAGTATCTCTAAATTGTAATTTCTCCAAGGTCGACTCAAGCCTGAAGTAATATTACCTGTTAGGGTCCCATCAATGCAGCAAATATACTTCTCTAAAATTATTTTTATAAGACAGGAAAACTTGATATCATATGATATCGCATGAAGAAAAAAAAAAAACACTTAAGACAAAAAATATATACATAAATGTACTTCGAACACGAATCCTGAACCTTTTGGCATAAAATAACTCGAGACGGATTGATATGCCCAATCATTCATTTTTTTTTTTTTTTCTTTTTTGTAAATCAAATCTGTTGAATAGAGTGGCTAGCAGATCACATAAATTATACAAAAATATGCCATTATCATTGTCAGTTTGACTATCAATATGTTCCGTATTTGACCGCAAGAAGACGCACGGGTGTATAAGACGCACCCTAATTTCAGCAGGTTAAATTAAGCAAAAAAATTTAGTGGAACAAAATACTGTTATTATACGTGATGAAATTAATAAAATGAATATTATCAATGAAAACACTTTAATCTGCATAATAGCCTTTTAAATAATGTCAATTAGAAAATGAAAGTTACTCTATAGTATAAGCTAATAGGAGATGCCAGGTAGCTAACTTCGGCCAACTCTCGCGAATTTAAAACCTACATATGGCATATAAGACACAATTTTACAAGATATTTTTAGAAAAAAAAAGTGCTCCTGTTATGCCGTCAAATACGGTAACTGAAATTTTAATCATGTTATATATATATATATATATATATATATATATATATATATATATATATATATATGTGTGTGTGGGGGGGTATTAGAGAGAGAGAGGGAGAATATACAATCAAGACATAGCAAAAAGGGCACACCAAAGCAATATTGTATTAGAGCAATACACTTCAAAACGCACGAGCTTAGAGAATAAGGAAATGTCCTGTCTAATTTGCAAATGAATGCAAATTCTGTGAAGTAAGCAACGATATGTTATGGCCCTCCACTTTCTTCATATTTTATTTGAACATTTCACTCCTTTTAAATAGAAGTATCACAACCACAATGGACAATTGTTAACTATGATATATTTAATAGAACGCTTTTTTTTCTTTCCTAAATAGAAGCACCAATATCATCATTAACAGCTCTGAACAATGATGTGCTTATTAGAAATACAAGGGTAGGCCACGTGGTGTCATGGCTAACGTGCAGGATTGCAACATTGAAGTAAGCGAGTTCGAACTCCAGTTATGCAATTACCTACATTTTCGAACTAAATCTCCTAAGAGCACATTAATTCTTCATCGCTGGGTTAAATAGTAACACTACTGTTCTTCTACCTGGCGTTGGCGTTAAATAACCCCAAAAGGTTAATATGCCATTTAGAATAAAAAGCAAAGCAAACCATTTTAAAAAAACATAGAAGCATCAACATCGTCACAAAGAGCTTTTAACTCATCATCGTCATCTTGTCGTGCCATCAGCATGGATATCTCTGACCCTATCTCGCCACCCCTCCCTATCGTTCATCGCTTCCGGTAGGTCACCAGGGCTACACCCCGTATCCTCACTGAACTGCTGTCTGTAGGTTCGAACTGGCCGCCCTGCTTTTGCACGGCCATGTGAAGGAGTCAATAGGAATACATCACTTATTAGCTCGTCCCTACTTTTCCAGCAGTGACCTACATGTCTGGTTCGTCTAACGGATAGTTTTCATGATGGTGGTAGGTGGCTGTACAGCTGCTACTTTGTGGGGTGTTGCCTCCAGGACTTGTTCAATATTGCTCGCAGCATTCTTGTGAAGTTGCCGTCAAGCTTTTTTTTCCAGCCGTTTATTTAGCGTCCATGTAGTGCATCCATATAGCAGTATTGACAGGATCGCTGCTGTTAACAATGAAATGCTAATTATAGTCCTTCCTAAATAGAAACATCAATATCATTATGGATAGCTTTTAACAATAGAAAGCTTATTAAAATTCTTTGCTCCTTCCTAAATCAAAGCGTCAATATCATCATGGACAGCTGCTGCATCAAGTATGCAGCGGATCGTCTATTCATTATTGTTACTAATTATTATACACGGATATATATATATATGTATATATATATATATATATATATATATATATATATATATATATATATATATAAAGAATTAAACAGCTTATTATATAAAATTTAAACCCACGGATAAATTATATATTATAAAATAGTTCCCAGATATATTTCACTTTCTATAATTTGTTTTAGAAAAGAAAGAAAAAGTTTATTTTGAAGGGAAAATGTTAAGTGCGAGTCGTTCGAACAATATTAGCAAATGTTGAAAATATTTTCTTGCTTTGAATTTCATTTCGTTATGTTTTCTATTCAACGTCAACATTTATGCTACAACAAAAGAACCTAATTCAGATAAGAACACTAAAAACTGTCGAACTGGGCAAAAAATTATTATTATATTATCATATTATTACTTGAGATATTTTTACCCCAGGACACTTCTCAGTATTCTGGTCTATCATAATAATGCTGAGGTCTGGATTGTCTTTCCTTGTCTGCTGATTTTAAGTTTTCCAGTCCCTTGACCAAGCCATTGGGCTTGTTCCTAGTGTTCCAATTATAATTGGTATCACCGTCACCTTCATGTTCCAAAGTTTTTTTTTAGTTCTCTGGCAAGGTCTCAATACTTAACTTTTTTTGCTTTCCTTTTATTTTCAGACAAGAAAGGGACAGCAAAGTCTACTATTTGGCTGGTTCTCTTTTTTCTTTTCATTCATTTTTTTTTTCTTTTTTGCTGACTATTACAAGGTCTGGTTTTCTCACCGAGATTAGGTGATCTGTTTGAATCTCAAAATCCTAGAAAATTGTGTGTGTCTCAATCTCCAGGACGGATTCTGGGTTGTGCATGTATCACTTGTTCGTAAGGTCAAATTTTAATATTTTGCATGATTCCCAGGGGATCACCTTCTAGACTATCTAGACTTATACTCTTTGGCGCTATTTCTTCCTATCTATTTTTGCATTCACACTGTTGGTACTATTGGCGTTATTATTATATACTCTTTATAGTTTTTCACATCAGCGTCAGATGATGGTTTTTCACTGAAGTTTGAGTGACAGCAAGTCTAATCAAATCTCCAGGACTCTTCTCAGTATTCTGGCTGTCTTCAATAATGTTGGCGTTTGGGTGGTCTCCACGCGTCTGCAAAATTCCAAATCCTCTAGGCCCTTTAATAATACTTTAGTTACTGTACCAAAAGCACCAATCACAATTGGCACAATCGTCACCTTCATGTTCCAGAGCTTTTTCAATTCTCTAGTAAGGTCGAAGTACTTATCCTTCTTTTCACATTCCTTCAGTTTTATTCTGTGATCAGCCGGGATAGCAAAGTCGACAATTTTGCGAATTCTCTTTTTTTTTTCTTTTTTTTTTTGTTGATTATTATAAGGTCTTGTCTTCTGGCTGAGATTAGGTGATCCGTTTGTATGTCAAAGTCCCATCGGAGTTTATGTGTGTTATTTTCTAGGACGGGCGCTGGGTTGCGCATATACCATTTGTTCGTATGGTCAAATTTCAATTTCTTGCACATTTCCTAGTGGATCACCTTGCCCACCCAGTCGTGTCTTGTCTTGTACTCTTTCTGTGCTAATTGGCTGCATTCGCTTTTCATGTGATTGATCGTTTCGTCTCTGTCACCACATAGCCTACATTTGTTATTTCGTTGAGTCTTATCTATTCTCGCGTTGATACGGTTGGGTTTTATGGCGTTGTTTTATGCTGCTATTATGAGAGATTCAGTTTCTCTCTTAAAGTTTCCTTTTCTTAGTCACGTCCAGGTTTTGTCGAGTGAGATGTTGTTTATTAGTCATTTAAAACGCCCATAAAGTTGTTTTTCTTCCCATTTTTGTTTCCTAATTATTGTCATCGTGTTGTCAATATTGTTTCTGAGGGCTGTAATCAGTCCTTGTTCGTGTTTTTCTATGAAGTCTTGGAGTCGTTGTATCGATGCGTCAACGCTGTCTTTGATGCTGGCAAGTCTTCTTCCTCTCTCTTTTCTTGATACATATAGTCTTACAACGTCGTCTCTAGGGTGTAATGCCTTGTGCATGGTCATTAGTTTTCTAGTTCTTTGGTCCATTTGTTTAAGGTCAAATAGGTATACTTACTTGAAATCATAGGATGGCATGCAAAATATACATATTACGAAGAGTTGCCTGAAGCTATAACTGTCTGGAGGTAGGTAACCATACAGACGCTGTTTTGTGGGGTGCTTTTTCCAGGATTTGTTCAAAACAGCATGTAGCATTCTTGTGTAGTTCCTATCTATTCAATACATTTTGTTAACTTCAATGTGGTGCATCCATACAGAAGTTTTGCCAGAGCCACACAAACCTTCCAAGTAAGACTAACAAGACACGCGGAGCAATACTGAAGAAACTCATAACCGTCATTCAGTCATGAACTCCAACACATGGACACACCAATGTTGACCTAGCATCAAAAATTTACATACATCAGCTCTGTGCAGATACCCGTGGTTTAATTGTCGTTGAAAATGGACATGGCGACTTGAGTTCAAATCCGAGACGACACTGTTTGCATTTCACATTGCGCAAATACCCTAGGAAAAGTAACGAATCCAACTCTTCTCCTTCCTGTTAAGGATAAATAGTAGGGCACACTGTGCTCTTGAACACTGGTATGATAACCAATCTAGAAGAAAACCTCTAAATTCAAACATGATAAAATCTGAAAAAAAAAAGTTCTTGAGTCACACCCTGCTTGTTTGGAAGGGGTGGGAAAATACGTACATCATCTTTGTGCCGACACTGGATACGGTGTAGGAGACCAAACAGGAGCGATAGAAGATGGAGAGGGATGGAGAGAAAGGTTCTGGAAACTTTTTGCTGTCAGCGTGACTCGATGATGATGATGATGATGTGGATGATAATTGTTTTCTTAGGGTAATTAGCATGTATTTGAAATCATGATTGCTATCAAATTATTGGGGTTAGGAATATATGATAGCATATTCCTGTGTGCAAACAAATTATCTTTAAATAAGAACAGTTATTCTAAACCATATAATTTTCCATAGATTATCAGTATTAATAGTTTACCGGGCTATTGGCCTAATGAGTAGAGTATTCACCAATGCTCCGGGAGACCGGCATTCAAGCTCAGGTCTAGTCATACTAAATACTCAAAAAATTATACTTGATACATCCTTGCTTAACACTCAGCATTATAAGGTACATATCAAGAGTAAAATGGAGCAATCCAGGGAAAGGAGTAGCGCCCTCCCCTATACTTCAGTGTAGTAGCTATTGAATTGGGAGCCTTCGAGTTAGCCTCGACTACGGCCGCCAATTTTACTTACTTTTATTTGTATTATTAATATTAGGTTGGAATGTTTATACCAGTTATAACTGTTAGTATTCGATAATTATGCTTAAAATCATATGAGGTTGTGGGCTAAAAACAGACCTATTTGATTACTGCATTGGAACCAAACCCGTACTTCTACTCTGGTTTAGAGTGGACCTGGAAGTAATGGCAATGAAGGTGTACTCCACACTATCCAGAACTCCAGAAATGATGCCTCACCATCAAATGCAGTTTTGTGTGATAAACAGGACACTATTTAACTATGTTCAAATTATTTCTATGAAGAATAGTTACTCGAAAATGAATTTTTTCAAATGATTATTACTATTTTCATAAGCAGGGAGATATAAAATTACTTTAAAAAAGAGTGTCTTTGACATTAAATGATTCAACAATGGTTTACCAACCAACCGACCAATCAACCAACTGACCAAACAACCAGCTAAACCAACCAGCTAAACCAACCAACCAGCCGAAAAACCAACCAACCAACCAACCAGCCAATTATTCAACCAACCAACCAACCAACCAGCAAACCGTCCGGCCAAACAACAAGCTAATCGACCAAACAACTTGCTAAACCAACCAACCAACCAACCAACCAACCAACCAAAGAACAAACAATCCGACCGACCAAACAAACAGCTCAACTAAACAAGCAACCAATCCGCATACCACACAAAAAAGCAATCAAGCAACCAACCAACCAACCAAAAAACAAAACAAAAAAAACAACAACCAGCCAACTAGGCAACCGTCCAACCAGCTAAAAAACCAAACGACCGACCTAACAACCAGTCAAACAACAAAACAATCAACCGATGGACCAAACAACCAGCTACTCCAACCAATAAAAAAAAAACAAAAAACAACCAACCAAACAGCCATCAACCAACCAGCCAGCTAGCCACCCAAAAAACAACCAAACAACCAAACTCAAAACACCAATCAACCATCCAAACAAATAAACAAACAACCAGTCAAACAACCAAATAGCCAACCAACAAACCAACCAACCAGACAGCCATCAACCAACCAGCCACCTAGCCATCCCAAAAAACAACCAAACAAATAACCAAACACCAAACATCAAACAACCATCCAAACAAATAACCAGTCAAATAACTAAATAGCCAACCAACAGACCAACCATTTCACTTCACGGAAAAAAGTCAGTCGGTAAAAGTACATGTTAAACGCGAAAAGAATGTAAAATGGTTGGCCTCTTTGCAGATGTTGCATTCTAAATGGATTAATACTCTCGTAATGAAGAACTTGGCAACCAACCCGTTTCAAAAATAGAACAAATTTAATTACTTTGCTTATCTTGATATAACGCAACAAGCCCTTTCTGACAATCTTAGTGTTTACTATGCTAAACTTATTCTGGCACTAAATCACAGGCGTCGGAAACCCAGTGAGAATTAAACTCACTACAATAGCAATGAGGGAGACGGGGTTAGCATAATGATCGTCGTAGAAAGTTCAAATCCTTGACCTGGCTGGTTGCGTTTTTCTTCGTACTAATACCCTTTGGAAAGGCATGAATCCATCTCTTCTTCCTCTGTTATGTGTAAACAGAAGACAGATTAGATTCTTTAACTTTGGTTAGACAACCAATCTCGAAGAAAGAAAACTGTGAATTCAAACTGCTTTAATCGGCTTAAAAGATAAACTTTTGTCCCATCCTGCTCCTCGTGACAAAGGGGTTGGGCTAAAATGTACTAATATGTGTAAAACTAAAATGTACACATCCCAAGATCTTCCCATTAATAAAGTATTATTTCTTAAGTCTTACCTTAGTACGACACAAGGCCTCATATAAGGTGCAACGAGTAAAAATCAAAATCTGTATATTATACACTTATTTACTGAGGTAAACCTTTTCAAACAAAGAAGAAAAAATTTTTTTAAAAATAACTCAAGACACAAATCCAAAGGTCCGGAATGTTTGTTTATTTTTTGGTTTGTTTGTTTGTTTGTTTGGGTTTTATGGCATCTCAACCTTTGTAGGTTATTTAATGCCAACTCCATTTTATACAAATAAACAGTTCTATTTCAAACAGTTCAGTTTAGCATAAGTACACAGTTTTATTGTAAAAAATATTTCTATTTCAAGCTATTTAGTTTTGTCGAATAGTTCTGGGGGTGTCCTCGTGGTGTAATGATTAAAGCGATGGTCTGCGATATCGTAGCACGCGAGTTCGAACTCCAGTCGCGCTATTACGTTCACTTTCGGACAAATACCCTTGGGAAAGGTATGAACCCCGTTATCCTCCCAGCTATGGGTTAAATAGCACCACCACTGTTCTTTTAGGAGAATGGCTTTGGCATTAAATAACCCACGAAGGTTGACATGCCATTAAACAAAGAAACCAAACCAAACATCGAATAGTTCTATTTTAAACAATTCAGTTTAGCATACAAAAACAATACCATTTCAAATAATTCAATTTAACAATACGCAGTTAAAATGTTAAAACAGTTCCATTTCAAGTAATTCAGTTTAGCATAAGAATGCAGTTTAGTTCTATTTTACCCATCGATAAGAGCCTATATAGTGGTACCACTCCAGGCCAGAGTGGACCTAGGAGCGATAGCAATGAGGGGTTACTCTGCACTTTCCAAAGCTGCAGCATTACTGGAACCTTACTATCAGATTGTTTTGTGTCATATCCAGGACACTTGTCGGGGGTGGTTACCCCTTTGCAGAGAAGCAATCGGTATATTCCACTGTCCCAGCCGACTGGACAACGGGATTTTTGCATTTCTTCATTGTCGTTTAGTTTCTGTCTGAATTTCACAAGAAGGATGACCTAAATTATCGGATAGAATCATATTCTGACTCAACCCGGTTTATTTGTTTTTATTTTGTTATATATCTGAATTTTAAAGTCTCAGTACATTTCCATTTTTTCAAGTATTTTGAACAGCTTCTATTCTATGCATGTACAAATGCGCTTCCCGACTGAATTTCGATTATTGTATCTATTATTGTTCTAAAATATTAATATTAAAGTAACCTGGACATTGGCCTCATGAGTAGAGTGTTCACCAATGGTCTCGGAGACTGAGTGTTCGATCCCAGGTCGAGTCATCTCAAAAAAAAAAAAACTGGTACTTGATACCACCTTGCCTAACACTCAGCATTATAAAGTAAGGGTAAAGTGGAGCAATCCAAGGAAGACAGTAGTGCCCTTCCCTACACCTCGGTGTAATAGCTATTGAAAAGGGGGCCTTTGGGTCAGCCTCGACTATGGTCGCCGACTTTTTTATTGATAAATAGTAATGGTATATCAATATATATTATAGATTAATATGTTATATGTATCACGTGGGGAAAGGTGAGAATGATATCTATGCATCCCCAAAAAGAGAAAGAAAAGACGAAGAAACTCAGTAAGACACCTGCCTTCCGAGTTTCCCAATTTGTTCTCCATTATTGACTGCCATATGCTACATGTTCCGTAGTTCTGAAAGAATAAAAAAGCACAAACATCTTCCTTTACAGATACACCGATTTTTTCCTTCAGATAAAGCTTTAAAAAATACAGTTAATTAAATGGATAAAGAACCCCCCCCAAAAAAAACCAAAAACAGTGTCCTGCTTTAATCAATTATCAATTGATTGCTGGATTTTCGTGTGCATGTATTTACCACGAGCAAAACATGAGACCCTGTCAATTCAAAATATAAGTTTAATTGGTTTGAATTCAGAGTTTTCCTTCTTCTATACCAGTTGCCATAACAAGGCTAAAGAGCCCAGTCTACTTTACTATTTAACCAATGGCTGGAGGGAGAATAATTGGGTTCATACGTTTCGCAAGAATATTAGCCCAATGTAAAAAGGAAACAGCCGCGTTCAAGATTTGAACTCAGGCCGTCATGTCCATTTCTAAATACGATAATCATTACACTACAGTCACACTCACACACAGGGTCTTACTCCTCTGCACAGAAGCAGTCAGTGTATTCTACAGCCCAAGCCGCCTGGGCATATATTTATATATATATATTGCCCAGTCGGCTGGGGCTGTAGAATACACCGACTGTCCCTCTGCACAGGGGTAATACTCCTCTCCAATGAGAGTCCTGGATATGACACTAAACAATCTGACATATAGATGGTGCCACTAATAAAAAAAATCTATCTGAGTTTTATAAAGTACTAACCTTCAGGTGGCACGTGTCAAAATTTGAGCCTAATCGGATTATTAGTTTACAAATTACAGTTATTCAAGTAAAGCTACTGCTGCAAATTTTCAAAACAATGGAAAATTCTGAATTTCGTGTTTTAATAAAGTATTGCTTTCTGATGGGAAAAATACCGTTCAAGCAAAGCAATGGCTTGATAAGTGTTATTCGGACTTTCTTCTATCGGAAACAACGGTTAAGAGGTGGTATGCTGACTTTAAACGCAGTCGTACAAACATAAAAGATGCTGAACGCTCAGATCGCCCAAATTCGTCAGTTGTCACGGAAAACACCCCAAAACTCCACTAACTCGTTTTGGTTGATCGTAAATTGAAATTGCGTGAGATAGTAGAGGAGTTGAAGATATGAGAAGGCAGTGTATTCACCATTTTGCATGTCAATGAGAAAGCTGTGTTCAAAGTGGGTACCGCGTTTTCTTACAGTCGATCAAAAACAACAAAGCGTCGACGATTCAGAGCTTTGTTTGCAACTGTTTCAACGCAACAAAAAGGAGTTTTTGCGAAAATATGAGACAATGAATGAAACATGGATCCACCACTTCACTCCAGAGTCAAATCGGCAGTCAGCTGAGCTAACAGCAGCAGGTGAAAGGTATCTAAAGCGACCAAAGAAGCAAACAACAGCAGGTAAAGATTTTTGGGATTCGAAAGGTATTTTGTTTATCAATTACCTTGAGAAAGAAAGAACCATCAATAGCGAATATTATATAGCATTATTGGTGCGTTTGAAGTAAGAAATTATATATATATATATATATATATATATATATATATATATATTACTTGGTACAGTCTGTGACTGTTTCGGTTCTCCATTAACTCACCAAGTGAGCTCGTAAGAACCATAAACCTATTTTATATATAATTCGTGAGCAAATACAGGGTAGAACGATAAAATTGTCGCCCTAGAAAAGACGACATGATTCCATTTCTGTTTAATGAAAACCGGTTTTCTTTTTTTATTGCAGACTAGTTGGCCAGTTGTGTACAAATCCCAAGAGCGATAGAAGCCTTCTATCATGTCTGAAAGTGACACAATGTTCAACGAGCGAGATTGAAGATGCGCCGCTGTACAACTCATGCACTCTACCAATCAAAGTTATGACAACAGGACCATTGCCAGCACCCTCAAAATGCAAATCTGGATTGTCACGAAAAACAGGGATGTGCCCAGCGTGATGAAAACAAAGTTTCCAGCTACGGTTATGGTCTTTGGTGTGGTTTCAAGTGAGGGCCACATCATACCACCTCACATCTTCAAAGTCAGCTTGAAAGTCAACAGCAAAGTGTACCTGGATGTGCTGAAGAGTGTGGTGATCCCTTGGTACAATCAGGTGGCCGGTGGCTGACCCTGGGTGTGGCAGAAGGACTCGACGCCGGCCCACAAGTCCAAAGAGACCCAGGCTTGGCTTCAGAAGGAGTGCTACGACATTGTACCACTCTCTCACTGCCCCCCTCCTCCCCGACTAGAACCCGCTGGCCTACTTCGTTTGATCATACGTCGAGAACATCACCGACATGACCACCCACAACACCAAAGCCAGCCTGATCGCCGCCATCCGCCGAGTATTCGCCGAGCTTCCGGAAAAGGCATGCTCCCAGTTCCGGATCCGTATCGAGGCGGTGATTAAGGCTGAAGGCGACTACATTGAATAGATGTCAGCTCTACTACACAATCAAGTTACCTGAATTGATTTTTTCAATAAAAGTTTTAAAATAAAGCTGTAGTATTGTTTTCTTTAGGACGACAATGTTATCGTTTCACGCAGTAGTTTGTTGGTAACATTATTTTAAAACTAGCCGGAGCTCATTTGTTCGCACAGACTTAAATGATTTCAAGCATTGCTATTTAACACAAATAGTTCTATTTAACATCACTCATTTGTTTGCACACAGTTAAATGGTTTAAAGTATTGCGATCTATTACTAATAATTTTATTCATTATTAATGATTTGTTTGCACACTGTTAAATGGTTTCTAGCAAATGATTGAATCGTTCTGTTTGACCCATGCATGGTATTCAAACAGGTAATAACACTTCCGTGGACCTGGAAGTAATGGCAATGAAGAGGTGTTTCCACATTACCCCATGCTACAGGACTAGAAACACAACCTTTGGTGGTTTAGTGTCATATCTAAAAGAGTCATTGGAGCGTTCTTACCTCTCTGCTGATGGACAGTCGGTATTTTCTACCGCTCCAGCCGACAGCGCAGCCATATTGGTTTTTGGTCCTAAGTGGTTGCTTCTAAATAAAACGCAGGATTTCCACCTTTTCAATTATTAATTCAATTCTTGCTGGACGCCTATAAATGTTGATAGTTTTATCTTCGGCTCTTCTCTCAACCACTTTTTGCCTGTATCTTCTAATCCTATCCCTTATCCTAACTGATATTCGTTCTAAATCAATATCTTATCTAAATATCATTCAAACACGGATTAGCTTCAAATGCCCAAAAGAAATAATGAAATCACAACTATTTTCTATTACATTATATTGCCCAGTCAGCTGGGGCGGTAGAATACACTGACTGCACCTCTGCAAAGGGGTAAGACCCCCCCCCTAACGAGTGTCATGGATATGACAATAAACAATCTGATGGTGAGGTTCCAGTAGTGCTGGAGCTTTGGGGAATGCGGAGTACCCCTTCATTGCCATCGCTCCCAGGTCCACTCTGGCCCGGAGTGGTAGCACCTGATAGGGCCCTATCTATGGGTTAAATAGAACTAACAGCATACTTATGCTAAAATGAATTGAGTAAACTGAATAGCTTGAAATAGAAACGTTTTTGACATTTAAACCGTACTTACACTTAAACTGCGTGCTTATGCTTAACTGAATTATTTCAAATAGAACTGTTTTTCGACTTTAAATCTGTATTTACACTTAACTGAATTATTACATATAACTGCTTGAATAGTTTGAAATGGAAATGTTTTTGACCATTAAACTATGTACTTATGCTAAACTGAACTGTTTCAATAGAACAGATTATTTACATAAAAATGGATTTGGCGTTAAATAACCTGCAAAGATTGATATGCCATAAAACCAAACCAAACCTATTACATTATAACCTTTATCTATCTTATGCTCTATTTTTCCATGAAGAAACATCATCATCATCATCATCATCATCATCATCAAGTTAGGATTGCATGAAATTTCCTGACTCTCTTTCTCTCTCTTTCTCCGTCTCCATCCGTCCCTATCATCCATCATTCTTAGCAGATCCTCTAGACAGCGTCCAGTGTCCGCACATACCTGATGTAAGTCCCAACAGATCAGCCAACACTGGTGTCTACATATGTCGGCGTCTATAAAAGGACGTTACTTCTGAGTTCGTCCTTCCTTCTCAGCACTGCCACGCAGATGTCTTGTTAGTCTTACTTGGGTGTATTATTAGATAGGAAGTAAGTGGCCGTATAACTGCTGTTTTGTTAGATGCTTGCAATTTTTACAGTTTTTGTTCTCCTTTTTCTTTTAATTATTCGCTGATTGTCTCTTTATATCCGGCCAGCAAATTTATCACTAAACTTTTCATTCGTATCTATTCGTCTTTGCTCTCTATTCGATGGTTTATTCAAATATTCTTGATCCGACTAAGTGGTGTCAGAAACAAAGAATTGTACATATCATCCCATATAATCAGTCTACCTGATTGATTGAGTTTAACAGCATGTCAACCCGTTTACGGTTATTTAATGGCGAGACTTTATCATTTATATTTTTTGTGTTGTTATTTCTTTTGAGGTTTTTTGTACACACTTATATGCTATCAAGGTTTTTTTTTTGTACACACTTATATGATATCAAGCTTTTTGTTCACATTTATATAATATCAATTTTTTTTACACACTTATATGATATCGAGGTTTTTTGTACACACTTATATGATATCAAGTTTTTTGTACACACTTATATGATATCAATTTTTTTTGTACACACTTATATGATATCAAGTTTTTTGTACACGCTTATATAATATCAAGGTTTTTTGTATATAATTATATGATATCAATTTTATTGTACACACTTATATGACATCAAGTTTATTTGTACACACTAATATGATATCAAGTTTTTTTTGTACACACTCATATAATATCAAGGTTTTTTGTATACAATTATATATCAAGTTTTTTGTACACACTTATATGATATCAAGTTTTTTTGTACACACTAATATGATATCAAGTTTTTTTTTGTACACACTCATATAATATCAAGGTTTTTTTGTATACAATTATATGATATCAAGTTTTTTGTATACACTTATATGATATAATGTTTTTTTGTACACAATTATATGATATCAGGGTTTTTTGTACACATTAATATAATATCATTTTTTTGTACACACTTATATGATATCAATTTTTTTTGTACACACTTTCATGATATCAGGGTTTTTTTTGTACACACTTATATGATATCAAGTTTTTTTCAACACACTTATATGATATCAAGGTTTTTTTAGTACACATTTATATGAGATCAAGTTTTTTTTTTGTACACACTTAAGTAATATCAAGAGTTTTTTTGGACACACATAACATCAATTTTTTTGTACACACTTATATGATATCAAGTTTTTTTGTACACATTTATATGATATCATTTTTTTGTACACACCTATATGATATCAAGTTTTTTTTAACACACTTAGATGATATTAAGTTTTTATACACACTTATATATATATATCATATATAATATCAAGGTTTTTTTGTACACACTTATATGATATTAAGTTTTTTGTACACACTAATATTATATCAAGTTTTTTTGTACACTCTTATATGATATCAAGTTTTTTTGTATACACTTATATAATATCAATAATATCAAGTTATTTTATCTTACACAAATAATTTAACCCAGTCTGCTGGGGCTGGAGAATATACCGACTCCATATCTGCAGAGGAGTAAAAAAAAACGACCCACCAACGAGTGTCCTAGATATGAGACAAAACAATCTGATGGTGAGGACCCCAGTAATGATGGAGGTTTGTGAATGTTGAATATCGCTACATTACCATTACTCCAAGGTCCACTCTGACCCGCAGTGGTAGCACCTGAAAGGGCTCTGTCTATGGGTTAGATAAAACTGTTTGACATTGAAACTGCATGCAAGTAAATGACTTGTGCTAAATTGAATTGTTTGAAATAAAACTGTTTGGTCGTTAAACTGTGAGTAAACAAATTATTGATGTTTGATTGAATTGTTAGTGATATATAGCAATACTTGGAACCATTTAACTGTGTACAAAAATGTGCTCAGCTTCATTTAAAAATGTTATCAACAAAAAGATTTTACAAATCATATACATTTAATATGTCTGTATAAACCGGATTCGATATTAAAAAACCTACAATGATTTATATGCTATAAAGCAAAACCAAACCAAACAAATATTTTTTCACACAGCTGTATCGTTTCAAGTATTCCTTTCAAATACTAATAACTATTTAGATTCAAGTAATTGTTTCTATTTAACGATAGTAATTTGTTTACATAATAATAATAGCTCCAAGTAACTAATCATCATCATCATCATCAACATGTCGTGCCGCTAGCACGGATATCCCTGACCCTCTCTCGCCACTTCTCCCTATCATTCATCGCTTCTGGCAGGTCTTCAGGGCTACATCCTGTATCCCCACATAGCTGCTGTATGTATGTTCGAGCTGGTCGTCCTGCTTTTGCTTGGCCATATGCGGGGGTCCATAGGAGTACATCACTGATGATTTCGTCCTTGCTTCTCCAGCAGTGGTAATTTACTAAGCTTTTTGCTTAGATGTGGCACAAGGCCATATGAAAGGGGCACCCAATGAGACTCGAACTCACTCGTGTAGGTTTGCTAGTCGAGCTTGCTAACCATTACACCACCAGAGGCGCCTGCTTCTCCAGCAGTGTCCTGCGTGTCTGGTTCGTCTAACTTGGATAGTTTTCGTGATGGGAGGCTGGTGGCTGTATAGTTGGTGCCTTGTGGGATGTTGCCGCCAGGACTTGTTCAATATTGCTCTCAACATTCTTGTGTAATTGCCGTCTAGCTTCTTCTTCAGCCGTTTAGTCAGCGTCCAGGTAGTGTATCCATATAGCAGTATCGATACGATGGCTGCCTGGAAGAAACTGCATTTCATTTTATTGGTCTGGTCTGATTTCCATATAATCGAGAGCCTATCTATAGCTGTCCATGCTTTCGTTACTCGTGTGTCGATGTCTTTTTCGGTTGATGAGACGCTGCATCGTAGGTAGGTGAATTTGGGTGCTAAGTAACTAATAATAATCTTAAATAAACAATTAAAGCTTAGAGTAAGTATTCTTAAAAGAAATTATTTACAGTTATCTAGTATCAAGTAGTCCTAATACTAGTAATATTCAAAGAAATTCGTTTGATCCATAGATAGGACATTAGTAGTGGACCTCGGAGTAATAGCAATGAAGGGGTACTCCACAGGCCGCTGAGTTTGAGATTTCCATCAAATGCAGTTTAGTGTCATACCAAGGACATCCCTTTTTGTGGGGAGGTCCCAATAGCGTAATGCATAAAGTGATGGTTTATGTTCTCGAAGTAAGTGAGTTCGAACTCTAATCATGTTACCATGTTTATTTTCTGCCTAAAAGCCTTGAGAAAGATATAAACAATTTACCCGTCTAGGTTTATTTTATGCCAAGAGACTTGGGAATCGTGTGTTATTTAGACCCACAATTTTGGGATTAGATAGAATCCCTGTCGTTCTTCTGGAGATTGTCAAAACAGTCTCATTTCAAGCAATTCAGTTTAGGATAAGTACACGGTTTAATTATTTTTGACACAAAGATAGGACCCTATCAGGCGCTACCAGGCCAGAGTGGACCTGGAAGCGATGACAATGAAGAGGTACCCTGCATTACCCAAAGTTCTTACAGGGTACCCGTAGTTGGAGATGATCACTGACTATACCAATTATCCCACACCAAGATGATGTGCAAACTATCGCAGCCGGTGTTTGAACTCGTTTCTCTGTCTCCATTCTTTTTGCCTCTAGACCGGTATGCACGCCTGGTAGTTCTAGTAGATGTAGGACAGATTGGCGTATTGGTCAATTTCAACGACATGGCAACCCGTCTAGGCTTATGTTATGCCAAGAGACTTGGGAATCGTGTTCATTATAGGTTCCTATTTACATTTTTTGTGTAGTTGTTGCATATGGTCCTATGAAGTACAAATCATTTTTAGCAGATTTATTTATTTAGTGTTATTTCTTTTTAATAATTGTCTTTTGTTTACACACTGGTGGATGATTTAAAGTTACTAATAATAATAATCCAGAGTAAACAATTTTAGGTAAAAGTAACTATTTGTAATACAAATAGTAAGTAATGTTAGCGACCTTAGTCGAAGGTGACCCGAAGGCCCCTTTTTCAATAGCTACAACACCTAGGTGTAGAAGAGGACACTACTCTATTCCCTGGATTGCTCCACTTTATCCTTGATCCGTACCTTATAATGCTGAGTGTTAAGCAAAGCGGCATCAAGTACCATTTTTTTGAGTCTTTGGTATGACTCGACCTAGGATTGAACCCCGGTCTCCCAGACCATTGGTGAACACTCTACTCATTAGGCCAATAGCCCGTAGTTTACAATTACATAGTATCAAGTATTCCTATCAAATACGAATAATCTTCAAACAGCTCTATTTGAAATATTACCACTCAGAATCAAAGAGAATCAGGGAGTACTGGTAATGAAGGAGTACCCCAGACTCCTCAGCGCTCTGGATATGGAGCCTCACGATCAGATGTAGCTGTTATACCCAGGACATTCGAAGCAGGAGGACTGGAAAGTTTATTGCCTTCATATTTAACGTTTTACTTGTGTTAAACACAATAGTATAAATTGTTGTTATTTATGCTCCCTGGATATTTTAGCTTGTGCAATTACATGACAGGCATTCCGTGAAGATATATATATATATATATATATATATATATATATATGACAAAAAGAACAAAAAAATGCTGGCTTTCAGTGCTATATTCAGCCAATAGATATTATCTATAAGATTTTAGTTAAAAACTAAAAATAGGTAGCTTCCAGTAGAATCGTTCCGAAAGAATAAATTCTCGGAGATCGTATTACTTAAAGATTGGCGATGCCCTCAGACTTTCTCACAGTCCCCTGACTGAAATTCTAGCTGGCATCTTTCTTCACCAAGCAAAATTTCCGTATCATAAATCTATTTCTCTTTAAGCTAATGTTGCCGATTCAGATAAGTTTATATTCACAAGAATCACACACACACACACACACACACACACACACATGTATATATATATATATATATATATATATATATATATATATATATATATATATATATATATATATGTTGCTCATTCAATTAATAACGGAAATATTTTTACAAAAAGTAAAATGATTTTTTCTGAATTTTTTATCTATAAATGCAAATTCTGAATTGTTGGGAATTGGTTTATAGCAAAAATCATTTTAATATCTTGAAAATATGTTTTAAGACTATGAAAAATTGAGTTTTTATACCTGCTGGCAATCTTCTTGGACCTAAAAAAACCCATCACTATTGATTTCCTAGAAAACTGCAATTGTAGAAAGAGCTTACAATTGCCAACTTCTTGTGCAAATTTCACTTTACTTATTTAATCACACACACACACACACACACACACACACACATATATATTGAGACTCGCCTGTTGTAATGGCTAGGAAAAGGACACAGTGACCCGAGCTCAAATCCTGGTCAAAGCGGTTTGCGTTCTCATAGTACTAAAACCCTTAGGAAAAGTATGAATCCAACTATTCTCCCTGAAGCTATAGTTAAATAGTAGGGCAGGCTGTGCTCTTTAACGTTGGTCAAGATGGAAAACTCTGAATTCAAAGCCGTTAGACTCAGCTAAAAACTGACCTTGTATCACATCCTTCCAGTGCTAAGGGGTGTGGGTATATATATATATATATATATATATATATATATATATATATATATGTATATATATATATATATATATATATAAGTATTATTCGGTCCAGTTAAACTGGAGTTAGGAGTAATTCCATCAGGACAAAAAAAAACATTCAGCAGTGAACATTTAAATTTTTCCCGATAAAGAGCTCAATGTAACTGACATTACAGAGCAATATATATATATATATATATATATATATATATATATATATATATATATATATATAGAATTTAGAATTAACTTAAATCGCGAGTCGAAAATCTTCTACTAAAGTTTCACCTTAACGGATCATCAGGAAGCCTAAGTTCGACCTTAGGCTTCCTGATGATCCGTTAAGGTGAAACTTTAATAGAAGATTTTCGACTCGCGATTTAAGTTAATTCTATAATTGGCTCCATTGTATTGTGTTGAGCACTTTAGTAATTATAGCATTGCAGCATTCGCGGAGGGTTTTTTGGTTATCTTTTGACTACTGACTGCGTACCCCTTGATTTTTTTCAAGGAGTCGGACGAGGCTGACCTTTTCTTTCTTTTTGACCCAAAAAACCTTTTTCTTTTTCCCCTGGGCGGTGATTCGAGGTACTTTTATCTCTTGTTCCTGACAAGGGTTTTTTTGTTTTTTCCGATACCGTGAATACTGGTAGATATTAGATTAGTAAATATATATATATATATATATATATATATATATATATATATATATATATATATATATAACCTCAGTAAATCGTTGCTTCTATATAGATGTATTTATTTGACTCCCAACTATGTTAAAGTGTAAGATAAAGGTCAGTTTAATGTAAGGTTCCGTGCATGATGTGTACCAACCAGAGGGTGATGAAAAACATTGCTTATATCCCTTCTGTATTCCCTTTCATCGGTGCTTTAATCACCAGACAATAAATCCATCCCTTACCACTTTTAGACGTGAGAGAGGGTGCTTCTTCAAAATCCACCTATACACGAGTATATACTGTTTGTTGGTTGGTTGATTGGTTTTCTTTTATGGCCTATCATCCATTGAAGGGTATTTAATGTCAAATCTTTTTTGTACCTATATATTGAAATATACGATTTCTTAACACATTTTGAAGATAACATTTTCAAACGAGCCTGAGCTCATTTTTCTCACAGTGTTAAAAGGGTTTCACTTGTTTCTATCTTATACGAATAATTCTATTTCAATTAAACATTCTAATTCAATTAAACATCTGTCATTTGTTTTCTATCTTATATGAATAATTCTATTTACTATTAATCATTTGTTTACACCCGGTTAAATGTTTTCAAGTTTTGCTCTGAATCACGAACAATTCAATTAAACATCGGTCATTTGTTTTCTATCTTATACGAATAATTCTATTTACTATTAATCATTTGTTTACACCCGGTTAAATGTTTTCAAGTTTTGCTCTGAATCACTAACAATTCAATTAAACATCTGTCATTTGTTTACATACTGTTAAATGATAAAACAGTTCTATTTCTAGTAATTCAGTTTAGCATAGGTCATTTGTTTTCACATCGTTTTCCTGTCAAACAGTTCTATTTGACCCATAGATAGGATCCTATCATACGCTACCACTCCGAGCCAGAGTGGACCTGGGAAAAAAGGCAATAAAGTGGTACTCTGTATTCCCCACAGCTCCAGCATTAGTGGAGCCTCACCATCAGATTGTTTTGTGTCATTTCGGGACATTCATTGGAGGAGTCTTACCCTCCTGCTGAGATGCAGTCTGTGTATCTAGCCGACTGGGCCAAGTAAATACCATAATTTTACTTTGAATAGCTGACGACAGGAGGATTTTCAATCGGTTTTAAATGAAAATCTTTTATCTTATGAGCTAGAAAGTTTTGTCTGTGTGAATAAATAACATTTTCGGGGTTTTTTTTTCATGAGAACATGTCCAGAGTATCAATACTTGGAAAAGCCGTTCTTTAATAATACCAAATTACAGGTATTAGCTTCGATGATCATATTATTCGATAACCTAACCGTGATACAATGCTATATTCATTATAGCATTTCTTTGAAAAACTGTGGTTACTTGGCTATACCCTCATTATCTGCTATTAATATACGAGAGGTTATCCTTGGTATTAGCTGTCAAGTGATATCCACTAGGTATCAATTTACAATAAAGGATCATTATATATATATATATATATATATATAATTTTTGTATTTTTTTTTTTTTGCTTTCTTAAACGTTGACTTCTAGGATAATCTTCTCTTATAGATTAATGGATGTTTGGGTTTATTGTTTAATGGGATCTCAACATTTGCGGGTTATCTAATGGCAAAGCCATCCACAGCAGAAAAATGTTATCAGATAAAATTTTCAGCCTCTGAACTGTTCGGCCCAACCTCGTATATATATATATATATATATATATATATATATATATATATATATATTGTATAGAGAAAACAGAAAGAAAAATACATGTGGATGGGAAAAGATTTATTAATTAATTAGTTCCACCTACGCGTTTCGACAGGTTTGTTTAAGACTTGTGACAACTAAAATTACAAGTAGAAAGTGTTTTTGTAATCTTCAGGGTGGGAATTTATGAATT
The DNA here is from genome assembly GCA_963585895.1 of Sepioteuthis lessoniana. Taxonomy (NCBI): domain Eukaryota; kingdom Metazoa; phylum Mollusca; class Cephalopoda; order Myopsida; family Loliginidae; genus Sepioteuthis; species Sepioteuthis lessoniana. The sequence goes on along the minus strand of OY757910.1, from coordinate 34,188,358 downwards.
TAAAATAGTGGTTCGAAGCGAATATAGAAAAATATTCGAAAATGTTACGCCATGAAACGTAATTTTTAGTTTAGGAGAAACATAGAATCTAATTGATAAATATTTTATCATCCATTTATATGCATTTTTCTTTCCGCTTTCTTTATACAACATATTTTCTGATTAAACCTCATACCTTACTCAAATATATATATATACATATTCATAGTGTGTATTGTTTTCATTGTCCCATAGATTTTTGGCTGCCATACTGGGTATTTCTACATCAAATCAATTGTAGGATTACATGTTCTCAATAGCAAGAAACGATCTCTGGCCTGATTTAAACAATCATTAACCTGACTCCACACGGCAAGTCACCTTGCTAAACCCATGGTTTAGTATTGCTGGATCCTCGTCTTTTCTCCTTAAGATGGCCGATGATAGGGATCGTCTCTGGCCTCCACGTTGTTTTGTGATGATAGCCCAACGCTGAGACATTTCTGGCCAAAGTCATCAACTCTAAACCAAAACACATTTGTGTATACATTTTACGTTATTTTTTCTATAAGGTCTTTCCTACATATAATCCGTGGACATTTGGGGGAAGCTAGTTATTTTTACCCATGGTTAGAGCAAATAGCTCGAAAGTGATCGAAATAGCGCGAACGGAGTTCGAACCCGTTTACTGCGTTGTCTCAGACCAACATTTTAACCATTACCCCACGGGAAGTCTACGATTGCGTGAAAGGTTGATAGTATCATAAATCATGTATCCGTAACATATAGAACATAGTCATCATACTAGATAATATGAAAGATTATGGTTTTGTCTTTAAGCTGTCGATTATTTTGACTCAAACATACATTAATGAAACACTGCTACATAATTATACAATACTTCTGAGGTTAGAAATTCGTAATTTATATGTTCATTTTTTCCAATTTTGAATTTCTATTAATTTAACTCTTGGTTTCTTTTGCCCAGTTGGCTGGTGCTGTAGAATATACCGACTGCACCTCTGCCGAGTTATAAGATCCCACTAACGAGCACCCTGGATATGACACTAAACAATCTGATGGTAAGGTGCCAGTGATGCTGGAATTTGGGGGAATGCAGAGTACCCCTTCATTGCCATTGCTCCTAGGCCCACTCTGGCCCGGAATGGTAGCACCTGATAGGGCCCTATCCATGGGTTAAATAGAACTAACTGCATACTTATACTAAACTAAATTGTTTGACTAAAGTGAATAGTTTGAAATAGAAATGTTTTTGACAATTAAACCGTATTTACATTTAAACTGCGTGATTATTCTATACTGAATTATTTGAAATGGAACTGTTTTTTGACATCGAAACTGTACTTAAACTAAACTGATTTGTTTAATATTGAACTGATTTGACATTTAACTGTATGTAAACAAAATCTGTACTTATACTAAACTGAATTAGCTGAATTAGAACTGCTTGACTAAACTGAATAGGTTGAAATAGAAATGTTTTTCATAAATAAACTGTACTTACATTTAAACTGCGTACTTATCCTAAACTGAATTGTTTGAAATAGAACTGACAATTTGCATAAAAATAGATTTGGCGTTAAATAACCTGCAATGGTTGCTATGCCATAAAACCTAACCAACCAATCTAAATCTTGATTTCTTGCATATGAGATTACCAGTGTGTTGAATTAAACTATTTAATTAGTGTTCTCATTGTAAATAGTAGCCAAGTCAGCTGGGGCTGTAGAATACACCGACTGCATCCCTGGAGAGGAGTAAGATACCCCCAACAAGTGTCCTGGATATGACTCAAAACCATCTAATGGTGAGGTTCCGGTTATGGAACTTTGAGGAATGTGGAATACTCTTTCATCGCCATTGTTCCTAGGTTCACGCCTAATCAGTGTGGAAGCATCTTATAGGATCATATCTACGGGTTAAATAGAATTGACATTAAAACTCAATGCAAACAAATGTCTTGTACAAAATTGAATTGTTAGAAATAGAACTGTTTGGTCATTTCACAGTGGGTAAACAAGTGGCTGATGTTTAATTGAATTGTTAGTTATACATAACCTAACTTGGAACTATTTAAATGTGTGCAAAATATGGGCACAAGTTCGTTTAAAATTTATCAACAAAATGTCTTCACAAATTATATATTTCATATGTATGTATAAACAGGATTTGGCATTAAATAACCTATAATGGTTGATATGCCATAAAACCCGTCAAAACCAAACCATTCATAACAGATGTGAAAATAACGATATTTTGGTAGCTGTAACCACCGCGTCATGCTATCATGAAATTTTACAGAACTAGCCGACAAGGATATCAGATAGACGTGTCAACTTAGAAAAGACTAAATGTTAAATGCTATGTTATAAGGTATCGAAGATTTTAGAAGTACAATGAACTTCCTTATCATCCCAGCTGTAAGTTAAATAGTACTACTACTATTCTTCCAGAAGGGTGGCTTTGGCATTAAATAACCCAAGAAGGTTGATATGCCATTAAACCAACCAACCGGACGGGGTCACAACATCCGCTTATATATATGTGTCTGTGATCCACATTAAGATGGCATAAAAGCTAATAATTCAAAATATCTTAGGCTTTAGCTCGATTCGGTCATAGTAGCACTTTTTAGAAATCTTTGGCATTTTCTTATTTTTAGCACTCATATATACACAAAAATACACACACACACACACACACACACACACACACACATATATATATATATATATATAGTAAGAATAGTAACTTCATATTGTGGATACAATCTTGCCAAAAGATTGGCTACACGAAACTCATAAGTGATTTAGCCCTGTTCTACTTTTTTTTCGTAGTGGAAATATCACACACATATATATATATATATATATATATATAGTTTTACTTTTCATCTTTAATAATAATCATCTGTTCGAAGTTATATGGTTTCAGGCAATCTTACAGAATTCATATAATTTTCAAATAATTAATATGCTTTCAAGTGTAGCATAAAACCCAAGACACTTCTCTTGGCACCTAAGCCAACCCCAAAAATGGGGAATACCAACGGGATCCAACATCTTTGTTGTCTTTCGATTAGTGAGTGGTCTCACTACCGTAAAATGACCTTGTGTCAAATCCGGCTTAGTGAGAGGCTAAATAAATATGAAACTAAAGATACCCATTTTTTTCTGCAGTGGATTCAATCGGCGTTTTTTTAGGCCCCACTCATAGGAAAATTCATGTTGTTGTTTTTTATATGCAATCTGTTATGAAATGACATCTATAAATAGTATACGATGCAGTCTTCGAGTTTAATAGTCACCAAAGGTTGACTTTAAGTGACTTAAAAATAAGACATGCTAGTCTTTGTAACAAGAAGTTAATTGATCTGCGAAGTAGTTCAGTCTTTTAATCGTCCACGAAAAAAGACATTCCCTAAAGATAAAGGAAGGAAAATATTCTGCCGACGTCGTTAAATGTTAACGAGTCTAATTTAATCATTCGCGCCGATTTAGTAGAATTTCTGAAATTCATAAATAAATAAAAAGAAGATATGACTAATTACAGTTGGCTATCAATTCATCTAAGACTGTTCGAATCTAGCTTTACTTTCACTTTCACTTTCACTTTTTAAGAAAGTCTATGAAATCGATTTTACTTGTTCGAACATGCACACCTCAACTTAATGGATCAATTTAGTTACTTTCCAAGTGATGTCGTTTCATGGATAGATAATAGCTTCATAACATAATTTTCCTATCTATCAATTTAAACTTTTTACTTTTTTCTTCTGCCTCAATATTTTTCTCTCTCTTTTCTTTTCTCTCTCTCTCTCTCCCTCTCTACCTCTCCTTCTCCCTCTCTCTCCCTCTCTCTCTCTCTCTTTCTCCTACACACACACACATACTTTACTGGTTCCTTTAACATTGTTTAGAAAACCAGTCTAGGAAAAGTTAAACCATGAATTCAA
>OY757910.1:34156903-34179403 GCA_963585895.1 Sepioteuthis lessoniana | reverse complement strand
TATACAATGTATCGTTTTTGGTAACTAAACAAATTGCACACACACGCACACAATCACACACACATGCGCACACACACACAAACACACACACACACATATATATATATATATATATATTCGTACGTGTGTATGTGTATTAAAATATCCATACATTAAAAGTGACACATATATATATATAAATAAGTCAGTAAGTTCACCGACCATAGTCGAGGGCACCTGAAGGCTCCGTTTTTAATAGCTACTACACCCAGGTGTAAGGGAGGGCGGTACTCCTTTCTCTGGATTGCTTTACTCACCCTTGATCCGTTCTTTATTATGTTGAGAGTTAAGAAAGGAGGCATCAAGTACAATTTTTTGAGCCTTTAGTATGACTCGAGCTGAGATTGAACCCCGGTCTCCCGGACCTTTGGCGAACATTCTAACCATTATACCAACGGGCCAGTTTCTTGTGGAACATTCCTAAGCTACACAGAGTCAGATGTAATTTCATCAATAAATACTTGTTACTGAAATATTCACGAATAATTCTACTTTGTTTATCATGGACCCTTCATATATCTTACAGAAATTTTCTATTCAGTAAATTCCACTGATACAGTTTTTGAAAATTTCCTTCCACTGTGGTTCTATCGCAAACAGACGAACACGTTGTAACAATTTGGTAACCGTATTTATTAATATGTTAATACTTTCAACCGGTTATATCCATGAGTTTCCAAACCGTATTTCCTAGAGGGGGATGAAATTTTCTTCATTTTCTAAAGAAAATATCGAAACCCCTATGTAAGTGCTTCTAAAATATTGGACACAATAAAAAATTTGCAAAACAGCACACCGAAAATCCAGCTCTGAAACTTAAAACCGAAACTTTCTCACCGTTTGCTCCAATCGAAAAGAAACTTTTACTCCCCATATTAACCTTCAAACTCATAGTGGGAGAATCGCTATAATAGAACAATATTTTACAGTTTAAAAAGCTTAGTGTTCCTAGTCTTTCTTTTCTTAGATCAGTCAATAGCACGATTTTTCGGTAAGATCTTACACTTACATTCATTCAAGTTCACCTGGAAAAAACAATAAAAAAAAACAATCATTTTACATTTTATTAAAGAGGTGAGTTCACTTTCACACTTTAATTCAGTGTAGAATGATCACCCATTTCCGCAACAGTTAACGTTGAAAAAGACAAATAACCAGACCGGTCGAATTATTCTGATTTTTTTTTTTATTTGAATATTTGTTACGAAAATAGGTGATCATTCTACATTGAATTAGAATGTGAAAGTAAATCCCCAAATAATTGTTTTTACTTTTTCGAAAAATCAAACATTGTGGTAAGTTTGAGGGTCTAATTAATTCAAATCATAAAAAAAAAAATTACTTGAAAAAATTTTCCTAGCGAATTTGAACGGGTGAACCTGTAGAATAATACCAATTTTCCAATTATATTCTTATATTTACGCATGCCCGTTCAATTCTCTCCTCTGCTTCTCCCGCCCATAACATTAAACATAAATGTTTAGCGTATTCTCAAAAGTCTGTATCAATTAATAATGTTCCATAGGGCATTTTCGAAAGCCAACATTAAAAAAAAAATCAAATCAAAATGAGAATAAAAATAATAATAGAGAAAAAAAAAGGAAATAGATTAAATAAATAGATATGAAATAAATCTATTTTTTCTTTTAAAGTATATATTTAATTTTCAGCGTTACATTTACTTTCAAAAAGTTGGCAGTCTATGCGTAGCTAAAATTCTCATCTTCATTGCCATTACTCCCAGGTCTACTTTTACCCGAAATGTTAGCTCTGATTAAGGTCCGATCTATGCAACAAATAGCCCTGTTTACAAATTATTTGTATTCGATTGGAATGCTTGATGCCATTTAACTGTAAATTACTTGAGTTAAGAATACTTGAAGCCATAATTGTTATCTCGGGGTTATTATTGATTACTGGAAAGCATAAAACAGAGCGCACATAAATGACTATTATCAATCAGAAATGATTATTTGAATCCATATAATTATAAGCAATACATGAGAATACTTTAAACTTTACAACTGTGGGCAAATTATTTGTATTAGATTAGAATACCTGATATCATGCAACTATGAAAACCTCTTAAAAATAACTATATATATGTATGTGTGTGTGTGTGTGTGTGTGTGTGTGTGTGTGTGTGTGTGTGTGTGTGTGTGTATTTCTGATTATATATTTATACATATATATACATACAAATATATATATATGTGTGTGTGTGTGTGTGTGAGAGTGTAGTTGTTGAATTTTCAGGTACCAAAAACTTATTCAATTATATATATATATATATATATATCATTGATATATATATATATATATATATATATATATATCATTGATATCAAGATATAATCCGTTATAAATTTATTTCAATAATATGTTTTCTGGATTGTTTCTTCAGATGGTGAGCAATTTTCGACAAAGTGTTTTACCGTTATGCCGGGGGTTACATTTTATCTTAATTCAGACATCTAAAAAGTTATAAATTAATATTCAGAATATATTTAGATATAAAAAGGGAAAAAAATTCTAAACATAGAATATTAATCCAATATATCGCGTTACTATCCGGTGGTGCATCAGGAATTTATCGCAATAAACAAAGTTTATAATTATTTTCTCATTTTTTTACTTTTTTTATTTTTTTATAACTCCTAATTTTAATATAATCTCAATTTTAAGTGCATCCTAATTTAAATCTAATCATTTATCTAATTGTCTAAAAAAGAAACCGTAGATATTTACTATTATCGTTTACGTAACATAAAGTCATCATCATCATCTTGTGCCATCGGCACCGATATTCTTGACCTTTTCTCGCCACCTCTCCCTATTGTTCATAGCATCCGGCAGGTCCTCAGGGCTACACCCTGTATCCTCACTGAGATGCTGTATGTAGGTTCGAGCTGGTCGCCTTGCTTTTGCACGACCATGTAAAGGGGTCCATATTAGTACACTTATAAGCTCGTCCCTACTTCTCCAGCAGTGTCCTGCATGTCTGGTTCGTCTAATTTGGATAGTTTTGGTGATGGGTGGTAGGTGGCCTTCCAACTGCTGCCTTGTGGGGTGTTGCCTCCAGGACCAGTTCAATATTGCTCGTAGCATTCTTGTGCAATTGCCGTCAAGCTTTTTCTCCAGCCGTTTAGTTAGTGTCCATGTAGTGCATCTATATAGCAGTATCACAATCATTTGTCTAATAAAGAAAATTCAGATATATGATATGACTATATATATTATATTATCTTAAATAATTTATTAGTTTATATTCAAAATGGATTATTAATAAGCTAGCGCCCTTATACCAGGGTATAATTAACATTTTATTTTTAATTAAGCCTTATTTCAATGTTATCTAATTCGCCAGAGGAAAAATAATATAATTTTTTTTCTGTTAATGTTTTGTAAAATTGTGTAAAATTGTACCAACCTTAAAAATATTAGTAAAATAAGAAAAAAAAAAGGATTTTATAAATAGCGGTTAAGAAGTACCTAGTCAGCGATATTTAACGAAACATACTCAAGAAAAAAACTACTACACATATATATATATATATATATATATATATATATATATATATATATATATATATATATATATATATGTATTAAAATAAGAAGGTCCACGAAGAGATTTCTATTTTTTTAATTTATTATTCATACTGGAAACAAGAGTGAGTTCAAGTCTCATTGAGTACCCCATTAACAAGGCCTTGTGCCACATATGTTCTCTGACGAAAGCAACAAGCTGGAAACATACATATATATAATCTAATATATCTAAGAAAAAATAAATCATAACAAAAAATACGAATCTCTTCGTCGACCTTCTTATTTTAAAGTATATCCTTATTCTTTCTTTGGACCCACAACAACCATCTTTATATATATATATATATATATATATATGGTAGTGTCTGTGACCCTTGGTTTCATGCTTTACTCGATCTGAAAATAATTAAAAATTGACTACTGTGAACACACATGCAAATAAATAAAACCGATTATAGTTGTTCCTGATTTGAAAGACCCCCACTTGAAAATAATACGGGAAAATCCACAGAAACAAACAAAATAACCGGTCAAGTCACATCTAACTTGCGGTACTCTCCGTCTAAACCAAACCAAAACACATTAAAATAGTTGCTCTCACGATTGATAGGCACACACACACACACACATATATATATATATACTTCTTTAAAGAAAAAACCAAAGACCGGTTAATTTAGGATTATAAATTTATTTCCATCCTGTTTTTCAGTTTCTGGTGTGAACCAAAAACACGAAGAAAAATATAACAGGACTTCTTCAGATCCAATGGATAAATAAAACAGAATTGACACGTGGGGTAGAGGGGGAGGTGGGAGAAGAGATTCAGGAGTTACCTCCTCGTTTTATTGAATTTCCGTTTTTTTTATTTACCTATTAATTTTATTTTCAAAATTCTTCCGTCAGTAATAATTACGGTAATTTAACTTTTTTATTTATTTGTTTAATTTATTTTCTTTTCATGTTAAGTTCGATAATTAACTTTTAAGAGAAATATTCATGCTTATATTAATTTCGATACCATTTATTTAGCTATCTATTTTTTCCTAGTGTGTATATTGGATACTTTTTTGTCTGGTTTCACTATTTATTTCTGTTTAAAAAAAAATTTTTTTAGTCTATAGTTTAAATTTAGTCTTATGTCTACATCTAGCAATTAATTCACTTCTCTTATTTAATAACTTATCAGGCCATTTATGTGTTAAAATATGTATTTTCTCTTCTAAGCACAAATTGCATCTACCGTCAAAACTGCCGTCTTTAAAGAAATATTGCTCCGTAAAAAATTACATTGAGCTCTCCACCAGGAAAATTTAAATGTTCAGCTCCTGAATGATTTTCTTGTCCTGAAGGAATTACTCCCAACTCTGGTTTAACTGGACCAAATAATACTATATATATAGCCAAAAAAAGATACTTTAATCACACAACATTCTTTAAACTAACTGATGTGCTATACCAACAGTAGATTATATATATGAGTTTGAGAATCAGTTGAAAAGTTTATCGAATGATCAAGATACTTACATGGAATGAGACCAAATGAGGTTTATTTTACAACATAATCCCTTTGCGATCCACGCACTTCTTCTATCTGTGTCCCAGGGCTTAAATCCTCTTGGTAAAAAATTAATGATATATATTCGAGGTTATCTGAAAAGTTCATATCATGATGTCATATCTGCTGTTTATGACTTTTTTTTATCAGTGAGAACAAACACTATAACACCGATAGAAGAAGTGTGTGAGGCTGTATAATACAATGACAGCATCGCTGCAGAGGTGTAAGACTCCTCCAACGAGTTTCCTAAATATGACACTAAACAATCAGATGATCAGTCTCCAGTAATGATGGAACTTTAGGGAATGAGGATTACCCTTTCATTGCAATCACTCTCAGGTCCACTTTGGTCCGGAGTGATAGCACCTGATAGGGTCTTATCTATGAATCAAATAGAACTAAACTGTGTACTTATGCTAAACTGAATTGTTTGAAATGGAAGTGTTTTTGACATTGAAAATGTGCTTACGCTTAACTGAATTGTTTAAAATCGAACTGTTTTGACATTTAACTGTGTGTAAAGAAAAACAATACAGATACTAAACTGAAATATTTGAAATAGAACGGTTCGACTAAACTGAATAACTTGAAATAAAAATGTTTTGGACAATTAAACTGCGTACTTATCCTATACTGAATTGTTTGAAATAGAACCGTTTGACTAAACTGAATAGCTTGAAATAGAAATGTTTTTGTCAATCTGTGTACTCATGCTAAACTGAATTTTTTCAAATTGAACTTATTATTTGTATAAAAATGGATTTGGCATTAAATAACCTACAAAAATTGATATGCCATAAAACCCAAACAAACAAATAAAAAATACGCACGTTGGGAATATAACAATAAAGGTGAAGACAACAATCCGAATTCTCTAAGAGATAAAAATTATCAAGCTTCATCACAAAAACTTAGTCAGATAATATATATATTGTCATCCACAGACAGATCTGTTTCGTTCTATCAGAACTCATCAGTGTGGCTAGACAGTATCTCCCCGCAGCTGGGATCGAAACCTGGTTGAATCAAACATCAAGCCAAAGCTTCTAACCATTTTAGCTACGAGGAGATATTAGCTACGAAGTACATTTTTAAACGGTTATGAATCACAATTACAATTGTTTACATACATCCGTTCAAACGGCCGCCGAGATCTCAATTCAAATACAAAGAGACTTGCAAAGGCGCTAATGGCAACACGATTACTTCTTCGCAAGAGATCTCGACCCTACGGGGGTCGGGGAGTGTATATATATATATATGTGTGTGTGTTTGTGTGTGTGTGTGTGTGTGCATTGCAACTAAGTGATGCTTTTATGGGATATTTAGTTGCACCAAACATTATTTTTAATCATCCAGATGCTCTATATGATAGAGATAACTATGAAATGCTAATTAGAATCCTTTATTCAATCCTAAATAGAAGAATCAATATCTCAATGGACCACTGTTACAATGCGTGCAGGGGTCGTCTAGTAAATTATAAAATCAATTGAGAGGCGTGTCTCCAGAAAGTATCTCCCTATTGTTCTATAAGTAAGGATATGGATATTCTTAGATGTCTATAGTAATTAAAAGTGGATTATAACGCAAAGGCAAGAACTGTTTTAAACCCCGGATATCGAACCGAACCTGATTTTCTCAAAACAACTAATTCAACACCAACAATATAAGGTCAGTTGATTGAATAATGAAATGTGTAAAAAGTTGTCTTATCAACTTAATTACAAATCAGTTTGATCTTTAAAAGAGTTTATTAGGGAAGCCGTACACAATCAAGACGTTGTTTCTACTCATAGAAACAATATTAAAAGTCTTCAATTGAAACCATATAATTATGTTTAAATAATCAGAATTAAATAGGAATAACTGAAACCATACGACTCGATGCACATTATTTGTATTAGATACTTGATATCATATAAAGTAGTAAAGTTGGTGACTCTAGTCGAGATGGACCAGAAGGCTCCCTTTTCAACAGCTACTACACCGAGGTATTGAGGAGGGAGCCACTCCTTTCCCTGGATTGCTCCACTTTACTCTTGATACGTACCTTATAGTGTTGAGTGTTAAGTAGGGAGGTATCAAGAACTATTTGTAAAGTCTTTGGTACGACACGACCTGGGATTGAACCCAGGTCTCCCGGACCATAGGCGAACACTCTACCCACTAGGCCAATGACCCGGTTGATATCATATAACTTTGTGTTAAAAAATGATTATCAAAAAGGAATAGTTATTTGATTTGGTTTCTTGGTTGTACTTTATGGCATATCAACCGTTGAATTTTATTTAATGCCAAATCCTGTTAGCACACACACACACACACACACACACACATAAACATATCTAAACACACACGCACATGTACACACATACACACTCGAACACACACAGACATATATGTCTATGAGATGCATACGATAAGTTTCCAGACTTTTCTCGTATGGGCACTTTTATTGATAGTACACACATAAAACTGTAGTCCCCTTCGAGTAATCTCCTCCGGTTGCAATGCGATACCGTTCCAACAACTTCTGGAAGGACCCATGGAAGTCCTCTTGTGTGAGTGTGTCAATGACCTATGTCACAGCCTCTTTCATCTCCTCAATTGTCTCATAACGACAGCCTCTGAGCTAAGGGAATAACCAAAAGTCCCAGGGAGCAAGGTCTAGACTATAGGGACGGTGAGCAATTGTCTTGATGCCCATCTTGGTCAAATAGTCAGTGACAAGGATGGAGTTGTAGACTGGTGCATTGTCCTGGTGGAAATGCCACCGACTCGATTTGAAGATTGCTGGCCTCTTCTGACGAAATCTCTTGCTGAACTCCCTTAAAGCCTCAACATAGTAACCCTAACCCTAACCCTTTGGCCAATCAACTCTGGTGTATTGATTTCCTTACTCCTCCCAAACCTCTCATAATCCCTCACTGGTCCCTGCCTTCCTTGAATCTCTTATGCCACTCAAAAACTGATGCTCGGTTCAAGCAAGATGGTCAAAAAGCAGCCTGAAGCATTATATACGTTTCTGTGGTATTTTTTCCAAGTTTAAAACAGAATTTTATTGCATATCGTTCTTCTAAAGTATCAGATTGCATTTTTGAAATTCACCAGCTGTGACAATCAGGCTTTAGTAGGGTGTATTCCAATTGCTGCTGTAGCTGTTGATTTGAAGCTGAATCATAAAAATTGGTCAGCCATCTCATAAGATGTATAGCAATAACATACTGAATTTTCAAGAGTCTACGACAATTTTAAATGTCCATACGAAAAAAGTCTGGAAACTTATCGTATGCCCCTCGTATATGATTAGTAGGCAAATAGTTTGTTGGTAAAATCATTTCTAAACGAACCAAAGCTCATTAGCTTACAGTCAATCAAATGGTTTCAGGTGACGCTATTTAACATTTTCAATTCTAGTGGATATTAATGATTAGTTTGCACAAAGTTAAATGGTTTCAAATATAGCAATGTATCACAAATAATTATATCTAATGTTAATCGTTTGTTTACGCAAAGTTAAATAGTTTCAAGTATAGTAAATAATTAAACAATTCTATTTGACTCATAGATAGTATCTTAACAAGTACCACTAATTCGTTGTCCAGTCAGGTGGGGCTATACAATACACCGACTGCATCTCTGCAGAGGGGTAAGACCCTGCCTATGAGTGTCCTAAATATGACACTAAACAATCTGATGGTGAGGCTCCAGTGATGCTGGAGCTTTGGGAATTGTGGAGCTTCTCCTCATTGCTATTCCTCTCAGCTCAAATCTGGCCCGGAATGATAGCACGTGATAAGGGTCCTATCTAAGGATTAAATAGAACTAAACTGCCTACTTATGCTAAACTGAATTGTTTGAATTAGACCTGTTTACCTAAACTGAATAGCTTGAAATAGAAATATTTTTTACAATTAAACTGCGTGCTCATGCTAAACTGAATTGTTTGAAATAGAACTGTTTATTTGTATAAAAATGGATTTGGCATTAAATAACCTACATAGGTTGATATGACATAAAACCCAAACTATCACTCAACCAACAACTAATTCGGGTCATCTCTTCATCGATTACACCTTTAAAACTGGCAACTAACACTCCTACTTAGAGTTCGTTTCTCATTGAGTACCCCATTCATACGGCCTTGTGTCACATCTGAGCAAACCACTAAGTAAATTACTACTAACTCTTCTACTAATCCCTTTACAGAGCTCCAGTATATTCTCATACATACTTTTACTACCGCGGAATACTTTGAGAAAAGTTTTGTTATTATGACAACACCATCAAGAAAAATAGCTTAATCAACACCAAAAGTAAAGGTTTAGTTGATTTAGTAATAAGTCTTATCTCCTCCAAAAGTGTCTCATTTGAAAAAATGTACACCGATAGAGTCGTTATTCCCTACGACTGGAAACAATGCTGGAAGTCTTCAACTGACACTGCCTTTAATAGGTTCGTAACGACAAGTTGCATATTCTCTCCAATTTCAAACTACAGAGCTATGCTTTGCTTTTACAAAACAATAAGTGGAAGAACAAATATCTATAACAAGAATTAGGTTTGCTAGTGGGCAGAGTGTTCGACAATAGTCCAGGAGACCTGGGTTCAATCTCAGGTAACGTCATACCAAAGACTTTTAAAATGGTACTTGATACCCCCTTGCTTAACACTCAGCAATATAAGGTAGGTATTGAGGGTAAAGTGAAGCAATCCAGGGAAAGGAGTAACGCCCTCTCCAACACCTCGGTGTAGTAGCTTTTGAAAAGGGAACCTTCTGGTCACCCTCGACTACGGTCGCCAACTTTACTTACTAGGTTTGGTTGTATGGTATATCAAATGTTGTAGGTTATTGAATGCTAAATCCGGTTAATACATTTATATTAGATATACATGATTAGTAAACTATTGCTATGTATCCCTAAACATTCAATTAAACATCAGTCATTTGTTTAAATACGGTTAAATGATCAAACAATTCAATTTCAAGCAATCCAGTTTAGTATAAGTCATTTTTTTGCACTCAGTTTAAATATCAAACAGTTCTATTTGACCCATACGTAGGACTTTATCAGGTGCTACCGCAGCAGACCAGAGTGGGCCTGGGAGCAATAGCAAATTTGGTATTAAATAACCTACGATAAGACCAAAGCAAACCATTTAGAATAGAACTTGATACCAGAAACTCAGAATTAACTTGTTAAATGTGCTGCATTGTCCTTAACTTTAACACAGAATTTGATGATGCATTCCATTTTTAACACACTTAATAAACTAAACAGACTTCTAATTATCCAAGATTGTTCTGCTGAATTTCAATTCTGTGTGACAAACATTCGTGAGAGGTCAAAATCAACATTGTTCAGCTAATCTTAAAACTGGGTCGCCAAACTGAATATTTAGAAAATATTTTATGCTCATTACTTCCTAAAACTAATTCGTAATCTTTGAACTGCTGATCAATTACAATGCTTAAAGAAAACGTATAAGGACATTCCCTAATGTCTGCAACCTTTACCGATATGCCCATGGTAAGAGATATTTTCCCTGGCCCACTGCCAAACCAATCAATGAGACAAGAGTGAGTAATTAATGATCACTTGCAGATCTCCCGGCTAATGTCCCACAATATCGACGTAGACATAGAACCGCTGTCTCTGCAAATTAGAAATAAAAGACGCAAATTTTCTCATTAGCAGTCTTTTTTATGCATATTTTCTATATTTAGTCTGGCCCAAGGCTAAAATGACAAGACACTCAGTGAGGATCAATCCCATTACTAATGTTCTTGCGAGACTGGCTTGTAGTCTGCTTTCGATACTAAATAATCTTATTATATGAATATCATTCCTTGTTTTTCTTGCATCAGAAGATCGTACAGTATGTTTGAAAACTGGTATTTTAGCAAATTGCATGGCAGTTTAGTCTCTTCCCTCATAAACAATGTATTTATACATACATCCATACATAAATACATACACAGAGTAGTGGTTAACGTTGTAGGAAATAGACACGGTGACTCAAGTTCAAACCCTGAACGAGGCCGTTTGCATTTCATTTCACGCTAATTTTCTTGAGAAAAGCTATGGGCAAATAAAATGACAGAATGGTTTCTTTAGCATTGGATAGGAAACCAGTTCATGAGAAGGAAAAACTCTGCCCCACTTCGCTTAAAAATTAACCTTGTATCACATACTGCCCGTGGTGGAAATGCTGGATGAATAGATGCAGACATACACACACACACACACATATATACATATATATATATATATATAGAGAGAGAGAGAGAGAGAGAGTTTGTTTGTGAGAGAGACACAGACAGACAAAAACAGAGACAAAGACAGTGAGAAAATGACAGATTAATTGGTTGGTAGAGAGGTATGTTTTTTATCATTATGAATTTCAGAAAATCTATCTAATTAATATGACTGATCTAATTATCCAGCTTTGGATAAATAGTACGGTATTTTAGAATCTGAAGCCTTGGCAGGACAATCCATTTGCGAAGAGGTAAACTCATAATTCAAACCAGCTGCGAAATTCTCACGTCATAGATCGTTCGTTAGTACAGTTACCATGTAATCAACTAGAGGCGCGTAACGTAACAGTTATGGTCTTAGAAAATGAATCTAGTTCAAATCCTAGACGAAGCCGTCTGCGTCTCACTTTCGCGCTAATTTATTTGGGAAAGGCATGAATCCATCAGTTCTCTTAGCTATGGTAAAATTGTAGAGTAGACTGAGCTCTTTAGACTTGGTACAGAAAGTGGTCTAGGAGAAAGGAAACTCCGCAAAAAATTGACCTTGTGTCGGATCCCACTCGTAGTCAAGAAGTCGGGTAAGTACACACCATGTAACTAATATAAATTCACACGAATGGAGAGGAGATGAGGACCACCGAATAACTTCCACTACCCTGAGAAATTCTATGAAGGATGATTTCTTGGCTTGTCACCCCCAACAACCAATTTGATTATATGATTACATATTGAAATCGTTAATTACCAGTGACATTGGTTTGCAGTATGGTAACCAATGAAAAGGAGATTATATATTACAAGAGTCATTCAATGAATTAGGGGAATATTTCGAGGAATGCAAAATTTTTATTTATTAATTTTTTAAAAATTATTTTAGAATTTATCTATGAATGTAAAGTCTGCATTGTTTGGAATTGGTTAATTGCAAAAAATAATTTTTGAAGCTTCTCAAAACGGTAGCAAATCTAACAGTGCTCCCAACTTGAACAGAGGTCTGACATGAAATTTTTGCTGGCTTAGAAATGCAATTTATGGGATATTCACAGAAGAATGGGTGATTTGTACGCAAAAGCATGTTTTAGTAAAAAGAAAAAAACTTATAGATAAACAAACGATAGGTTTATTTCTAGGTGCCTTAGTCAAAAAGACAGTCCATGGCGTGGAAACACTGACTCCTCGGTAAAGAAAAAGTTCATAGCGCAACAGTTAGTCAAGTAATGCATGCTGACAGTCTTCTGGGCATAAAAGCACTGATGACTATTGATCTCCTTGAAAATGGTGCAACTGTAAATTGTGCTTTCAATTGCCAACTCTTTAGGCAATATTTCACTTTCTTTATTAAACGACACTTGTGTTTTGTCCAATTGGACTCCAGATTAGATGCATTCGGATCAAATATGAGAAGATATATCATATATTTCTACTGTTCTGCTATAATTTCCTGAGCTCTGAATATAGCGAGCAGCATAACACACAAGCTCAGAGCACGAGCACGTTGAGCAGCTCTACACACGAGCACGGAGAGCACTTCTACACACGAGCACGGAGAGCACTTCTACGCACGAGCACGGAGCACCAGCAGGGATAGCAGCACTACACACGAGTCCGGAGGATGAACAAAGAAAGCAGCACTACACACGAGTCCGGATTACGAGCACGAGCACGGAGAGCAGCACCACACAGAAGCTCGGACCATGATCGGGTAGAGCATCACTACGTACGAGCTCGGCGCAGGAGGACGGAGAGTTGCTCTTCACAAGAGTCCGGAGGACGAACACAGATAGCAGCACTACACACGGAGCACAAGCACGGAGAGCAGCACTACACACGAGCTTGGAGCACGAGCATCGAGAGCAGCACTACACATGAGTCCAAAGGACGAACACTAAAAGCAGCACTACACACGAGTCTGGGGCCAGAGCACGGAGAGCAGCATTACATATGAGCTCCGAGAGTAGCACTACACACTATTACGGGGCCAGAACACGGAGAGCAGCACTACACACGAGCTCGGAAGACGAGCACGGAGAGCAGCACTACACTCAAGCTCGGAGCAGCAGTCGGGAGAGCGGCACT
The DNA here is from genome assembly GCA_963585895.1 of Sepioteuthis lessoniana. Lineage (NCBI taxonomy): Eukaryota > Metazoa > Mollusca > Cephalopoda > Myopsida > Loliginidae > Sepioteuthis > Sepioteuthis lessoniana. The sequence continues at coordinate 34,165,910 of OY757910.1, read as the reverse complement.
GCACACGAGCAAGGAGAATAGCATTACCAATGAGTTTGTACCACTAGCACAGAGTACCACTACACTCGATTTCGCCGTTGTAAAGGAGTATTCTCATCACATCTGATCGGTGACAATCATTTGTGATGAATCAACATTGATCATATGATTTTTAGTCTGGGTAACTAATATGAGCAAAAAGAAAGAAGAAAAACCAATCTTATTACTTTGTTGATACACTCATTGTATAAAGAGTTTTAGACCCCAAAAGAATATTTCTGTTGTACCATGGTCTAAATAATGATAGAATCTCTTGTTCTCGAAAACCAAAACACATCTCTGTGGTTTGGGATTGTTAAGAATACGCAAATGGTTGTTAACGGACCAACTGAAGGAAGTGTAAGTGGAAAACTATCAACATTTCTTCCAGTCGTAGGAAAATGAGATAGTCAACGTTTTGAAGTGACTAACGTGATGGACTTCGATATCGTTTGACACATCGTTTATGTATTTAACCAACTTCACTTCGTGAGCAAGATGTGATACAAGATCAATTATTTAGCGGAGTTTAACAGGTTTGAATTTTGAGTTTTACTTCTCCTAGATCGGTAATCGTTCCAAGTCGTTCCATTCTGGCCTACTATTTTACCATAGCTTGAGGGAGAATTGTTCGATTCATACCTTTCCTAAAAGTAACAGCACTATCTGAAATGCAACTTGAACTCGTGTCGCCGTGTCCATTTCCTTCGATAATAACCATAACACCTCAAGAGCCTCCTTCAATCAGCTACATGGTTTTACGTATTGCCATGCAACACTAATTTTCAAACAGATCTATATAACCCATTGATAGAACCCTCACAGGTACTACCACTCCGGGACAGAGTAGACCAGGGAGTTTTTGAAATGAAGAGGTACTCTATACGTCTAAGAGCTCCAGAACTGTAGCCTCACCACTAGATGCATGTCAGTGTAATACTTTCGACATGCTTTTCGGGTGTTTCGTACTCTTCTACTGCGGTTATAGTTATCGTAGGACGTGCCGGCAAGCTTGATTTAAAGATGAATCAGGAAAACAATGTGCAAAGAACAATTGCATTTAATAGATGAATGAATGAAAGAATGAAAATGAATGAAAGAATAAAAGAATGAAAATGAATGAAAAAAAATAAAAATGAATGAAAGCATTTAATAAATGAAAATGTATAAAAGAATGAAATGAATTAAAGAATGAAAAAAATGAAAAGGTATGAAAAATATGAGCATTTGATAAAAGAAAATGCATGAAAAAATGAAAGCATTTAACAAAAGAAAATGAATTGAAAGAATGAAAAAATTAAAGTATCTAATAAATGAAAATGGATCAAAGAATGAAAATGATTGAAAAAATAAAAATGAATAAAAGAATGAAAATGAAGGAAAAATGAAAGCATTTAATAAAAAATGAATAAAAGCATGAAAAAAATGAAATAATGAAAATGAATGAAAAAATGAAAGCATTTAATAAATGAAAAGGAATAAAAGAATGAAAATGAATGAAAAATGAAAGCATTTAATAAAAAATGAATAAAAGCATGAAAAAAATGAAATAATGAAAATGAATGAAAAAATGAAAGCATTTAATAAATGAAAAGGAATGAAAGAATGAAAATAAATGAAAGAATGAAAGCATTTGATAAGAGAAAATGAATGAAAGCATGGAAAAAATGAAATAATGAAAATGAATGAAAGAATGAAAATGAATGAAAGAATGAAAGTTTCCAATAAAAGATAATGAATAAAATATTCAAGATGAATTAAAGAATGAAAGCATTTAATAAAAGAAAATGAATGAAGAATGAAAAAATGAAAGAATGAAAGAATGAAAATGAAGGAAAGAATGACAGCATTTGATAAAAAATGAAGAAAGGAATGAAAATGAAGGAAAGAAGGAAAATGAATGAAAAATGAAAGCATTCAATAAAAGAAAATAAATGATAGAATGAAAATGAATGAAAGATTGAAAACATGAAAAAAAAATGAAAGAAAATCAATGAAAACACGAAAGCATTTGAATAAAGAAAATGAATGAAAACATGAAAATGAATGAAAAAAATGAAAGCATTTAGTAAACGAAAATGAATGAAAGAATGAAAATGAATTAAAAAATGAAAGCATTTAATAAATGAAAATGTATGAAAGAATAAAAATGAATGGGAGCATTAAATAAATGAAAGTATTAAATAAATGAAAATAAATAAAAGAATGAAAATGAATGAAAAAATGAAAGCAATGAATAAAAGAAAATGAATGAAAACATGAAAGAGTGAAAGAATGAATATTATAAATAAAACTCATTTCCTAAAAGAAAAAAGAAAAACGTTTTTACGTAAAATACGTAAACCATTTTTTAAAGATACAATCTAGACAGAAACGGATATTTTTTTTAGAAAATGATATAAGCGAAAAAAAAAAAAATAATACACCCTGGTATATAGTGAAGTCTGTGTGACTTTGCTTTCCCTAGAGGGGAAAAAGCGGGCCCGTTGCTTCACTCACTGACGATAAAAAGTGAACTTATGGGCTGAGTACATTACTATTTATATACTCATTGCTCCGATGTTTGAGAAGACTTCTGACTTCCGCAACTGGCGAATAGATTTTGGTCGGAAATCTGTTTCTTTGTTGTTGGTGTTTGCTCTTTTCTTTTTATGTATATATATTTAACTCATGTAAGTTGCTAACGTCCAAGACTGTGACATCGAAATAAGCTAGTTCGAACTCCAGTTGCTCTCTTACTGAAGGAAATATCAGTCAAATACTTTCAGCATTGTTTTTAGTAGTTGTACCTGCGTCTTCGTCGGTGTACGACTTTCCAATGAGACTTGAATTATTTGCGATGAATTAGCTGTTTTCCTCGACGAAGCTGTTGGATTGTTTGGTGGAGGGTCAATTAGAAGGGATACAGATATTTGTCGCTTGGCCCACCAAACGAGCGAGTATGGCACAAGGCCGAGATTTAGATGAGTAAAGGCGCAGGGCCGTAGCCCTGACACTCCTGGCAAGCACAAAAATGATTTGGCCCCCGTCGGAATTCCCCTAAAAAGAGGCGCCCCAGGCTCCAGGCGATAAATCTAGGAGGGTTACAGCCTGGGGAAACGGCTCCCCGAGGCTCAAGGGTTGGGTCAGTATCGTTCATGAGACGCGACTGCTGGGCTTACACAGCAATCGCATCAAGCAGTCTCGACCGACCGACCGACCGACGATGACCCACTCCTCACAACCGATCCAAACCAATCCGCGTACCCAAAATACCTGGTTAGAAAAAGTCAACTGGAAGGAGTACAGTAATTTACGAAGCTCTTTGCTTCGATGCGGCACAAGGCCGATTGAATGGGGCACCCAATGAGACTCGAACTCACTCTTGCAGGTTTGATAGTCAAGCTTGCGAACCATTACACTACCCGAGGTGCCTAACTGGAAGGAGTACAGTAATTTATGAAGCTCTTTGCTTTGATGTGGCACAAGGCTGATTAATGGGGCAATCAATGAGACTCGAACTCACTCTTGCAGGTTTGCTAGTCAAGCTTGCTAACCATTACACTACCCGAGGTGCCCAACTGGAAGGAGTACAGTAATTTATGAAGCTCTTTGCTTCGATGTGGCACAAGGCCGATTGAATGGGGTACCCAATGAGACTCGAACTCACTCTTGCAGGTTTGCTAGTAAAGCTTGCTAACCATTACACTACCCGAGGTGCCCAACTGGAAGGAGTACAAGCCGTTCTTAATTTGATGACAGATATTTATAGACTCGCCGGTTAGAAGCAGGAGGAGGTCGGCCAATCAGCGGTGACTAGAACAAACGTGAGGTGAGGCAAGTTATCCTCTTTTAACAAAACGTTTTGCAGACTTGTACTGACAAGACGTACCTTTTTCATTAAGAATTCCACAGTTTGGTCCAATAAAAGTAATAGATATAAAAGTAATGATATAGTTATCTTTTAAAAGTTCATCAACGTTTTCTTTTAATAGGCAGCTGCACAGCTGTTTATAGGGTTTTTCTCTTGGAGCATTTAACATATTTTTTTAGCGGAAATTTACTCTTGGGAAAGGCATGAAGCCCTTTATCCTCCAAGCCATGGGTTAAATAGTACAACTACTGTTCTTCTACAAGGATGACTTTGGCATTTAATTATCCACGAAGGTTGATATACCATTAAACAAAGAAGTGACAAATATTTTGAAAATCTCCAGATCTAAAACAATTTTTCACCGAAGGTCAAACCAACATGAACTGTACTATCATTAGAACTCTTATTAAACCAACGTGTTAACTTTATGAGCCAGATAACTTGCAAACGGTAGAATTTGGTTTCTTTATTTAATGGCATATCAACCTTCGAAGGTTATTTAATGTCAAGCCATTCTCTTAGAAGAACAGTAGTGGTACCATTTAACCCAATAGCTGGGAGGATAGGGGTGGGGGTTCACACCTTTCCCAAGGGTATTTGTCCGAAAGTGAACATAATAGCGCGATTGGAGTTCGAACTCGCTTACTACGATTCTGCAGTCCATCGCTTTAACCATTACACCACTAGAACATCCCTCGCGAGCAATAGAGTTATCTTTTAAAAGTTCGCCGACGTTTTCATATAAAACACAGCTGAATAACTATTTTATAGGATCAACAGTCTTGACTATATGAGCATCTACCCTATGTGTTTCAAAGGAAATTGAAAACGGCAGATATTTTCGATTTAAATAGACTTTAATATTTGAAATGCTGATTATAAGACAATCATTTAGTTTCGGTGTGATGATGAGACAATCATATCTGTTAAATGTGATTATAAGATATGAATAAGTAATGATTAAGTTTAGTTTAGTTGTGACACAAAGCGACACTCAATGAAGATCGAACTTACTATCAATGGTCTATTACTCTATCCTGCTTAACACTGCACCACGTGAGAAGCCCATGAGAATTAAAAGGTAGATTTTGTTTTTCGACTGCCGGATGTTATTTTCTTGCAATTAAAACGAAAATTGAATACTTCAAAGAATATATTCTAATTTATTTTGAATGTTAGAAAACGTTTTAGAAATTTAATTTTAAAAATTCATGTTCATTTTTCATACACACACGCACATACACACATAAATATATATGTATGCACAGACACTTACACACACGCACACACACACTCACACACACATACACATATATATATATATATATATATATATGTGTGTGTGTGTGGAGGCGTTTGGGGTGTAATGATTACCGTCGAAGGAAATAGGCACGACGATACATGTTCAAAACCTGGACGAGACTGTTTGTATTTCGCAGGCAGAGCGTTAATACTCTTTAAAGAGGTATAAATCCAATTATTCTCCCTCCAGCTATGGGTAAATTGTAGGGTAGACAGGGTTCTTTAGCTTTCATAAGGCAACCAGTCTAGGAGAAGGAAAACTCTGAATTCAAACCTGTTAAACTCAGCTTAAAAATGACCTCGTGTCTCATCTTGCTTATCTGGAGGGACAGAGTTAATAATAGTACGAACCTCAGTGTAAGCTGTTTGGATTCAACACGTTTTCGGACACGTGTGAAGATCATGTTAGATATTCACGAAGCTTGAATTTGTCTTACCCAGGACCATGCAATGACTTTAGATATTTACAATTGAGTATTGAATGGGAGTCAAATCCATTAAAAATCGACTGCTAGCCTAGTTTGCTAACCATTTGAACACTTTCTTCAGCCTAGGTCGGAAATGTTCATCGGAAATATTAGGGCATCCACTGAGAATCTCACTCGATTGCTCGTTCACCATTACGCCACGCGATACGCCCTAAAAAAACTAAGCGTTGCTTAAATTTGAAGCAAGAATGCAAGTATGAGGTACACAGTAAGGATCGAACTCAGTACACTGTAATAATTGAGACTAGTTTGTTCTTATATCACCACGTGATGCCCGGCCATCAGGAGACCGTTGAAACCCCCTGCCCCAACTTTTTTAACCTTCCCAGAGGACTAGAGCACTGTTTCTTATCCACTATGTCTTACAATCCGGAGAGTCCCCGTAACGTAATGGCTAATCTGTTGGACTATAACATTGTAATAAGCAGGTTTGAATACCCAGGGGAAAGGTATGAACGCCCTCATTCCCCCGGCTATGAATTAACTAGTACAACTATAGTTCTACATTTTTACATAGGGTATGAGCACCATGCAAAAATATAATTATCTTTTACTTTTATATGGCCCAGTCGGCTGGGGCAGCAGAATACACCAACTGCATCTCTGCAAAGTGGTAATATGGCACTAAATAATCTGATGGCTGGGCTCCAGTAATGCTGTAGCTTTCAGGAAAGCGGATTATCCCTTTAATGCTATCACTCCCAGGTTCACTCTGGGTCGGAGTAGTAGCACCTGATAGGGTCCTATCTGTGAGTCAAATTGAACTAAACTGGGTACTTACGTTAAACAGAATTGTTTGAAATAGAACTGTTTATCGCCAATGGACCGGGAGACCTGGGTTCATTCCCAGGTCGAGTCATACCAAAGACTCAAAAAATGGTACTTGATGCCTCCTTGCTTAACACTCAGCATTATAAGGTACGGATCAAGGGTAAAGTGGAGCAATCCAGGGAAGGGAGTAGCGCCCTCCCCTACACCTTGGTGTAATAGCTATTGAAAAGGGGGCCTTCGGGTCACCCTCGACTATGGTCGCCAACTTTACTTTTACTTATATGTATAAAAATGTATTTGGCAATAATTAACCTACAATGGTTGATATGCCCTAAAAAAGATTTACTAAAAAAAAAAACTGATTTTATATTCTTTGTTTTTATAATAAACCCGTATATAAAATGGGTAAGAGCAAAAAGTTATCATCACCCTCTGGAGGTGCCTGTGGTGTAATGGTTATCGTCATAGGAAATGGACACGGCGACACGAGTTCAAATCCTGGACGAGAATGATTGCATTTTCACATAGCACTAATACCTCTTGGGAAAGGTATGAATCCAATTATTCTCCCTCCAGCTATGGGTAAATAGTAGGACAGACTGGGGTCTTCAGCCTTGGTAAGGCAACTAGTCTAGGAGAAGGAAAACTCTGAATTCAAACCTGTTAAACTCCGCTTAAAAATTGACATTGTGTCATATCCTGCCCGAGCGGAGGGGTTGGTAAATAGGATCATCACCCCCTGACAGCAAAGATTCCTTTCTCTCTCTCTCTCTCTCTCTCTCTCTCTCTCTCTCTCTCTCTCTCTCTCTCCATCCGTTCCTCTCAGCCATCGCTGTTGACAGGTCCTCAAGACGACATCCAGTGTCCGAACATAGTTTTTGCTGGTCGTAAAGCACTGGTGAGTCCATGTGTAAGAGTCTAGAGAGAACGTTGCTTACAATTTCGCCAGTGTATCTCCAGCAGAGCCCAACGTGTCTTGTTCGTCTAATTAGGATGGTCCAGGAGATGAGAGACAAGTGGCCGTACAGCAGATGTTTTGTGAGATGCTGCCACCAGGATTCATTCAAAAACACCATACAGCATCCTTGATTTGTTCTCATCTACATTTTTCTTCGAGCGTTTCGTCAGAGTACAAGTAGTGCAACTATACAGTTGTACTGACGCAGCTAAAGCTTGGAAGAAATTTTCGTTTTAGCAATATGCCTATACATTCGAGTTATATACGTATATATTGCATCTACGAGACAGCTTATAATATCAAGTTATGATGATTGCTTATGACCGATAGGAGAGTTACATTTCGAGATAGATTAAATATTACTCGCAGTTTTCAATTTTTTTTTCAAAGCAACTCAAAGATACAGATGCTACTTGACAACAACACGACATTTCACAGAAAAAAATAATTTCCACAACTGAAATATTGATTGAATTATAAGAGTGATGCGGGTGACATTGCGATTTTTTTACATATTAATTGAGTATTCCCAGGACAAATGGAATGTGATTGGGCTGCCCTAGGCCATCATACGACTTTCTGCCAGTACCTCACACGCCAGAAATCCGTAAAAGTAACCAAAACGGCACTGAAATTGCAATGCTGTCTCTCTGTGTTCATCTGTAACCTTATTTACCAACCCCTCCGCTCGGGCAGGATATGACACAAGGTCAATTTTTAAGCAGAGTTTAACAGGTTTGAATTCAGAGTTTTCCTTCTCCTAGACTAGTTGCCTCACCAAGGCTGAAGAACCTAGTCTGCCCTACTATTTACCCATAGCTGGAGGGAAAATAATTGGATTCATACCTTTCCCCAAGGGTATTAGTGCTATGTGAAATGCAATCAGTCTCGTCTAGAATTTGAACTCGTGTCGCCGTGTCCATTTCCTACGACGATAACCATTACACCACGGGCACCTGTGTTCATCTGTACCAATATTTATTAATGAAATCATGTAACAATAACATTACGTTTTAATGAGTAGGCGTAGTCCCTTCCCACACCAACAAAATGGATTTGGTGGAAAAAAACAAAAGCGATGGTTTATCAAAGTATCACTGTTACCAATAACTACTCACACTGTTCGCCAATGGTCCGGGAAACCTGGGTTCAATCCAAAGTCGAGTCATACCACAGATTCAAAAAATGGGGCTTGATGCCGCCTTGCGTAGCACTCAGTATTATAAGGTGAGGATCAAGGGTAAAGTGGGAGCAATCCAAGGAATGGAGTAGCGCCCTCCCCTACACCTCGGTGTAATAGCTTTTGAAAAGGGACCCTTCGAGACACCCTTGACTCAGGTCGCCAGCTTTACTTTAGTTTATAGGTAAATAGTAAGGCAGACTGAGTTCTTTAGCCTTGGTATGGCAACCAGTCTGGGAGAAGAAAAACTCAAAATTCAAACCCGCTAACTCCGGTTTAGTAGGATCGACCTTGTGTCACATCAGGTTTCTGGCAACGAGGATTGATTCCTTGGTTTTAACGGCATGTCAACCCGTCTATTAAGTTGTTGTTTCTTGACAGTTTTGATTTATTTATTGCACATGGTTGTGTGGTTTCAAATATTCATATCTAGAACG
>OY757910.1:34041903-34151903 GCA_963585895.1 Sepioteuthis lessoniana | reverse complement strand
GCTGACCAAGATATTGTCACCAAATGAGATTTATCTTTTAACGTTGTCTCACTTGCAGTCCACACACTTCTTCTATTGGTGTTGCCGTGCTTGGATTTGATTGGTTAAAAAAGTAGATGTGATGTCGTCATTTGAATCTTTAAGCGTATGAACTTTTCAACCCATCTTCGTATATATATATATATATATATATATGTGTGTGTGTGTGTGTGTGTGTGTGTATACACACATATGCACACACACACATATATTTTTATACTTAATATACATACGTATAATACATATATATATATATATATTGAGAGAGAGAGAGAGAGAGAGAGATTGAGAGAGAGAGAGAAAGAGAGAAAGAAAGAGTGATTGGATCAATAGGTTCGAGCCCTGACATGTAGTTACAAGCTAAATTTTGATATGATATTGTTCTGGGTACAATGTTCTGTCTATGTGATTGATATTAACTTGTAAATTGATTTCACTGACAAGAATGAGATTATGTTTAAAAATTCATATTTACTGCCTACCGTACGTGCTTTTTACATCGTTAAGTGACGAAGTTAATGATGTATCCACTTATCTACGTATTTATTTATCTATTTTTTTAAAGCATATCTTCTAAAACTTTAAAAAAATTAACTTCGAAAAGAACACCAGAAATGTCATGCACCAATTAATTCTAAATGGTTGTTTTAACAAATTAAAAGTAATAGTAAGCTGTTGGTATATTTTTGTATGAATAGTTTTATTTCTAATAGGCTTTAGTTATAGTTTTATCGTTTTCTTTTTCGTAATTAAAAAGAAAGAGGAAAATCTAAAATTAGATTTGGTGAGTATTCCTTTTGATTATCTACCTCTTATTGAGATTTTTAAAACATCCAATACAGATAAATAAAAACGGATAAAAAAGTTCATTGAACAAACAAACTTGAATCACTTTTTCATTTATGAATACATGTGTACGCGTATCAAAAGTTGAAAGTTAAATAAAGGCAGGATGTATGTATGAATAAGGGACTATATATATATATATAAATATATATATATAGATAGATAGATATGCTGGGTCGAAAGTAATATAATACTTCTGACCCTGCATGTATATATATATATATATATATATGTATGTGTGTGTGTGTGTGTGTGTGTGTGTGTACGCGCATATATATATATATATATATATAGTCGGGAATTTAAAGTTAAGTAACTAAGGCGGTCTTTAAAAAATATTTTATGGTTTTAAAACGGTTGAGTGAGTCTATGTTTGAATATGAGGCATTGAATCAAAGAAAAACGTCAAAAGAATTGTTTTATTATATTTTACAATTTACATTAAAGATTTTAAATCTGTCTGTCTATCTATCTATCTATCTATCTATCTATCTATATATATATATATATATATATATATATATATATATATATATACAGATATTAATATATATGTGTACATATATATATATATATACATATATATATCTACCTATATATATATATTTGTGTGCGTATGAGTGTGTGTATCATGAAATAAAAACGAAGAAAAACATATCCTATATTTTTTTGCTTAGTTTCATTTATCTATCAATCCATCTATATATCTACTCATCTATATATATATATATATATATATATATATATATATATATATACATTCGAATGGAATTCGGGTATCATACGTTTTACAAGAACACTTGCATACTATTATGAGTACTGGCGAATATATCCAGTGCGCTGTGAGATAACTGTCATGAAAATCGGTAACTATTCTTACTTACATTCCAGCACTATCCAGTTGTGATGAAATCATATGCGTTATGCACTGCTATATGAGCTTACTGTTCATGCCTCAAAGTAAGTTCATTTATATTTGCTAGTACACTTAATAAAGTTGGCAGAGAAGAACTTAAACGAACCACAAAAAATTATCTCCGTTATCTATATGATTCTTATTGTAGACATTATGGGTTTAGTTTATGAGTTTGTACCTCTCTGTTGTGTCTCTGAGTACCTGTAATCATATTTGCATGCTAATAGAAAGAACTGCCGAATATCTGAGGTTTATACCTTTCATTACTATATATATATTTATATATGTATATATATATATATATATGTGTGTGTGTGTGTGTGTGTGTGTGTGTGTGTGTGTGTGTGCTTGAATATCTGTATATTTGTGTCTTTCAAAAATTTCATATCTGGTTTACTTATTTTGTTATGAGCTCTGTATCAGTTTTCCCTAGGTATCACGACCAACATTTTCAAATAGTTATATATATATATATATATATATGTGTGTGTGTGTGTGTGTGTGTGTGTGTGTGTGTGTGTGTGTGTGTGTGTGTGTGTGTGCTTTTGTATTTTTATAGTATATCTACCTTAGTGGATTATTTAATGTCAAAGGCATTCTTGTAGAAGAAGTGTAATAGTACTATTTAACCCATCGATAGAAGGATAATATATATATATATATATATATATATATATATATATATATATATATATATATATATATGTATATATATATATATATATATATATATATATATATATATATATATCAACCTATAGCTGGAGGATAAGGGGTTTCAAACGTTGTCACCTACACCCAGCCACACACACACACACACACACACACACACACATATATATATATATATATATATATATAACTGAAAGTAATCAGAATTCTTTCACTTTTTTACTGATATTTGAGTTTCATGTAGCGAATGGTTGTATTATAATCAGGCGTATAAAATGCACATTTTGTGAACGATTTCAGGTGTGTTTTAAAAAGCGGGTATAAGTTCATGACGTCTCCGTTGATATCTGTGAACAAGTCTAATACTTATGTATTTATATGAATATGTAGATACGAGTCTGTGCTGACATTGTATTTTGAGTGTACGTAATTAATTCCACCCGTGTTATTGAAAATTCCTTGGTTAATCCATTTATACATATACATATATATGTTTCTCTGTATGTGTGTGTGTGTGTGTGTGTGTGTGTGTGTGTGTGTGTGTGTGTGTGTGTGTGTGTGTGTGTGTGTGTGTGTGTGTGTGTGTGTGTGTGTTGATTTGTTCAGGTGAATAATTATTATGGAGTGCTTTCATGTATGTATGCTTATGTATATGTATGTTGATGTATGGGTGTATGTATGCGTGTATGACAAGAGAATTATTACATTTGTATATATACACTTCACCGTGTGGAGATATGTATTAGTTTATGTGAATATATGTTAGTAAACAAGTCGGGAAAAGTATGGATGAAAAGAAAGAAAGAAAGAAATGAGATGAGGTGAGGTGAGGTGAGAAAGAAAGAAAGAAAGAAAGAAAGAAAGAAATGAGGTGAGATGAGATGAGATGAAAAGAAAGAAAGAAAGAAAGAAAGAAATGAGATGAGATGAGATGAGATGAAATGAAAAGAAAGAAAGAAAGAAAGAAAGACAGAAAGAAAGAAAGAAATGAGATGAGATGAGATGAGATGAAAAGAAAGAAAGAAAGAAAAAGATGGTGTCAAAGAAAGAAAGAAAGAAAGAAAGAAAGTAAAAGATGGAAAGAAAGAAATAACGAAAGAAAGAAAGAAAGAAAAAAAGAAAAATAATTAAGTTGGGGGAATAAAAAGACAAAAATGGAAATACCAATCTAAAGATGTCTAGGTAAAAAAAGGTAATAAAATGGAAGTAATAAATAAAAAACTCAAAAGGAAAGAGAGAAGCAAATGAGGAAAATTAGAGGAAAATCAATATTAAGGGTGAATTCAATGAAAGAAAGAAAGAAAAAAGAAAGAAAGAAAAAAAGAAAGAAAGAAGGTAAATGCTGACAAATGATTTGCGAAAGTAAATTCAGAGTTCGTTAAAAAAACAAAAACAACATCCAGGTACCGACGAAAATAGGTACGCAACTGAGCGAATTAGAAAAAAAGAAAGAAAAAAAGGAAAAGAAAAAAAAGAAAGAAAAAGAAAGAAAAAGAAACCTACCTGCAGAAATAAGAAACGCTGAAGGCCAATAGTAGAACGTCATGGCCACAAATTGTAGTAGTAATAATAGTCACAAGTGTGGTGCTGGTCGTAGTTGTATTGTTGGTAGCTGTAATAGTATTGATAAATATAGGTGCGAAGGAGCTCTGAATGCAGAGGTATGACCATAGAGGTTGTCCCCATCACCCAGAAGATGCTCAAATTTCATGTCATTGGTATACCAGTCGATGTGAGGGCACGAAGCCTCCGAAGTGTGGTATAATAATTCCGTCTGCAAAGCGCTTATAGGAATAAACACAGACACAAGCCTGTAGAGTGATACGAACTGTTAGGATGGAACGCGCTGTTGTGCTGAGTTTTAGTGATCTTGACTATGCCAAGCGAGGCTAGTGGAATGGCTGACTGGCTGGGTTGTCGGCTGCTCGTTCGGTAGGTCGGTGGGTCGGCAGCTTGCTTGGATAAACGGATGTATGAATTGATGAATGGTTAGAAGTAGGGATAACCGTAGCGGTAAGTGAAGAGGAAGTGGAACAAGCTATGATGCAGAGAGATATAGCAGGAAGAGAGAAAGACAGAAAGAAAGAAAAAAAGAAGAAAAGGAAAAGAAAGAAGTTGCTGTTGGATGAATGTGCGAGCGGGTTTCTTCGAGAGGTAGTAAGCGTTGAAAAGATTGAAAGGAAAGAGGGGAAAGCTAGGCGAGGTTTGTGTTTGTGTGTTCGTTTGTGTAAGTTAAAAATGTGTGTTCATTCATACATATGTGTGTGTGTGTGTGTGTGTGTGTGTGTGTGTGTGTGTGTGCTTATCAAAGATGTAAAAACGTTTATATAGAGAGACCAAGATAAAGAGTTTAAGATAGACAGTTAAAGGGATAGTTAAGTAGATAGATAGATGGATACTGGGATCGATCGTAAGATAGAAAGACAGATACATACATACATACATACATATATACATACATGCATACATAGAGAGAAGAAAGAGGGAGAGAAAGAGAGAGAGAGTTGTGTATCGAGAGAGATTGATAAATTGTAGACAGAGATAGAGAGAAATGGAGACTGAAATAAAGATGGACATCGAGATAGATAGATAGAGAGAGAGAGAGAGAGAGAGAGAGAGAGAGAGAGAGAGAGAGAGAGAGAGAGAGAGAGAGAGAGAGAGAAATGAACACCAAGATTAATGGACAGATAGAGATAAACACTAAGATTGAATGAGAAAGATGAATACCGATATATATATATATATATATATATATATATATATATATATATATATATTGAGATAGATAGATTTCATTTGATTTTAACTTTATGTGAGTAAACTATACATGAATGAAGAAGCCATCAAATAAAAGTTTAATTTTTTATTTTTCCTAACTCCATCCCATTTTCCCTAAACCTTATTTATCTATTCCCTGGCTATATGTACTCATGTAAGCATGTAGATATTTACCAAGCTTAGCTTTGGTCAGTTAAACTCATGGATACACTGGGTGAGAGGACCCAGGCAGGATCGAATTTACACCAATCGTGTGTCAATCTTGTTCAACCGCCACTTTAAGGCAGGCGCCGTACTCATGGATTTCCATACATGTTTGAGGATCTATCAAGGTAGAGTAATGGGCGAATGAAATAATTCAATGTATTTATGACGGAAATACTTAGATAAAGAAGGAAGGTCAGATGGGTGGGTCACCCAGTGAGAACTGAAATTACTAAGCAATGGTTTGTTAGTCTAGCTTGCTAGATATGAAAAACTATTTTGAAAATATGAAATATGGATAACACCCACTGATTTTTTCCCTCAATCTTGATAACAGCCAGAAATATGGGTGAACGCAATCGATCACAAATATTTGGTGAATATTTACATTTACTAGATCCAGACAGACGTACTCTTACACATAAACAATATATATATATATATATATATATATATAATGTTTATGTGTAAGAGTATGTAACATATATGTTACAAAAGTGTTTATACATACATACATACATTTCCTCGAAAGAGTAAAACAGAACATCCCTGCACCCTTAAGGTGCTGTAAATATCATAAATAAGAACACCACAGGGAGAGGTGCAGACGACATTTGGCAGGTGGAAGGTGTGACCAAAGGGGCCGGGACCTCATGGAGTAAGATTGTCCCAACAAAACCAAATACCCTAACTGCCCTGTAAACCATCTCGCATTTTCAATATCTTGTGATATATACAAAAGAAAAAAGTAAATAATAGAAATCAAATATAAAAGAAACATAACTTTTTTGAAGCTCAGAAGACAGTGGAGTCCTATCTGAAGGACTACACTTACGCCACGGTAACACAAACCCAATCAGTAACGGCAATCAACCAGACAATTACAGAGCTCTTGTCGAGAAACTAATCCAATTAGAAACAAGCGATTTGCCAAAGTTTCAGGGGCTGCTAAGAACCCTCTCTTCACCCAAAATCTATCAAACAGAATCACAAACTAAACAAAAGGAACTTGCAACAAACAATCATACTACTACACAAATAGTAACTACAGATAACCCCCAAACTTCAACCAAAATAAATAGTTGGTTTGGTTTCTTTGTTTAATGGCATTATCAACCTTTGTAGGTTATTTAATGCCAAAGCTTTTCTC
Organism: Sepioteuthis lessoniana; assembly: GCA_963585895.1. Lineage (NCBI taxonomy): Eukaryota > Metazoa > Mollusca > Cephalopoda > Myopsida > Loliginidae > Sepioteuthis > Sepioteuthis lessoniana. The sequence goes on along the minus strand of OY757910.1, from coordinate 34,145,298 downwards.
CAAGAAGAACAGTAGTGGTACTATTTAACCCATAGCTGGGAGGATAAGGGGGTTCATACCTTTCCCAAGGGTATTTGCCCGAAAGTGAACGAAATAGCGGGACTGGAGTACGAACTCACATACTACGATTCCATCGCTTTAACCATTACACCACGAGGACACCCCCAAAATAAATAGTCTGAGAGAAATATCACCGAGATCACAACCAACAGAACCTACACTAAACACCCGAACCACTGCTAACAGAATATCAACAGAATACAAATCTTCAATTGAAACAAGTACTATAAAAGGAAGATCGCATAGATTACTCATCCGCCCACCAATTCCCAAAATAGATGACTCTGAAAAAAATCCATATCACAAATTCAAAATCCAAAACCAAAGTGAACTATGACAAATCAAAACATATTTCAATTATCAAAGTCAAATTTGAACCTTCATTTACCAATCCGAAATAAATCACATTCATTGAACCACTAAACAGAATGTCTGAAAATATCGAACCCTCATCATCTCAATCTAGAGTCCCTTCAGCATCAAAAATAAAATCACCAAAATGAATTATCGAATAATACGATACGAACAAAGAAAAACCTACCTCTCCCAAGGATCAACCGAGAGCTTAAATAACCCCTATATTGTTGAACATATGGCTGTTGAAACTGACAACATAATATTAATTTATATATATATATATATATATATATATATATATATAACATCACAAAGATTACGCAAGTTTTACTTCAGAGGTTTAGATTTTGCTTCGTAGTTTAAGCTAATACGCACGCACACACACACACACACACACACATATATATATATATATATATATATATATATATATATATCCAGTAGGTGTCCAAAGACTATAGGTGTGGAATATTCGCTAATAAAATATGTGAGAAATTTCATAGAAATCTCTGAGAGTGCTAGATGTATGGCTATTATATATGCCTTTCAGAGTGTATATAAGAAAACTCGCATACAGAGCATATATAATGTAACTGGAAGAAAACTCAACCACAGTTTAAGTACCATTATAAATTTATTTCGACGAAGAAATATTATCTTCGCCTCTTTAGATGACTATACACGCTTATTCTGGGTATGATATCATCAAATATGATCAACAGTATATATATATATATATATATATATATATCTTGAAGAGAAAATCAGTATGAATAATTTTAAGGACCCAAGATAATTACTCAATAGATGTAGCGAGCTAATATTTAAGTTTAGACATAAAGATAAATTTAAATCCACTTGACTGAAGCTTTAAGGGTGGTTCTACTGACTAGAAGACCGTCTACATGGGTATTGGGTGAAATCAATTAACTTAAGATTATTAAAGGATACAGGCATATAAACAAATTTATTTCAGTAATTATTAGAATTGCTGTGCCGGTGGAGGCTCTATGTTAGTGAATAACTGGGTTGATGGAAGACTTTTATAAAGTGTTCGAGTAAAGTTCGTATTTAGATTCGTTAGCTTATTTCGGCCGTTTTTGATCACAACTAGTAGAGATGGCTAGAACCTCCATCACCACGCAATGAGGTACAAATGAAATAAGCGTAGTAGCAATATATTTGTATAAAAAAACCCTAAGAGCGCTTGTAGCCCAAATAACTTCGGGGCATAACATATTGGAATAAGAAAATAAAAGAAATAAAAAAGATAAATAAAGAAATAAAAAAGATAAATCTATTTACAGGCTTAAATGGTATTAAAATTCGACTGGCTACAACAAAACCAAACCTGTTGGCTTTGGGGTGATCCAAAGAATGGTACACCCATTTTTCTACTTCCTTAATATTTTCATTATATTTCTCACTTTCTTTACTCACTGAGGCTTTCCCTTATATATATATATATATATATACTGTAAACTATAATTACTGATCTCATACCCAGAATAAGCGTGTATTGTCATCTGATGAGGCTCATATGATATTTCTTCGTCGAAATAAATTGTTAATTACACTTTATCCGTTCTTAAGTTTTCTTCCAGTTACATTATATATATATATATATATATATATATATATACGAGAATCATTAAATAAGTTTCCTGACTTTTTTTCGTATGGCCACTTTTATTGATAGTACACACATGCAACTCTAGTCCCCTTTGAAGTAATCTCCTTCGGCTGAATTGCACTTGTACCGTTCCACCAACTTCTGGAAGGCCCCATGGAAGTCCTCTTGTGTGAGCGTGTCAATGACCTTCGTCACAGCCTCTTTCATCTCCTCAATTGTCTCATAACGACAGCCTCTGAGCTTAGGGAATAACCAAAAGTCACAGGGAGCAAGGTCTAGACTATAGGGACGATGAGCAACTGTCTTGATGCCCATCTTGGTCAAATAGTCAGTGACAAGGATGGAGTTGTAGACTGGTGCATTGTCCTAGTGGAAATGCCACTGAGCCGATTTGAAGAGTGCTGACCTCTTCTGGCGGAATTTCTTCCTGAACTCCCTTAAAACCTCAACATAGTAACCCTAACCCTAACCCTTTGGCCAATCAACTCTGGAATATTGACTCCCTTACTCCTCCCACACCTCTCATCATCCATCACAGACTCCCTGGCTTCCTTGAATCTCTTATGCCACTCAAAAACTGATGCTTGATTAATGCAAGATGCTCCAAAAGCAGTCTGAAGTATTTCAAACGTTTCTGTGGCATTTTTTACAAGTTTAAAACACAATTTTATTGCATATCGTTCTTCTAAAGTGTCAGATTGCATTTTTGAAATTCACCAGCTGTGACAATCAGGCTTTAGTAGGGTGTATTCCAATTGCTGCTGTAGCTGTTCATTTGCAGATGAAATCATAAAAATTGGTCAGTCATCTCATAAGATGTATAGCAATAAGATACTGAATTCTCAAGAGTCTACGTCAATTTTAAATGTCTGTACAAAAAAGTCTGGAAACTTATTGAATGCAACACGTACATTCAAAGAATATGAGTTTGGAATAATCTTATTGAGAATATATAAGAGGATTCTCATAAATCTCTCGGAGTGCTCAATGTAGGATAATTAATATGTAAATTTCTTACAGACCAAACTCCTCTCTCTCTCTCTCTATATATATATATATATATATATATACAAAACCTAAGAATTAAGATGATCTATAAAGCCTACGCCTCCGAAGCAAAATTTGTGTGACCTCTTTTTTGCGCTATGATAATTCGTGTAAGGAAAAAATGTCTACCCACAAACTATTTGCTTATAACTCATATAATTAAAAAAAATATATTGCATTAAATAATCCACAAAGGTTGATATGCCATTAAACCAAAGAACAATCCAACGAAAACCAATAGCGTATTTATCATTTCTTTTCCTCTTGGTCGAATAAAATCGATGATGAAAGGTTCTAGCGTCCTGCTGGTGATCAAGTGACAACTTACAATGTAATATAAACTGAAATTATTAGAAATAAGATTTCATTGATTTAACAGATGTTTTATTTTCAATTCAATGCTATAGACTTAAATACTTCATTTAAGAATTATTTCACCTCGAAGATACTACTACTTACCTTCTTGCGTGTGACAAATACAACTGGCCCTTCGTAGGAGTGACAGAAACTGACTAATATTAGGATTGGTACGTTGTACTGACCCTTCTTAGAAGTAGGACATTGTAGTGGCTCTTCTTGGGAGTAGTTAATAGTAATGAGTCTTCGTGAGAGTGATAAATAGTACTAACCTTTCTTTGGAGTAACACATAGTACTGACCTTTCTTAAGAGTGGAACATAGTACTGACCCTTCTTGAGAGTGGTAGATCGTGGATAACCATCTTGTGAGTAGTATATAGTACTGACCCTTCTTGAGAGTGTAACATATAACTGACCCTTCTTGGAAGAGGTAGATAGTAATGACCATTATTAGGAGTGGTGCATAGTACTGACCCTTCTTTGGGGTCATGCAGAGTACTTTTCAAATAAAAATATCCTAGTTTACAGTGTATTTTGTTAGTAAAGTCGCAGACATATAGTTAATATTTCTTTTTGGTTTAATTTTTCAGATTTTTCCCAGTCGGCTGCGGCTGTTGAATACACCGACTGCATTTTTGAAGAAGGGTAAGACCCCCACTCAACGATTGTCTGGATATGACACTAAACAATCTGATGGTGAGGCTCCAATAACGCTTGAGCTTTGGGGAAAGCTGAGTATCCCTTCACTGCCATTGCTCCCAGATCCACTTTGGCCCGGAGTGATAGTACCTTCTAGGGTCCTATCGATGGGTCAAATTTAACTAAAACTGTTTACTTATGCCACACTGAATTGTTTTTGATAGAACTCTTCGTATGTATAAAAAATGTATTTGGCATTAAATAGCCAAGAAAGGTTGATATGCCATAAAACCCAAACAAATAAACAATGTAAATTATATTCTATCACTGAAAATTTTCATGGGAGGTGTTTTATGCTTCTGCTGAGGTGCAGTCGGCATATACTAAAGTCCCAGTCAATGTTTGAAAATGTTCGTATTATGAAGAGGAGAATATTAGATTGGAGTTTTGGGGAATATCGCGTACCTATTTATTGCCATAGCTCCCTGGTCCGCTCTGACCCGGAGCGGTAGCTCCTGATAGGGTCCTATCTATGGGTCAAATTTAACTAAACTGCTTGCCTATGCTAAACAGAATTGTTTTAAATACAGCTGTTTGTATATATAATAATAGAATGATCCTATTTACCCAACCTCTCCGCTCGGGCAGCATATGACACAAAGTCAATTTTTAAGCGGAGTTTAACAGGTTTCAATTCAGAGTTTTCCTTCTCCTAGACTAGTTGCCTCACCAAAGCTGAAGAACATAGTCTGCCCTACTATTTACCCATAGCTGGAGGGAGAATAATTTGATTTATACCTTTCCCAAGGGTATTAGTGCTATGTGAAATGCAATTAGCCTGGTCCAGGATTTGAACTCGAGTCGCCGTGTCCAATTACTCCGACGATAACCATTACACCACGGGCATAATAGAATGATTAATAAATAGTTGATATGTCATAAAACCAAACCAAACCAAACGTCTGTCTCATCAAACCGAAATAAAGAAAAGTTTAATAAGTAGATAAAGTGATTAGTCAAATCGATTATTCAAATCGATTAGCACAATTTTTAGGTAAACTTTACTGCCCTAGAGTTAGGTAAGATATATTTCCCCTGTTGTAGAACAATTTCAGGTTGGAAAAAGAAAAGGTAACCGTGATATATTTCCTTTCTTAGATAACACAACCTTTGTGGGTTTCGTAAAATTCCTTGCTAAAAAGGATTTTATACCAAATGTACTGGGATGAATTTTAATGAGTGTTATTGTTACAGCTAAAGGTATGAAGTAATGCAATCAAATGTAAGTCGGCTGGTATGAAGAAATGAGTTATTTTCTTTAATTCAGGGACAAGAATTTTATTCCAAACTTCCTTACTAAAATAGCATGTTTTAAGGTCAGTAAAATTCCTCTGCTTATTGCTATTCTGCATCTCGTTACTTCTTTAGAACAACACCTGGATTTGAGTCGGTTCGTTATCGTTTTGTTGGTTGGTTGGTTTTATGGTTTGTCAACACTTGCTGGGTTACTTGATACTGACGTCAAACTTTCTTTTTGGCAATCACATGGTAACTATATGGTAATATGATATGATTGTTATTGACAGCTAATGATAATTTGTATTTAAAAAAAAAGGCTTCAATTATCTAATCTTAATAAAAGATAAATTACAATCATTACAGTCATATTGTTTGAAGCATTTCAATTAAATTCAAATTTGTTCGCTGTTATATTTCAAGTATTCTTACCTAATGCTAATAATTTGCTCGCGCTGACATTTTTTTTTTTTTTTATCTATTCCTATTTGATAATTTGTGAAAAATAATCGTTTACAGCTCCCAGGAACAATTCCTTTAGTATCTTATACTAACCACACACACACACACACACACGTACGCACACATACACAAACTCACACACGCACACACACACACGCACGTACGCACACATACACAAACTCACACGCGCGCACACACACACACACACACACACACGTACGCACACATACACAAACTCACACACGCACACACACACACACACACGTACGCACACATACACAAACTCACACGCGCGCGCACACACACACACACACAGACACACACACATACATATATATATATATATAAAACCCACTTTTGTGATACACTATATATATATACATATATATATATATATATATATATATACAACCCACTTTTGTGATACACTATATATATATATATATATATATATATATATATATATATTGTATCACAAAAGTGGGTACACCCCTCACATTTCTGTAGATATTTAAGTATATCTCTTCATGGAACAAAACTGACAAAATGACACTTTGACACAATGAAAAGTTGTCTGTGTGCAGCTTATATAAGAGAGATAATCTATTTTCCCCTCAAAATAACTCAAAATGTAACCATTAAAAGCTAAACCCCTGCCAATAAAAGTGAGTATACCCCTTAGGGAAAGTTGTCAATATTAACACAGACAACTTTTCATAGTGTCAAAGTGTCGTTTTGTCAGTGTTGTCCCATGAAGAGATATACTTAAATATCTGCAGAAATGTGAGGGGTGTACTCACTTTTGTGAAAATGGGGGACATCTCCACTCTAGAAGGAACCCCACTTAAACTAGTAGACAAATTCACGTACCTAGGAAGCAGCGTCGAATCAACCGAAAAGGACATCGAAACGAGGTTAACGAAAGCATGGACAGCTATCAATAGGCTATCGATTATATGGAAATCAGACCTAACCGATAAAATGAAACGCAGTTTCTTCCAGGCAGCGGTCACATCGATACTGCTATATGGATGCACTACATGGACGCTAACAAAACGGCTGGAGAAGAAACTAGATGGCAATTACACAAGAATGCTGCGTGCAATCCTGAACAAGTCCTGGCAGCAACACCCCACAAGACACCAACTGTACGGCCACCTGCCCCCTATCACGAAAACTATTCAAGTTAGACGAACCAGACATGCAGGACACTGCTGGAGAAGCAGAGATGAACTCATAAGAGATGTACTCTTATGGATCCCCACACATGGCCGCGCAAAAGCAGGATGACCAGCTCGAACGTACATTCAGCAGCTATGTGAGGATACAGGTTGTTGTCCTGAAGACCTACCTAGGACGATGAACGATAGGGAGGAGTGGTGAGAGAGGGTCAGGGATATCCGTGCTGCCAGAACGATATGATGATGATGATGATGACTTGGAGCTATATAATCTGACCTGCCCATTGGCATAACCGTTAGAGTTTTGGCTAATAGTCCAGGAGACCGGGTTACGATCCCAGGTCGAGTCATACAAAAAGACTAAAAAAATTGGTATTAGATCCCTGCTTCCTTAACACTTAGCATTATCATATTTACCAACCCCTCCCTTTTGGGCAGGATATGACACAAAGTCAATTTTTAAGCAGTGTTTAACAGGTTTGAATTCAGCAAGGCTGAAGAAATCAGTCTGTCCTACTATTTACCCATAGCTGAAGGGAGAATAATTGGATTCATAGCTTTCCCAAGGGTATTAGTGCTATGTGAAATGCAATCAGTCTCATCCAGGATTTGAACTCGTGTCGCCGTGTCCATTTCCTACAACAATAACCATTATACCACGGGCATTATAAGGTATGGATCAAGGGTAAGGGGAGCAATCAAGGAAAGGGAGTAGCGCCCAGCCCTATACCTCGATGTTGTAACTACTGAAAAGTGAGCCTTCAGGTCATTCTCGACTACGGTCGGTCAACTTACTTATAAAATTGTGGATAGATTATATATATAAAGTGTGCTTTTTTTGTTTTTTGTTGTTTTTTTTTTGCTTTTAATTTTTGACTGATACATATTAATATTTTGTTTAGAGAATTTTAATACTATCGGTTTTTGTAAAAAATAACACCTAATAATATCCGTTTTGATTTCATTAATATTAAGGAGGCACTTATTTATGTCAGATAATACACACACACACACACACACACACATATATATATATATATATATATATATGTTTGTATAAAAGGCTGTTGCGTTCCATTCTGATACCCTAAGCATGATAGCTCTATGTTTCCCAGAGATAAACTTGCTCATGTCGGCTGGGGCTGTAGAATACACCGATTGCTTCTCTGCAGATGAGTAAGACTCCGCAACAAATGAGTGTCTAGGATATGATACTAAAGATTCTGATGATGAAGTTCCAGTGATGCTGGAGCTTTAGGGAATGCTAAGTACTCCTTCATTGCCATCGCTTCCAGATCCACTTTAGCCCAGAGTGGTAACACCTGATAAGGTCCTATCTATGGGTAAAATATAACTAATCTATGTACTTATGTTAAATTGAATTGTTTGAAATAGAACTGTTTTTGGCATGAAAACTGTGTACTTAAGCTAAACTGAATTGTTTGAAATGGAACTGTTTTTTTACATTGAAACTGTGTACTTGGGATAAACTGATTTGTTTGAAATAGAACTGTTCATAAGTATAACAATGGAATGACATTATTAACCAACAATGGTTGATGTGCCATCAAACCAAACCAAACCAAAAATAAAGTAAAGTAGGCGAACACAATCGAGGGTGATCCGAAGGTTCCCTTTTCGATAGCTACTACATCAAGGTGTTGGGGAGGGCACTACTCCTTTCCCTGGATTGCTCTACTTTACTCTGGATCCGTACTTTATAATGCTGAGTGTTAAGTAAGGAGGCATCAAGTACCATTTTTTGAGTCTTTGGTATGACTCGACCTGAGATTGAACCCTGGTCTCCCAGGCCATTGGTGAACACTCTAACCGCTTGGCCAATCAATGCCCGGTGTCATACCAAACCAAACCAAAAATAAACATGCAAAATTCATGAATCATTAAACTGAATGAATTTATAAAGATTCCAAATATGCTCGAACAGACACATGTGATTTTTTTATTACATTTTCAGTTCTCTTGGTTGGTTGGTTGGTTGGTTGGTTGGTTGCTTGGTATTTATGGTATATCAATCCCTTGCTGGTTATTAAATGCTAAATTTAGAGGTGCCTGTGGTGTAATGGTTATCGTCGTAAGAAATGGACACGGCGACTCGAGTTCAAATCCTGGACGAGAATGACTGCATTTCACATAGCACTAATACCCTTGGGAAAGGTATGAATCCAATTATTCTCCCTCCAGCTATGGGTAAATAGTAAGACAGACTAGGTTCTTTAGCCTTAGTGAGGCAACTAGTCTAGGAGAAGGAAAACTCTGAATTCAAACCAGTTAAACTCCGCTTAAAAATTGACCTTGTGTCATATCTTGCCCGAGCGGAGGGGTTGGTAAATATGATTAAATGCTAAATTCTGTTTACCGATAAAATGAAACGCAGTTTCTTCCAGGCAGCGGTCGTATCGGTACTGTTGTATGGATGCACTACTTGGACGCTAACTAAATGGCTGGAGAAGAAGCTAGACGGCAATTACACAAGAATGTTGCGAGCAATATTGAATAAGTCCTGGCGGCAACACCCCACAAGGCACCAACTATACGGCCACCTGCCTCCCATCACGAACACTATCCAAGTTAGACGAACCAGACATGCAGGACACTGCTGGAGAAGCAGGGACGAGCTCATAAGTGATGTACTCCTATGAACCCCCACATATGGCCGAGCAAAAGCAGGACGACCAGCTCGAACATACATACAGCAGCTCAGTGAGGATATGGGATGTAGTTCTGAAGACCTGCCGGAGGCGATGAACGATAGGGATGAGTGACGAGAGAGGGTCAGGGATATCCGTGCTGGTGGCATGACATGATGATGATGATGATCCTAATGATTATTTATGGGCGATACCATATTTTCTTGAATTTCTCGTATTTTAAACCGCCTGGGCCACCAATCAAAACATTGTTGGTTGAGTTTCATGACATATCAACCCTTGTTGGTTAATTAATGCCAAATCCTCTTTATACATATATGTTATATATGATTTGCAGGCGAATAGTTTGTAGGTAACATTGTTCAAGGAGCCAGCGCTCATTTATTGGCACATAGTTAAATGATTTCAAGTAGTTGGTTGGTTGGGTTTTATGGCATATCAACCATTGTACATTAGTTAATGCCAAATCCATTTTTATACATATAAAGATATTTCAAGTAACACAGTTTAGCATAAGTACAGTTTTTTGTTTACACACATTCAAATATAAAAACAGTTCTATTTCAAACAATTCAGCTTAGTATAAATACACAGTTTAATTCTATTTGACCCATAGATAGGACCCTATCAGGTGTTACCACTCCGGACCAGAGTGCACCTTGGAGCGATGGCAATAAAGGAGCACTCCGCATTCCACAAAGCTTCAGTTTTACTGAAGCCTCACCATCAGATTCTTTCAAGTCTAGGACACTAGCTGGGAGTGGGGGTCTTACCACTTTGCAGAGATACAGTCGGTGTATTCTGCAGCTTCAGTCCCAGCTGACAGGACCAGATTTCAAGTATTGCAATATATTGGTTCTACACAGTTAAAAGGTTTCAAGTATTTCAGTTTTACTTACACTGTTAAATAGTTTTAAGTGTTACTCTCTTGCACACAGTTAAATGATTCCAGGTATAGTAAATGATTAAACAACTCTATTTGACCCATAGATGAGACTCAAACAGGTACTACCACTCCAAATCAGGGTGGACATGAGAGTAATGACAATGAAATGGTACACCACATTTCCTAAAGCTCCAAGACTGGAGCTTCACCATCAGATGCAGTTTAGTGTCAGTCGTTTTAACATTCGTTGGTGGTGAGATCTTACCTCTCTACAAAGATCCTGTAGGCGTACTCGACAGCCCCCCCTTCAGCCGACTGGGTGCTAATCATCACATGTGCGCATACAACAGCAACAACATAAATATCAATCAGTTGTTGGACTAATATATGTCCGTTCATCTTTGTTCGATCATAACAGACGACAAAAGAACAATCATTGTGATACCATGTGAATTATCTCTGCATATTGAACTCATTGTCCCTCAAGATAGCCCTTGTTTCCTTTGAGCATGTTAACATCAAACAGTTTCTGATGTTCTAAGCAGAAGGTACAGTATTTTCAAAATGGTGGAGACGTAAATGTTCTCCGACTTGCGGGTAAATGTTCTGATTGTTTGCTAGCAAAAAAAAAAAAAAAAAAAAAAAAAAAAAGATTTAAAAAAATAAATTAAAAAAACCGGCGTACCTCACAAAATCATTACGCGTGAAAAAAAATCCTTTACAGAATCATACTTGGATTTCTTTTAACCGAAGAACGAACTAGAGTGCAAATAAAAGGCAAATAAATGCGCATTAGTGATTTTTTTTCTATTCCTTAAGGCACAAAAAAAAGGCTCAGATGCTTTAGCGCATGCGCAAAGGTATGACATTGTGGGTGAAAAAAAATGAGAACAAAACTGGGTTTAATATTAAACATTTCTGTGTTTATCAATCATCCATCAGATTATGAAAAACTATTATATATATATATATATATATATATATATATATATATATATTGTAGAGGTTTATGATTATCGCTAACACACTCGGTGAGTAAATGGTGGACCAAATTTGGCGGTATTATTGAAGTGTGCTCAATCTCAATGATATAGCTTTTATACACATAGGAATATATATATATATATATATATATATATATATATATATATATATATATATATTCTATAATTTTCCTCTCTCTATCTCTCTATCTCTCTCTCTATATATATATCTGTGTGTGTGTGTGTGTGTAGTACATTGTATCTAAGATAAAATTCTTGTATAATCTTTTTAGATTAAGATATATCAGTCGCAACAATCAGTTTTATGTTTCCACAAGCATTCGGTCATATATATATATATATATATATATATATATATATATATTGTCATTGACAGACAGACAGTTTCATTGTATCACCACTTTTTGCTGTGGGTAGAACCGTGAGATACATCAGGCTGGGATCGAAACTCAGACATCTTACCAGAGCCATCGTCATTCTCAGCGAAGTTAAGGAATTTTTTACGTATACATTTCTACATATAAGTTATCGGTTATTTGGCGTGCTCAATTCTTGCATTTTCCCAATTGTATTTCAGCTGGCAAATTTTCCCACCCAGGATATATATATATATGTATATATATATATATTATATATATATATATATATATATATATATATATATATATTGTCATCCATAGACAGGCTGTTCAGTTGTATTAAAACTCTTCAGTTTGGCTAGACCACGAGATGCTTCAAAATCCGGCGCGAAACCCGACTGAGTTTAAGTCAGTTAGATGTCTTACCCCTGAGCCATCGTCATTCTCAGCCTTAAATGGACAAATTTTTCATTATAACTTTCTACATATACATTATCGGCTATATATATATGTATATATATATATATATATATATAGTATTTCCTTATGATTTGATATCTACAGTCAAATTAGGTATATGTGTGTCATCAAATTGCATACAATATGTATTTTACGTTCACTAGCGTTTGTTTATAGTCCTCATCAATTTTTAAGCAAAAACTGACGTATCTTGGAGAAGTGTATTAAATATTCTATTGTTTTCTATTTTGCATTGTTTTTTATAAAAGAAAATATCAACCAGCATAGACTTATTTTAATATCTCTATTTTTATTTTTATTCATTTATTTATTCATTTTTTAACAGTGCCTTAATGACCAAATTTATTTTTATTTCTTGTGACTCCCTTCTCAATGATGTGAACTATAATCGCGATAGCAGCAACTAAAACCAATTTGGGAATTTCTTTTTCACTTTCAGTTTTTATTTTATTTATCTATCTATTTGCCTTCTTTCTTCTGTAAAGATTTGAAAAATTGTTTTACAAAATTTACATTTTTTTTTAAAAAAACTTTGTATTTCTATGAACAAGTGATTACCATTAATGATTGCTCAAAATCTTAAATTCTTTTTTCATATCATGCAACACTAAAGTGACATCAACTTAAGTGGGAAATATTCAGGTATAACAAACACAAATATATAAATAACTTTTATTTCTATTCAGTAAACGCATAGAGTCGCATTAGGAATAAGTTTTTGAAAATTAGCTACTTAACTGTGAGAAGGTTTTCTTGCGACTTAAAATCATCTTCATCATCATCATACCGATAGCACGGATTCCCTAGAACTTTCTCTCGCCATTCATCCCTATCGGCTATCGTTCTTCTTTGTTAGTCATCTGGACAGCACTTTATCTAAGACTAATAATTTATACACAAGTTCATGGTTTCAAATAATCATTTCTCATTTTCCTAATCATTTGTTTGTAAACAGCTACAAGGCATCAAGTAGCTAATAACGTTCATTCTTTATAAATGATTTTATCTTTAAGTAACTATTCTTAATAAAAATGAATTATAGTTATACGGTATCAAGTATCAATATATAAGACTCAATTTTCAAGCATATGTATTTGACCCATAAGTGGGATCCCCAATAAATACAACCACTCGAAGTTAGAGTGAATCTGGGAGTAATGGCAATGAAAAGGTACTCTACACTTCCCAGAGTAAGTGAACAGAAGCCCCATAATCAGATGAATAAAATTTGATGTGATGTTAGAAAATAGTAGAATTCATTAGACATTTTGTTTCTTTCCCAAAATATAGTTGCCTAATCGGATGGGTTGTAGAATACACCGACTGCTTCCCTGCAGAGGAGTAAGACCCCCTAACGAGTGTCCTGATATATGACGCTAAACAATCTGATGGTGAAGTTCCAGTGATGCTGGGGCTTTGGAGAATGCAAAGCACTCCTTAATTTGCATCCATCCCAGGTCCACTCTGGCCCGGAATCGTAGCACCTGATAGGGCCCTATCTATGGGCTGAATAGAACTAAACTGCATACTTATGCTAAACTGAATTGTTTGAATTAGAACTGTTTAACTAAACTGAATAGCTTGAAATAGAAATATTTTTGACAGTTAAACTGTGTACTCATGCTAAACTGAATTGTCTGAAATAGAACTGAAATTTTTATAAAATTGATATGACATAAAATCCAAACAACCAGCCAACCAACAACTAATTCGGGTCATCTCTTCATCGATTACACCTTTAAAACTGGCAACTACAGTCAGTGCTACTAACACTCCAGCTTAGAGTTCGTTTCTCATTGGGTACCCCATTCATACGGCCTTGTGTCACATCTGAGCAAACTACTTTGTAAATTACTACTAACTCTTCTGCTAATCCCTTTACGGAGCTGCTGTATATTATGATATATACTGAATAAGTTGAAATAGAAATGTTTTTGACAAACTGTGTACTTACATTTAAACTGCGTACTTATGCTAAACTGAATTTTCTAATATAGAACTGTTTTAGACATTTAACTGTGTTGAAACAAAATACTAAACTGAATTAGCTGAATGAGAACTGTTTGAATAAACTGAATAGCTTGAAATTTTTTGACAATTAAACTTTGTACTTATGCTAAACTGAATTGTTTGAAATAGAGCTGATTATTTGTATAGAAATGGATTTGGCATTAAATAACTTACAAAGGTTGATATGCCATAAAACCCAACCAACCAACCAACCAAAATATGGATATTAGCCTCAACTAACGTTTCGATTTTCTGAACATCGAAAAAAAAATGGAAATATTACAGGTGTCTATTTCCATCTTTATCATCATATTAATTTCTTACATTTTTTTGCAAGATTAATTTTAAAATAGATACGTAAATTTGCTTATTATTCCTGTACATATTCAATTCTTTCATAAGTTTTTAAATTCATGTATCTTTCAGGTTCAGTTTTGTTTGGTTTGTTTGTGTTCTAAAGCGTATCAACTCTAGCGGGTTATTCAATGCCAAATGGGGGTGTCCTCGTGGTGTAATGGTTAAAACGATGGACTGCAGAATCGTAGAACGTGAGTTCGTACTCCAGTCGCGCTTGGGAAAGGTATGAACCCCCTTATCCTCCCAGCTATGGGTTAAATAGTACAACAACTGTTCTTCTAGAAGAATAGCTTTGGCATTAAATAACCTACAAATGTTGATATGCCATTAAACAAAGAAACCAAACCAAATCAATGTCAAATCCTTATGATTTGTAAACGAACAGTTTGTTGATAACTTTATTTTTTGAACACAGTTAAATGGTTTCAAGTATAGAAAATGATTAAATATTACTATTTGACTTATAGATGTAAATCTAACAGGTTCTACCACTCCAGATCAGAGAGTTGACCTTGGAGTAATGGCAACGAAGGGGTAATCCGCTGAGCTTCAGGACCGGGGCCTTAACATCAGGTGGCTATGTGTCATAACCAATGATATATTTGGATTTCTTTCATATACATGCATATGACAAGTAAAAGTAAAGCTGCCGACTGTTGTTGAGGGTGACCGGAAGGCTCCCTTTTTTATCAGCTACTACATCAAGGTGTAGAGGATAGAGCTGCTTCTTTCCCTGGATTGCTCCACTTTATCCTTAATCCGTACCTTAAAATGCTGAGTGTTATGCAAGAAGGTATCGAGTAACATTTTTTAAGTCTTTGATATGACTCGACCTGGGATTGAACCCCGGTGTCCCAGGCCACTAGTGAACACTCTACCCACAAAACCAATGGGCCGGTATGTATATACATATATGTAAATATATATATATATGTATATATATGCGTGTGTGTGTGAGAAAGAGAGAGAGAGAGAGAGAGAGAGAGTCGTTTCTACTGTTTCATTTCGTTTTTTAATAGCATATTAACCTTCGTGGGTTATTTAATGCCAAAGACATTCTTTTAAAAGCTATAGATGGCAGATTAGGTAGTTCATACTTTTCCAAAGGTTATCGATCCAAAAGTGAACGTAATAGAGCGAATGGAGTTCGAACTCACTACGATTCGGCAGTCCAGTAATTTAGCTACAGTGCCACGGAGACTCCTGATTCTTTTGTGATTAGTGCATTCAAACTCTGCTGCTGGTTCTACAAATAACTTCAATTCTAAAAAGAAATCACCTGCAAAGATAGTCCAACGCGTCAAATCTTTAGCTGGCCTATTAGGCGACCTAAACGAAGGATTGTATCAAAAATATCAAAGGAAACATTTTGAAAGTTGTTTATTAGTAATCAGTTTCGGCAGAGAATATATTTGTTTAAAGTTTTATATCCACTTCAAATGCGAAGAGGAGAGACTTTCATTATTCGCTAAAAGAGGAGAAAGAAGAAAGAAATAAGAAAATAGATATAGAGAGAGCGAGGAAGTTCCCTCCCTTTAATTGTAAAGTAAACGAAAGAATCCTGGTTCAAGTTTAAGACAAGTCGAGCAAAAAAAAAAAAAAAAAAAAGAGAACTTTGTTTCTTGAAGGACATAGTCAAACAAAATTGGAAGTGATTTGTCCTCTTCATGTCTGTATATTTTTGTGTTTTTCTTTTTTGTTATTATATTTTTACTTTCTTTGAAATAAGATATATAAGAAAGATATATATATATATATATAAAGAAAAGAAAAATCATAACCACGCGTCATATTGTTTGTCCAGTTCAGAATTCTTCTCGGTTTCATTCATATCACATCGCCATCTCGACCCTTGACACATCCTCATTCGTCCGTGTCTCGAAAACTAAACCTATACGTAAGCTCTATACCTGACTAGTTATATGGGCTTTCAAAGCTATCATTAAAATATAACTAGTTACGGAGAATATGTAGAGCTTGGGTGGTACGGTACTATAGTCAGAGATTCACCCTGACCTTTCAGGATAATGTAACCTCGGAACAAATATATAGTATATATATATATATATATATATGATTATATATATATATATATATATATACGTGTATGTATATATACATATGTGTATATATATATGTGTGTATATATATGTGTGTGTGCGTGTGTGTGTACATATATATATATATGTGTGTATGTATATATATATGCGTATATATATATGCGTGTGTATATATATATATATACACATACATATATAATGTGTGTATATATATATATTTATATATATATGTATGTGTATATATGTGTGTGTGTATATATATATATATGTGTGTGTGTGTGTGTGTGTGTGTGTGTGTGTGTGTGTGTGTGTGTGCGTAAATATATATATCACACGCCATCTAAACCTGTTAAGTGTTTGATTTATCCAACCTTCTTCATATATCTATCATATATATAAATATATATATATATATATATATATATAATTTGAAAGCGAATAATTCATAGGTAACATTTTAAAATTAGCCAGAAATCAATTGTCTGCACGCACTTGAATGGTTTCGAGTATTGCTATTTAACAATGATAACTTTGGAGGTGCCCGTGGTGTAATGGTTATCGTCGTAGGAAATGGACACGGCGATAGGAGTTCAAATCCTGGACGAGACTGATTCTATTTCACATAGCTCTAATATATAATGTATGAATCCAATAATTCTCCCTCCAGCTATGGGTAAATAGTAGGACAGACTGGGTTCTTCAGCCTTGATGAGGCAACTAGTCTAGGAGAAGGAAAACTCTGAATTCAAACCTGTTAAACTCCGAACAGAGGGGTTGGTAAATAGGATTTAACAATGATAATTCTATATAAAAATATTAATCCCTTATTAAATGAATGAACAGTTCTATTTGACTCATAGATCAGATCCAAACAGCTGCTACCACACTTGGTCAGAATGAACCTGAAGTAATGGCTATAAAAGGGTTATTCAACATTCCCAAAAGCTCCAAAACTGGAACCTCATCATCAGATAGTTTAGTGACAAACCAAGATAATCTCCAGGAAGAGAGTCTTACCCATCGGCTAATGCTTCAGCTCCAGACTGCAGGGCTCAGAAAAGCAGTAGAGGTACTACTTAACACATAGTTTAGAGATTAGGGGTTCTTAACTTACCGAAGAGTATTTATCCTAAAGAGAACGTAATAGCACGACTGGAGTTCGAACTCACTTACTACATTGTCGCAGTCCAGAACGGTACCTACTACGCCTCAAGGACTCATCCTTTTGAACTAGAAAGTTTATGTATGCATATGCATGTTCGTGTTTGCTTCAAGAATAAATATAATTGTATATGCTTTTTAGAGCGAACACACATATACTTACATTTAGAACATATATATATATATATATATATATATATATATATATATATACTGCATTTTGAAGTAACACAAGTTCACACACATACACACACACACACACACACATATATATATATATATATATATATATAAATTTGGTTGTTTCGATGCGTTCATCAGAAAATGGTGAACGTGATGTAAGCCAGAAGTGACACTTAAAAGGAGAAAAGAAAGCAAGAAGCGAATGATTCGGCAAAAAGATGAAAGAGCCACCAGTGGAACCTGCACAAATCAAATGAACATTACCGATAGAGAGATATAAAAAGGCCAGGAAAAATGAACAAGCGCGATAAAAGAAACAATAGAAAAGCGGTAAGATTTATGAAAAACATATATTACAAATGAAGCATAAAAAAACGCTTCTTCGATATTAAGCTAATTACCATAAAATAGCGTTGACTAATACATTATAAGTGTGTGAAGTTGGTTACCGGATATATTGGAGACAGCAGTGTAAGCTTAGATACAAATGGTGTGGCAATAATTTTTTTCTCTTTATTATCTTTGTTCCTGAGATTTAGGTTCACTGTCTTTGTATATCAAGAAGATATATAATAGAATGGCACGAATATTATATTAACATTTATGGTTCCTAGAATTTAGCAAACGTTCCGCCATGTTTGAAAAGTACGTTGAAGACGTACTTAATCCATTCATACAGATCTCATTTGTGTGTGCATAAGTACATATATGTGTATTCATATAATCAGTAGCATTAAAAGCATTCACGCATACACATACACACACACACACACTCTTTCTCTCTCTCTCTCTCTCTCTCTCTCTCTCTCTCTCTCTCTCTCTCTCTCTCTCTCTCTCAAGCAAAAGGAAATAAAAGAAAAAGTAAGAAAGGAGTAACTAAAAAAAATACGAAAACTTTTTTGCAACCAGATTTTGCGGCAGAAATTTAATCAAATGGTATGAATAACTGGGCCGTCTCCCTTGTAAAATACTCTGGTCCGTTCCTATCAAAGTAGTCCAGAACGGAACCTCAGAGCAAGGAAATTCATGATGATACACGGGCCTTAAACCTGGGAGATAACATAGACAGGCTCTGTAGATCAAGAAAAGATGGAGAAAGAGAACTCAGGAGTATTGGGTGCTGCAGTGGAGTGACTCGAAGAATATATAAAAACGAGCAAAGAGAGATATTGATTATAACGGCGAGTAATAACAATAAAAACAGAAGTAAAGACAAGCAGGAAAACAATTATTTTAAAAATCTTTAAAAAAATGGGTAGAAAAAAGATTGCATAGATACTTCTGCTTGCGAGATGAACTGGACATGGCTAAGTAGGAGAAACCTTATGAAAGAAACCGAGACTCTTTTCATAGAAGCACAAAATAATACCAGAAAAAAACTAATTACGTTGGAAATTGCCCAATATACTAAAATTTGACAAGAATGACAAATGATAAATTCACAAAGTAGAATTTTTTTTTTATTGATAATGAGATGCTAAAATTATCTGAGATTTGAAGAGTCAAATGGATCACTAAGTTCCGACCAGGAAACCAGATCTTGTTTTCATTAACATAAAGATAAAAACATGCCATAATGTGAAAGTGAAAATGAAAGTGAAAATGAGATGCCAAATTCTCTGGGATTTGGAGAATCAAATGTATTATTCAATTCTGACCAAAAAAACAGATCTTGTTTTCATTAACATAAGAAAAAAACTTGCCATAATGTGAAAGTGAAAATGAAAGTGAAAAGGAGATGCAAAATTCTCTGGGATTTAGAGAATCAAATGTATCGTTCAGTTCTGACCAAAAAAAAAACAGATCTTGTTTTCATTAACATAAGGAAAAAAAACTTTAGTGCATTTTGCCATTCCAGTAGAACACAGAATGTAAGTCAAAGTCGGCGAAAAGCAGGAATCTGCTAAAAAAACATGAAAACAACAGTGATACCACTTGTAGTTGGAGCCCTTGGAACAGCTCCCAAGAACTTGGAAAAGAAACTGGGTGAACTGGAAATCAGAGAATGAATCGAGACTATCCATCTTCTTAGATACTTAGAAGAGTCCTGTAGATGTGTAGAGACTTGCTGTCACTCACACTTCAGTGGAAAATCTCCCGTTTGACCTGGTGTGAAAAACCTCGTAGGGTGCAAAAGAATATTAACAAAAGTATTCATGTATATTAGTCATAGAAATATGACATTTTCATGCAGGCTGAATTGCTATCTATTTGACAATATTTCTATAAAAAAACTCATATCGATCAGCATAAAATGCAAGCACACTCTATCCCAAATAAAAAAAAGAAATGAAAAATACTCATTGATACTACAAATTTCTTATATAACAAACTAAAAATATTACAAATACTAGAAGCCATAATTATAAAACCCCACAAAACTACAATAAATAGAATAACCTTCATATTAAAGACTGATGTACCTGATGAGTTATCTC
Organism: Sepioteuthis lessoniana; assembly: GCA_963585895.1. NCBI lineage: Eukaryota > Metazoa > Mollusca > Cephalopoda > Myopsida > Loliginidae > Sepioteuthis > Sepioteuthis lessoniana. Next base: position 34,124,658 of record OY757910.1, on the reverse strand, counting down.
ATAAATAAAAACCTTTTCCTAATGTTTACAGTATACGCCGCATCTATCCTTTGAAATGAATATATATATATATATGTGTGTGTGTGTGTGTGTGTGTGTTTGTGTTTCAGTACTATTGTATGGCGGCACTATCTGGGTTTTAATGAGATGCTTTGGGAAAAGGCCAGATGGGAACTATAGAAAAAAAGGGTGCGTGCTGTTGTAAACAAATTCTAGAAGTAGCAACTCCCGTATATATATATGTGTGTGTGTGTGTGTGTGTGTGAGTGTGCGAGAGAGAGAGAGAGAGAGAGAGAGAGAGTGAGAGAGAAAATTAATCCGACGACATGTAAATATAAAAAAGAAAATACTCTGCGAATGAGTTTATCTATAATTGATTATTATACCAACATTTAACGTTTCGGTTTTTTATCAATTGATCATCATCGCAATGTTAGTATGTGATATTGTATCTTTTAAATTGTTTTCAAATTTAAAAATCAACTAGAAAAAGAAACGAAAAAATGTTTAGCATTCTATTTCCGTTAGAAGCGTTGTTTTTAAAAAAATCTTATAAAGTTTTTGAATATTTATAAAATCCATAGCAAATACATTACACTTTGATATAAATTATCGTATACTAAATACGTTATATATATATATATATATATATATATATATATATATATACAATTAAGTTTGCTACAAGGGTTTTAAAAATTCTACAAAGTTTTTTTTTTATGAGCGATTTTCGCCAATCGGCCGGAAGACCTGAGTTCAATCCCAGGTCGAGTCATACCAAAGACTCAAAAAATTGTACTTGATACCTCCTTGCTTAACACTCAGTACTATAAGGTACGTATCAAGGGTAAAGTGGAGCAATCCAGGGAACGGAGTAGCGCCCTTCCCTACACATTTGTGTAGTAGCTATTGAAAAGGGAGCCTTCGGGTCGCCCTCGACTAAGGTCGCCAACTTTACTTATGAATCATTAAAAACTGGGAGAAATTATTTGATCCGTTGCTTTAAATTTAGTCAGTGATCTAATGATCTAACACCTGAACTGATGTCATAATTCTAACATTTAAAATTTTAAAGATAGAACATATATTTAGCATCTATTTTCGCTGTTTTTTTCTCGAAATATTAAGCTATTGGATTTCGATATTGAATACGCAGAAAGCGTTTGATGAAGAACATTTGAACAGTTTTACTTTCAAATATAAACCCATATATATATATATACATATATATATAAAGTAAGAAATAAGACCCTAACACCTAATGTTAGTGTTACAATTGCTTTATTTCATGTGTAAGGTTTTTGCTATTCATCATACGAGCTTTTTCCTACAAAACTGAATGATTTTGAAGTGCTGAAATAGTGTTTGAAAATGCTCATATGATGGAGAGCAGCGAACCGCTACACAGAAATAAAACGGTTGAAAACCAACTTCAGTTTTTCAAGTAATTTTTTTTTTATTTTGTCGGATATTATATACAATACATTTCTCTCTCTCTCTCTCTCGATATATATATATATATATGATTTTTAAATGGAGGAATTGATAATCTAAGATTATATATATATATATATATATATATTAATAATATAGTTTGCTATATTTATCAATAAAGAGTGCTTAATATTAATAATAGAACACCCCACACACATATATATAAGTTAGGATATGAAGACACAGAGTTAACGGTACTTGTTCACTATCAGTTTTTCACCTGTAAGATTATATATATCATCATGTCATGCCAAGAGCACGGATTTCCCTGACTCTCCCTCTCCATTTGTCTCTATCGTCCATTGCATTCGGCAGGGCCTCTATACTACATCCCATGTCTATACAGAGTTGTTATTGATAGGTTCCAACTAGACGTCCAACACCTGCTGGAGAGTCGTTTATGTGCTTGCCCTTAATTCTCCAGCAATGTCCTGCACGTCTTGTTCGTCTGATTTGAATGGTTTTAGAAATAGGGGGTAGGTGACTGTATAGCTGCTGTTTTGTGGGATGTTGCTTCCAGGATTTGTTCAGTATGGCTCGTAGCATTCTTGTGAAATTGCCAGCACAACGTTCATGTGGTGCATCCATATTGTAGTATAGACTTTTTGTTACCTCTCGTTAACACTCTGAAGTTTTCTAAGTACTCCTTTTTTAGGAAGACTCTGGCTTCGATGCTCTGAAGTTGGGCATGAAAATTTCAAAACAAGACATCTATACATTTTTTTACCAAATAAGGAATTCTGCAGAGAATGATAATCTGATGCCACTAAGTATGGTAACGATGCAGTGAAAGAAAAACTCCTTCATCTTCACTTCAATATGGGAGTTCGGAAAGATAAGGAAAGTTATGGACCATCATTGTCGTGCAGTATGAGGCTGTTACGATCTCTTGCCTAAGTGTTTCATAAATTTAAAAATATTGAAAAAGATGCTTATGTATCATAAGATGCTTATGTACCCCACCCACCCACGCCCGAAATAACTTTTCCCTATTTTGGTAATGGGCCGAAATACCAGCGAATGGCCCACATGTGTCATGATTTCAAAAGATGAGTTTTTCGTATTTTGTTAGTGAGTCCAATTACCAGCTATCCCCTTTGCTGGTAATTAGCAATCTATTAGTCGAAGACCCAAGTGTATCACGATTTCAAAAAATAGGTTTTCCCAATTTTGCTAATAAGCTATTTTTCCCTTAAACCTATCCGGTCCGAATACCAACTATCCCTTTCTAGTTGTTAGTAGCAATCCAGCAATCAAAGAATATGGATGTTAGATTCTCTTGCTTCTGAACCAAAAATATCAGTCTCAAATTTCATGATGAAAATCAAAAAATTCGGGAATGTCACTCAAGTAAGCAATTAAAAAGAATACCCAAACATTTACATACACTGCGCGAATACAAAAATTAATATTCACACTATAACACATTTTGTAAATTATTGTTTTATTGCAAAATAATACATAAAAAATAACATCTATTCAACCTCATGTTACTTGTTTCATTTGTTTTTTTTTTAAATTTTATTTGTAAATCATTTCAACATTAACCTTTTATCGACTCCTCAGCAAGGAGGTGGCCGTGGTGTAATGTTTATCGTCGTAGGAAATGGACACGGCGACTCGAGTTCAAATCTTGGACGAGAATGATTGCATTTCACATAGCACTAATACCCTTGGGAAAGGTATGAATCCAATTATTCTCCCTCCAGCTATGGGTAAATAGTAGGACAGACTAGGCTCTTCAGCCTTGGTGAGGCAACTAGTCTAGGAGAAGGAAAACTCTGAATTCAAACCTGTTAAACTCCGCTTAAAAATTGACCTTGTGTCATATCCTGCCCGAGCAGAGGGGTTGGGTAAATAGGATCGACTCCTCAGCAACATTATTAAACTACACTATGTCACGAACTTGTTACGCATAATTTGATAAATTTATGCATGGCTTGTCACAATAGCACTAAATTACCTTTTTTTCTTCTGTTGCAGCATTCATGATTTGAAGATAATGACGATTATCCTTTATAGTCACTGTTTCTTTAGGCTTCAGCAATTCAGACTACAGTATGTCTTCCATATCTCCTCAATTAAGCAGCAATAACTTTTTCCCTAAAAAGATTAAGTTTTCAGGATACTGAAGACTTGTCTTCATCCGCCTATGATCTTCAATACTTCGGATTATCATAATCTGCGTTTCAACTCCAGTGACAATCTTCGGATTATCATAGGGAACTTATATTTCAACTAGCGACAATCCGAAGATTAACAAAGAGAACCTATATTTCAACTCCTGTGATAATCTTCGGATTATAACAGTGAACCTACGCTTCAACTCCTGGGATAATCTTAGGATTATCACTGTGAACCTACATTTCAGTTCCGATGACAATCTTTTGATCATCACAGTGAACCTAGATTCCAAAGAAAAAATTTTTTTTCAAGTTTGGCAAGAAGTGAGTTGCAGATAGTCAGACTTTCATAGGGAAAGTTGCCACAAACGATAGAGAGAAAACAAATGACGATAGAAGCAAGCATCAGAGGAATTCAACTCCTTTTGAGAAAAAATGACATTCCTAATCGCAAACGGAAAGGAATTATCAAAAACCAGTTATCATTAAAAGAGTTTTTATTTCAAAATTACGTGGAGAAAGATATAAAGTATATCTGAAAACAATTGAAACTGACACAGAAATATATATATATATATATATATATATATATATATATATATATATATATAGTATTCTTTGGTCCAGTTAAACCGGAGTTGGGAGTAATTCCATCAGGACAATAAATTATTCATGAATGAATATTTAAATTTTCCTGGTAAAGAGCTCAATGTAACAATAATACAGAGCAATAAATTCTTTAAGAAAAACAACGAAACCGGTCACATAGTTTTTTTTATCAAAAAGATCTGAAGAAGTCCTATTAATTTTTTTTCGTGTTTTTAGAAATTTCAAAAATGCGTAACAGGATGGAAATAAATTTATAATCCTATGTGACCGGTTTCGTTGTTTTTCTTAAAGAATATATATATATATATATATATATATATATATATATACCTGTCCCTACGAGCAGGATGCAACACAAAGTAAATTCTAAGCGGAGTTTTTCAGAATCTAAGTCAGACTTTTTTTCTCCTAGACAGGTTGCCAAACCAACTTTGATGAGCCTAGTTTTCTCTACTGTTTAGCCATTGCTGAAGAGAGAGTAATTGGATTCATGCCTTCCCCGAGGCTATTAGCGTAATGTGAAATGCAAACAGCTACGTCAATGTTTCGAACTCTTGTCGCTGTGTCCATTTTCTACAACGGTAACCATTACACCACGAACGCTTCCAGGAATATTAATATATATGATTGCTTTTTCTGTTATAGCGATAGAAGAAAAATATAACGATTAAAGATTAAAGAAACAATTCAAACCATTTCACAAATGAGCTCTAACCCGTTTAAAATGTTAACTACGAACCGTTTACTTAAAAAATCACACACACACACACGTATTTATATATATATATATATATATATATATATATATATATATATATATTCTGACTGTAATTATTTTATCCATTAGATCGAAAGGAGTCCTGTTATTTTTGGTGTTATTGGTTCATATCAATACCCATAACAAAATGAAAATAAATTTATAATCATAATGTGACCGGTTTTTGTTTTTCTTAAAGAAATTATTGCTCTGTGGTGTCAGTTACATTGAGCTCTTTACCAGGAAAATTTAGGGGGGTGTCCTCGTGGTGTAATGGTTAAAGCGATGAACTGCGGAATCGTAGTACGCGAGTTCGTCTCCAGTCGCGCTATTATGTTCACTTTCGGGCAAATACCCTTGGGAAAGGTATTAACCCCCTTATTCTCCCTCCAGCTATGGGTAAATAGTAGGACGGACTAGGTTCTTCAGCCTTGTTGAGGCAACTAGTCTAGGAGAAGGAAAACTCTGAATTCAAACCTGTTAAACTCCGCTTAAAAAAATTGACCTTGTGTCATATCCTGCCCGAGCGGAGGGATTGGTAAATAGTACCAGGAAAATTGAAATGTTCATAGTTGAATGAGTTTAATGTCCTGACGGAATTATTCCCGACTCCGATTTAACTGGATTTGATAATACATATATAATCATAGATATAGATATTTATATATGTTTGTTGTAGGTCCAAAGAAAGAATAAAAATATATTTTAAAATAGGTAGGTCCACAAAGAGATTTGTATTTTTTGGAATTTATTTAAATAAATTCAAAAAATTCAAATCTCTTCGTGAACCTACCTCTATATATATATATATATATATATATATATGTGTGTGTGTGTGTGTGTGTGTGTGAACAATAAATAACCATTAACGGTTGCCATTAAACCAAAGAACCCAACCGTTTAATTATGTGCAAACGAATGACTGATGTTACATTGAATTGTTAGTGTCACATAGCAATACTTGAAACTATGTAACAATGTACAAACGAATGTGTAAGGTTGAGTTGAATTATTAGTGCTAAATAGCAATACTTGAAAGTACGTAACTGTATGCTTATAAAATTATTACTGTTTGATAAAAATACTTGAATCCATTTAACTGTATGCAAACAAATGAGTTTTTAACTCATTTAAGAATAATGTTTACAAATCATATATAGTTCATATCTATTCATATGTATAGCCAGAATTTGGCATCAAATAACCAACAAAGGTTGATATGCCGTAAAGCGCAGTTTTCGGACTATTGTCTTCATCTTTATTGTTATTTCCACAACGTTTCGGCCTTCTTCAGGTGTTTGTCGAACTCTGGAACCTTCACGGAACTTCGAACTACATCTTTTATTGAATCCACGGGGGTCACCTGTTCTAATTCTGTTAGCCAAAAGCGGGTGCAAGTGTTAAATTTTCCTGTATTGTTACTCGCCTGTGAGATTGAACCTGCAACCTCCAAATTATTGTCTCCTTAGAAGCTTAGGGAACCGCTGCCTATAACCGTTACGCCATGTGTTCTGCTGGACAATTCAGGGTGAATTTTTGGAACTTATAAACTTAATGTTCTTACTTGAATAGAATTACTTCTATTATGTATGCTTTTTTACCTGTGCTCATTTTCAGATTTTCTTTTTTTCATATTGCTTTCTTAATTATCGGATCCCATATTGTATTCAACTTGGTCTACTCAGCAGGTCATTGTAGCCCAATATATGTACTGATTCCTTAAGGCGTCTAATCCTCCAATGTTCAGCCCTATCAATTATTTCAACTTTATCCCATAAGGGCAGATGATTTCCCTTTTCCTTCCATATATGATCCGCCATACCCGACTCTTCGATCTCACCTCGTACTACTGCCTTCCGATGTTCTTCTAGCCTTACCTTTAGTGGGCGACCTGTCTCACCTTTGTATATTTTACCCCAACTGCAAGGGATGGAGAAAACACAGTTCTTGGTCATGTTGAAATCCATTGGTGGCTTGACCCGGAAGAGATACCTCCGGAGAGTTGAACCACTTGTGAATACTGTCCTGATGTCATACGGACTACATATCTTTTGGATCCTTTTGGCTAGTCCTTTGACATACTGTGGTGAGTTTTCGGGTATTATCCTCTATCCTCCTATTTAGGTTTCTTGGAGCCGATATTATGCGCTCTGGGTAGTTGTTACGATGGAGGTTGTGTCTCAGACTAATCATTTCTTCTTGATATGCATCAGTATCGCCACTAATGGTGATGGGTGGTAGATGGCCGTACATCTGCTGCTTTGTGGGGGTGCTGCCTCCATGAATTGTTCAATATTGCTCGCAGCCTTCTTGTGTTGTTGCCGTCAAGTTTTTTCTCCATTCTTTTAGTAAGCATCCATGTAGTGCATCCATATAGCAGTAACGACATTTTTTCCCAACTAATTAGTGAAGCAAAATATTTTTCCTATCTTGTCCGTGGCATTGTCATCGAGGATTAATAGTTGTAATAGCATACTATTTTCAAATCTGAAACAAAAAAGAACACAACGTTATTATTAGTCGAGTCACATAGGTCCCAACATTATTATTAACAGTCACATGGGTCCCAGGTATATTAAGACACCCTGTATATTACAATTTATCTGGAATCTCTTTTCCCTTTTTTGAATATTCTCATTCTTTGCAAATATCTTGTAACTATTGAGTGATCGACTCAAAGATATTCTCTTAATTCCAATGCTTATTGAATAAAATTCATCGTTCAAAAGCGCTTGTAAGTCTTCCTTTATAGATTTTTATAGTCTACCATCGTGTGATTTTTGCTCAAAACAGAATTTACCTTATTTTAACTTTACAAATCATTTTGGATATGTAATGCTTCCAATAATGAACCATCTACATAGGCTTCATCAATCATTCCTCGCTTCTGCTAGTTTTGCTTAATATGAAATTGAACAACTTATAAGAACACAAAGTGTATCGTGTTCTCCACCATTTTTCTTTGCTTGTTCTCAATGCAGATTAAATAAACAAAATAATCAGAACCTTTTTTTTTTTTTAACTATGTTTTAGCTTATTGAAAGATTTCACTAGAAACATTTGAATACTACGAATCAATACAAGTTTTTATTATCAGGTTTAATGAAGTTTTTTGTTTTTTTTTTTTGGTTTAATGGCATATCAATTTTGGGTGGAAATATTTGTGGTACTATTTGACCCATAGTTAAGGGAACGGAATAAGAATGTTCCTATTTTTCTCAAGGATATTAGTCCGAAAGTGAATGAAATAGCCCTACTGGAGTTCGAACTTGCTTACTACATCCAGAACGTTAGCTACTACGCCAAGACGGGGGGTGTCCTCGTAGTGTAATGGTTAAAGCGATGGACAGCGGAATCGTAGTAAGCGAGTTCGAATTCTAGTCGCGCTATTACGATCACTTTCGGGCAAATACCCTTGGGAAAGGTATGAACCCCCTTATCCTCCCAGCTATGGGTAAAAATGTATCACTACTGTTCTTCTGCAAGAATTACTTTGGCATTAAATAACCTACAAAGAATTGATATGCCATTAAACAAAGGAACCGAACCAAGACGACTTCCTTAACAAAAAGAATGAGAGAAATTTCATTAAAAGAAATATAAATTGATAATAATTATTAATGAAAATTTATTATTAGAATTTATAAAATTTGATTAAAAAGAAATGAAATTAATTCTCATCAAATTTCAAATATGAAATCTAAGCATGTAGCAAGTATATATTGAAATAGAGGTGGAAAGAGAATGGCAGAAAATTTCAGCCATCAATGAAGATAGATAGATTTGATTAAATGTACGGCTAACTCTTAACATCAGTATAATCACACATCGGATTCAAAATATACAGTTGATTGTTCACTTGAAAGGATAAATATGATTCCGGAAAAATTCTTATTGATAATCAAAATCTGATAATGCCAAAAATGAACACTGAATGCATCTGAAACCATTCCTTCCATACTAAAGAAAATTATTTTGTTACAGTTCGAGAACTAAATTGCTGATTTCAACAAATTTATAAAAAGCTACAAAAACAACGTTTACGTTTTAATTAAATACGATCAGATTGGTTTGGTTTAGTTTTATGGCATATCAACCATTTTAGGTTATTTAATGCCAAATCCTCTTTATACATATATATTGTATATATATGATTTGTAAACCCATTTTGTAGATAACATTTTGGAACGAGCCTGAGTTTTAGGTATTGTTATCAAATACGAATAATTCTACCTACTATTAATCATTTCTTTTCCCACTGTTAAATGGTTTTCAGTATTGCTATTTAACACAAACAGTTCAATATCAGTTATTTGTTTACACACAATTAAATGTACAACAGTTCAATTTCAAACAATTCAATTTAGAATTTTTTGTTTGTATTCAGTTTAAATGTCAAACAGTTCTTTTTGACCCATAGATAGGACCCCCCCGCCCATACACACACCAACAGGTGATACAACTCTGGGCCAGAGTGGTAATTTACTAAGCTTTTTGCTTAGATGTAGCACAAGGCCGCATAAATTGGGCACCTAATGAGAATCGAACTCACTCATGTAGGTTTGCTAGTCTACCTTGCTAACCATTACACCACCCGAGGTGCCCAACTCTTGGCCAGAGTGGACCAGGGAGCTATGGCAATGATGGGGTAATTTTGCATTCCTAAGAGCTCCAGCATTACTGGAGTCTCACCATCAGGTTGTTTTGTGTGATATTCAGAACACTTGTTGTGGGGTGGTTTTACACTTATGCAGAGATGAAGTCGCTATGTTCTATAATCCCAGTTGACTGGGTTGGAACGATCACAGTTTGATTAACATGACAATGAAATAATTTAGAATTGATGGAATTGTCTGAGTTAGATGTGTAACAGACCCGGTAAACGAGCCAAAGCGTCTCTATTCCAGGGATGATATCTATAGATTAATAATGAGCAACTTGCCACGAGATGGATTCAAAAGGACACTGAGATGATAGCAGCGGTACCTTTAAGCGTCTCGCCATCACCCATACAGATAATAAAAAAAGAGATATTTTACTCTGTGGCAATCTTTAATAAAATATTTGTTCGGGTGTGCGGAAAATTTAGCCAAAATCACCTTCACAAATTAATGGCGAGGAGAAGATTAGCAATTACCAATGGTATAATTGTTATCGTCGTAGGAAATGGATACAGTGACCTGAGTTCAGTGCCAGAATGAGTCTGTTTTCAACTCACATAGTGCTAATGCTTGTATGAAGGTTTGAATTTAAATATTCTTTGGCCAGCTATTGGTAATCAGTGAGGTTGACTTTTTAAGAGAATATTTATTCACTGAATGATAATAAGTTTTGCTATCCAAGTGTCTTTAACTGACCATTTTCTGATCTCTGTTATCGTCGACAACTGGCACTGAAAGATATTTATCAAGCATGGTCGTTGTATGTGTCAAATTAATCGTAATGGTTCTGGTCATTTAATTTGATTCGGGTTTTTTTTTTCTTAATAGCATATCAGCTCTTTTTCGGTTATTTAATGCCAAATCCATTCTCCTATAAGAACAGTAGTGGTACTATTTAACCCATAGCTGGGAGGATAAGGGGGCTCATGCCTTTCCCAAGGGTATTTGCCCGAAAGTGAACGTAATAGCGCGACTGGAGTACGAACTCGCGTACTACGATTCCGCAGTCCAACGCTTTAACCACGAGGACACTCCCATTTAATTTGAGGATATCTATGTATTTATAAGAATATATATTTATATGAATATAAATATGTTGATCCGGGTCTCTGGTGACGGGGGCTCATGCCTTTCCCAAGGGTATTTGCCCGAAAGTGAACGTAATAGCGCGACTGGAGTACGAACTCGCGTACTACGATTCCGCAGTCCAACGCTTTAACCACGAGGACACTCCCATTTAATTTGAGGATATCTATGTATTTATAAGAATATATATTTATATGAATATAAATATGTTGATCCGGGTCTCTGGTGACGTTGTACTTTGAGTATATTTTCAAAATTCCTTGGTTTATATATTGGTGTATGTATGTATGTATGTGTGTGTGTATGTGTGTACCCAGTCGGCACCCTCGGACTATGGGTATGGATTATTCATGTATAGAATATATGAGGAATTTCATATAAATCTATAGGAGTGCGTAATGTTTGGCTATTGTTATATATTGCTTTTTCGGTTTATATAAGAAAACTCACATACAGAGCGTATACAATGTAACTGAAAGAGAACTTAACCACAGTTAAATGGTCATTATATTCTTATTTTGGTGAGAAATATAATCTTCGTCGCTTTAGATGACATACAGGCTTAATTTGAGGGTGAAAACAGTATCTAAAAAAAGTTCAGGCGAAATGGAAAGGGAGTCAAGACTTTAAAGATATTAATAACCCCGAAAAAAGGGTGTTCCGGTAGCCGACCCTAACCAAGGTGAATATATGTAGGGTTTATATTCGCGGGTTTGTCGAGGAAAGTGGAATTTTAACTATAATGTTAATTACTCCTATTTATTTTTCATTTGCTCCTTTTACATGTGTTAAGTCTGTAGGTTATTTAGGTCATAATCCTCCCCTGCAAAACCTTACAGTATCACAGTGTAATGGTTATCGTCGTAGGAAATGGACACGGCAACACAAGTTCAAATTCTGGACGAGACTGATTGCATTTTACATAGCACTAATACCCTTTGGAAAGGTACGAATCCAATTATTCTCCCTCCAGCTATGGGTAAATAGTAGGACAGACTGATTTCTTCAGCCTTGGTGAGACAACTTGTCTAGGAGAAGGAAAACTCCAAATTCAAACCTATTAAACTCCGCCTAAAAATTGACCTTGTGTCATATGCTGCCCGAGCAGGGGGGGTTATATAAATGTATCAACTGTTGTCTCTAATGAATGTATAGTCACTACGTCATGACAATTTAACCGTGGTTCAGTTTTCTTCCACTTACATTTTATACATATATATATATATTTATATATATATGGGGTGGGTAATATAAAAAGAAAGTTATCCATAAGAGATGAATTTATTACGAAGGAAAGTCAACGTTAAAACGTTTCGGTTTTAATGAATCTTCATCTGGACTTTCATCATCATCATCATCGTCATGACGCGCTATCAGCACGGATATCCCTGGTGCTTTCCTGTCAGCCTTCTCTATCGTCCATCGTTTCCGGTTGGCCCTCAAGGTCACATCCCGTATCGGCACAGAGCTGTTGTATGAAGGTTCTAGCTGGTCGCCCTGTTTTGCTCGTCCATGTGAAGGGGTCCACAGGAGTACGTAAATTATGAGTTCGTCCCTACTTCTCCAGCAGTGTCCCGCATGTCTGGTTCGTCTAATTTTGATAGTTTTCATGATGGATTGTAAGTGGCCATACAGCTACCGCTTTGTGGGGTGCTGCCTCCAGGACTTGTTCAATATTGCTTGCAGGATTCTTGTGTAGTTGCCGTCAAGCTTTTTCTCCATACGTTTAGTTAGCGTCCATGCAGTGCATCCATACAGCAGTATCGATACGACCGCTGCTTTGAAAAAACTGCGTTTCATTTTATCGGTCAAGTCTGACTTCCATATGACCGATAGGCTATCGATAGCTGTACATGCCTTTGCTAGTCGCGTGTTGATGTCAGTCCCGGCTGATGAGAAACTTTAGGAAAACTCATACACTAATTTCAGAGAGCTACCGTTTTGTGTGGATATGTCACCTGTTTGATTAAAGCACATATATTACGTCCTGTGTGCATTGACATGGAGGCCTATGCCTGCAGCTGCTCGTTCCAAACTATTTAGCAGGGTTTTGGCTTGGGCGGGTGTATTTAGCAGAAGTGCTATGTCATCGGCATAGTCCGCGTCCGTAATAGTTTGTGCGGAGTACCTTCTGTTTCTTTCCTTTGTTAGCTTGAAACCGTTAAAAGTGTTGACAGAACAACAACGGATGTTTAATAAAAACAATAACAGCGGAAATATATATATATATATATATATATATATATGCGCGTGCAAATGTGTAACTCTTCTTCACATTATTATCTCTTAATTACACTTTTCCTTGGGATACACCCTTCAGTGGCCGTAACAAAAATTGAAGTTACTGTTAAACATGCTTAGGTCGGAGTCTCCGTGGCGTATTGGTTGACGTTCAAGATAGAAACACCATGATAATTAAGTTCGCAATTACATCCACTTTCAAACTAAAACCCTTAATAAAAGTTTTAACTTCTCTATCCTCCAAATCTATGGGTCAAATTGTGCCACAACTGTTGTTCGAGGATAACTTTGCCATTAAATTACCCGAAGGTTAATATGCTATTCAACAACAACAAAAAATTCCCCGTCAAACTCCATGATTGTTAGACTTTAAAAGTGAAATGTTCCAGTAACCTATTAGAAATAGAAATTTCTGCTATTCTAAACTTGAAAAATAAAACGAATTAATTGATTTATGTCTCAATTTTTTAAAATTTCATCTTTAATTTAGTTTAATATTCAGAAAGTATTAGATATTAACAGGAAAAGTTCATAGTTTTAATATTTTATGCAGAAAAAATAATTTCAAAATTACTTTGAAATACCGAAATAGTAGGAAAACTCTTGATTCAAACCAGCTGTACTCCACTCAAAAATTTACCTTCTTTTACGTTCTGCACGTGCAGATCAAATAAATAATTTGAAATATTGTCATCTTTTAAGGGTCAGAAAAACCAACAATTTCTTTCTTTAGGTTCGATTTTTTTTTTTTTTTTTTTGTTTATGGCATATCAACCTTCGTGGGTTATTTAAGACCAAAGCCTTCATTGTACAAGAACTCTAGTGGTATTAGTAAACCCATAACTGTGGGGAATAATGGGGTTCAATACCATTCCCAAGGGTATTAGTCCAAAAGTGAACGTTATAAATCGGCCGGAATTCGAACCCGACTACTACAATGTTGCAGTCCAGTGCGCTAGGCATTACTCCACAGGAAAGCTCCAGGTATTCGGTAGGGATTTTACACCGATTTCATTTGAATTGTTTTCTAATTGATTTTTTCCCCTTCTTTCTTTAAATACGACATTACTTTCCGAATTTGAAGAAGACTTACGGTCAAGTCATGCTGAAAGTGCTGATTCGCGCCTAATCATAGAAGTTAATCAGTGATAAGCCTGTTCAGTACTTAGATGGGTGATCACGGAAAAGCGACTGCTACTGTAATCAGCTTGAGTCCTGTGTGTCGTAGTAAGCTTTGTAAATAACTATGGCACCTCACGTGATGTAATAGTTAGAAAGCTCTGCGAACGAACCATTGTTTGTGAATTCGAGTCACACTGTCCTATACTTTTGGCCTTGTGCCCAACTAAGTTTAGCATTCTAAATTACAACATAACATACTTATTTATTTAGGTGCCCGTGGTGTAATAGTTATCGTCGTAGGAAATCGACACGGCGACACGAGTTCAAATCCTGGACGAGACTGATTGCATTTTACATAGCACTAATACCCTTGAGAAAGGTATGAATCCAATTATTCTCCCTCCAGCTATGGGTAAATAGTAGGGCAGACTAGGCTCTTCAGCCTTGGTGAGGCAACTAGTCTAGGAGAAGGAAAACTCTAAATTCAAACCTGTTAAACTTCGCTTAAAATTTGACCTTGTGTCATATCCTGCCCGAGCGGAGGGGTTGGTAAATATGATAACATTTCTTTTTTTTTATTTATTCATTCAAAAATATGACATTGCTTTCCGAAAAACTTAGTATATGAGGAGAAATAGAGAAAGAAAGAGGGAATGAAAAATATTGAGAGAAAGACAAAGACTAAGAGTGAAAGGAGAAACGGAGAAAGAAAGAGGATAGATAGAGAAAAAGAGACAAGAAAAAAGAGCGAGATAGAAAAGAGAGAGAAATGAAAATCGAAAAAGGAAAAGAGTGAGTGTAAAAGAGAGAATGAAAGTGAAAAAGAGGGTGAACGAAAGAGAAAGAAAGAGTGAAAATGTAAGTGAGAGTCAGATCGAAAGCGAAATAGAAGAAAGAAAAGAAGGAAGCGTAAAAGAAAGAATCAGATCGAAAGTGAAAGACGGAGAAAGATAAAGCGTGAGAATGAGGGAGAAAGAGAGAGAAAAAGGAAAAGCGAGAGAGAGAGAGAGAGACCAAGTGAGAGAGAAAGAAAAAGAAAAAGAGAAATAAAGACGGAGTGAGAATGAAAGGGAGAGTAAGATAGAAACAGAAAGAGAGAAAAAAAAAAAGCGAAAGAGAAAAAAATCAAGAGCAAAAACAAATAGAGTAAACACAGAGTGAGCGTGAGAGAGAAGACGAGAAAGTAAGAGAAGTAAAGAAAGAGAGAAATAAGAAGGAAGACAAAAAGTGAAAGAGAGTGTAAGACAGAGAGGAAAAAAGAAAGTAAAAGTTAAAATGTGAGAGTAAAAGAGGAGAAAAAAAAAGGAGGAGCAAAAGATAAAGTGAAATAGAAGGAGTGAGACTTAAAGAGAAAATGATACAAGGATCAATAAATAAGTTTCCAGACTTTTTTCGTATGGGTACTTTTATTGAAAGTACTCACATGAAACTCTAGTCCCCATCGAAGTAATCACCTCCAGCTGCAATGCACTTGTACCGTTCCAACAATTTCTGCAAGTCCTCTTGTTAGAGCGTGTCAATGACCTTCGTTACAGCCTCTTTCATCTCCTCAATTGTCTCATAACGACAGCATCTGAGCTTAGGGAATAAGCAAAAGTCACAAGGAACAAGGTCTGGACTATAGGGAGACTGAGGAAATGTCTTGATGTTCATCTTGGTCAAATAGTCAGTGACAAGGATGGAGTTGTGGACTGGTGTATTGTCCTGGTGGAAATTCCACTGACCCGAATTGAAGAGTACTGGCCTCTTCCGACAGAATCTCTTCCAGAACTCCCTTAAAACCTCAGCATAGTAACCCTAAACCTGTGGCCAATCAACTCTGGTGTATTGACTTCCTTACTCCTCCCACACCTCTCATCATCCCTCACAGACTCCTTGCCTTCCTGGAATCTCTTATGCCACTCAAAAACTGATGCTCAATTCATGCAAGATACTCCAAAAGCAGTCTGAAGAATCCCATTCGTGTTTCTGTGGCATTTTTTCCAAGTTTAAAACAGAATTTTATTGCATATCGTTCTTCTAAAGTGTCAGATTGCATTTTTGAAATTCACCAGTCGTGACAATCAGGCTTTAGTAGGGTGTATTCCAATTGCTGCTGTAGCTGTTCATTTGAACGTGAAATCATAAAAATTGGTCAGTCATCTCATAAGATGCATAGCAATAACATACTGAATTTTCAAGAGTCTACAACAATTTTAAATGCCTGTGCAAAAAAAAAGTCTGGAAACCTATTAAATGCACCACGTATATATAGAAAGAAAGAAAGAAAGAAAGAAAGGTGAGATGGATAACGAAAGAAAAACAAAGAGAAGGTTTCTTTATTTAAGTGCATATTAACCTTCGTGGATAATTTAATTCAGTACAATCAACGTAACAGAACAGCAGTGGTAGTATTTAACCCCTAGCTGGGGAAACAAGGGGTTCATATCTTTCTCAAGGGTATTAGTCCGCAAGTGAACGTACTAGCGCGACTAGAGTTCGAACACTCTTTTTATTTTTTCCTTTCTTTTTTTTTCTTTTTTTTTTTTGAGGCGGTAATCCGGCACTTTAGCCGCTATGCCATGAAGACTCCCACACACACACTCACTAAAGACAACGAGTGACAATTAAAGACGGAATGATATCAAGAGTCAAAGACAAGATTTCGATTTCTTTATTTAAGGGCATATCAATATTCGTTGATTATTTCATTCCGAAATCATCCCTGTAAATGAACTGCTATAGTGCTCTTCTAGCGAGGGATACAAGGAGGTCCATACCCTTTTCAAAGGTGGTGATCTGAAAGGGAACGTTATAGCGTGACTGGAGTTCGAACTCGCTTACTTCATGGTAGGAGTCCACACTTTAACGGTTACGCCACGGGGTCTTCCTAAAAAGACAAGGTGTAAGGGTTAAAAAGAGAATGAGATGTTGAGAGCGAGAAAGAGAGAAGGAAAGGGAAAAAGCCAGAGGAATAGAAAAAGAGAAATAATTATATAGAAAGAGAGTGGGGACGAAGAAAATTATAGGATATAAAGAACCGTTAATCCACCATTGATTATATACGTTTAAATCAATCAAGTATTTTTACTGAACTGAAAGGATTTTTCCACATTTCCGCCTGTCCATTGCTGATTGTCTGATTGTGCATTGAAGATTTCCTTAACACCTGGAAACATTATTATCAATCATTTACAACGGATATTGCTACAGCCAGCCTGACGGTCTCTACCTTCACCACACGTGTAAGACTTGTTTTCAACTGAATTCAGCTCAGTGATTAAAGAATCAACTCTTTACCAAATGAGCCGCCATTTTCATCTTCTTGCCTGAGTGATGATTAATAAGTATGACACAGGGCCAAATACTGAATGAAAGGGGTTAATAAAAGAATGCTTCACCAGTCTCCCTAACAGGCAGAGCTCGGCAACTAGTCAATGTTTGCTAAGATAAAGATCAATATACCATTGCTAGATAGATAGATAAGAAAAGACCAATATATATATATATATATATATATATATATATATATATATATATATAAGGATAGAGGGATTGGGGAAGAACAGACCTATATATATATATATATATATATGGAGAGAGATAGAAAGGAATAGAGATGGAGGAAGAACAAGAACGCATATACATAGAGAGAGGGAGGGACAGACGAAAATAGAGAGAGAGAGAGAGAGAGAGGGAGGAAAAAACAGACCCATATATATATATATATGTGTGTGTGTGTGTGTGTGTGTGTGTGTGTGTGTGTTTGAGTGTGTATGTGTGTGTGTTAGTTGGGTTTAATGGCATATCAACCGTTGTAGGTCATTTAACGCCAAAACCATTTTTATGCAATTATTCACTTTTATTTCAAACAATTCAGTTAAATATGAGTACTCAGTTTAATTGTCAAAAATATTTCTATTCAAGCAATTCAGTTTAGTCAAACAGTTCTATTTCAAACAATTCAGTTCAGCTTAAGTACGCAGTTTCGATGTCAAAACACTTATATTTCAAGCAGTGCAGTTTAGCATAAGTACACAGTTTAATTATCAAAAATATTTCTATTTCAAACTATTCCGTTTAGTCAAACAGTTCTAATTCAAACAAATCAGTTCAGAAAATACGCAGTTTAGTTCTATTTAAATCCATTTTATACAAATAATCTGTTCATTTCAAACAATTCAGTTTAGCATGAGTACGCAGTTTCATTGTCAAAAATATTTCTATTTCAAAATTTTCAGTTTATTCAAACAGTTCTAATTCAGTCAATTCAGTTTATTATAAGTATTCTATTTAGTTCTATTTAACCCATAGATATCAGGTGATACCATTCCGGGCCGGAGTGGACCTGGAAAATATGGCAGTGAAGGGGTGCTCAGCGTTCCCCAAAGCCCCAGCATCACTGGAACCTCACAATCAGATTGTTTAATGGCATATCCCTGACACTCGTGAGGTGCAGTCGGTATGTTCTACAGCCCCAACCAACTGGGCAATGTGTGTGTGCGCGTGTGTGTGTGCGTGTGTGTGTACGTGTGTGTGCGCGTGTGTGTGTGTGTGTGTGTGAACAAGTCGAGATATATAGGTAGGAATAAACCCAGATTGATTCATAGACATAAACAGGCATAGATAGATAGGTTGATATTATCAGGCATAGAAAAAGGATATACGTAAACCCCCATAAATTTATCGATATAAACAAGCCAATATATATATATATATATATATATGTGTGTGTGTGTGTGTGTGTGTGTGTGTGTAGGTGTGTGTTTGTGTGTGTGTGTGTGTGTGTGTAGGTGTGTGTTTGTGTGTGTGTGTGTGTGTGTGTGTGTAAACTTTTTGTTGTAGTCTCACTTTACATGAATAATATCAAAATAGAAGAAAACAGAAAATTAAATGTATTGAAACACCTATACCAACGTAATCGAGATAAATTCAAAATAATGACAATATATTAAACGAACGACAACAAGATGTTTAAGATAAAGGAAAAAAATTATACATAAATTTAAACCAAAGTTAAATAAAACATGAATCGTACACACATACAAATTGAAACAAACATATATATATATATATATATATATATATATACGAGGATCATTAAATAAGTTTCCAGACTTTTTTTTCGTATGGGCACTTTTATTGATAGTACACACATGAAATTCTAGTCTCCTCCGGCTGTACCGTTCCAACAACTTCTGGAAGGACACATGGACGTCCTCTTGTCTGAGTGTGTCAATGACCTTCGTTACAGCCTCATTTGTCTCATAACGACAGCATCTGAGCTTAGGGAATAAGCATAAGTCACAGGGACCAAGGTCTGGACTATAAGAAGGCTGAGGAACTGTCTTGATACCCATCTTCGTCAAATAGTCTGTGTCAAGGATGGAGTTGTTGACTGGTGCATTGTCCTGGTGGAAATGCCACTGACCCGATTTGAAGAGTGCTGGCCTCTTCCCTTGGAATCTCTTCCTGAACTCCCTTAAGACCTCAACATAGTAACCCTAATCCTTTGACCGATCAACTCTGGGTATTGTCTTCCTTACTCCTCCCACACCTCTCATCATCCCTCACAGACTCCCTGCCTTCCTTGAATCTCTTATGCCACTCAAAAACTGATACTCGATTCATGCAAGATGCCCCAAAAGCCGTCTGAAGCATTCCATACGTTTCTGTGGCATTTTTTTCCAAGTTTAAAACAGAATTTTATTGCATATCGTTCTTCTAAAGTGTCCTCACGTCCAGATTGCATTTTTGAAATTCGCCAGCAGTGACAACCAGGCTTTAGTAGGGTGTATTCCAATTGCTATTGTAGCTTTTCATTTGAAGCTGAAATCATAAAAATTCGTCAGTCATCTCATAAGATGTATAGCAATAACATACTGAATTCTCAAGAGTCTACGACGATTTTAAATGCCTGTGCAAAAAAAAAAAAGTCTGGAAACATTGAATGCACTACGTATATATATATATATATATATATATACAAAAAAAATCTCAAGGGACACATTCACACGTACACAGAAAAAAATACCTATAAGTGAAATCCGAAGTGACTCCTATACACACACACTCTCTCACACACACAACGTATCAAATATCAAAAGTAACTGAAGGAGATAGTAGGCTAAGAGGAACATACTCTAAGAAAAAGAAAAGAACCGACCATGATAAAAAAAACCTACAAACAAATGGAAACCATTCAAACTACAAACACGATTAAGTTCAAGTCTCATTGAATATCCCATTAACAAAGATTTGTGCCATACATGTTCTCTGACGAAAGCATCATGCTGGAAACATATTTTTGTAAGAACAAAATAAATACATTTAAAAAATACAAATCTCTTCGTGGACCAACTCATTTTAATATATATATATATATATATAGGAATACGCGTAGATAGATAGATAGATTCAACAAGATGTGATCAAAAGCAGTCGAGATAAAATCTTTACGCTTTTATTTCATTTTTACGTTTGACATTCAAATGAAGAAGTGCGCACAGCTGACGATTTTTAGATGTTGAGATGAAGTCTGGTTGTGCCAATTCTCGATACTTTTTGATCATCTAATTTTGATGGAACACAGGATTGTGCCGGTAAAATACTCTCCATACGTACCAGACCTCGTTCCGTGCTTTTTTAAATCCCGCTACGATATGCTCTTATTTTGGAGGTTTCTGGGCTAGAGTTGGTTGGTTGGTTGTGTTTTATGACATATCAAACCTTGTAGGTAATAATGCTATATCCTGTTTATACATGCATATATATATATATATGCATATATATATATGCATATATATATATATATATGCATATATATATATATGCATATATATATATATGCATATATATATATATATATATATGTCTTGTTTGTTTTATTTGGATAGTTAACGAATCATAAGCAACGTTCTCCTATGAACATCTATATACGGACATGCAAGTGTTCGCCGACTTATCTACAACAATTCTGGAAGGTGCCGGTGTTGTAATGGTTATCGTCGTTGGAAATGGACACGGCGACACGAGTTAAAAATCCTGCACGAGGCAGATTGCATTTCACATTGCACTAATACCCTTGGAAAAGGTATGAATCCAATTATTCTCCCTCCAGCTATGGGTGAATAGTAGGACAGACTAGGTTCTTCAGCCTTGGTAAGGCAACTAGTCTAGGAGTAGGAAAACTATGAATTCAAACCCGTTCAACTACGCTAAAAAATTGACCTTATGTCATATCCTGCCCGAGCGGAGAGGTTAGTAAATATGATCTACAACAATTCTGTACGGACATAGGATGTTGTCTTGAAGACCTCCCGGAAACGATGGAAGATAGGGACGAATGACAAGAAAGTCAGAAAAATATATGCTATCAACACGACATGATGATATACATATTATTTGAAAATGAATAATACGAAGGTAATAATTTTATGAACCCAGGCTCATTTGTTTACACATTAACTATGTAGTTTCAAGTACTACTATCAAATATAAATAGTTCTATTTGCCACAGTTTTCTGGTTCCCAATATAGTCTGAGATGAAACCGTTCCATTTAATCCATAGATGAAATCGTAACAGTTACTACCACTCTGGATCAGAGTGGATCTGGGAAAAATGGCAATGAAGGGGTACTCCAGAGCCCCAAAACTGGAGACTCACGATCAGATGTTTTAGTGTCTTAGCCAGGACACTCGTTTGGGGATCTTACCCCTCTATAAAGATGCAATCGGTATATTTTACAGCCCCAGCTTATTGAGGTTAGGTTACGGTTGCATATGTATATATATATCTATATATATATATATATATATGTGTGTGTGTGTGTGTGTGTGTGTGTGTAACACAAATAAAATCTTCAAATATATATATATATATATATTTGAAGATTTCATTTGTGTTACAGAATTTCATAATAAGATCAAAAAGACCATATTAATTGATCATGATTAAAATTAAAGCGCGTGAGATGAAAAAGAAAAGGCTAGCTGACCGGTTTCTCACCTCGCTTGTTGAAGCTATAACTGAGGTAATACTCCGATTAAAAAAGACAACTCTATGTTGAAAGTGGAGAATGGTTACAGAGAATGGAAAAAGAGAGAAACAATTTTATAGAACCTTTTTTAAGTGCAAGCAAATAATTCTTCTGTTTACAAAGAGAAGGATATCTGAACCTGATATTGATAGTTTCCAGAATTTTAGATAGAATGGAGAGTATGTCTGGCTTCGAATGAAAAACAAGTCGACACTAAATTTGTTGGTGCACTCATGATTATCTATGGGATGATCTGCAATGGAAGACCTGTACGTATCATTTAAAATGTTAAGATCGTTTTAGTAGAAAAAAAAACAGCTCATGTTAGCAGTAAAATAACATTGTTATACAACTGATGAAATTCACAAAAAAACTTATCACTAATATTATCGTGCCAAAGAAGGCATCGATAAACAAGGCTGGTTTAATTTAATCAAAATTAGAGATTTTGATTCTGATTACAGATTGTGCAAATCCACTGTTATCGAAAGTCAAAGTAATTAATTTATCTCTTTATCCAGCTTAGACTTACAACAAATCATTTCGGCTTTATGTGTAAGACAGTTGATTAAATCAATATTTTGTTTAGTAGGACAAAAGGGTTCCAACTGTAATAAGTAAAGTTGACGACTGTTTTCGAGGGTGACCCGAAGGCTTCTTTCCGATAGCTACTACACCGAAGTGTAGGGGAGGGTGCTACTCCTTTCCCTGAATTGCTCCACTTTACCCTTGATCCGTACCTTATATTGCTGTGTTAGGCAAGGCGGCATCAAGTACCATTTTTGGAGTTTTTGATATGACTCTGCTAGGGATTGAACCCAGGTCTCCTGGGCCATTGGCGAACACTCTATTTCTAAAATTGGATTTTCTGTTTACCGACATGAGAAAACAGAAAGTAGTCCCGCACACTAAGACATCTAGGAAGGGTAAATAAGAAGTAGTTTCTTTTCTAGTATAAAATGAAGGGTTAGATGTACATCATAGAAGGAAGTGAAAAATAGGTCAGGCTCCATTTCATTGTAAAAACAAAATGTGTAACAGGCATAACTAAGAAGTGTTCCCGTGGTGTAATGGTTAAAGACATGGTCTGCGAAATCGTTGTAAGCGAGTTCGAACTCCAGTCGCGCTATTACGTTCACTTTCGGATAAATACCCTTAAGAAAGGTATGAACCACCTTATCCTCCCAGCTATGGGTTAAATAGCACCGCCAGTGTTCTTCTAGAAGGATGGCTTTGGCATTAAATACCCCACGAAGGTTGATATGCCATTAAACAAAGAAGCTAAAAGAAACTTTTGGTTTTTCAAGACTAGATAGTTGATCTTTTCTGTGAAAACCCCCACAGATATTAACCAGTTTCTGTATCAATGAGGAACCCATAAAAATAACTTCAGTTTAAGTGTACATGATGCCATCAAAACAGAATTTGACATTGTAGAAAGTTTCATCAATTGAGTGAAATATTCTTCGGAATCGAGAAAGTGATAATTGACTACGTCAGAAAGCATCAGCATAAATATTGATAAGTCTCCTTAGGAGAGATACAGGTGAAAAGACTGGATGTATTAAAATAGCAAATAAATTTGTCCTTACAATGATAACTTTGTATAAAATCGAAAAACTGAAGGAATCGTTGATATAATAAGATCTGTTATGTTCCAAGATATGATTGTAATATTGAAGCCGGCCATTTATCTGCTTTATCACATTTACCCAACCCCTCCGCTCGGGCAGCATATGACTCAAGGTCAATTTTTAAGCGGAGTTTAACAGGTTTGAATTCAGAGTTTTCCTTCTCCTAGACTAGTTGCCTCACCAAGGCTGAAGAACCTAGTCTGCCCTACTATTTACCCATAGCTGGAGGAAGAATAATTGGATTCATACCTTTCCCGAAGGTATTAGTGCTATGTGAAATGCAATCAGACTCGTCCAGGATTTGAACTAGTGTCGCCGTGTCCATTTCCTACGACGATAACCATTACACCAGGGGTACCTCCATTTATCTACTTTATGCTGTGAAGACCCAATCATAGATTATATGAGTCTCAACAAAACATCATTCTGATGTAGTTGGTCTAATCAAGTCAACAAAAGAAGTTTTAAGAATTTAGCTTCCATAGATTCGTGTATACCTACGGGACCTCGTTGTACAAATTTGGAAATGACTCCTACGAAAGTCACCATTTTGTTAAAATAATCCTCATAATCCAGAATGATTACCCATGAACCTTTATCATATTGAGTGATAACTAAGGATTTGCTGAGTCTAAGGTATTTTATGGTGCGATTAAAGTGTTTGCAAATGGCCCGGGAGACCCGGGTTCAATCCCAGGTCGAGTCATACCAAAGACTCGAAAAAATGGTACTTGATTCCACCTTGCTTAACGCTCAGCATTATAAGTTAAGGATAAAGTGGAGCAATCCAAGGAAAGGAGAAGTACCCTCCCCGACCCCTCGGTGTGGTAGCTATTGAAAAGTGAGCCTTCGGGTCACCCCCGACTAAGGTCGCCAACTTTACTTGCATATTCACATCACCACTTAAATTCAAAATAAGAAATGAAAGTATTTGCATATGAGTATGCGGTAGTTGCACATTACAGAGTGGTAAACGATTTAGTGACAATTTTTTGAAGTCATGAAACCAGATTCGATACTTTTAAAACAGCGATTGCAACGTACGCCATATTTACCAAACGTTGCTCGCGCGACTTTTTCTTATTTTCTCACCGGAAAATTCATCACAATGATAAGAACCGAGGTCATGAAAGACATCGAAATAAATACTAAGATCCAGCTTCACAATAAGAAATTCGGATGTTCTACGACCAATCGAAAACTCGCTGGAATAAGTGAATGGAATGAAACGGAAGTATTCTGAGAAAATTAATTAACGTTTCATTCGTTGTGCATATCTGTATTGCAAATACAGTTTCGGGTTTGGTACCCTTGAAAAAATTTTCTGATATAAATCAGATGATGATGATTGATAAATATTTAGAGAGAGTCTTTTGGTATTCATTTTGGGGCGGAACAAATACTAATATTTTAAACTAACTTCTTGCAGAGAAAAAAATAATGTTTCTCTTGGTCACAGCTTAAAACTAAGGAAGACTAAAAGATATTGAAATACGAAGACATTATTGGCAAGACACCAAAATCGTGTGACGTATGTGTCAAGGTCGTGTCCATAATTATTAGATTTTAACGCAGAAAACTTGAATTCAGCAAAGAGACCGGGAAATCGTAGGAGACCTCTTTTTACTTGGTCCCCGGCACTAACTAACAGAAAATCCTGTTGCACCTATATATGTCGATGGTAACAGTCAATTTCGTGAAACCATAAATTTGTGGCTGTATACCACGCAACTTTGGCCAAGGTTATATAAAAGTTCGGCGTCGTCTCTTCTCCATGACAATGACTTGTGCCAGTAAAGTAATTGTCGATTGAACTTGAGAACATAAGATGAATAGTCAGAATGAATTTGAAGATACCACCAAACTGGCTTCGTGATTCTAGCTCCTGTTTTTCTTTCTCCTTCATTGGTTGCTTCAAAGCCTTGAAAGCACATCCTGTCCTATTTCCCGCAGTGCGAAAATCGATTCATGTAATTTCCTAAGAGCATTAATACGAAGTAAAGGCAAATGGCCAATGCCTAGATTCGAACCCGATTCTTTTATTCAATTCACTGTATCCTATCAATGAGTTGTCCAGTCGGCTGGTGCTGCAGAATACACCGACTGCATCTCTGCAGAAGGGTAATACCCCTAGTGACTGTCCAGGATATGACACTATACAGTCTGGTGATGAGGTTCCAGTCATGCTGGAGCTTTGGGGAATATACAGTACGTCTTCATTGCCATCGCTTCCAAGTCCACTCTGGCCCAGAGTGGTAGAACTAAACTGAATTGCTTGAAATAAAACTGTTCCAACATTTAAACTGCGTTCTCATGCTTAACTGAATTGTTTGAAATGAAACCGTTTTTGTATGCTAAACTGAATTGTTTGAAAAAGAGCTGTTTTTGACATTGAAACTCTACATACGGTAAACTGAATTGTTTGAGATAGAACTGATTGTAAACGAATACTATACTTATGCTAAACTGAATTATTTGACTTAAGAGAATACCTTGAAATGGAAAGGTTTTGACAATTAAACTGTGTACTGAATCGTTTAAATATAACTGTTTATTTGCAAAAGGCTGGATTTAGCATTAAATAACCAACAAAGGCTGATAAGCGATAAAACCCCCCCAAAAATAACAAATATACCAATTAGATAACTTACACCTCCTCCCTAGTATGCAAATTCAGTTACTAACAGCTGTCTTCACGATCGTTTTAAACTTGTAAACATTTCGTACTTAGCGGCAATATCAATTTTTTAAGAGCCAATGAATAAACAAATGTCCTAATCATTTTAAATAAGCAAATGCTTTATATAATTAGTCACAAAATCAACTTTTTAAGAACAAATGTATGAATGAACTTTTAACAAATTTTCTATAAGTAAACACTTCATTATAAGTTACAGTATCAACTTTTTTAAGGGCCAATGTATTAATAAAGTTTGCAATCACTTTAAATTGGTAAATGTTTAATAATTATTAACAATATCAACGTTTTAGAAACAATCTTTTTACAAAGTTCACCATCATTTTAAACAGGTAAACACTTCCTACTTATTTGCTAAATTAATGTTTTAAAAACAAGTGTACGTATATAGATCCTAATCTTTTTAAAAGTCTATCTTAAACAGATCTTTTTGTTGAACCCTAAAATGTATTAACACTTTGGGTTAGAGTGGACTCGGGTCCTTATGACGACGAAACGATGATTCCCCTTCCCAACTATACTGAACAGGAGCCTCAACTCTGGATGCAGTAAGTACACATAACACGAGTAAAATGCATGCAATGTACCAAACATACAAATCAAGTATGAAAACAATGGAAAAATTTTTTTTAATATCTAAATCGTATTTTAAAAATACTTAATAATCACCAACTGAACTGAACAAACTCATCTCACAGAACAATTCGTTAGTAAACCAGTAAAGAAGAAAAACATGAATGACTATCGTTATATTATGGTTTTGGTTTTTGTTGTTGTTTTTAATTGCATATCAACCTTCGTGGACTATTTTATACAAAAACCATGCCCAGTCAGCTAGGGCTGTAGAATACACTGACTACACGTCTGCAGAGGGGTAAAACACCCCTCCGCCAACGAGTGTCCTGATATATGACTCTAAACAATCTGATGGTGAGGTTCCAGTAATGCCAGAGCATTGGGGAACGCGGAGTACCCCTTTATTGCCATTGCTCCCAGGTCTACTCTGGCCCGGAGTGGTAGCACCTGATAGGGCCCTATCTATGGGTTAAATAGAATTAAATGCTAAACTGAATTGTTTGAATAAAGTGAATAGCTTGAAATAAAAATTTTTTTGACAAACCGTACTTACATTTAAACTGCATGCTTATGCTTAACTGGATTATTTGAAATAGAACTGTTTTTCGACATTAATACTGTTTACACTAAACTGAATTGTTACATATAACTGCTTGAATAGTTTGAAATAGAAATGTTTTTGATCATTAAACTGTGTACTTATGCTAAACTGAATTGTTTTAAAAAGAACAGATTATTTACATAAAAATGGATTTGGCGTTAAATAACCTACAAAGCTTGATATGCCATAAAACCCAAGAAACCAACCAACCAACAAAAACCATCCTTCCCTGTATAAAAATAGTAATGGTATTATATAACCCATAGCTTGAGAAATAAGTGAGTCCATACGCTTCTTAAAGGTATTAGTCCTAAAGTGAACGTCATAGTGCGACTGGAAATCGAACTTAGAGAATCGGCTAAAACATTGTTTAGATCCGGAAGAAGATTGTTTGCTTTTCACTTTACGCTAACGCCCTGAGGAAAGGCATGCACCCATCTCCTCCCCTAGCTATAAGCAAATAATAAGGCAAACTGAGTTCTTTAATCTTGGTAAGGCAACTAGTCTAGGAGAAAGAAAAACTGTGAATACAAACAACCATTACTCCGCTTAAAAATGAATTTGTGTCTCATCCTGCCCGTATGTATTATTCTACCAATAATACATACGGATAGCAACCGGGTGACAATCTGATAAAATGCATTCCAACTAAGGAAAGTCGAGTTATCCAGGAAAATTGCACTTATTGACATTAATCGACGCTTTTTGAAAACTGTTTGTGTGAGCACGGTTAGGCGGTGGGTAATGCATTTCAATGTAATGGCAACAGCTATGCGTGTGATAGGCCTCGTTCAATATATCTGTCAAGCAACAAAATGATATTCACCTCACTCTGCTCATCAACGTGAATTTAGCCGATAAAAATGAACTACACGTACAACGTTTCCCGACTTGAACACCGTCATTGCTGCTGTGAAAAGAGCCATCACCACAACTGATGATTTTTTTTATGAGCGACATGCAATCTTTTGTTCGTCCCTGGACAATGTACACAGTATATTATGCTAACTATGCAGAAAAACGTGTTTTGTAGCTGAAAACTTGCTCTATCCAAAGATGTCATTGTGACCCCTATATCTGTTGTAATGTAACACGATCATATCATCGTCAATGTTCACAATTCAAAAATAACAACAGGCATCTCTGTTAATTAGATATCAAAAAGGCTTTTATTCAGACTGCTACATATCTAGCAATCCTACGCAAACATTAAGAGAGTAGAAGGCCTTTAACGGTTCATGAGCGAATCTCGTTTCCAGCAACAAAGAGGCACCCATAACCCCGTCTCTCACCGACCTACATTAAAGTCTAACCCAACTTCACTCTTTGGGTTTTAAAACTCAACTGACTCAATTTTCAAATTATCTCATCTTTTTTAGATATTCTAAAATTAAATATTTCATCATGATCATCATACGTGTCCCTAAGTTTCAAAATGCTTTTATTTTATTTCCATCAAACTTATGACGCGACATGAATCCATTTTATTTACACTTGTGTTTCCGGAGTCTACAACGTTACTTTGACTGGAGCTGATATCTTGGTCGACATCAGTGAACGTGTATGACTTTTCTAATTTGACTTACTGTTCCACTTAAAGATTACTAACCAATCTATAATATTACCAAATTAGATAATATAAATAACTAATACAATCAATGATAAAAAAATTAGCATAATTAATTACCACCCTAATTATTTTACAGTAATTTCCTTGGGATAAAAACGAAGGCATTACTTTTGATGCGATAATTTTGAGGTTGTAGATTATTATGGTGCTCATAATCACTGGAATGCTGCGAAGAATCCCTTCCAAAGGAACAATAAGGAATCTGGGGATGAATGATGGTTGGTTGGTTGGTTTTGAGAATGTTAACCCTCGTTAACATTTTATGATGATGTCAGTCTTTTTTCCAAGCGATACTGCTATATGGATGCACTACATGGACACTAACAAAACGGCTGGAGAAGAAACTGGATGGCAATTACACAAGAATGCTGCGTGCAATCCTGAACAAGTCCTGGCAGCAGCACCCCACAAGACACCAACTGTACGGCCACCTGCCCCCTATCACGAAAACTATTCAAGTTAGACGAACCAGACATGCAGGACACTGCTGGAGAAGCAGAGATGAACTCATAAGAGATGTACTCTTATGGATCCCCACACATGGCCGCGCAAAAGCAGGACGACCAGCTCGAACGTACATTCAGCAGCTATGTGAGGATACAGGCTGTTGTCCTGAAGACCTACCTAGGGCGATGAACGATAGGGAGGAGTGGCGAGAGAGGGTCAGGGATATCCGTGCTACCAGCGCGATATGATGATGATGATATATCTAATGATTACAATTTGTATACACTTATATAGTTTTAAGTATTACTATCAGATACTAATAATTTACACAGTTATATGGTTTCAAGAATTTCTATTTAATACTAATAGTTTTCTCTGTTATATGGTTTCAAGTATTTCAGTGTAATACTTGTAATTTGAACAGTTATATGGTTTCAAGTATTCATATCGAATATTAATAATTTGCATAGTTATATGGTTTCAAGTATTTTAATGTAATGGTAATAATTTGCGTAGTTATATAGTTTCAAGTATTTCAATCTAATACAAATAATTTGTACAGTTATATGGTTTCGAGTATTTCAATCTAATACAAATAATTTGCACAGTTATATGGTTTCAAGTATTTCAATCTAATACTAATAATTTGCATATTTATATGGTTTCAAGTATTTCAATCTAATACTAATAATTTGCATATTTATATAGCTTTAATAATCTCTAGCAAATATATAGTTCAAGCAACTAATAATACGTGTAATACTTTGCCAACAATTACAGCTTCAAGTAACAATTCTTAATACAAATAATTTGCTCACAGTTATATGAATTCAAGTATTTCCATTGAATACTAATAAATCGCAAAAATATCTATCGGACTCATTGATGGGATCCTGAGAGGTATTATTACTCCAGGTCAGAGTGGACCTGGGAATACTAGCAACAAAAGGGTCTCATGCACTCCCTAAGGCTCCGGAAGTGGACCCTCAGCATCGGATTCAAGATAGTGCCATACTCAGGATATCCTTTCTTTGAAAGTCATAGCCCTCTGCAGAGGGTGCAGTTTTTATATTGTTGGTCTCATCGACAGGGTGCAAAAATACCTGGGGCAATACCGACAATATTGATTTAATTAATGTTAATGATAGTAAAGATGTAAAAGGACTTGCTGTCACTTGCTCCTTTGCAGTGACCACCAGCTATTTCTCATCTGAAAATACAAAAAAAAAAGAAAGCAATTTTAAACCGCTGTATTTAGCTTTATTTCTCTGCGTACGAGTTCATCCAGACTATTTCTTCCAAAAGTTTCTCAATATCTCATCCTGCTGTGACCACTGCATTTGTTTACGCGTTGCCATGGAAGCGTTGTGTAAAAGCATGGTAATGTTTTAATAGATTTTTTTGTTTCACTTTCATTAGCTTTGCTTTGATTTAAATTCATGTAACTGGATATCGGCTGGACAATGTTGCCGCCGTCGCAGCAGCAGCAGCAGCTTGCTTTTCTGAATTTTGAAATTGAGTTGCAAGAAAATGATAACGAAGTTGGCAGCCATGAGGACGTATAAAAAGTATTTTCGTAATTTTTTTTTCTTTTATTTGCCCTATGTGTTTTTTTAATCAATTTTGAGCCAATTGAGTTTCTTTACTTAGAGGTTTTTTAAGGTTTTGTTGTGCTCTGTCTGTGGTATCTTCTGATAAGCCAAGTTTTAAAACTTATATTAGGGCCATTGGTCTAAGGTGTAGAGTATTCGCCAATGGTCCAGGAGGCCCGGGTTCAATCCCAGCTCGAGTCATATCTAAAGACTCAAAAAAATGGTACTTGATGTCGCCTTGCATAACACTCAACATTATAAGGAAAGGATCAAGGGTAATGTGGAGCAATACGGGAAATGGAGTAACGCCCTCCACTACACTTCAGTGTAGCAGCTATTTGAACGGGAACCTTCAGGTCACCCTCAAAGAAGGTCACCCTCAAAGAAGGTCGATAACCTTACTTTTTATGTTATCATACACCGATAGAATCTTGCTGAGCCTCGGTCTTATAAAATGGGAACGGTACTAAAATTCTCGTTGTAACAGCAGTCCGTGACGATATTGATGATTTTATTTTGGAAAGAATAGAGGATACTAATCAGCATTTCTTCGAGATATCCGATATTTAGAGAGTTTAGGTGGGAGCTGACTTCATGTTTGCTCTGTGAAATAGTAATAGAATTTTCTGTACATCTGTCCTCTGGGTCATTTTGAATACCATTATGCATGGCCCTCCTTATTGTATTCTCCCACCCCGCTTCGGTTTTACCGCCAGGGTTTCAAACTGCCGCCTGTTGGTCTTGTGACCCGGTGCTCTACAGGTTAAGGTTAGAATGAATCTGGCAGTTGGCAGAGAAAGACGTGCCTAATTTCATCTCCCGGTCGAGGAGCTATCCGGTAATCCTTTTTACATATGTTATATTCAACTATTTATTCAGGTCTTGTTGCGTCTGTTTTCGCTGGCCAAACTTAAGGAAATCTTTTAAACTTTATAATCCAAATAGATTTCATGTTATATATATTTTTTCATAGCATTGATAGATTTCATGTTGATTTTAACCTGTAGATTACATTCACCCCTCTTGCTTACATGTTATCGCTATTTTACCTTTGTATGCCTCATCTTCCCCTGTTCATTTCCTGTAAAATTAGTCTAGCATTTCAAACCCTTGTTTTATTTGACTATTCTTGGTTTGTGTCAGATTTTTGTGTTATGATTGCTGGGAACCAGATATCATATCATATTTACCAACCCCTCCGCTCGGGCAGCATATGACACAAGGTCAATTTTTAAGCGGAGTCTAACAGGTTTGAATTCAGAGTTTTCCTTCTCCTAGACTAGTTGCCTCACCAAGGCTGAAGTACCTAGTCTGCCCTACTATTTACCCATAGCTGGAGAGAGAATAATTGGATTCATACCTTTCCTAAGAGTATTAGTGCTATGTGAAATGCAATCAGTCTCGTTCAGGATTTGAACTCGTGTTGCCGTGTCCATATCCTGCGACGATAACCATTACACGACGGGCACCTCCTGGGGACCAGATATACGCCTACACTCTTACCCTAAATTCGCTGTTGACATAACATTTTCTATGTTATGGCAATTTAAAAGTCTTACACGAATAAAATGTGTGCTACGATCTAACGTTTTGCAAGGGGTGCCTTTACATACATATATATATATATATATATATATATATATATATATATATACGAGGATCAGTAAATAAGTTTCCAGACATTTTTCGCATGGGCAGTCATCTCATAAGATGTATAGAAATAACATACTGAACTGATATTACATACATGAAACTCTAGCCCCCTTCGAAGTAATCACCTCCAGCAGCAATGCAATTGTTGTACTGTTCCAATAACTTCTCGAAGGCCCCATGGAAGTCCTCTTGTGTGAGCGTGTCAATGACCTTGGTCACAACCTCTTTCATCTCCTCAATTGCCTAATATCGACAGCTTCTGACCTTAGGGAATAAGCAAAAGTCACAGGGAGCAAGGTCTGGACTATAGGGAGGCTGAAGAACTTTCTTGATGCCCATCTTGGTCAAATAGTCTGTGACAAGGAGGAAGTTGTGGACTGGTGTATTGTCCTGGTGGAAATGCCACTGAGCCGATTTGAAGAATGCCGGCCTCTTCCCTCGGAATCTCTTCCTGAAGTCCCTTAAAATCTCAACATAGTAAACCTAACCCTAGCCCTTTGGCCAATCAACTCTGGTGAATTAACTTTCTTACTCCTTCCACATCTCTCATCATCCCTCACAGACTCCCTGCTTTCCTTGAATCTCTTACGCCACTCAAAAACTGATGCTCGATACATGCAAAAAGGTCCAAAAGCAGTCTGAAGCATTCTATACATTTCTGTGGCATTTTTTCCAGGTTTAAAACAGAATTTTATTGCAAATCGTTCTTCTAAAATATCCTCACATCCTTGAAATTTGAAATTCACCAGCTGTGACAATCAGGCTTTAGTAGGGTGTATTCCGATTGCTGCTGTTGCTGTTCATTTGAAGCTGAAATCATAAAAATTCGTCAGTCATCTCATAAGATGTATAGCAATGACATACTGAATTTTCAAGAGTCTACGACAATATTAAATGCCTGTACAAAAAAGTCTGGAAACTTATTGAATCCACCACGTATATATATATATATGAGGTTTTCATTCCTATATATATGATATATATGACTTGCAGCCCAGTCGGCAGGGGGCTGTAAAATACGCCGGCTGCATCTCTTTAGAGGGGTAATAATCCCAACGAATGTTCTGGATACGACTCTAAACCATCTGACGGTGAGGATCCATTCCTGGACTCTAAGGAATGTGGAGAACACCGTCATAGCCATTACTCCAAGGTCTACCTGGAATGGTGGTACTTGTGAGAGTTCTATCAATGAGTCAAATATTACTTGTGTCCAGAAATACCTCATGGTGAGGCTCGAGTCCTGAAGCTTATAGGAATGTAGAGAACCCCTTCATGGCAATTACTCCCAGGTCTACTCTAACATGGAGTGGTAATACATATTAGGGTTCTATTTATGGGTCAAATAGAACTATTTAATCATTTACTTTATTTAAAACCATTTAACTGTGCACAAACCAATGAGATCTGCCTCGTTTAAAAATATCACCTACAGACTATTCATTTACAAATCAAATATATCTAATATATTTATAGATTTATAAACAGGATTTGGCATTTGATAACCTACAAGGGTTGATATGCCATAAAATACAACCAACTAAACAACAACTATAAGTAGCAAGAGTATATTTCGTAATCCGATTCAATATCTTTCTTGGTAAAAGAAACAAATTGACTGCAAAATTATTGGTTTTCTAAAAACCAGAACACGCAAATTTTTATATGGTGGCCTTTAAGAGTTTCTTTTCTTCTGATTTAAAATAAGAATCCCTTTTGAGTGCATTTGGATACTTACGTTATAAACCATTGAATAAACTCGACTTAGAATAAATTCAACGGTTCCAGCCGTACTGTCAAAGTAAAGGAGTGATGAAACGGTTCACTTCTTAGATGGGTGATCATAAAAGAACAGAAATTAGGGTAAGCAATCTATTATTAATATTTTTAAATCAACATACCTGGTTGAGTCAAAAGCTTTGAAATATTTGGATATGACGCACAATTTGACAGCTGTGCGTACTTTTTCCGAAGTCGTGAACGTTAGTTTTCTATGTTTAATGACATGTCAACCTTTGGGGGTTATTTAATTCCAAACTTATCTTCATAGAAGAACAGTATTGATACTATTTAATCCATCAATAAGAGGATAAGAGGGTTCATACCTTTTCCAAGGTTATTAATCCAAAAGTTAACTCGCAGTCCAACACTTAAGCGATTATCCCACAGGAACTTCCCTCCCTTGTGAAGGTAGCGAACCACACAGGACTATGAGACACCGAACATACCTGATACTAATCTGAACGCTACTCACCGAATTTGTCTCTATGGCTTTGAGCACAGCCTCGGAATCCACGGTTTTAGGCCTACCTTACTTTGTCTGATTACCAATGTTCTTTGATTAGGTTTGATTTTATGGCATATCAACCACTGAAGGCTATTTAATTTCAAATCCATTTTTATGCATATTAACAGTTCTATTCCAAACAATTCAGTGTAGCATAAATACAAGTTTTTTTTGTTAACATTGAGTTAAAAGTAAAAACAGTTCTATTTCAAACAATTCAGTTTAGCATAAGTACAGTTTTTGTCTACACATTTATATGCAAAAACAGTTCTATTTCAAATAATTCAGTTTAGTATGTCAACCAAATTAAATGGTTCCAAGCATTGCTATATATGACTAACAACTCAATTAATCACCTGTCATTTATTTACTCACAGTTAAACGAACTGTTTTCTTTAAGACCATTCAGTCTAGTTTAAGTACAGTGTTTTTGTTTACACATAGTTAAGAGTCAAAACAGTTCTATTTCCACAAATTCAGTTTTGCAATACTACACAGTTTAGTTCTTTTTTACCCATAGATAGGACCTTATCAGGTGCTACCAGAGTGGAACTGGGAGCGATGGCAATAAAGGGGTACCCCGCATTCCCCCAAAGCTCCAGCATTACTGGTGTATCACTATCAGATTGTTTAGTGTCATATCGAGAACACTAGTTGGAGGAGTCTTATCTCGCTGCAAAGAAGCAGTCGGTGAATTCTGCAGCCCCAGTCGACAGGAAAAGTCAATGCTCTTGTAAACTGAACGAAATTTCTTGATCCGTTTGCTTCTTGTATTATGATCAACTGTTGCTTCCACAATCTTATGGCTCAGTTCGAACACGTAGATCACAATTTTCCAAATTAAAGAATGTTACACATTCACCTGTACGGCTTTCAAATAACACACAAAATGAGGCAATTTTCAACGTGTCAGCGCACCAACTATCACGATACTACCAACAACAGTGGGTACCTTCCACGGCTTAGACTGCTTAGGTCATGTTATTTACGCAGCGGAACTAGCTCATACGACCAAAATATTGCAAAACTTTTGACTCACCCTTGTATTCATTATTTCTAATGATCACCATTTTAATGTTCTTCACGTTCAGATCTTCAAACTTTAAGTATGGTTTTAGTTCCATTGTTTGAGCTACTTTCTTTAAAGATATAAGAGAATTATATATATATATATATATATATATATATATATATATATATATATATATATATATATTAAATCCAGGACATTCATACATTTAGAGGTAAGCCTTTGGTTCTGATTTTATGTAAGAATATTTCCTTTCATGTGTATATGTAGCAATTCGTTGAATTTTAATGTTAGGTAATCCTCATTGTCATATTATTGATATTTATAAACCAACTCATTTCTTTCATCTATTGAGTGACGGGTATTGTTTACTGAAATCAGTTTGGTAAAAGGATCGGCGAATTTCACAGAAATTGTATCCATTTCTCAGTGATAAAACAAACATCTAATCGCTGGTAGCAATAACAGATAAATCTTAGCAGATATGACTCTCAAAAAGCTGACGGAATAATATCAAACATTCAAATAAAAATAAGTTTAACTAGTATTTTTTTTATTAGAATATGAAAACAATACAAGCAAAGTTGCCTAGAAAGAAGCCTTTTTACTATTCCGAGCGCTGCCTTCATTCTTTGCCTGAAGTTGCTCAATTGGACAGTTGAAATATCTGTTGTCTTGTTTATTTTATTTGGTATTTCTGACGATCAGTTGTTTTTACATTCTTCTCGCTTCTAAAAGCCACAAGCTATAACGTTGGCTCTAGCTCTATTGTGTGAGGCACTTTGCACAAAACATAAAGATTAAAACACACACATATATTTATATATATATATGTGTGTGTGTGTGTGTGTGAGAGAGAGAGAGAGAGAGTGATTGTGTGTGTGTGTGTGTGTGTGTGTGCGCGCATCGAAAAGGTCAGATTTTTACAATAGAATCATACACGTCATACTGGTATGTACTTGTACACGCTTAGACACGCACACGTACACATGCGTACACCCAGGTATTCGTACACACAAACATACACACACCCATGCGCTCGTATAAACACTCCCATACACAGATAAGAATGTATACTTAAGTTTACACATTATGCGCATTCAGAAAACCGTAGACACGCACACACGCAAAGAGGGATGGAAAT
This sequence comes from Sepioteuthis lessoniana, assembly GCA_963585895.1. NCBI lineage: Eukaryota > Metazoa > Mollusca > Cephalopoda > Myopsida > Loliginidae > Sepioteuthis > Sepioteuthis lessoniana. Next base: position 34,087,254 of record OY757910.1, on the reverse strand, counting down.
TTACTAAGCTTTTTGCTTAGATGTGGCACAAGGCCATATGAAATGGGCACCCAATGAGACTCGAACTCACTCGTGTAGGTTTGCTAGCCGAGCTTGCTAACCATTACACCACCAGAGGCGCCTGCAATCCCGAACAATGAAACTCGGAGTTATGAATGTTTATTGTACGGTATATTTATCTTGACATAGATAGATAGATAGATAAGAACTGGTCCAGATAGATAGATAGATAAATAGATAAGAACAGGTACAGATAGATAGATTGATAGATAGATAAGAACAGGTCCAGATAGATAGATAGATAGATAGACAGATAGATAGATAGATAGATAGATAAGAACAGGTCCAGATAGATAGATAGATAGATAGATAGATAGATAGATAGATAAGAACAGGTCCAGATAGATAGATAGATAGATAGATAGATAGATAGATAGATAGATAGATAAGAATAGGTCCAGATAGATAGAGAGATAGATAAGAACAGGTCCAGATAGATAGATAGATAGATAAGGAAAGGTCCAGATAGATAGATAGATAGATAGATAAGAATAGGTCCAGATGGATAGATAGATAGATAGATAGATAAGAAAAGGTCCAGATAGATAGATAGATACATAGATAAGAATAGGTCCAGATAGATAGATAGATAGATAGGAATAGGTCCAGATAGATAGATAGATAGATAGGAATAGGTCCAGATAGATAGAGAGATAGATAAGAACAGGTCCAGATAGATAGATAGATAAGGAAAGGTCCAGATAGATAGATAGATATATAGATAGATAGATAAGAACAGGTCCAGATAGATAGATAGATAAGGAAAGGTCCAGATAGATAGATAGATAGATAGATAGATAGATAGATAGATAAGAACAGGTCCAGATAGATAGATAGATAAGGAAAGGTCCAGATAGATAGATAGATAGATAGATAGATAGATAGATAGATAGATAAGGAAAGGTCCAGATAGATAGATAGATAAATAGATAGATAATGAAAGGTCCAAATAGATAGATAAATAGATAGATAGGAACAGGTCCAGATAGATAGATAGATAGATAGATAGATAGATAGATAGATAAGAACAGGTCCAGATAGATAGATAGATAAGGAAAGGTCCAGATAGATAGATAGATAGATAGATAGATAGATAGATAGATAATGAAAGGTCCAGATAGATAGATGGATAGATAGATAGATACATAGATAGATAGATAGATAGATAGATAGGAACAGGTCCAGATAGATAGATAGATAAGAACAGGTCCAGATAGATAGATAGATAGATAAGGAAAGGTCCAGATAGATAGATAGATAGATAGATAGATAGATAGATAGATAGATAATGAAAGGTCCAGATAGATAGATAGATAGATAGATAGATAGATAAGAACAGGTCCAGATAGATAGATAGATAGATAGATAGATAGATAAGGAAAGGTCCAGATAGATAGATAGATAGATAGATAGATAATGAAAGGTCCAGATAGATAGATAAATAGATAGATAGATAGATAGGAACAGGTCCAGATAGATAGATAGATAGATAGATAAGAACAGAACCACGTACATAGATTCATTTTCATTATGCGAATGTTAAAGAACTGAAAAATAAATTTTTCAAATATTTACGAAACTTTGATTTTCTACAAAGCTTTGATAAGTCTGGTATACAGAACATATGTTACTTAATGTCCAGTTGAATTTTACTAAACTTTATAAATCTGGTACACAGGACTAAGGTCATGTAAGGATCTGTTGATGTTTATTCGTCTTCGATCAGACTGGTACACAGGACGGAAGTCACGTAATGTCCTTTTTGATGTTTACGTAGCTTTGATCACTGTGGTACATTGGACTGAGGTAATATCCTGTTGATGTTTATTAGGTTTTGATAAGTCTGGTACACTGGAGTGAGGTCACGTAATGTCTTTTTGATGTTTAACCTGCTTTGATCAGTGTGGTACACAGGACTGAGGTCACGTAATGTCTTGTTGATGTTTATTTGGCATTAATAAGTCTGGTACACAGGAGTGAGGTCACGTAATGTCCTTTTGATGTTTACTTGTTTTGATTAGTGTGGTACACAGGACTGAGGTCACGTAATATCCTGTTGATGTTTACTTAGCTTTGATCAATGTGATACTCAGGAGTGAGGTCACTTAATGTCCTCTGGATGTTTAATAAGCTTTGATCAGTATGGTACACTGGAGTGAGGTCACGTAATATCCTATTAATTTTTAGTAAGCCGTCTTAAAAATATCAAAAATATCTATAAATTGAAGATGATGTTTTATATAAGAAAGAATATAAAAACAGAAGTTAAATCTGAGAAATAAAAAAGGACGTTTAAAAATTACCAAAGACAGAAAAAAATAAACCATGAAATCGGTAAAGAGAAATATTTATTATCAAACTGGGTGAAGTGCTCATGGTTAGGGTTATCTCTTTATATACAACGGACGGTAACGTAACTATCTATTACCTGTTTGGAGCTTCTAATGTCAGTGTTCAGTAAAGTTTACTTTGCTTAGCTTATATGCACCCAATTTCTGTTGGTCTGATGTAATCTCTGTTGTATCGTCAAGGTGAATGATACACTGAGAAGAATGAGCACTTTATATATTTATTCAACACCTGTATCCCTTGCAAAAGAATATATGCCAAAACACACAAAACAATAAGTTACAAACAATTAACAACGTGGTGTAATGGTTATCGTCGCAGGATATGAACACGGCGACACGAGTTCAAATCCTGGACCTGACTGATTGCATTTCACATAGTACTAATACCCTTCGGAAAGGTATGAATCCAAATATTCTCCCTCCAGCTATGGGTAAATAGTAGGGCAGACTAGGTTTTTCAGCCTTGGTGAAGCAACTAGTCTAGGAGAAGGAAAACTCTGAATTCAAACCTGTTAAACTCCGCTTAAAAATTGACCTTGTGTCATATCCTGCCCGAGCGGAGGGGTTGGTAAATAGGATTAACAAGAGAATTTACAAGAAATATAGCCAAACGAAGTAAGATCAATCAATATTAATCAGCTTATCAAATCAACGGTATTTTACACATGACCCACCAAACAGACGAATGTGGCACAAGGCTTTTTAATGTGGATCCGGGCGCAGAGCCATAGTCCAGACAAGCCCGGAATTCCGAACAATGCCACGGGCCGTGTCGGTATTCCCCTAAAAAGAGGCGCCTCAGGCGCCAGGCAATAAATCTAGCTCCTCTGAGGACGGTTAGAGTCTGGAAGGCCGGCCCCCCTGAGGCTCGAGGTATGCCAGTCTTGGCCGCATAACGCAAATGCTAAGCCTGCCCGGCACCTGCATCAGACAGCCTCGGCTGACTAACGTATCCAGAGACACACCCGTCCAGATCCGTACCACTGGTACCACGGCCGATCGAAATGTGAGCCCTCAACTGGATCCATCTTAACAAATTAACGGTATTTGTCGTACGATCCACCAAACAGACGAGTGTAGCACAAGGCCTTTTTTAAGGTGGATCTGTGCGCAGCGCCGCAGCTCAGATACACCCGACATTCCCAAAAATGCATCTGGCCTCGGCAGCATTTCTTTAAAAATGGGGCGCCTCAGGCGCCAAGCGATAAACCTAGCCACTCCAAGGAAGGTTAGTGCCTGGAGGGACGCCCCCGGAGGTTCGAGGTATGTTCAGAGACGTGACACACCCGACCAGATCCGTGCCGCTGATACCACGGCCGGCCAAAATGTAGCCCATCTACTGGATTCAGCTCATTAGATTAACGGTATTTGTCCTCCGTCCCACCGTCCGGACGAGTGTGGTACTAGGCCTTTTTTAAGGTGGGTCCAGGAACAGGACCGTAGTCCAGAAGCGCCCAAGTTTCCCAAAATGCCTCGGGGCCAGTCGGCATTTTCTAAAAAGGGGCGCCTCAGGCGCCAGGCGATAAACCTAAACCCTCCAAGGAAGGTTAAAGCCTGAGGGGGCGGCCCCCTGAGGATTGAGGTATGTCCAGAGACGTGACACACCCGACCAAATCCGTGCGGCCGAAGTGTGGCCCATCTATTGGATTCAGCTTATTAAATTAACCCACGAAAACTTTAATCGTCGGCTATTTATGGCTATGAGCCAGTCCATCTGGTTAAAGGGGTGTTAAGCCACTCTACAACAATCTCCCATCTAGATACAGTAGATTTCACTCTTGCAACATATCGCTGGTCATAAGGTTTTGCCTCGTCTGCTTATATCTGTGCTTTGTTCATCTTACCGTTGCTTGATATATTGTTTATACACAGCTCTCTTATTGATCTCGATACCATTAAGTATTTGTTACAGACTTAGGATCATAAAACGCCTTTCGATTTTTTTAATAAGCATGACTGGACAAGGTCACCCGTATTAGTATATCCTAACATTAGTCATTCATCACAGCTATTATTGCAACATTGCGTATATTGGCAATAGTGACCGTTTATATGTCTACACACAAAACTATTATCTTTAATATTTATAAAGCGACGTGGCACTTCAGTGTGTTTGATTTTTCTGTCCCAAACATATGAAACTATTGGGCTTTATATTCAGTTCGTTTTTGATTTGTATTTACTCTGATCATTAAACCTGACAAATTGCAAAGAGGCAAAATTCATTCATGGGACTCACGATGAATAGAAAATGAAATATGTAAAAAACCTTTAAAAGTTTTTTTTTGCTTTTTAATGGCACATCAATATTCTTGGGTTATTTAATGTCAAATTCATCCTCCTAGAAGAACAGTAGTAGTTCTATTTAACCCATAGTTGGGAGGATAAAAAGGTTAGTACCTTTCCCAAAGAGTATTTGTCCGAAAGTGAAACCTATATCGTGAATTGTGTTCGAACTCGCGTACAACGATTCTATACTCCAGCGTTTTAACCATTACACCATTCCCCGAATTAATAATGTGAATTACAATAGTTTCATTGGCAGTTGAGAGGAAGAAATGAAAGGCCTAAAAATAACATTTGTTGAAATTAATGGAATACAATCAACGTGAACTGGCTAACAGCAAATGTTTGTTTGGGTTTTATGGCATATCAACTTTTGTAGGTTATTTAATGCCAAATCGATTTTAATACAAATAAACAGTTCTATTTCAAACAATTCTGTTTAGCATAAGTACACAGTTTAGTTGACAAAAACATTTCTATTTCAAGCTATTCAGTTTAGTCAAACTGCTCTAATTCAAACAATTCAATTTAGTATATGTATAGTTTTTGTCAAAACAGTTGTATTTCAAATAAGTCAGTTCAGCGTAAGCACAATTTCAATGTCAAGAAGAGTCTATTCCAAACACTTCAGTTTGGTATACAAAAACAGTTCAATTTCAAGCAATTCAGTTTAGCATAAGTACGCAGTTTAAATTTCAAACAGTTCTATTTCAAGCAATTCACTTTAGCATAAGAACGCAGTTTAATTCTATTTAACCAAGAGATAGGACCCTATCATGTGCTGCAACTCTGAACCAGAGTAGAGCTGGGAGCGATGGCAATGAAGCGGTACTGGAACTTCACCATCAGATTGTTTAGTGTCATATCCAGGTAATTCGTTGCGGGGCGGGTCTTACCCCTCTGTAGAGAAGCAGTCGGTGTATTCTACAGCTGCAGCCGACTGGGCCATCTAACAACAAAGGATAATCGTGTTAAAGTTGGAATTTTTTAATCTAATTGAGTGCCAGTAACATACACACATGCATACACTGATATGCGTATATATACATGTATAAGCAATAACAATATATATATATATATATATATATATAAGTAGGAAACAAAAGTAACATAATGGACTGGACGAGTCAAGTTCAAATCCTGGAGAAGGCTCTCTCTCTCTCTCTATATATATATATATATATATATTTACTAATCTAATATCTACCAGCATTCACGGTACCAGAAAAAAACAAAAAAAAAAAAAACTGCAAGGAACAAGAGATAAAAGTATCTCGAATCACCGCCCAGGGGAAAAAGAAAAAAGTTTTGGGTCAAAAAGAAAGAAAAGGCCAACCTCGTCCGACTCCTTGAAAAAAATCAAGGGATACGCAGTCAGTGGTCAAAAGAAAAGTAAAAACCCTCCGTGAATCCTGCAATGCTACAATTACTAAAGTGCTCAACACAACACAAGTGAAGCCAATTATAAAATTAATCTAAATCGCGAGTTGAAAATCTTCCACTAAGTTTCACCTTATCGGATCATCAGGAAGCTTAAGCTCGACTTAGGCTTCCTGATGATCCGATAAGGTGAAACTTTAGTAGAAGATTTTCGACTCGCGATTTAGGTTAATTTTATATATATATATATATATATATATATATGAATAGGTCAGCAAATGAATTTAAATGTTTTATTTTTAGGTTTTTTTATTTCATATAATTATGCGCCATACCTGTAAAAGCTAGAAGCAGAAGTATCCGTTGACATTATTGGCCTTCTGAAGAAGACGATCAGAAAGTTTGAAACACGTATGGAGCATATTTATGTAAAAAAAAAACCCACTAAAGTACCATATTCAAATTTATTTCCTGACCTATTCATTTAAAAATATTTACTTTCCTCTTGTTGAACCGACAAAAATTATACAGATAGATAGATATAATAATGTTTGTGCCTGTGTGTATGGTGACGTATTGTAACACACAGTAAGAGGAGCAAGAGGAGCTTACAGGCTGGCCACCCCTGGAGTAAAAGAATGAGACCCTTTTGCTTTGCCGGTGCGAACTGGAAAGCGGTGTAGGATAGCATGAAACGAGAGCAGTCAAAAGGAGAAACGCGGCGCCTGCAGATGGAAAGCGTCAGCGGTACCTAGGGTAGAAACGGGGATAAAGGAAAATAGGCTTGATCGAACCTAATTTTCTATCATACTCATATCGAGTTTTCACGTTAATCATCACTCTTCAGATAAGTCTTCTAATTATTTTCCTTGAACTGTATATGTTTGTATTATTTTAAGTAAATGCTAACGAAATAAATATATACTATATATTGTTGAAATCGCCAATGATCTCTTCATTTTTTGTATATATAAAAGCATGTATACATAAAAGCATATATATATATATATATATATATATATATATATATATATATACAAGTTTGTATTCTGTGTCTGTGAGAGAGAGGGAAAGTGAGTGCATGCGTGTATATTTACATTCATGCACGTAGAGCCATATACTCATTCATACATATATTTTCAGGGTGGTTCCCTCTCTCTCTCTCTCTCACACACACACAAACACACACACACTCTCTCTCTCTCTCTTTCTCTTTCTATCTATCTCTTTTTTTCTGTATATCTATGTTCACATGAATGTACAACCAAGTTTTTTCAAAAGCAAGTGTTGAGTTTAATGTGTGTGAGAACGTATTTAACTCAACACATAGATAAATTTTGGGCTTGTCTACATTGAATCAAAAACATAATCGACACAATAATAATCATTTAAAGATAACAACCAAAATCATTAAGCCATACACTAACCTCATTTAAATTTGGCGAAAAGACAACGCATGGAGTCTCAAAATGCAAAAATAAAAGATTTGAAGTATGTAATGTAATCATAGAAGGAACATCGTATACCTTCGAAAACAAAAAAAAAAAGTATTCATAATAGACAGAAATTTAAACTGCAATTCAAAACACATTGTCTATAGAATCGAATGTTCCTTAAGTAAAGAAGTATACATAGGATGTACTCAATCACAAAAAAATGAGCCACTTTACATGAAAGCAACATTAAATCTCCAGAAAATAGAAACCCTTATGTATCAAAAAAGCTTTCTGAATGTAGCAAAGGAAATTTTAAAATGATGCCTTTAAAACAGTCTGATGACCACTCAATACGCCAAATAAAAGAAAAAAATTCATAGATAGATTTAAACAACATTAAACAGAGCCTAACTTCACTTATGTACTCAACCCTAACCTTTAAAAAGCATATTTGTATATAAGGATGAACATTTATGTGAACGTGTGTATGTATTTACCAAACCCTTCACACAGGCAAAATGTGACACAAAATCATTTTAAAGCGGAATTTAACAGGTCTGAATTCAATGTTTTCTTTCTTTTATACTGGATGCCTAACCAACTAAGGCTAAAAAGTCCAGTCTGCCCTACTGTTAACTCATTGCTGGAATGAGAATAATTGGATTCATAACTTTCCTAAAGGTATATAGGAAATGTGGTCAGTCTCGTCCAGAATTTGATCTTATGACATCGCGGCCATTTTCTAAAACGATAAGCATTATCCTATAGAAACCTACCAGATATGAACGTGCATATACAGAGAGAGAGAGAGAGAGAGAGAGAGAGAGAGAGAATGAGAGAGAGAGAGAGAGAGAGAGAGAGAGAGAATTTATCGTACTTGTTTGTTTGGGTGTACGTGAATGTATGTACATTTCCACACTCTCTCTTTCTCTCTTTTTCTTTGTCTATCTCTCGCACACATAAACACACATAATAAATACTTGTTTGTATATATATATACCTTATAGTGGGAGAATGCAAAAGACAGAGCTGTCACATGGAGAGACCTCAAGCACATGGAACCAGAGAAATTTAGTTTTCTCATAAAAGCAGTTTACGACGTATTACCAACACCAGTCAACCTTCATGCTTGGGGGTTAACTACATCCGACCGATGTAGAGCATGTGGGAAAACTGTGAGCCTCAAACCTATTCTCACTGGATGTGAGTACGCTCTAAGAAGCTATACTTGGAGACATAACGAAGTCCTGGAGATTTTTTCTTAGGTTTGAAAAACATGTTGTGAGACTGCCAATAAAGCTCTAAATATTATCAACAACAGAGCAATTCAGTTCGTTAAAGAAGGAAATATTTCGGAAACTGCACGTGAAAATATGCGTAAACCATCATTGCTTGAGGGCTGCAAGGACTGGCACTTCGCAATTTAAAACATAACTTCATATTTCCAACTGAAATAGCATTAACAACAAAGCGTCCAGATATTGTCATTTGGTCTGTTAAAGCAAAAAAACTTTTCGTTATTGAGTTAACGGTCCCTTATGAAGAAAATTTCGACTGGGCATATCAGCGTAAGTTGGAAAAATATGAAGATCTGCGAGAACAATGTGTCAGAAATGGCTGGATAACGAATGTATTTCCTATCGAAGTCGGATGCAGAGGTTTTATTGCCCACTCAACCTCCGTTTTCTTAACTGATCTTGGACTTCCTCCATCGGTCAAGAAAAAATACATGGAAAAAATCCAAGATAAGGCTCTAACTGCATCAGCCTTGCATCTGGCAATCCCACAGAGAGACAACAATCTGACAAAGTCTGGTTGTGTCGTGAGATACTGCTGGGGCGCTCTGGGTTAGTGGTAATGATGCATCAGCCCCGAAACCATGCCTGAACCTAGAGTCATCATCTGATGAAGGCTTTGTTGGAAGCAATGCTGTTGTATAAACATCAGTTATTGTATGATACCTAGATACTCTGACTAAATGAATCATAGAAACAAATGGAACATGCACATACCATGATAAACCAGTTGGCTGGGAATACAGAATACACTTACTGCATCTCTGCAGTGGGTCAAGACTCCCGCCTATATCGAATGCCATGGATACATCTAATGGCGAGTCTCCAACCTTGGAGTTTTGGGGGATATGGAGTACCCCATCATTGCTATGGCTTTCGGGTCCACTCTAATCTATAGTACCCGATAGAGTTCTATCTCTGGGTCAAGTAGGACAAACTCTGTGTGCAAACAAATGACTTATCGGAAATTGTGACTGTTATATCACAATATTTGAAAACATTTAAATGTAGGCAAAAAAAAGCTCAGGCTCGTTTTAAAATGTTATCTGCAAAATGTTTACGAATCATATATATATTGAATATATATGTATAAACAGGATTTAATATTAAAGACCTACAATAGTTGATATGCCATAAAACCAAACCAAACAAAATTTCATATATTTAATGTGTATTTACAAATTGGATTTGGCATTAATAACCAACAATGCCCTAAAACCAAACCAAACCAGACATACAATGAGAATAGGCTTACTTGTCCTCAACACGAAGAAATGAACGTCTTAATAAATAGATATCATTTACCAAGCTTTACTTAGTCTGCGTTTTAATTAAAGTATATGTTTCTAACAAGACTTTCTGTTACTATGTGATCTTCCATCAAAGTAATGGGCACGCTCATCGTTGCTTGAATTTGGTGATCTGACGGCAATTAGCCATTTTAGAGTGATTCATAGTAAATAATAAAAAGTCAGTCCTGTTTTTGAATTGTATGCGTTATTTCTTAATTGCTTCTTTTTTTTAGTTTAGAAAATGGTCATCATTCCGTTCAAACTTTGCTTTTTTTTTGCCTTGGATTGTAAAATTTAGGAATTAAACTATTTTCAATATGAAAACAGGCAACTTTGCGCATATTTATTTGCATAAGGTTTGAATAAAACGATATATGAATTCGAACTTACGTGAATTTATTTCTAAAGTAATACAAAAAGGAACAAACATGTTTACAAGTGAGTTATTTTACGAAATGCGTGACTTTTATGGAAATCAATTTTACGTATAAGCCTCCATATGTGGACGTGATTTACAAACCTTTGCTTGGATGTGGTACAAGGCCGTATGAATAAGGCGCCCATTGAGACTCGAACTTACCCGTGAAAGTTTGCAATAACTTGATATTACACCACCTGAGGCACCCAGCCTCAATATATAGTCAGATTTTTAATAATTTCACTATCAGCTGTGATTTAAATTGTAGCATTGCTCCACTTTTACAAAGATGGTTTTGGTATCAGATAACCCATGATATGCCGTTAAAAAAAGAAAGGAAACAATAATTTCATTACTCAAATCACAGAATCAAACTTGAAAGAGAAAAATAAGTATTTTCAATGTAATTTACACATTAGTGGTTAATGAGATAACACTTTTTTTCCCAGGAACAAGAGAAAGTTAAAAAAAATATTACATAATAACAAGTTATGATACCATAGTGTAATAAGTACAGATGAAACTTCGGTTAACATCAAAAGTTAGAAGGGTCTGGCAATTTTGCTTGAATACATAACATTTTTCAATAATACGGTTTAATGAAATTCAAATGTTTAAGTTTGTTTGTTTGTTTGTTATTAAATGCCGAATCAAGTTAAAGAAAATAAGTCTGAAAAGAAATTCAAAGGAGAGATCTTAGGAATTAATGATAAACTTTAGATAATTAGTTGGTTATTTGTTTGTTTGTTTGTTTTATTAGGAGTTTATTTGTAGGGAATCATGATCATAAAAAACAAACAAACTGTGAAACAGGTTGGGGAAGGGATCAGTTTGTTAGAATATATCTAGTAAAGAAAGGGTTTATAGAAGTAATTTGGTCTTATTGTAAAATTGTTTAGATTTTTGTGTATAACTTCACTGTTTTTAGAAATGATATAATATAATTTATTTCAGTATTTTGGAACAGTTCCTTCATATTGTTTGCACTATACAAATGTTTAAGTCACATTTCTCGATTAATTACAGAATTTTCTGGCAATTTGGGTTTTTTGTTGTTTTTTTTTTTACTAAAAATATTATAAAGATGTTATCAGTAAAAATTAAATACGTCGACCATCAACGAAAGAAACGATAGGTATCTGATTTAAAAGAAAACTCTCAATATTGACAGTAGCACAATACACTAAACACAATAACAATCAACAAAGAATGGTTAAAAAGGGATGTGATGTCATCAGAAAATTACAGAATATGCTATCTGAAGATTGACTGAAGCTAAACATGTTATGACACCAACCCCTAAACATAAATTCACCTAATCATCTTCCTTATTAGTCCTAAATCTAAGAACCTTTTTCATCATTAAGTTCAGAAACACCATGTGGAATGCACCAGGTAATGCGAAACATTCACAGTGGTTTCATGAATGAGGATGAATACAGAAGAGGCATAAACTGTCACAGTGACTACAGTGAGAATCGTTAAAGAAATGTGGCAAGGATTCTTAAGATGAGGTGAAGCGTGAACATCAGCGTTTCCATCCTTAGAAATAAAAGGTCAATTCTCGTGGGGTGTTAAAGGCCATCGTGTTTTAAAAGTGTTTTCTGGTATTTCTTCCGTCCTTTAAATAGATAGAATACTGCATCATTATTAACCAGATGAACCGACATCACAGATTCTTTTCATGCCATCAGTCCCTTTTGACCCTCGGTCTTGGTAAGACATTTGGGGGAGGGAACCTTGTGTCAGAACTAGGTTGACGACGGAACACTAGAATTAAAATTGTAGTCTTCAGCAAGGTATGAAATTAGTCCAGTTAGTGATAGTGTTTAAACCTACAAGGACATCAAGAAAAGCTGCTCTAGATTTTCGAGCAGGTTTACTGTCATTATACACACACACACACACACACACACACACACACACACACACACACACACACACACACACACATATATATATATATATATATATATACTTATATATATAATGTTTTGAAAATTTCATTTGTCAGAGCACAGAAGCAAATGACAGAGAAAATAGGCATTTTCTACTTACTTTTACGCCTAAGCAATTTGAAAATAACTCTTTCTGTCCACGAACAAGAAAAAGTAAAAATTTTGTCACATAATTTAATAAGTTGAGTGAGTAGAACAATAATATCAAAATTGTATTACCCATACAGCGGTGGCTGTAGAATATGCTGACTGCATAACACCCTTTCCTTAATTAGTGTCCTGCATATGACACTAAACGGCATCTGATGGTGAAGTTCAAGTTCTGGAGCTTTGTGGAATGTAGAATACCTTTTTTATTGTCATTACTCCCAGGTCCACTCTGTCTCATAGTGGTAGTTCCAGTTAGGGTCCCATCAAATAGAACTTTTTAATTATCTACTATATTGGAAACGGTTTAACTATGTGCAAACAAATTATTACAATTAAATCGAATTATTAGTATAGCAATACTTGAATTCATTTAAGTGTGGCAAATAGAACAATTAATGCTTGATTGCAATACTTGAAACCATGAAACTGTGTGCAAACAGATGAGTTCTGGTTGGTTTGAAAATAATGTTACGGACAACTATTCCTTTACGAATCATATTCGCCCAGTCGGCTTGGACTGTAAAATACACCGACTTCTTCTCTGCAGGGGGGAAAGGCCTCCCCTGCCAACGAGTATCCTGTATATAACACTAAACAATCCGATGGTGAGGTTCGAGTAATGCTGGGGCTTTGGGTAATGCAGAGAACCCCTTTATTGCCATCGCTCCTAGGTCCACTCTGACATGGAGTGGTAGCACCTGATAAGGGTCCTAACTATGGTTTAAATAGAACAAACGGCATACTTATGCTACACGGAATTGTTCGAAATAGAAGGGTTTTTGACAATTAAATCGTACTTACATTTAAACTACGTGTTCATGCTAAACTGATTTATTTGAAATGGAACTGTTTTATCACATTGAAACTGTACTTACACTATTTGTTTAATATAGAACTGTTTTGACAGTTAACTGTGTGCAAACAAAATCTCTACTTATACTAAATTAAATAAGCTGAATTAGAACTGCTTTACTAAACTGAACAGCTTGAAATAGAAATGTTTTTCACAATTAAACTGTGTACTCATGCTAAACTGAATTGTTTGAAATAGAACTGATTATTTACTTAAAAATGGATTTGGCGTTAAATAACCTACAAGGTTTGATATGCCATAAAACCCAACTAACGAAACCAAACCAAACCATACAAATCATATATATCTAATATATATGAGTGTGTGTTTGTGTGTTTGTGTGTGTGTGTGTGTGTGTATGTGTAAACACTTTCTGGTATTAAGTAACCTACGAGGGTTGATATACCATAAAACCCAACCAACCGCTCCAAATGGTAATCTTAAGTAAGATATAAAACTGGTCCAAACTGTGACGAGGCTTTGACTTGCAAGGATAACCAGAAAGTTTCTCGAGATTTTGAGGAGATTAATCATCATTCATTCTCCTTGGACAAACACTTAACATCTGGTATGAACGTGAAAATTCGACCATTACGAGTAAGTGGTATAAAGAAAACCCAGAATCTGTTCAAGAAAATGAGACGCAAAAATTTCTTCGTGATTTTGAGATAAAAACGAATCATCTAATCTCAGCCAGACGACCAGACCTAGTGATAGTCAACAAAAAAAGTGAACCTGCCGAATAGTGGGCTTTGACGTTCCAGCTGATCACAGGTTGACACTGAAGGAAAGTGAAAAGTGGGATAAGTACCTAGACCTTGCTAGAGAACTGAAAAAACAATGGAACATGAAAATGACAGTGATACCAATTGTAATTGGAGTGCTCTGTACAGTCACCAAAGAATTGGTACAGGGACTGGAAGACTTAGAAAGAAGAGAACGAGTGGTGACCATCCTAACTACAACATTATTAAGATCGTCCAGAATACTAAGAAGAGTCCTGGGGACGTAGGAGACCTGCTGTCACTCAGACTGCAGTCGAAGATCATCAGCTATCACTGGTGTGAAAAACTCTCAAAAGAGCAAAATAATAATAAAGTGCACCAGACGAACCCAGAATCTGTCCTGGAGACGTACAAACTTCTCAGATATTTTGAGATACAAACGGATCACCTTATCTCAGCCAGACAACAAGACCTAGTAATAGTCAACAAAACATGATAATCTGCAGAAATGTGGACTTTTCCGTTCCGGCAGACCACAGAGGGAAAATAAAAGAAAGTGAATAGAGAGATAACTACCTAGACCTTGCTAGAGAGCTAAAAAAAACTATGGCACACGAAAGTGACGATGATACTAATTGAAATAGGTGCACTCGGTACATTCACCAAAGGATTAATAAAGGGACTGGAGGACTTGGAAATTAGAGAATTACAGCATTATCAAGATCGGCCAGAATACTGAGTAGAGTCCTGGAAACTTGAGGAGATTTGCTGTCACTCAAATTTTTGTCGACAATCATCAGCTAACGCTGATGTTTAAAACTCTCAAAGGAGTAAAATGATTATAATCATATAATAAACGAATGCAGCAAATTAGCACTGAGGAAGTATAAGACTAGATCCCACTGGGTGGGCAAAGTGATCCACTGGGTGATCGGCAAGAAATTTAAATTTGCCCATACTAACAAACGGTATATGCATACCCTAACAGCTGTCATACAAAATAACGCGCATAAACTCCTATGGGACTTTGACATACAATCAGATCACCTAATCTCGGCCAGAAGACCAGACCTTATAATAATCAACAAAAAAAAGATTGCAAAATTGTCGACTTTGCTGTCCCGGCTGACCACAGAATAGAATTGAAAGAATGCGAAAAGAAGGATAAGTACCTCGACCTTGCTAGGGAATTGAAAAAAATATGAAGGTGAAAATTATACCGATTGTGATTAGTGCTTTTGGTACAGTAACTAAAGGATTTTTAAAGGGGCTGGAACACTTGGAAGTTGGCGGCCGAGTTGAGACCATCCAAACGACAGCATAATTGAGAACGACCAGAATACTGAGAAGAGTCCGGGAGACTTGAGGAGACTTGCTGTGACTCAAACTTCAGTGAAAGACCATCAGCTAACCTTATGTGAAAAACTCTAAAAGAGTAAATAATAATAATAATAATAATAATAATAATACACTTGGGAAATATCGTGTCAAAAAGACTTCCTGTTTTTTACTCATAATGGAAAATATATAAGTCAATATATGCCGACTGATGATCTGAAGCAATATGGCCGACCAACACGAAAAGCATTAAAACACGTGTAATAACGAAACAAAATAGGCATCCAGTGAATAACGAGAAGAAGCAAACAAACAAAGAAAAAAGACAGCCAATGAAAATACAATGATCCTGCTCGCACATTTTACTTTTATTCATTCTCAGGGACTTACGTCACTGATCTACTGGCCAATAATCAAGCAGTTTCTAAGGACAATACCTTTGTTTCATTGAGAAAACAAGAAAGACCGGGCCTTGTGACAAAATCCTGTTCGTTCTAACTGACTCATAGCTATGAGAGTTACGGCGATCGATGTCTGCGAGATTTCGACTTGTCTTGCGTAATATTAAGTTTTAACACATAACTGTTTTTGGATAATAATTTAACTTTCCTATTCAGATCAATATGTGCACACATAGGCCTGTTTACGCGCATGTACAACGTCTATCATTTGTGCATAAATGTGCGCAGTTGATACATACGTGTTCCCATTCGTATATGAGTTGTAGAACCAGTTGACTCTTTTTATTGTCGCTTGAATCATTCTCATAGCAACTAAATTACAAACAACTCTGTATAACAATTATCCGATGTTTGTAGTTTATCGTAAGACAATAAAAAAGGACATATCGAAACGAGTCCTTAAAGTGAATCGTAAATAAAGCAATATCCAATTCAGTTTGAAACCTTGACATAAAATAACCTTGGAAAGGTTGGAATACCGTAAAACCCAATCAATGTGAAGCCTTTGAGTTTTACAGGGTCATTAAAATTTCCCAATGGAATTCACTATTAAACGATAAATATTTATGTGTGTGCGCGCGCTTGTATGTGTGTGTGTGTGTGTGTGTGTGTGTTGCTTGCTTGCTTGCTTGGTTTTATGGCATATCAACCTTTGTAGTTTATTTAACGCCAAATCCATTTTTATGAAAATAGTTCTATTTCAAACAATTCCGTTTTGGATAAGTACGCAGTTTGAATGTAAGTAGTGTTTAATAGTGAAAACATTTCTATTTCAAGCTATTCAGCTTAGTCTAGCAGTTCTAATTCAGCTAATTCAGTTTAGTATAAGTACAGATTTTGTTTACACATAGTTAAATGTCAAAACAGTTCTATATTAAACAATTCAGTTTAGTATAAGTACAGTTTCAATGTCAAAAAACAGTTCTATTTCAAATAATTCAGTTTAGCATAAACACGCAGATAAAATGTAAGTACATAGTTTGATGGTCAAAACATTTCTATTTCAAGCTATTCAGTTTAGTCAAACAATTCAGTTTAAAATAAGTATGCCGTTAGCTCTATTTAACCCGTACCAGGTTCTACCACGCCCTACCAGGTTCTACCACGCCGGGCCAGAGTGGACCTGGGAGCAATGGCAATGAAGGGATGCTCCGCTTTCCGCAAATCCCTAGCATCACTGGAACCTCACCATCAGATTGTTTAGTGTCATATTCAGGACACTCATTGGGGGGGGTCTTACCCTTCTGCAGAGGTGCAGTCGGTGTATTCTACTGCCCCAGCCAACTGGGCAAATATGTGTGTGTGTGTGTGTGTGTGTGGCACTAAGTTCCCTGACTTTCTCTCTCTCTCTCTCTCTCTCTCTATATATATATATATATATATATATATATATCGTCTATCGCTCCTAGCAGGTCCTCTAGACGAGTGTCCGCACAGATAAGATGTATATAAGATTTGCTGGTCGGGCAACACTAGTGTTTCCATGTGTATGAGTTCGTCCTTTTTTATCCATTAGTGCCCATTTCTTGGGTGGTTTGTGAGATTGGAGGCAAGTGGCCGTAGATTTACTGTTTTGTCAGATGCTGCTTCCAGTATTTGTTCAAAACAGCATTCTTGTATAGCTCCAATCTAATTTTTTTTCTCCAAGGGTTTAGCTAGGGTTCAGGCAGTGCAACCATACAGTAGTACCGACACGGCCACAGTTTGGAAAAAAACACGTCATTTGTGGCTTCTTGGATAGATCTTTCCGGGTTAAGTTCTCTTGGGTGTATTCCGAAGAAATAAAAATTCTCTCAAAATAAGTCATTTGTCCTTGATTTCATTGGGACTGTGTCATGGTTTGAAGTTTTATGAATAATTATTTTAACTCTCTAGCTTCCATAATTTTGTCGTATTTCAATACCATAAAATGTTGATTTAGATCAATTTTGCTGACAGTGTTCATAATAATGTCGATGTGTGTGCGTGCTGTTTGCACGCGCACGCGTGTGGAAGTGTGTGGGGGGCTTAAATGCTTATGTGCATGTTTGCGTGTGTGTGTGTGCTTTTGTTTGCGTATGTGTGTGTGCCTCTGTGTGTGTGTGTGTCCGTGTGTGTGTGTGTCTGTGTGTGTACTTGTGTGGGTGTGTTTGTGCGCGCGTGTGTGTGTGTGTATGTGTGTGTGTGTGTACTTGTGTGGGTGTGTTTGTGCGCGCGTGTGTGTGTGTGTATGTATGTGTGTGTGTGTGTGTGTACTTGTGTGGGTGTGTTTGTGCGCGCGCGCGTGTGTGTGTGTATGTGTGTGTGTGTGTGTGTACTTGTGTGGGTGTGTTTGTGCGCTTGTGTGTGTGTGTGTGTATGTATGTGTGTGTGTGTGTGTGTGTGTACTTGTGTGGGTGTATTTGTGCGCGCGTGTGTGTGTGTGTGTGTGTGTGTGTGTACTTGTGTGGGTGTGTTTGTGCGCACGTGTGTGTGTGTGTATATATGTGTGTGTATTTGTGTGGGTGTGTTTGTGCGCGCGTGTGTCTGTGTGTGTGTATGTATGTGTGTGTGTGTGTGTGTGTGTACTTGTGTGGGTGTGTTTGTGCGCGCGCGCGTGTGTGTGTGTGTGTACTTGTGTGGGTGTGTTTGTGCGCACGCGCGTGTGTGTGTATGTATGTGTGTGTGTGTGTATGTGTGTGTGTGTGTGTGTGTACTTGTGTGGGTGTGCTTGTGCGCGTGCGTGTGTGTGTGTGTGTGTGTGTGTGTGTGTGTACTTGTGTGGGTGTGTTTGTGCGCGTGCGTGTGTGTGTGTGTGTGTGTGTGTGTGTGTGTGTGTGTGTGTGTGTGTGTGTATGTGTGTGTGTGTGTGTGTGTACTTGTGTGGGTGTGATTGTGCGCGCGTGTGTATGTATGTGTGTGTGTGTATGTGTGTGTGTGTGTGTGTGTGTACTTGTGTGGGTGTGTTTGTGCGCGTGCGTGTGTGTGTGTGTGTGTGTGTGTGTGTGTGTGTATGTGTGTGTGTGTGTGTGTGTGTGTGTATGATTTATTCTTCTGTTCGTTATAGCCAGTAAGATATAGCAATTTAATATTGTATGTATAATTTTGTTTTTATTAATATATTTTAATTCTTTAAAAATGTTGAAACCGGTTTGTTAACAACCCGTAAAGTTGTTGAATAATAAATTATAAGATTCTACTGTCATAACTATTTTTCAAGCGAGCAGTACAGGGTTATAGATCAAGAATTTGGGGAGCATCAGGGCTAAATGTAAAATAACTGGGCCTCAATTATCTGATTTGAACATAAAGTATTGGATTTGAAAAATCGATTAAAAAAATTGACGGTAAAAATATTCAACCACTTTTTATTATTAAAACAAATTTAAATGAAACTTCAATGGCTAAGATATACATAGAAATTTTCCTTGATTATGAGAGTCAAAATTCCATTAGTTCTAGGGAAAAAAGAAAATTCTCAGAAATATCAAAAAATTGGAAATATCTTAGAATTTTCTTTTTATTTATTTGATATCCTAATTTGCGAATAGTCCTTTGCTAATGGCTAATAAGCAGTTGTCTGAGTTTGTGGCATACAAAGATTGTAAACTGTCACCTCTTCGATATGATAGAGTGGTGGGGTGTCCTCGTGGTGTAATGGTTAAATCGATGGACTGCAGAATCGTAGTAAGCGAGTTCGTATTCCAGTCGCGCTATTACGTTCACTTTCGGGCAAATACCCTTGGGAAAGGTATGAACCTCCTTATCCTCCCAGCTATGGATTAAATAGTACCACTACTGTTCTTCTCGTAGAATGGCTTTGTCATTAAATAACCTACAAAGTTTGATATACCATTAAACAAAGAAACCAAACCAATTGATATTGTAGAGATACTGAATCGCCATCATTCATCAATTTATGTTTTCCTCGAAAAATTCAAAGTAAACTGGAAATTATCAAAGGTTTGACTTTTCGCTACAATCAAGGAAAATGATTACTTTCTATGTGTCTAAGCCATTGAAGTTTTATCAAGATTTTGTGACAATGAAAAAAAATGGTTGGTTGGTTGTTTTTGGTTGTTTGGGTTTTATGGCATATCAACCCTTGTAGGTCATTTAAAACCAAATTCTGTCTATATATATATATATATATATATTCAACCAAAGATTTCAAAACGAATGCTTAGGTAGGTAAAAATTTTCTATAAGCAGGATTTCATTTGTTTGCACAAGATTAACCAGTTGTAAGTCGTCATATTTTTTGGTACAACTCTGTCTCTCTCAAGAAGGGCAAAAAAAATGGTGATCTGCTTTTAAGATTGAAAATATATTATATATCAAATTTATTCCCGATGATTGGACTTGAATTAGAATTTTGCTTATAGATGTTTGTGCTTATGTTCAATTCACAAAAATGTTCTTTGTAAAGGCATGAGTTCACTTCTCTCTGTGCTGCTTCCTGTCACTGAATTTCTTGACGAAATATCTCGATGCTAGCATGACACGATGCCTGGCAATGAAAATAGTAGCTAAGTGAACAAATGGATAACCACACTCCTGAATCTACCATACAAAAAAATTGGCTGCGGCTGTAGAATACAATGACTGCACCTCAGCAGAGGGAGAAGACACCCCCAACGAATATCCTGGATATAAAACTAAACAATCTGATGATGAGGTTCCAGTAATGCTGGAGCTTTAGACAATGCTGAGTACCCCTTCATTGCTATCGTTCCCATGTCCACCCTGACCCGGAGTGGTAGAACTTGATAGGGTCCTATCTATGGGTCAAATAGAACAAAAATTCATATTTATGCTGTACTGAACTGCTCGAAATTGAACTGTATTGATACTTAAACTGCGTACTTATACTAAATTGAATTGTTTGAATTAGAACTGTTTGGCTAAACTTGTTGCTTAGCCGTAATACATATACAAACATGGTACATATACATGCGGAAACATAATCAACAATAATGAAAACGAACGAACACACTTCTTTAGAAAAATATACCTATCACACTTTATTCGAAATGGTTGCGAAAGGGTTGCAAAAGAGTTATGTGTGAGAGGTGGGTTGGAGACTGAACAAACTGCAACATATTGACCCCAAATTCCTCTGTCTTTAGCCGCGTTTCTTTCTCGTTCTGCTGGGCTGCTTAATCGGGGCTCCTGAGGGCCCATAGCCCTCTGCTGGGTGTTGGTTCTCTCTACAGCATCTTATCTCCAACTAACTCCAACTAAAATTAACCTGTCTGTAGGACCGGGTTATATAATTGCTTGACATCTACCTGCTTCTTGTGGGCATCACATCTGCACCCAATTCAACCCGTCTACAGTCACGGTTATACCCTGATATCTTCAACCGGATGCACCTGTTATTTAAACAGGTGCATTTCTTTATTTGACAGCTCGGCCGAGGGTCAATATGTTACAAACTGAAAAACTTGAAATAGAAATGTTTTTACAATTAAACTGTGTACTTATGCAAAACTAAACAAATTATTTGTATAAAAATAGATTTGGCATTGAATAACCAACAAAGGTTGATATACCATAAAAACCAAACAACCAGCCAATCATATTCGTCGGAACTTCACTAACAATTTTCTCATGTATTCATATGTATTTTCTTTCCGTTTTCTTCTTTTTACACCATATCTGTCTGATTAAACTTCATATTTCAAATTAAAAGTTAGCTTTACGTGAACCAGTTGAATTCCCATGGCAACAGTTGCTCTTCTGTTTAAAAATGGTGAAGAATACTAAATATCATTTCAAGGTTATGATGATTAAAAAATGATATTCAACGTGAAAGCAGATCCCATAAAATTATCACGCAGATTAAAAATTGAACAGGAAATTGCTTTATTATTTAAGATGGAATATTTAAAATATTTTAATGCAATAAAAATCTCGTTATGATATACCATTTAGTTACACATATATAGTAAGTAAGTAAAGTTAGCGACCATAGTCGAGGGTGACCCGAAGGCTCCCTTTTCGATAGCTACTACACCAAGGTGTAGGGGAGGGCGCTACTCCATTCCCAGGATTGCTCCACTTTACCCTTGAACCGTACCTTATAATGCTGAGTGTTAAGCAAGGTGGTATCAAGTACCATTTTTAAAGTCTTTGGTATGACTCGACCTGGGATTGAACCCAGCTAATTTGAACCTCTTTATGATGTATTGTTAATTATTAATAATTTTCAGGAGTGCGAGGATCATTAAATAAGTTTCCAGACTTTTTTCGTATGGGCACTTTTATTGATAGTACACACATGAAACTCTAGTCCGCTTCGAAGTAATCTCCTCCGGCTGCAATGCACTTGTTGTACCGTTCCAACAACTTCCGGAAGGCTCCAGGGAGGTCCTCTTGTGTGAGCGTGTCAATGAACTTCGTCACAGCCTCTTTCATCTCCTCGATTGTCTCATAACGACAGTCTCTGAGCCTAGGGAAAAACCAAAAGTCACAAGAACAAGGTCTGCACTATAGGGATGGTGAGGAACTGTCTTGATGTCCATCTTTGTTAAATAGTCTGTGACAAGGATGGAGTTGTGGACTGGTGCATTGTTCTGTTGGAAATGCCACTGAGCCGACTTGAAGAGTGCTGGCCTCTTCCGACGGAATCTCTTCCTGAACTCCCTTAAAACCTCAACATAGTAACCCTAACCCTTTGGCCAATCGACTCTGCTGTATTGACTTCCTTACTTCTTCCACACCTCTCATCATCCCTCACAGACTCCCTGGCTTCCTTGAATCTCTTATGCCAATAATAAACTGATGCTCGATTCATGCAAGATGGTCGAAAAGCAGTTTGAAGCAGTCCATACGTTCCTGTGGCATTTTTTCCAAGTTTAAAACAGAATTTTATTGCATATCGTTTTTGTAAAGTTTCCTGACGTTCTGACGTTGCATTTTTGAAATTCACCAGCTGTGATAATCAGGCTTTAGTAGGGTGTATTCCAATCGCTGCTGTAGCTATTCATTTGAAGCTGAAATCATAAAAATTGGTCAGTCATCTCATAAGATGTATAGCAATAACTTACTGAATTTTCAAGAGTCTACGACAATTTTAAATGTCAGTACAAAAAAGTCTGGAAACTTATTGAAGGCACCACGTATTTCTTTTCTTTTATATCTGGTGTTTGTTATACAACTCTCAAGATCTTTCTACTATCGTTAATTGTCAGTATACATGTAAATTTAAGAATAAATTCTCTTGTAAAATTGGAGCTTACTTCTTATTCACTAGAATCTTATAAGTCCAGGGCATCTGCCTTACGGATTAAGCCACGAACACCGAACAGTTGCAAAAGATCAAATCAAAATATATAATCATTATTTTTAATAATTTTGAGTAGTTATATCTTTCACTTAAGTCAATATGTTCCAGGCGCCAACCTAAAAGATATTAGATACCAAATTTTATGCATGATTCCAGTTTTTCTTTTCAAGACTGGTTTTCTTACCAAGGCTAAAGAACCTAAACTTTTCAATTGATTAAATGATAGACGCGAAAGATAAATTCATGCCTTTCCTAAGGGCTTTAGCGCAAAGTGAAATGTAAACAGCTTCGATCAAGTATAGAAATTGGGTCGCTGATTACACTGCATACGGAAAAAAATAAATGTAAATCTGCGAAAACTTCTCACGGGATCAATCTGAGCATTTTGGTCAGAGAATCATCAGTCAAAGTACAAATCAGTACTAAAAATGTTTAAAAGAGATGATAGTTTTGAATATGAAAAGGGTTACGGGCGTGCTCCTGTGATCGACGACATCCAAATTGAGGCTTTCCACGAGGTAGACCAGTTCAAAAGAAATGGACAGGTTGTACTGGCACCATTAACAAGGAACTGACCTAACGCGGTAACTTACACGAAAATGGAGATGATAGATCTGAAGATAATGAGAACCACGGACAACTTTCTGTCATCGACCATACCCGAATCAGGGCCTTCAACGAAGTTGAATGACTTAAAACAACTGAATAGGTTGCAGAAATGCTACATGTAGACAAATTGCCATTTATTTTCCATTTGCATCCAACTAAGAAAATTAAACTCTGCAAAAGAATGTACTGTTTGTTTGGGTTTCATAGCATATCAACCTATATAATTTATTTATTGCTAAGACCATTTTTATACAAATAAACAGTTTTATTTCAAACAATTCAGTTTACCATAAGTTCACAGTTTGATTGTAAAAACATTTCTAGTTCAAGCTATCACTTTAGTGAAATAGGGCTATTAAAATTAATTCAGTTTAGTATTAGTATTGTTTTTGTTTATACACAGTTAAATATCAAAACAGTTCGATTTAAAACAATTCAGTTTAGCATAGGAACGCAGTTTAAACGAAGTGCACAGTTTAAATGTCAAAACAGTTCTATTTCAAGCATTTCTGTTTAGCATAAGTACACAGTTTAGTTCTGTTTAACCCATACATAGGACCTATCAGGTGCTACCACTCTGGGCCAGAGTGGATCTGGGAGCGATGGCAATGAAGGGGCCCTCCGCATTCCCCAAAGCCCCAACATTACCGGAACCTCGCCATCAGATTTTTTAGTGTCATATCCAGGACACTCGTTGGGAAGGTCTTACTCCTCTGCAGAGAAGCAGTTAGTGTATTCTACGCCCACAGCCGACTGGACAAGAATATACTGCTACAAATTTAATAGTTAAGACTGAAATGATTTTTGCATCAACATTATATAATAGGATATTTATCGTCTTACAAAAAACTCTGGTTCTTGTCAGATCATAGAACATGATCAGTGATGTGCCTGTTGATTACTTACATGGGTGACCGCTTATCAGTAATAATCATGAAGTATAGGAGGCAACCCAAGACTTGTGTGTCAGACTGTGCAAAACTTTGTAAATATCACAGTAAAATTAAAAGAGACTTACAATCAAATCACTTTGAAAGCACCAATTGTTGTCACATCACTGAAGTTAACCAATGATGTACCTGCTGATTATTTAGATGGGTGATCACTAAGAAGTAACAATCAATAGAAGGGACTGAAACCAACCTTTATTCTGTGTGTTAAACTTAGAAAAACTTAGCAAATATCACCGTGATATAAAAGAAGACTTCCAGTCAACTTATGCTGAAGTTAAGCAACGGTATGCTTGCTCATTACCTAGATAGGAGACCACAAAGTAATTTCAGCAGGAACTGTAAGTAACCTTAAGCTTGTGTGCCAGCCCAAGGAAAGCTTACTGAATATTAACATAATATAAAAGCCAAGGCTGCTTCCTAAAATGTTATAGTTATTAAGGTTGACATAACGATCAACCGGTTAAGAGAATTTAGTCTTTATTTGGGTAACCGATCAGTATGATTCAGACTACACCGACTGCATTTCAACAGAGAGTAATAACCTTCTCTAAGACACCTGGGTATGATACTAAACTGCCTCTGCTGGCGAAGCTTTAGTCCTGGAGTTCTAGCGAGTGTGCAGGCATCCTTTCTTTACCATTACTCCCACAGCTATAGTACATGTAAGGGTTACATCTATGGGTCAAATTGATTAGTTTAAAATAATATTCAAAATGGTTTCGAATTACCCTAACATATTATTCTTAAAACATAAGTATTTCAACTAAATATGAAGTTGGTTTGGTTTCGATTGGTTTGGCTTCTATGTTTGATAATTTATCAACCTTCGTGGGTTATCAAATACAAAAGCTATCCTTGTAGAAGAACGGTGATGGCACTATCTAGCTCATAACTGGGTGGGGATAAGGAAGTTCATTTCTACGAAAATGAACGTAATAGAACGAGTGGAGGTCGAACCCACTTATTACGATATCACAATTCTGAACGTTAGCCACTACGCTCTCTCAGCAGAGGAGTAAGACTCTTCCAACGAGTGTCCTCGATATGACACTGAACAAACTGATGTTGAGGCTTCAGTAATGTTGGAGATTTGGGGAATGTGGAGTATCCCTTCATTGTTATCGCTCCCAAGTCCACTCTGGGCCGAAGTGGTAGCACCTGATAGGTCCCTATCTATGGGTCAAATAGAGCCAAACCGTGTACTTACGCTTTACTGAATTGTTCGAAATTAACTGTCTTTACATTTAACTGTGATAAACATATGAACTCTTGCTTGTTTAAAATGTTATCTCTGAATTATTTGTTTAGAAATATTAGGTTTAATATATGCAGAGACAGAATTCGGTGTCAAATAACCTACAAGGATTGATATTCCATAAAACCCAACCAACCAGCAACCTCTACACCCCAATAAATACGAACTGTTAACCTTTTTAAAATGATTGTGAAGATACAATTTTAGCGTTTATGAATCGAGACCATAATTGTTATTCTGACTTTAGACTTGGGTATAAAATACCCAAACAAGTGATGAGGTGCGCGTGGTGTAATGGTTATCGTCGGAGGAAATGGATACGGCAGCACGAGTTCAAATCCTGGGCGAGTCTGATTGCATTTCACATCGCACTAATACCCTTGGGAAAGGTGTGAATCCAATTATTCTCCTTCCTCCAGCTATAGGTAAATAGTAGGACAGACTAGGTTCTTCAGCCTTGGTGAGGCAACTAGTCTAGGGGAAGGAAAACTCTGAATTGAAACCTATTAAACTCCGCTTAAAAATTGACCTTGTGTCATATCCTGCCCGAGCGGGCGGGGGTAAATATGAAGAAGTGATGATATCATATTTACCAACCCCTCCGCTCAGGCAGGATATGACACAAGGTCAATTTACCTTACTATTTACCTATAGCTGGAGGCAGAATAATTGGATTCATACCTTTCCCAAAGGTATTAGTGCTATGTGAAATGCAATCAGTCTCGTCCAGGTTTTGAACTCGTGTCGCCGTGTCCACTTCCTGCGACGATAACCATTACACCACGGGCACCTCCAAATAAGTGATGATATACCAACAAAAATAACTTACCGTAACAGATGTTTCGCTACCGTGACCTTGAGTTGGACGAAGCTAAGGTCACTCACCATCACGTGCTATTTCATCTTAATAAGTTATACTTAGTAAATATCAATAATGCGTTTGTGCTGATCATTATTTCTATTTGAAGTCCGGCTTTCCAGGAATCCGCCTTTTTTATCAGATTATTTTACATTGTTCTCTTAATATCGATACCAGTCATTAGACATCAAACCATATTGGTGCAATTTTGTTAATAAATAGTATGTTTCGCATGATTGCATTTGTATACGTTACATTGCACTTGGTGTTGCGATGAAAGAAAGTCATGGATATCTTCTTAAAGGCCGCCTTCAGTTGACATTACGTACAACATAAGGTTACATACCATTTATATATTGCCCAGTTGGTTGGGGCTGTAAAATACACCAACTGTTTCTTTGCAGAGGGATATGACCCCCACCCCACCCACAATCAGTGACCTGGATATGACACTAACCAATCTGATTCCAGTAATTCCGGAGTTTGGTGGGAATACGGTAAACTTCATTGCCATCG
Source organism: Sepioteuthis lessoniana (assembly GCA_963585895.1). Classification (NCBI taxonomy): domain Eukaryota; kingdom Metazoa; phylum Mollusca; class Cephalopoda; order Myopsida; family Loliginidae; genus Sepioteuthis; species Sepioteuthis lessoniana. Next base: position 34,059,810 of record OY757910.1, on the reverse strand, counting down.
CTTCCAGGTTCACTCTGGCCCGGGGTAGTAGCATCTGGTAGGGTCTTATCTATGGGTCAAATAAAACTAAACTGTATACTTATGCTAAACTGAATTTCTTGAACTAGAACTGTTTTGACATTTAACTTTGTGTAAAAAATCTGTACCTATACAAAACTAAATTGTTTGAAGTTTTATCAAAATGACAATTCGGCGTTAAATGGCCCAAAAAGGGTTGATACGCCGTACATCAAAACAACAAACCAACTAACCGATTTATATAACACACCCTGACGGTCGGGTAAGAATTCCCTGACTGTATATATTGATGGTGGGGTTCCAGTTCTAGAGATCTGGGATGTGTGGAGTACCCTTTCATTGCCATTACTCCAAGGTTCATTCAGACCTGGAGCGGAAGTACCTGTTATGTTAGGGTACCATCTATGAGTCTATTTAAAATCTGTTTAAAATGATTTGTATTGGATGAGAATACTTGATATGTAAGTTATTTGTATTGATAATAGTTACTTGATACTTTCGTTGTTTGCAAAGGATTATATTTGTTGGTTGTTTGGGTTTTATGGCATATCGACCTTCGTAGGTTATTTAACGCCAAATCCATTTTTATGAAAATAAATCTAATTCAAACAATTCAGTTTAGCATAAGTATGCAGTTTAAATGTAAGTACAGTTTAATTGTGAAAAACATTTCTATTTCAAGCTATTCAATTTAGTCAAGCAGTTCTAATTCAAACAGTTCAGTTTAGTATAAGTACAGATTTTGTTTACACACAGTTAAATGTCAAAACAGTTCTATATTAAAAAAAATCAGTTTAGTGTAAGTACAGTTTCAATGTCAAAAACAGTTCTATTTCAAATAATACAGTTTAGCAAAAGCACACAGTTTAAATTTAACAACCGTTTAATTGTCAAAAACATTTCTATCTCAAGCAATTCAGTTTAGTTAAACAGTTTTAAATCAAACAATACAGTTTAGCATTAGTATTCAGTTTAGTTGTATTTAACGCAGAGATAGGACCCTATCAGGTGCTACCATTCCGGGCCAGAATGAACGCTAAGGATTATAATTAGTCACTTGAAATCGTATAACTGTCAAAATGACTAATGATCAAATAGGAATAGGTTTGGTTTGGTTTGGTGGGTTTTATGGCATATCAACCTTTGTAGGTTATTTAATGCCAAATCCATTTTTATGTAAATAATCTGTTCTATATAAATTCAGTTTAGCATAAGTACACAGTTTAATTGTCAAAAATATTTCTATTTCAAACTATTCAAGCAGTTATATGTAAGAATTCAGTTTAGTGTAAATACAGTTTTAATGTCGAAAAACAGTTCTATTTCAAATAATTAAGTTAAGCATAAGCACGCAGTTTAAATGTAAGTACGGTTTAATTGTCAAAAACATTTCTATTTCAAGCTATTCCCTTTACTCAAATAATTCATTTTAGCATAAGTATGCTGTTAGTTCTATTTAACCCATATATAAGTCCCTATCAGCTGCTACCACTCCGGGCCAGAGTGAACCTGGGAGCGATGGCAATGAAGGGGTACTCCGCAATCCCCAAAGCTCCAGCATTGCTGGAACCTCACCATCAGATTGTTTAGTGTCAAATATCAGGACGCTCGTTGGGGGAGGGTCTTACCCCTCTGCAGAGGTACAGTCGGTGTATTCTACAGCCCCAGCCGACTGGGCAATCAAACAGGAACAGTTACTTGAAATTATATTATTGTGTATAAAATATCGGTATGAGATCGGAATACTTGAAATTATACTACTGCATGCACATTAATTGTATTACAAAGGAATTTTTTAAATATATAATTGTATACAAATATGAACGAGCAATGCATATGATTCACAAACTTCAATTAGAATAAAATGACTGCACTTCTGCAGAGGGGTAAGACCCCACAACGACTGTCCAGGATATGACACTAAACAATCTAATGGTGAGGTTCGAGTGATGCAGGGACTTTGGGGAACGCAGAGTACCTCATCATTGCCATTGTTCCCTGGTCCACTCTGGTCCGGAATGGTAGTACCTGATAGGGCTCTGTCTATGGGTTAAATAGAACTAAACTGCATACTTATACTAAACTGAATTGTTTGGATTAGAACTGTTTGACTAAACGGAATAGCTTGAAATAGAAATGTTTTTGACCATTAAACTGTGTATTTTCATTTAAACTCCGTACTTATGCTAAACTGAATTGTTTGAAAAAGAACTGTTTTTGACATTGAAACTGAATTGTTTAATATAGAACTGTTTCGACATTTAACTGTGTATTAACAAAATATATACTTATACTAAACTGAACTGTTTGAATTAGAACTGTTAGACTAAACTGAATAGCTTGAAATAGAAATGATTTTGACAATTAAACTGTATACTCATGCTAAACTGAATTGTTTGTAATAGAACTGATTATTTGTATAAAAATGGATTTGGCATTGAATAAACTACAAAGGTTGATGTGCCATAAAATTCAATCAACCAACTAACCATCCCTATCCTTAAGGCATCAAATAAACTATAAAGATAGTGTAATATAATGGCCGAGGGATTTCGTTTTATGCCTTTGGGTTTAGTTAGGCTGAGAACCTTTCGGCTCAGTGCATGGGTTACTTAGGTGCAACATGAACGCAGGTGTTCACGCGCGTGCGCGGGGCGGATGTGTCATTCAGTGATGTCAAAATAAAACTCCCAGATAGGGGGATGTGAATGACGTCATACACCGAAAGCGAGCGCGGAAGATTTTGGGGGATTTGAAAAAAGTCAGTTGAGTTGAGTCTTGCGGTCCGAAGAAGAAGGGTGACTTTCGCTAGCTCGCAGTGGTCTTGTGGTGGGTGCCACACGTGTTTGGGGGGGGTTCAGATGGTAAAGCTAGCATAGAAAGATTGTGCCTCTCTCCTTATGTCGAAAAACCTTTTAACTCAAAGGTAATAAATGGTTTCGTACCTGAACTAAGAAGTCGTAAGTGTTTTTCGTGTATTGGGATTCCTATGTTCTATGTATATATGTTATGAACATTCTATGTACGTTTCACATATCCGTATCATGGGTATGGTACAATAGTTGGCATTCCATATATTTATATAATCTATCTGTAAAAGAAAATATGACCTTAAAACTAAATTTGTTGAAGTATATTCATTCTTAAGCTAAAAGGAGTAATACCCATTCTTATCTTGATGTGATCAAAAATTCTCAGTCTTTGTTTTTTTTAAACAATTACAACTTTTCTACTGTTTATTCAGTCTCTACTTTTCAAAAATAGTGAACATTTCTGCAACATTTAACATATCAATCGCATGAAACTTCAGGAGAGATGTGAAGAGGATACACTTCCTTTGAGGCTAGGTGTTTCCACTTGCGTCATTTGCAGTAAAATCTTCAAGTCTTTGTCCAGCTTGAAAAGACATATGGTGGTATACAAAACCTTTCTCCAAGTGCCGCATCAAGTAACATCAACATTCATCTCTTTGTTTGTCTGCTTTCTTTGCCTCTAGGTTTGTCAGACTGCTGCTGGACTGAAAAGTCATCTGAGAGGACACAGCCTAAGACGATGCTGGCGAATCAAGAGACGGTAATCATCTGTAAAGATGGAGCAATCATTATCTATCTATCTATCCATCTATCTATCTATCTATCTATCTCAGTCTGTTCCTGTTTAAATTTCTAAGAACATTTTTATTTTGTTGCGCTCACAGAACTCTGGCTCTGAAGTGCCATTTTTGATGTTACATTTCTCTTCCATAATCATTTGGCCTTTGTCCAAGAGGAAAGAGAACTAAAAACGAAAATATTTGGCTTGGGTTGTCTTGGCTTGGTTTATTGGTTTAAAGGCATATCAACTCCTTATGGGTTATTTAAAGTCGAAATTTGATTCATTTCTAAATGAGTGATAACAATCATAATTATATTAACAATGTACCTCTGCATTTTAAATGGCACTTTTTCATTTGTCAATAATCATTTTTTCTACCAAGTTATATGATAGCAAATATTCCCGTTTGATAAAAATAATCTACGCATAATTGTATAGTTTCAAGTATTATTATCTAATACAAATAATTTATATATTGACTTATAGATGAGATACCAAGTTATACTACCCCAGATCAGAATGGATCTGGTGGTAATGGCAATATAGGGGTGACTCCACACACCCCTAAGCTTTGGAAATAGAGAATCATCATAATATGAAGTTTAATATCCAATCCAAGACACCCCATTGGGGGGTATCTTTATGCAAAGAATATAATCGGCGTATTTTAAACCTCGCTAATAGTGCTGAGAAAGAAGAGGAACATTGTATATTCAAATTACTAGGAAATATTTAAATACAGATAAATAAGAAATCATTTTAGATGCTAAGTGGTGCCGGTCTTGTAAATGTTATCGTCGTTGGAAAGAGAGACGAAGAACTGAGTCCAAATCCTGGACGATACCGTTTTCATTTCACAGAGCGATACTTCTCCTGGGAAAGATATGAATCCTGCTATGGGCAAATAGTAGAGCAGACTAAACTTTTTAACCTTGGTATAGCAACCGGTCTAGGAGAAGGAAAACTTTGAATTCAAGCCAGGTCAACTCAACTTTAAAAATTGACTATGTGTCACGTCCTGCTTGTGGTTAGGGATTGTTAAATACAACTGTACAAGGTTTAATGCTATATAAAGGGAAGAGAAGGAATATCTCCATAGCGTAGTGACTTGACTCTGACATCGTTGTAAGTGAGTTCGAACTCTAGTTTATTCTCAAACTAATACTCTTGGGAAAGATATGGCCCTTCTTATTCTTAGAGAGTAAATAGTATCAATACTGTGTTTCTAGAAAGATGGGTTTGGCATTAAATAACCCAAATGATTGACATGCTATTAAACAAAGAAACAAAAACAAAACTTGCCCCATCGACTGGAACTGCTTCTCTGCAGAGGGGTAAGACCACACCCAATGAAATGACACTAAACAATCTAATGGTGAGGTTCCAGTAATACTGGAGCTTTGGGGAGTGAGGAGTACCCTTTCATTGCCATCGCTCCCAAGTCCACTCTGGCCCAGAATTGTAGCACCTGATTGTGTCCTATCTATGGGTCGAATAGAACTAAACTGTGCACTTAAGCTAAACTGAATTGCTTGAAATAGAACTGTTTTGACATTTAAAATGCGTGCTTATGCTAAACTAAATTGTTTGAAATAGAACTGTTTTCGTATGCTAAACTGAATTGTTTGAAATAGAACTGTTTTAACATTTAACTGTTTGTAAAAAAAATATACTAAACTGAATTGTTTGAATTAGAACTGTTTAACTAAAGTGAATAGTTTGAAATAGAAATGTTTTGGACAATTAAACTGTGTACTTATGCAAAATTGAATTGTTTGAAATAGAACTATTTATTCATATTAAAATGGATTTGGCATTAGATAACCTACAAAGGTTTATATGCCATAAAACCTAAACAAACAAACAACCGAAACCAAAACAAACACAACCGAACTATAGTGGTGATTTTTTTTCAGCTATGGGTTAAATTTTTCCACTGCTGTTCTGTATTTTTGCATTAAATAATCCTCGAAGGTTGATATGCCATTAACAAAGAAACTGAAACAATGGAATACTTTTCACGTAGTGTAATTTACAGAAAACGAAGGAATATTGAGGCGCGTGTTGTGTAATAGCTATTAATGCAGAGAATAGACTAGAAGAGCAGAGTTCAAATCCTGGACGATCTTTTCACTTAAATTAATTAAATGTGTAACTTAGGAAAAATAAAAGAAATTAGCCTTCAAGCAGCTTTGGGGTCAGCCGAGAAGGATCCCCGAAATTAATTTGAGCATGATGGATTTTAACTAGCGGCCCTGACCTAACATCCAAATGACCTTGACACGTGATCGATTATATTCCCGTTTACCGACTTCCGTGTCGGGAAAACAGAATTTTTTTTTTTAAATCGACTTTTTAAGAAATTAAATACAGACGCTCATAGTCATAGAAAATAGTTTCGCTGATCTGTGTTCGAATTCTTGAGGCGGCCGTTTGTATTTCACACAACCCTAATGCTCTTGAGAAAAGCACAAATCCATCTACAAGCCGCAGCCATGGTTGGTTTGATTGGGCACCCTAGCCTTGAAGGCTGGTAAAACTGTTTAGGTCAAGACTTCTCAAACATTTCACTTGATGCACCTCTAATAGTCAAATTTAATTTCCATACAGATCCAAATAGATTAACTGAATATTAGATTAAAAAACATAACAAATTTAGTCTCGTTTGATTCTCTAATGAGACAGGTTGATTTTTTAAAATGCTTTCGGTTGGAAAGAGACCTTAGCAGGTATACCCTCCCGAGTCAGATTGAACCTAGGATTAATGACAATGAAGAGATACTCCAAACTCCCCAGAGCACTAGAACTGAAGCCTCATCACCGGGTGCTGTTTAATGTCATAACCAGGACATGCAGTCACGTAATAACCACCCGTATCATCTGGTGTCCCTACGCTAAATTTAGTAAGACAGATACTGAAGATAATCACTTGTCCCAACACCGAAAAGTTTCTGAATAACAGAGAAAGCAAAAAACAATTTACTTTGTTTAGAAGGTAAAGAGGCCCGTGGGAGGTTCCTCTGAGAGTAGATTTTTTCTGACTCTATATTATTTTGTATTTCTTTTATCTTTTTTATTTATTTCTTATTTGCTATTTTTTAATGTTTGTTTTTGTTTTTGTTTTTGCTGGCATTTGGGAAGCAACACAACTATGTAGACGTTTGATTTCCTGGAAAGTCTTCAACTGACACTGAACTTGAAAAAGGTTAACATTGTTTCAAGTCGAATTTAAGCGATTATGTAGATTATCAGCCAGTGTAAATATACAATGACATTAGCAAAGATAATTCGTCGAAACTATTTTTGTATTCAGAAAAGTAAGTTAATCTGTATCAACTGGAAAATTACCAAGGGTGTCTTACAGTAAAACCAACCTTATTAATAGTTAAAAGTTTCGATTCAAGATGATAGGAAACGTTGTTCTTGGTGAAACCTGATGGTATTGTTTATCAGACAAGAGATCTTTCGGAATGTTTCTATCGTTTTCGTAGCACAATAATTGAATTACATACTTTAGCTGATCTTTATCTTCTCGATGGTATGTGAATGACGAATACGAATCCCGGGAGCAATATCCTACAAAAAAAAGCAGGTGTAAGGCTCCCTACCTCCCATCTCATAAACCATCCAAGTTTTACCAAAACGACACTGCTGGTGACGTGAAGTCGTACTAATTGGTGACGTTCTCTCTGCGACTCCGACAAATGCACGTACAAGTGTTGGCCGACCAGAAAAAAAAAACAACTTACATACATCTCTATGCTTACATAAGGTACAGCTTCGAGGAACTGTCAGGAGCGATGAATGAGAGGGACAGATGGTGAGAGAGAGAGGGGGAAGAGAGAGACAGGGAACTTTGTGCTGTCAGCGCGACTTCATGGTGATGATGATGGGAGCGGAATTGTTTGATTTATCGTCTTTCATTCTGGAACCGCCAAAGGTATGTCCTCAAATAACTGGCCTACGGCCTCTCTTTTTATGTCTATCTGTCTCTCTCTTTAGTTGTCTCAGTTGACATTACAACCTCCGCTACAGAGCCATCAAACTACTCCTGTCTATTTTTGGGTTAGAATATCTGGGATCAATCACCTTTGATTTTACAACCATGGCTACAGAGGCATCAAACTACTCCCATCCTTCCCTCTTTGATACAATTATAGAGATGTTATTTCAGGGTTAAAATCTCTGGGATCCAGCACCGAGTAAGATAAGAAAGTTCAAATCCAGATATGTATAATTAGGCTGAAATGAGCAAATATCTGAGCGTGTTCTCTTGCTCCTTCTTAACAAGTGGACGTAATAAGAGACATTTTCTGATAATGAATATTTGCCAACTGACTCTGAAATTTGCATTTCGCATAAATTTTAATTCAACTATTATAAATTGTTTATTCTACAGAGAGGCATTAACCAATTTCCAGTTACTTCCGGTGCTGCATTCCTGGAAAAATGACTTGTTCAAAAAATTTATTTTAAAACTTTTAAATCACAATAAAATTATATGACAATGTAAATGTCATGAGCTGAATAAAATAATTAATTTCCAACCTTGATCTTGCTTTTTCTATATTTCTCTAATTAACCTCTCTCATGATAGAAAGCACAGTATCACACAGAGCAGTTTGATTGACTGATCGACTTAAACGGCATGTCAAACTGTAAAGGCAATTTTATGCCGAGAAGTTAAGGAATTGTGTTCATTGTTCGTTAAGACTTTTGTGGTTGTTTTTGACATTTTTTTACATAGAATACGAATAATCAATTTTGAATTTTATTTTGCCATATAAGGCTAAAGAAATCAGTCTGCCCAACTATTTACCCATAGCGGGTGAGCGAACAGATGGATTCATGCCTTTCCCAAGGGTATTAGCGATTTGGTTTCATAAAACGATAACCATCACATTAAGCACCCCTCCACACCAGATGGTACCCTAACAAGTACAACCATTATAAGTCTGAATTGACCTGAGAGCAATCACAATGAAGGAGTATTCCACACTTCTCAAAGTTCCAGTGCTAGAATTTTGTGTCATACCAAGGACAACCCTTTTTTGTAGGGAGTTACTACCCCTTTCTAGAGGACACAGTCAGCGTATTCCAAACCCCATAGACAGAATTCCCCTTCGATTAGATAATACAAACCCGCCAATAGAATGTAGTAAGAAATTCAGAGATATCTGCGCATGACTCGGTGGTAGTAACTCGACTATAGTCGCACACGGCACTTTTTTTTTTGTATTCGACTACGGTCGCACGTGGCAGTGAAAGGGTTAATGTCTTTGTGGTTACTCTTCATTTGCGTAACTTTTGCTATTCTCAAAATTGCTATAAACAGACGAGTCCAAAATGCATGAAACAATGAAAATAAAAATTTATAGTCTCCACAAAAGAACAAAACCAAGTAACAACTATAGCGGAAAAAAAAAGAAATTCCAATAAAGAATTGGGAGAAAAAGATTCCATTAAAAAATAATAAAAACTATTTTTGTAATATAATTGCGGGGGGATTTCGTTTTATATGATTTGCCTTTAGGTTTAGTTAGGCTGAGAACCTTTCGCTTAGTGCATGGGTTAGTTAGGTGCACACATTGAGCGCAGGTGTTCACGCGCATGCGGGGCGGATGTGACAATCAGAGATGTCACAATAAAAACCCCAGATAGAAAATATGACCGGGGACGTGAATGAGGCCATGCCCGCAAACGCTGAGGATTTGGGGGATTTGAAAAAAAAAGCAGTTAGTTGAGATTCAAGTCTAGTGGAAGAAAGTCGATTTTCAGAGCTTGCCGAGGCCAGACCAGTAGTTTGCGGCGGGGGCTACACGTGGTGAGGGTCTGATGGAAAATTCAGCATAGAAAGAAACTGTCTCTCTCTCTCTCTCTCTCTCTCTCTCTCTCTCTCTCTGTCTCTCTCTCTCTCTCTCTCCTCATGTCGAAGAACCTTAAACTCAAAAAGGTAAATAAAAGTTTCGTACCTGAACCAATTTCGTGTTTTTCGGACTCCTATGAATAGATGTTTATGAACATTTGAGAACGTTTTCCGTATCAGTATGAATATGCGCATTTCACGTATTCGTATCTTGGTCGATCTTGTGGACCCATTAAATGTTACATTTTAAGGTGTAGATTCGCCTTAATGGTCAGTTGGTTTCTTTGTTTAATAGCATATCAACCTTCGTGGGTTATTTAATTCTAAAGCTATCTTTATTGAAGAACGGAACTATTCAACCCATAGCCGGGTAGATAATGGGGTTCAGTCCTTTCTTAAAGGTGTTAGGTTGAAAGTGAACGTAATAATCCGACTGGAGTCCGAACTTGCTTACTATGATGTCACAAACCTGCTCGTTATCCACGGCTTTCTTGGAAATTGTCGCAAGCAAGGAAGAATGTGAAATATGTCAATATTATTATTTTTTGCATTTTTCTTCTTTCATTTCAGTTTGATATTACTCGACCTTTACGATCCGGATATGACACTAAACAGCATCTGATGGTGAGGCTTCACTTCTGGGGATATGAGGGCTGTGGAATACCCTTTCATTACCATTACAACTTGGTCCACTCTGACCCGGTGTGGTAGTATTTATTAGAGTTCCATCTATGGGTCAAATAGATATGTTTACGGATTATTAGCATTAGATAGCATTGATTCCATATAACTGTGAAAACAAATGGTTATAGACAATTAAAATTTCATTTTAAAAAATACAATGGAATATTAGAAATTAAGTTGCGATTACAATTAGCATGAACAAATAAATCAAATTTCGAGTTTAAATTACCCATAATGAGTTTATATGCTGCTAAATAAATAAACCAAGCTATCTTTCAAAATTTTCGACCTTTATGAGAGACAGCAGGCTACACATCTAACCCTGCATGAAGATTTCTCTGACAACGTCATTATTCATTAAGATTGAACTATTCATCTGAAGACATCTGCTGCATGTTTTTTTCTCTTCTTTTTTGATACTTTCAAAAGGTGCTCACGCTTGAATCAAAAATCGCTTTTACGATATCCAACACCAACAAACTCCTACCCTAACAAAAATGGCGACTTATCTTCTTGTTCAAGAGATCTTTTGTAATCCCCATCCTAACAACTTTTTTTCTGAGAATTAATTTTTATTTATTGCGGACTTTTTTGTCCTCATCTTGGTAGTTTTCGTGTTGTTTCTTCTTTCACTACGTTTCGGCCAAATTTCACCTTTGGCCTTCTTCAGGTGATTTACCGCGACCTCGGATAGGAATGCTGAGTCTTGCAACCGTATCCCCAGTAATTACTGCCTTCCATAATTGTTGTCTATCGCACCACGTTTTTGACCAAGTAAACGTCTGGCCGGCTTGGGTAGGATTTGAAACCGCTATCTCCTGACAATGCTCACCTGGAACCGTAGAGACTTTTTTTCATTCTCTGGGAGGATTCAGATGTTCATCAAGGTCCATAAGGAGGTGACCGTGGTGTAATCGTTATCGTCGAAGGAAATGGACACGGCGACACGAGTTCAAATCCTTGACGAGACTGATTGCATTTCACATTGCACTAATACCCTTGGGGAAGGTATGAATCCAATAATTCTCCCTCCAGCTATGGGTAAATAGAAGGACAGACTAGGTTCTTCAGCCTTGGTTAAGCAACTAGTCTAGGAGAAGGAAAACTCTGAATTCAAACCTGTTAAACTCCGCTTAAAAATCGACCTTGTGTCATATCCTGCCCAAGCGGAGGGGTTGATAAATAGGATCAAGGTCCATAAGGCATGAGGAATAATCGGCTTTACTCTGTCGTGTGGTGTATTATATGTTGCTAGCAGGTTTCAATTAAGAATGTTCCTTCTGCTATTGAGGTTGTCCTGCCAAATTTAGATAGCCAGTCTGTCCTACTCTTAACTGATATATGGTGGATTGAAGCGATTAATTAAAGTGAAACGCATATAACCTCGTCCAGCATTTGATCTCAGCGCGCCGATTCCATTTTCCTTTACGATTACACTTACGTTACTCATATCTCTGTTTTTTTATAAGTTTCATAAGACTAAAGGGAAAAGATTACTTGGCATGGCTTTCGTTAAGATAATCAATGATGAACTGGTGCTTATCAGTTATCTAAGTAGAAAAATACTATAAAAACAAAAGAAATATAAAAATAAGATTACGTTGAAAATAACAAAAATAACGTGTATATTAAACAACGTCAAAATAACGATAAAATACAACGTAAGAGAATGGTGGATAGAGGTGCGCTTAGAGTAGGAAATGGAATCCGGCACCCGGGTTCAAATACTGGACGAGGCTCATGCGTTTCACTTTGCACTGACGACCTTGGCAAAGGCATGAATTCATCCGTTTTTTCCCACAGCTCTGGGAAAATAATTAGATTGACGGAGTACTTTCACCTTGGTATGGCAACCAATCAGAGAGAAGGAAAACTCGGAGTTAAAACAAGCTTTCTTTCGCTGAGAAATGACCTTGTGTCACATTCTGCTTGTGGCGGAGGGGTTGGGTAAATACATACAATTAACAGGATTTAATCAAATTCTGATTTCCATCCATGTCTGATAAGCCGGGCTCACCTTCACCCTTCAGAGCATTACCTTTCGTTGGGGAGAAGTTGGATAAATACATACTTAGAAAGTTGAGTTTTTCTAATGGGTTTTCAATTTTATCTTTAAAAATTCTAACAACGGCCAGCTACGAAGCGGTTATCATTTACTTGGACAATTTTTTAATTTTTTAAAATTTGGTTTTAGGAAAGAGGGCATCTATACAAAGCCTATTTCTAGTGCCTTGTCTACCCTACTACTTTGGCCCAGTCAGCTGGGGTTGCAAAATACACCGACTACACCTCAGCAGAAGGATAAAACCCCGCCCCCAACGAGTGTCCTAATTATGACACTAAACAATCAGATGGAGAGGTTCCAGTAATGCAGGAGCTTCGAGGAATGCGGAGTACCTCTTCATTGCCATTGCTCCCAGCTCTATTCTGGCCCAGAGTGGTTGCATCTGATAGGGTCTTATCTCATGGTCAAATAAAACTAAACTGTGTACTTATGCTAAACTAAATTATTTGGAATTGTACTATTTTTTTACATTGAAACTGAATTATTTAAAATAGAACTGTTTAATGTAGAAAATAGAATTAGCATTAATAACTTACAGGTTGATGTGCCATAAAACCACACCAAACCAAACTTAACCGTACTATTTACCCATAACGTGGGCTACATTTATTCCTTTTCCAATAATTTCTAAGTATTCATTCAGTATATTTATCTGATGAAAAATATCATCATCATCATCATCATCATGTCGTACCCTATCGTCCATCGCTCCCGGTTATTCTTCAATACTTCATCCTGTATCAGCACAGAACTGCTGTATATAGATTATAGCTGGTAGTCCTGCCTTTGCTCGTCCATGTCAAGGGGTCAACCGGAGTATGTTACTTATGAGTTCGTAGTTACTTCTCCAGTAGCGTCCCATATGTCTGGTTCGTCTAACTTGGATAGTTTTCGTGATTGGAAGTAGGTGGCCGTACAGCTGCTGCTTTGTGGGGTGCTGCCTCCAGGACTTGTTCAATATTACTCGCTGTATTCTTGTGTAACTGTCGTCGAGATTTTTCTCTATACGTTTAGTAAACGTCCGTGTAGTGCATCCATATAGCAGTATCCACACAACCGCTGCTTGGAAAAAACTGCGTTTTATTTTATCGGTCAGGTCTGATTTCTATATGACCGATAGCCTATCGGTAGCTGCCCATTATTAGTATAACAATTTCAAATACTGGGTGAGGTTATTTGTGTTTCACATCACGTGTACGTTCTTGAAAAACGTATGAATTTATCTCTTTATCCCCAAGCAGATTACGCTTTGTGCAGTGGCTAACGTGCTGATTTATGACATTGTAGTAAGTGATTTCGGAATCCATTCGCACCATAATGTTCCCTTTTGGACTAATACCCTTGGGGAAAGGTATGAACTCCCTTGTGTTCCCAGTTTTGAGTTATATAGTATCACTGCTGTTTTTCTGCCAGAATAGATTTGGCATTTACTAACCCACGAGGTTGATATACCATTAAACAAAGAAACCAAATCAATCTTTATCGCCAAATTATTGGTAGACTAGGGACTAGGTAGACTAAGGACAACAAATAATCTTGATACAAAGTTGGCGACCTTAGTCGAGGGAGACCCGAAGGCTCCATTTTCAATAGCTACTACACCTAGGTGTAGGGGAGGGCGCTACTCCATTTCCTGGATTGCGCCACTTTACCCTTGATCCTTACCTTATAGTGCTGAGTACTAAGCAAGGCGGCATCAAGTACCACTTTTTGAGTCTTTGGTATGACTCGACCTGGGAATGAACCCCGGTCTCCCGCACGTTGGGGAATACTCTACTCAGTGATTTCTTTCATTTGTAAAAAAAAAAAATCAACCAATTTTTAATAACTATTTGTATAAATTATTTCTACGGTCTCTTTCAGACAAAAGTGGGAAAATTATTAATTGAATTGGGTAGTTTTTGATGATTTTGCTTAGAAGGATTTTTTCATTTATTGATGATAGCCTTTTATTCTACAAAAATTACTGCTCAGACACAAATTCCACCTTGTATAAAATATTCCAGATGCATAAGATGATTAAGTAGTAAGAGATTGATATATCATTGGACTATAGTGACATTAGCTTGTACAACACTTATGCCACCCTCTGAATCCATATAGGTTCAGGTTTGGTTTGCTTTCTTTGTTTTAATGGCATATCAACCTTTCTAGGTTATTTAATGCCAGAGCTATTCTCCTAGAAGAACAGTAGTGGTACTATTTAACCCATAGCTGGAAGGATATGGGGGTTCATACCTTTCCCAAGGGTATTTGCCCGAAAGTGAACGTAATGGCGCGACTGGAATACGAATTGGCTTTCTACGATTCCGCAGTCCATCGCTTTAACCATTACACCACGAGGACACCCCCTATATAGGTTCAGCCCAGCAATAAACATAGCTAGATAACTAGTGATGATGCAAACAGCACGATTTATTTCAGAGTACTTTCTCTTGGACTTTTCTCATCAAAAGATATCTACAAGTCAGCAGAGGTCTGAGGCTGGAGCTTCCTTCAGTTTTGGTTTGGTTTTATGCCATATCAACCATTGTAGATTATTTAATGTCAAATTCGGTTTATCCTTATACATTAGTTATATATGGTTTGTAAACATAAGCCAACAAAGTTAAATGGTCCCAAGTATTGCTATGTACCACTAACAACTTAATTAAACATCAGTCATTTGTTTACACACAGTTAAATGATCCTACAGTTCTATTTTAAGCAATTCAATTTATCATAAGTCATTTGTTGGCTCACAGTTTAAATGTCAAATCGTTCTAGTTGAATCGTAGATAGAGCCCTATCATGTGCCACCACTCCGGGCCAGAGTGGACCTCGGAGCAGTGGCAATGAAGGGGTACTCCGTATTCCCCAAAGCTCCAGCTTTACTGGAGCCTCACCATCTGATTGTTTAATGTTATATCCAGGACACTCGTTGAAAGGTGAGGTCTTAACCTCTCTGCAGAGGTGCAGTTGGTG
Organism: Sepioteuthis lessoniana; assembly: GCA_963585895.1. NCBI lineage: Eukaryota > Metazoa > Mollusca > Cephalopoda > Myopsida > Loliginidae > Sepioteuthis > Sepioteuthis lessoniana. Next base: position 34,044,619 of record OY757910.1, on the reverse strand, counting down.
TATTTTACAGCCCCAGCCGACTGGGCTGTCTCCAGTTTAGATTTTTTAAAAGTTAACTTTCGAAAGGATAACTTCACCATGGCTTTGCTTTTCAACTAAAGTCTCTTCTACTTCATCAATTATATATAAATCATATATATACATACCCCATCTACATACATACAATAATATGAATATATATATACATATATATATATATATATATGTGTGTGTGTGTGTGTGTGTGTGTGTGTGTGTTTGGGTATACAGTAAATATATATGTAGAGAGAAGAGGCAGATAGACAGACAGACAGGGTAAGAGACAAAAAGGGAAATGAAAACTAGTGATAAAGTAAATAAAAATATTACTTTTTGATTATTTATTATGACCGCCTCTCGCACTTACAACGAGAGTTCTTCTTGTTGATGTATTATGGTCGGTCACCCAATCGGGCATCACTGTGACTCTGAGTGAGAGGCGGTCTTTGCATTGCGTTATCTTTCCTTCTTTCAAGAAGATAGGTTTCTTTGTTTGGTTTCTTTGTTTAACGGTATATCAACCTTCCTAGGTTATTTAATGCCAAATCCATCCTTCTAAAAGAACAGTAGTGGTACTATTTAACTTAGAGTTTGTAGGTTAAGGGGTTTCCCAAGGGTATTTGCCCAGAAGTGAACGTAATAGCGTTACTTGAGTTCGAACTCGCTTACTACGATTCCAAAGTCCAGCACTTTAACCATTAACATCACGAGGACACCGCCCCACCTTTTCAAGATCGGCATAGGTTTATATTTCTAATCACCAAGCAAATTCTTCGAGTAAAGAAATAGTATCTCTTTCGTAAATTTAAGACTTGATAAATAAATTATTTTTGTTCATGATAAAATCCGTTTGTAATTTTTGATATGTTAATTATTTCCCACAAGTCAAAATAAAAAATTTTAAAAAAGATTTATTGATTTTTGTAGAATCAACTGTTGATACCCAACAGACAGGTTATTTTTGTCAGAATTTTAAAGATATGAAATCACAAAGATTTAATCAGACTAATATCCTCATCTTGATTATTATAGTCATTAGCCTATTAATTCTCCGACAATCTTCAGTTGTCCGTAGTAATTCGTTGGGAGATGTTATTAATTTATTATTTATTAAATTCCTAGTTGTCTTTGAAGAGTTTGGGACTGTTTTAATTCCAAGGTTGCTAATGTTTTGTTCAATGATGTTTGATGGTTTGGTTTCTTTGTTTAATGGCATATCAACCTTTGTAGGTCATTTAATACCAAAGCCATTCTCTTAGAAGAACAGTAGTGGTACTATTTAAACCATAGCTGGGAGGATAAGGGGGTTCATACCTTTCCTAAGGGTATTTGCCCGAAAGTGAACGTAATAGCGCGACTGGAGTACGAACTCGCGTACTACGATTTCGCAGTCCATCGCTTTTACCATTTCACCACGAGGACACATCCAATGATGTTTTAGGTTGAATTGTGTAAAATGATTCATTTATGCGATGTATTATTTTTTTTTTTAACTTATTGATTTCAGAACATTTTTGTTCACCCAATCCAGAGTGGGGGTATATAAAATTCCATGTTTGGATTGTAATAAAAAATATGTAGGTGAAACATGAAGTAGTCTTGATAAATGAATTTACGAGCACAAAAGAGACTTTAAAAGAGCAGATAAAAATAAAGGTTAGATCAAACATGATTTAGAAACTAATCACAACTTTATTTTAAAGATTCAAAGATGTTAGTTAAACTGACATACATAAAAAAACAACGGAAAATTGTTTAATCTAGTATCACTTCAAAGGACAATATTATCATAGACCGGGCTTTATCAATTTGTATCCTTATTTGGTTAGGTTGGTTCTGAAAAGTTACAAAATCCCTTATTTGAAATAATTCAGTATCTCCCCACAACGAGTGTCCAAGATATAATATTAAACTCTATCTAATGGTGAGGTTCCAGACCTGAAGCTTTGGGAAATGTGGAATAGCCCTTCATTAACATTACTCACAGATTCACTCGGGTCCGGAGTGGCAGTACCTGATTGGGTCCCATGTGAGTGTAAAATAGAATTGTTTAACCATTTAACTGTGTGCAAATTAATGACTGACGTTAAATTGAATTGTTAGTGTTACATAGCAATACTTAAAACAATTTATCTGTGTGCAAATGAAATTATTAGTGTAAGCAGTACTGTAATATAATAGCCGAGGGATTTCGTTTTATATATCTTGGCTTTGGGTTTAGTTAGGCTGAGAACCTTTCGGCTCAGCACATGGGTTAGTTAGGTGCAAACTTGGCGCAGGTGTTAACGCATGCACGGGGAGGATGTGTCGTTCGCAGATGTTAAAATAAAAATCCCAGATAGAAAATTGTGACTTGGGGGTGTGAATGACGTCATGCACCGGAAGCGCGCGCAGAGGATTTGGGGGATTTTGGAAAAAGTCAGTGTGTTGATTCTTGCGGTCCGAAGAAGAAGGGTGACTTTCGCTGGCTCGCAGTGGCCTTGTGGCGGGTGACACACGTGGTGGGGCGGGGGCAGATGGAAAAGCCACCATAGAAAGATTGTGCATCTCTCTTCCTTATGTCGAAACCTTTAACTCAAAAGAAATAAAGGGTTTCATACCTGAACTAAGAAGCCGTAAGTGTTTTTCGTGTTTCAGGATTCCTATGTTCTATGTATATATGTTATGAACATTCTATGTACGTTTCCCATATTCGTAT